>JAYKKT010000039.1:9732500-10362500 GCA_036023115.1 Brasenia schreberi
TTTCAATCACCTCGGAAAAACTAGCGCCCTGAAAATACGGAAAATATGCACAAATTGTAAGATATGTGTAGACAATTCAGAAACAGATTAAATTCCAGGGAAATTAAAAAATAAAGAAATATACTCATGCAATATATGGTACATTGTACAGAAAAGAAAACAAAGAGAAGCATATGTTGAAGGCAAACAAAAGACAACTGGAAAGAAAAGCAAACAAATGATAGCTCGTTCATTGCATTAAAACGCTTGTCTTATATTTGCCACCTAAAAATCGTGTTCCACATGAACATACAACAAAACAAGACCAAATTTTACTATAAAATTAACACAGGAGAAGCACGCCGAACTCTAACTACCATAATATCTCAAAACAGGAAGGAAGAAAAATCATTTCCAACCTTGGACCAACAATAGATAACATCCATCAGAAAAGGACTTGCAGTAGATTCAACGTATTCATCCACATTGATCTCCAACTTGCATTCACGTTGAATCTGTCACAGAGATACAATTCATTGACGAAAAGAGTATGCAATGACTAATAAAAAGATGAAGTACCTCTGCGATTCTTCTTGCACTTTCCTGAAGTTGCTGCAACGGTTTTGCGAGTTCATTCCGTAGATGTATTTGCTCATTAGATTTTTCCACTGGGACGAAACAGCTGGCAAGAGCCACAGCTTGATGCTGATCGAGATCATTGAATGTGCCTAATAGCATAAAAGTTTTACTTGGCATACTTGGAAAGGCAAGCATAGATTCACTCAAAAAATAACAGCTATACCATTGAACATCAATTCAGTTACTAGGAGCTCATCGCCAGTGTCTATTAGGCAGGCAGCACGTCCTTTCAATTGGACAACACCATCAGCATCAATGTGACCAAGCCTCCTTAAAACTCGAGAACGATTTCTCAACTCATCCCTAAATTTTTGAAGCTGTAAATGTGTTCTACTAGTCAGGGATATAAAATCTAATAAAGCATGTCTTCAAATGCAAACTGGTCATGCATGATATCAAATGAAACAAAAAGAAGCAGAGCATGAATGCAGTTTTTAATTCCTTTTTAAGATTGCTTGTCTTCAATTTAAAGTGACTAATACAATCCCAACAGACAGGTGGATCTGAGAAATGAATAGCTTAACAGCAGCCACGAATGATACTCTCCTCCCTTCTAGGAGATATCCATCTCCTCTTATCATTTTTGCACTCAGCATATTCTAGAGAATCAGCATGCATAATTAATTCCCAAATGTGCAGATGCAAGCAAAAAGAGAAATCCGATGAACGAGCAAGTTAGCATCTTCCCTAATTATCATCTTCTCTTCTTCCCAAGCATGGATTCTTCAAAAAAGACAAAGAATCCATGTAGCCGACCCCATCTAGTATGGGAAGAATCCATGTAGTCTTCCAGAGTACATACTGATTTCATTCTTACCTTCCACCTGGTGAATCTTTAAAGATATCTATATGTAGCATAACAAAAAATAACAGTGAACTACAATTTAGCATCAAAAAAGAGCAAATTCTCTCAAACAAAATCTTCACCTTTAATATGAAATAATTTCAACATACCGCTTGAAATCCACATATACATTTTTCATCCTGGTTTTTTCAACTGTTGCTTAAGACCAGTACAATTTATTGTTCCCGGAGCAACCTTAATACCCTGGGAACTTCCTTGAACAATTACCTTTAAAAACTCACTTTCCACATCCTCCCCCATAGTTAACATAAATTCCTCTTAGAATTAACATTTCCCATAATGTTTGAAAAAGGCAGTTATTAAAACATAAACTATCTACTGAAAACATAAAGAATATCTGAGCTTAGTAGTTGTAAGGTCAAAGGAAAATCATCTTTCCTAGTAACTCCAATTCTGAATAATTCAAGTTCTTCCTTCACCGTGAAATTTCTGAGGTAGAGTTTTGTGGCAACAGTATGGTGTGATCACGCTGAATTTCACCCAACTGCCTCACCAACTGTTAGTATCCGTATCACAGAGAGGTGAAGGTTTTGTTAAAATGTAATAGGGTTGGGCCAATACGGCTAATAAGTTTATGTTTGTAATCATCAGGTCCCAACGGATCCATGCCACTCCGGCCGAACTACCAGGGCCAGGGCCACTTGAGCCATCAAGGCAACCAGAGAGGCCTCAACAACTAGTAAAATAACCATTGAGTCATCTTCTGCAATCATCAGTTGAATGTTATTGGCTTTCACTCCTCTCTTTCTCTCTATAAATACTCATCATGTATTCAATAAATAACAAGCCTTGTGTGACTAATTGTGTATAGACTATTTGATTGTTCAATAAAATGAATTCAGGTAGTTTACCTAAATTCTAACATGGTATCAGAGCCTAAACGATAAGAGTGATGGATACAGGCCGCAACAAGACATTTGGATGCAGACGCGGGATGGTGGCAATAGAAGCCACTGCCAATGGTATCGGCGACTAGTTTCGCCAAGGTCGATCGTGTCAAGGATGGTTGGTCATGGGTGGGTATCATCAAGGAGGTCCTCAAGTTTTCCTGGAAAGTGCGTCGTCAGGGAGGTCAAGTTTCTAAACAACCCACCACATTCTCTCACTAGAATTGGCCTCACCAGTCGAGATCTGGACAAGGTTGGCATCACCCTGAGGTGGACATCCTTAACGTCACCAACCCCTCCCTTACACATCTTCAAAGTGGACGTCTCTGACCTATCGTCTCTCATATCCCTCTATCGAAAAACCAGACTCATCCTTAATTGTGTCGGCTCGTACCGCCTCTACAGCGAGCACATGGTAGTTGAGTGCATGGAGGCTGAAACTGACTACCTTGACATCACGGGCAAGCCAAAATTTATGGAGTGAATGGAGGCCAAGTACAGCAAGAGAGCTACCAAGAGTGGTGCCCTCACTGTCTCCGACTGTGGGTTCAAATCTATCCCCGCCGAGATCGACATACTCTTCAACTCCCGATAGTGGGTGTCCCCCATCGTGCCCCACAACATCGACTCCTACCTGGTGCTAGAATCAAAGAAGGAAATTGTGGGTAACATGGGGACTCTCGAATCAGCGGTTTTAGGTGTGGCCAATGTTGAGGAATTTTAGAAGCTTAGACAGGTGAGGCTAAAACCGGCGAGGCTTCAAATTCAAGGCCCACCACCAGGCAAAGGAGGATCAATCGAACATGAAAATCCTTTGGGTCTCTGAGTTGTGAGATTGCCTTGAGCAGATGTTGTCAAAAGGACACTCACAACTTTTGTTTGGTGGATGTTGGTCGCCAATGGAGGAGAGCAACTCAGGGAGAGTGAGGATGGCTCGAGTGACGAGATGGGGGTTGATATGGTGGTCCATGTGGTGGCGAGGTTGATGGATGGTGGTTGGTGGCTAGGAATCTCTAATAGACTCTGAGCGAGGAAGAGGAAGGGAAACGAGAGAGGGTTGTGGTGTTCTGTATGGGTGTTTATACTTATATGCAATCGGGAGTGGGATCTGGTCTTGGATTCAGACTTTTCTATGTTAAATATGAGATTTTTGTTGACCAGATCCAGACCCAAAGTTATGTCTGGATCCGATTTTATCTTTCTTGGTATTCAAATTAAAGTTCATCCAAGTGTTCTTTCCAACTTATTTATTTTTTAATATTTGTTGGATAAATTGTTTGTCGTCTTATTTACAAGAAAATTTGTTTGTTATTTGTTAGTTTAATATTTAATAAGTTGCATCTCTTCATGTGATTAAGATCTTTGTATTGTGGAAAATTTTGTAATTTTATAGTACAACTGAGATGAAAAAAGAGACGGCTGAAGAGGAGAGGAAAAGGCGAGAAAAGGGAACGAGAGTAGGTAGTAGTGGAGTTGGCTCTTGTTCCACTGCAAGAACTCCTACTCGCCCGATGCCTACGAGGGGTACTTGAGGAGGAGGCATAGCCAGAGGTAGTGGGAAGCCTTCATTTTTTTTTCCCACGTACGACTCCTAGAGTTAAACCAGGCATTAGATCACTTATAGCTTCAAAGGAGGTAATTGAGAAAATAGATTTGAAATGTACCAAATTTTTTTATATAAATTATCTTCCTTTCAATGTGGCAAACTCATTTTCTTTTTTACGACTCTTGGAGTTCAACTAGGCATTAGATCAGTTATGGTTTCAAAGGAGGTAATTGAGAAGATAGATTTGAAATGTACTGATTTTTTTGTAAAAATTGTCTCCCTTTCAGTATGGCAAACTCATTTCTTTTCAAAATATGGCGGATGTTATTGCCAATGTGGGATCGGGTTATAGAGTTCCTACTTATCACGCTTTGAGCGACACATTGCTACAGAAATAGGTTGATATTATTAATGCATGGTGTTTTGAATTTAGGGAGTCGTGGAAGGATATGGGATGTTCTATTATGGTTAATGGTTACACATGGTCAGTGTAGGTCTGTGGTGAACTTAGTGGTCTATTGTCCCAAAGGAACAATATTTTTGAAATCATATGACTTGTCCTATATTGATAAAATTGGAAATAATTTACTCTCTATTTTTTAGAATAATTATTAAGGATATTGGTGTTTCAAATGTTCAATTAATTACTGATAATGTTACAAATTTTAGAATAGTTGGTAATATCCTTGAGGCAAACCATCCATCCTTAGTATGGACTTCATGTGTCGCATATTGCATAGACTTAATGCTTGAAGATTTGAGTGCAATGGATGAAATAAGAGGGACTAAAGATGCATGCAGAAATGTTTTCTTTATTGCATTTGATGTGAATCCATACACGTGGAAGAGAATTGATTAAGCCTACATTAACAAGATTTGCTACGAATGTAATTATCGTACAAAGTCTTGTCATACATATAAAATGCATTGGAAAAATTGTTTGCATATGATCAATGGGGCCCTATTAGTTGGTCTAAGGAGAGAGGGGATTGTTGTGCTAGATGATTTTAATACTGATTTTTGGAAAAATTAAATAATCTTTTTAGGATGACTGTACCTTTAGTTAAGTTAATGAGGATGGTGGATAGTAAAGATAGGCTTGTTATGTCTTATATATATATATATATATGATGCTATTGATAAGGAAAATTTGAAAATACAAGCAACCCTTGACCGCAAGAAATCACTTCTAAAAAATGTTTGCAAGATAATTGATTCACGTTGAAACCACCAAATGCATCATGATTTGCATGATGCTCAATATTTTCTTAACCCTTCTATTGATTTACTCTCAACTTTATAGATGATGAAAAAGTAAAAAAGGCATATTAAATGCAATTGACCTTCTACAAGATTCATGTACTCGTTGTAATATCCATTTAGAGTTAAGCAAATATACATAGAGTGTTAGATTTTGGAAGGTCAATTGAAATCCAACTCTGCTCTCAATTACAATAAGGTATTGTGTTTCTATTGATATTCATTTAAGTTAACAATTAATTGACTTTGAGTGTTTCTTATTAATCATTATCGTATTTTATTTCAGATGAATGGTGGGCTCGCTCTAGCGTAGATGCACCGAACTTAGTACCCATTTAAAATGATTTTAGAAGGCCAATTGCAATCCAACTCTAATCCCAAATGCAACCAGGATTATGTGTTTTTATTGATATTCATTTAAGTTATCAATTGATTGACTTTGAGTGTTTCTTATTAATCATTATCGTGTTTTATTTCAGATGAATGGTGGGCTCGATGTGGTGTAGATGCATCAAACTTAGCAAGGTTTGCTCAACGTATATTGATTATTGAGTCAAACTTGTAGTTCGAGTGGGTGCGAGAGAAATTAAAGCTTTTTTTAACACTTACACGAAAAAGAGAAACAAACTGGAGCACACTCGACTGCGTGATTTGATATATGTTACCTAAAACATGAAGTTAAGGCAAAGGTAACATTTTTTAAAATATGTATTGTTATTGCCTAGTTCTTTCTTATTAATAATGAATCATTGATGTGGCTATATTGCATTTGATATTCTTTATAATTTGAATATTCTTTCCTTACATACAAATGCAAAAGGATGCAAGAAGGGCAAAGAAGGTGCCATATGACCCGCTATGAAAATGTTGCTATTCTTGTGATTGGATCAAAGAGGAGGACCCCAATCAATTTAGAGGATGAAAACTAAAGGACAATCCAAGTAGAAGCAAAATTTGGAGTTGGAGATGGTGAAAATGAAGGTGTTCAATGCATTTGTTCATTATGATCCACATTGTGGATGATTGTAATTTGTTTTAACTTCTAATTGTAACTTTGTAACGTTGTGTCTTTATGCTTGTAAGTTGTAACTATGTAACTTTATTATTTATTAATTAAAGGTATTCATTATTCAAGATGAAGTACCTTTGTGTATGTTATTTACAAATAACATTGTGTTAGTGGATGGGTCTAAGGAAAAAGTTAATAGAAAATTAGAACTATGGAGAGAAACATTAGAAAGTAAAGGCTTTCGATTTAGTTGAACAAAGACAGAATATATAGAATGTAAGTTTGACCATTTGGTTACTTCTAAGGATATAGAAATTAAAATTGGCACATTACATCCTCAAAAGGAAAGTCTTAAATACATAGGGTCAATTTTTCATAGTGGAAAGAATTGATGGAGATGTTACGCATAGAATTAATGCAGGTTGGTTAAAATAGAGAGGAACATCATGTATTCTTTGTGACAAGAAGATGCCATTAAAGTTAAAAAGGTAAACATTATAGAGCAATGATTAGACCTACCATGTTTTATGGTTACGAGTGTTGGGCAGTTAATCAACATCTAGTTTATGGTTAGAGGTAGAAGACGACCATAAAAGTGTTGGAAAGAAACAATAAAGAATGATCTAGTTTATGTTGAGTTAACTACTAACATGGCACACGATAGGGCCCTCTGGAGACAAAGAATACATGTAGTTGACCCTGGCTAGTATGGGAAAAGGCTTAGTTGTTGGTGGTGGTGGATTCTCTTATGCTTGGTATCATAGAATCGCGTTTGAGATTTGAGTTATTTAAGGGTCTTGACATTTGTTTGATTTGGATGGTTTGAGCATTTGGGTTCGAGTGTGTCCTTAAAACTCAAGTTTGAGCTTAGCCTTAAAGCTTGTTTGGTATACCTTTTTGTAATATCACGAGTTTGTGGTGTTTAATAAAATTATTTGTTATATAATCAATATTTTCCATTAAAGAACTTTAAAAACATAGATTTTCAAGTTTGGAGTTAATGGGATATTAATACCTTCATTCGAGATTAATTCTATAAGTTTTATTGTAGGTATGTTCTAAGGTATATCAAAAGGCTGAATCTATGTCACACGGGTGCGGGTGCGAGTGCGGACACGGATGCGGGTGCGGGATACGGCAAATTTCAAAAATTTTGGGTGCGGCGATACGGCTAGGGTATATAATATTATATATTATATATAATATTAAAGCTACAACAAGTGAGACATCAATTAACATAAGTATATGACAATAGCAAGTACACAACTTTATATTAAAGCAAAACACATAAACGGTAAACAACTACTAATTTCATCATAATACATAAATCAATCTTCACATATCCGGATCCATTTATCCAAAAAGACCCGAACATCAAAATCGATACCAGATTTTGAAGCGTGAAATATCCACACAAAAGGAAGTGAAGAAGGTCCGCGTTAGGATATTCTTCAATGGATTGTCAAAGTTTCATGAGATGATGGAAGAGAAGGTGAAGGAGCATTTTGAAAACTATGGTGAGATAACTCAGGTGGTCATCATGGGAGATAAGGTCACGAGTCGACTAAGAGGCTTCAGTTTCATCGTCTTCACGAATTACTCCCTCTTTGATCGGGTTCTCCAAGATAAATACACCATAGACAGCAAAACCGTGAGTTACAAAAAAAAATTGCATTTTTTTTGCCATACCGCACCGACACGGTGTCGATGTTGCACCCGTATCGAGGTCGACACTCCACCTCTTAGAAGTGTCTGTGTGACTTAGGGCTGAAGTTTCGAAAAAGATCTCTACAGTTGAGCATTCTCCTTTTGAAACAATTTGTGTGAGTCAACACACAAAGGATTGAAATAAACTTTCGGTATACACCATAAGTTTAAGGAGGGGTATTAAAATCTAATAGAGTTGGGCCAATAGGACCCATAAGTTTATGTCTCCTCTCTTTCTCTCTATAAATACTATCATGTATTCAATAAACAACAAGCCTTGCGTGGCTGATTGTGTATAGATTATTTGTTCGTTCAATAAAATGAATTCACGTAGCTTACCTGAATTCTAACAGGTTTGGGGGTTTTAGAGAATCAGAAAAAAATTGTGTTCTTCGCACTAAAACTTTGAGGCCCTTCATTAAGTGCTAGAGAAAATGATGTTCAAAGAAAAAGGAACACTTGTTGAATGAACCATTCAATAACTTTAGACTTCAGCAACATGATAGTCTTTCACATGAATAGACAGTTTTTCAATTTGCACACGGTAACAGTTGTACACAAAGGAATAACATCAAGTATCAGATAATATGACATCAAACCTGTGATTCACGCATCTTTGATTTGAGTTGTTGAATTTCATGGTTAATCTCTGCCTTTCTTTGGAAGCATTTGAACTGCTCCTCATTTTGAATGGACTGGATGAATCATGAAAATCATATATTGTGGTAACAAAACAACCAAAAGAAAATAAGCAAAAAATACATTGACCCAAAAAAGGAGAGATTTGGATGAAAATCAAAATGATAAATAGCACGTAACAAAGTACCTTATGCAGAGGATGGGCAAGCAATTTCTTATCCAGTTCTTCACTTTCTTTTATCAAAGCAACAAACTCCGGGTCTTCAATGCCCATGTCCTGATGAAGTGCAGTAAAGTTATGTAGCTCTTAAAATAAGGAAATGAAAACTGCACTATGCGCATGTAAAGAAGTTGCAAATTTCTCTACACATAGGTTGGTGAAACATCTTGGAACGCCAAAGGAAGTAAAAGTGCCAAGTTTTCATTAAAAAAGGAACTGTACATAACGTAGGAAACAAAAATTTGGCGCACCACTTAACAAAAGGAACATGTCAACGACTCCCGCAAAAGCACGAAAATTTACTTTATAAAATCAAGAATATGCCTTTGATTTCAGACAACATGAAAGGAATCCTATGTACTTTCACCACATAGAGCTTCCTCGAAGAAGATATCATGTGAAATAGCTTGTAGAGAAGACTGAAACAGTTATCCAACAGAATATAACAGCATTTGCTAACATAATCAATGACCCATGAAAATATCACAGCAGAATAAACAGAACTAAAAACCTTAATAGGATCAAGCTTTGGAAGCCCGTTAGAGAAACGTCTACCCAGCTCTTGTACTGCCAAAAGAATACTCTGCCTTGCTTCAATAGGCCGAAGATCAGATGGGATAGACAACCTGATAGAGCTGAGACCACAAACTAGAGATAACTGAACAGGTACCTACAAAATAAGCAGATTGTAAGTATTGTACAAGACTCAGCATGAATATGAAACTTGCACCAAATGATTGTACGATGAACTGCCTAGCTGGATAGAACATATGAACTGACCCTGCTTAAAACTGGTGCTTCCCAGGAGCTTCAACTCACCACGTGCATTTCTCCCTTTTCTCCAGGACTAGGTGGACAAGGTTTGGGCCGAGCGCCATTAGTAAGGCCAGGAGAACAATGTAGCAATGTATCCACTATATATGAACTAGTCCGTGCAGCAGCCAATTGTGCCGCTGGCTTTTTAACCACATTGACCACCACACCCCATCCCCAATCTGTTACACCATCCCGAACTTTAACCTACAACAAAAGCTGATAGCAGTTCAGTAATAAAAAGAGATGAAGTGGACCAGGCAAAAGAGGAAGATCTGCATAAGACATCAGAAATATGATTATTTGATTCATAAGTATGTCCCCAAAAAAAATAAGAGGAAGCTTTCCAATGCATACTACCTCAAAAATCTTTTCTTAACTTTGAAATATCCAATCAATTCTTTTATTAAAAAACGGAATTCAACAAATTGAGGGGTAAGGCTACAGTTAGGTACCCAGCCTATGCAATGGATCTCAGTTTATCTTATACAATTATAGATAGCAAATAAGAAAAGATGATTACAGACAAGCAGCACGATTGCAGTATTGCTTCCAAAAATACCACGGGTTAAAGGTACCTCTCATCACCAACATATCCTAGTCTATCTGGTAATACCAGTCTCCGCTAATCCACTACACACTTGCGTGCCAATGTATAAGTAGCCAAATATCAAACGATTATTACTGCATTTTTGGCAAATATCTAAACGTTGGAAAAAATCAACTCATTTCATGAGTTGCCTGAAGGCCCACGAAAATCCAAATCAAATTTGCCAGTCTTTGTTAGGGTCTTCGCTTGAGTTACAAAAGAAAAAGTCCTTTTGTGTTTAAGGACAATAAAGTGAATCGTTCTATCCTTCTCTAACAACTCAAAATGTCCAGCTCTTGATATATGCATCTAAAAACCTGAAACCAGCAAGCAAATTCAAATAAGGATTCTCAACATATAACCATGGGCAATTCTTGAAGGTCCCAAACTCAGACCACAGAAACCAGCCACTTTCAGTGAAAGTGGAGACCCAAATACGCAATTATTGCATCAAACAAGCTGGGGAAGCTACTCTTCTGCCTAATAATGAAAAGGTGAGAAGCGCAGAAATAGGATAAGCAACTAACATCTTTCAGAATGCATGTGTTAAGTGGAGAAATTCTATTCTGAGGATTTTTCTTTTTTCAGTCCTAGAACTCTGAAGCAACGCTTATGATGAAAAAACTAGACTATCAATGATAATCAAATTATGTACAGCATATACAGTTATTGCAAAAAAAAATTGTTATAAAGATCTTATTTGCAATTAATATCTAATTTTTTCGTAAATATGCAAGAGACCTAGCCATTAGTGTTTTTTAATGGTTAGACTGTCAATGATAATCAAATTATGTACAGCATATACAGTTATTGCAAAATTGTCTGTTATAAAGATCTGATTTGCAATTAATATCTATTTTTTTGGTAAATATGCAAGAGACCTAGCCATCAGTGCCTTTTAATGGTTAGATTGACTGGCTACTAGAGTTGCTAACGGCTGTTTGAGCTAGTTCTCTCAACTTTCTTCCTTGTACACAAAGGACATGCATCCTCGCTTATAAGCATGCCTGGTTCAGCATTCCCTGATGCATTAAATGTATGAGAAGTCATTTCTATATTGAGTTTTCTTGTCCTGTTGGACAATTTCGAGCTCATTTGGTGACATTGGTGCTCGAATGTATAATAGCAGAAATGCTAATGTTGGAAAGACATGATACACATAGACATAGATACATATATAATATGTGTGTGTCATACGTGTTCAACTTCAAATTGCCAGAGGTTCTCTTTCAACTATCAGTTAGGTGCTTTCCCTTGTTTGCAGATAAACGAAACAGCTGGATCATGAGATGCATGTCATACGTACTCTTATCACAATTTTCCCCTCACAAGGAAGGTGATATACAAACACCACCAATGAAAGAAGAGTTTAACAAAAGGAAAAATGTAGATAAACCGAAGCACAATAGACAACTCATCTGTATATGTCTGAACAAACAATGCTTCTGAAATTACCAAAAGCTTTTATCCACCTTAAATAGTAAATTCATAAGAAAACCAACAAGCAAACTAAGAGAAAGCTACAGTTGCATACAAAATTTAAATAAGCACCAATAAGAGAGAAAGAATAATATGAATTATCAGCTGAATTTATACAAATATTCAAGTATATAATTTACCAGCCTGCCAGGTACAAGGAAGCACAAAACCCTTTCAGGTCTTGTTATTTCTGACATCATTCGCTTCTCAACTTGTGCAATGTCCAGCCTCAACTTGTGATAGTCAGCAATGTCAACCTACATTAAAGAACCCATAACCATTTCATAGAAATACCAATCCTTGTTGCATGGGCCCCTTCAAACTGAAAAAGACAAATTTTACCTCACTAGATGCATCAAGTGCAGCAGCTTCAGCTTCCAGCTTAGAAACCTTTTGATCAATATCTGGTAAAGCCTGGATTACAATACCCAGCGTTGTGTCATGAATCACATGACAATAGACAAATTGCCTCTTGCATGAGACATCCAAAATCCAAAGTCAAGAAACGTGGTGCACAAACAACAATCACCTTCTCGTATTGAAATTGATGAAAAGAGTTCTTTATAACATGCTCAGCAGTGAATTGCCCCTCAGCTCGGCTCATTAGGTTAAGAATAGTGTAATAGCTTAGTCTAAATGTACTAACAAGAGGGGCAGGTTTTCCAAGAACCATGTCCTTGAGTGAATTCATTTCCATCTGTAACATAACAATAAAAGCAGCAATTACTATTAGGATTCCCGCATTAGTTTAAGAGCAAATCCCCATGGCTCTTGCAATGAGAAAGTACATCCAAGATGGCATAATTCAGTTAGAAACAATACACAATAACCAATGACAAATTTGACTAGAGCTGAAAAGATACATGACAAGAACTTGGCACATAGTGTGGTCAAATAAGGAAAACGTAAATACATAATGTAAGACTAGACTAAAGACCAAACACACATGAATGAAGGTTCATTTACCTACATCAAACAATTGCACTTTTTCCCCACTTGAAACAATTTGAAATATAAAATATGTGCATTTCAAATTCCTAGATGCACAGTCAATATTCAGACATACTATCAAGTTCGCAGTTGGGTGACTACATGACTCTATTCATGATAGTCAGTCTTAAAGATTAGGCACGGACCTTTTATCTGACCAGTTCAAATCAGCAATGGATGAAACCCCACATAAAACAACGTGTTCTGCACCATATAAATTTACAAAATGAGATGAAGAAACTGAAAGTCACCTGCTCATCTATCATTATAATACAAATGCCACGCTCATCTTTGCCTCGGCGTCCAGCTCTCCCACTCATCTGACAGTACGAATTCAAGCCAACTACATCAATGAAAAAGATCATGAAAATAACCAAATGGAAGCAACATCAGATTACCAATCACCTGGATATATTCACCAGAGGAAATGTATCTATTGCTGTCACCATCCCATTTCTTGACAGCTGTGAAAACAACAGTTTTTGCTGGCATATTTAAGCCCATGGCAAACTACACAAATGGATAAAAAATCAGCCTGATTGAAGAGAAACTTCAGTTTTTCACTGATTTAAACATTCCTCTATGTGAAATCATTTTCATATAGCTTTTCTAAAAGACAGCAAAAAGTAAATACTATTATGAAGAAAATGATAACATATGAAGGTCCTCAACAAGGCGATGAACAGAAAATGGAACCACTCTCTTACAGTTTCAGTGGCAAAAAGAGCCTTCACAAGGCCTTCCTGGAAGAGTAGCTCCACTAACTCCTTGATGACTGGAAGAAGTCCAGAATGGTGCACCGCAATGCCTCTTTGAAGAAGGGGTAGCATCAACTTAATTGCAGGTAACTCTCTGTCTTCTTCATTCAGACAAAGAATCGCATTCTTAAAAACATGTTCAACATCTTCCTTTTCTTCTTTGGTGTTGAAATCAAGCTTCGCCATTGACATAGCATGTTGCTCGCATTCTCTACGGCTAAAACTGAAAATGATCACTGGCTGAAATTTCCGCTCCATAATCATCTGATGAAACAAACAGTTGTTGCACAACAGAGTGAGAACCAGGTTCATAAACTTTTTTTGTTATTTGAGAGAGAGAGAGAGGAGACCGCAAGAAGCCATGACGAGTTCATAGGGAACTTCAACAAAAGGAAAGATTCATTAACCACGCTATCAGAAAATCGCTTCATTCATCACATCCGTCTGGAATTGTATAAGTTGTCATATCTAGGCCCATACAAAGCATCCAGATGATTCCGTGTTCCATGAGGGCAAGGTACTGGTCTGGGCCAGCCCAGAATCCAACGTGCATGGCAACAAGAAGGGCTAGACCAACTTGGTAATTGATCTTTCCTTCCAAATTTCCAAGGGGAATTAGATCTCTCATTCTCTCCCCCTCTTTGTAGATGTCAAAAGACGAATCGATCTGTGATCCCAAGTTAACAGACAACTAACCAGGCTCGCATGCAGATCCTGGCAGACTGCATAGTACCCTGACCAACTGAAATAATTGAGGTACCATATTATAGGACATTAGGACTGTCATATCGATTCTCCATTCCAGTGAATGGTTTTCCAAGCGAGACAACAGTGACAAGGTGTCAACATGGCTGTTTTTCTGGAAAAGAAAACCTAGCTGAAAGATAAAACACAATCATATCCTTTGAATACATATATTATTAGTCATGTGCATTTAGTAGACAGAGAGTCATAAAACTAGCTTTCTTTAACCAAAACCACTCAAGTCCTTATAACTTTATACACACAAATAAGCAGCGCACTAATAGACCTACGTAAATGCATACATAAATATACACGGGTGTGTGTGTGTTAAACTGGGAGCCCATATATCTATATCATATAGATTTAGTATATCCCTTCTCACGTTCTCGCACCCGAACTCATGCAAGATACATACAAATTCATGGGGCTCAAATCTGCAGTTTCAACCTTGATTCGGTGGTGCTTGGAGCAACTGAACTATGATTGCAAGTGAAATGAGGCATTAAGCAAGAGAAGCCCGACACTAACCTCAGGGATCGTCATGGTTGTTACTGGTACTTACATGCTAGTCAGTAACTTATTATTATTCCCAGAAAAAGCTGAAATTACCAATATTGGGCATTGCAGTTAATCGAAAGCTTGTCTAGGAGACGAAATCCGCACTAAAACTTGTAGTAACACAACTAGGGGATTTTTTATTAAAGTCAGATGATAGAATAACAAGAGAAAATTATACATTATACACCAAGGACAAACGTATACAACAAGTTTGCTCAATAAGTAAGAGCCAACTAAGGAAGATGAGTTGTCAGTGATCAAAAACAGTTACAGTGGTGTCCCTCACAAGCATAAGAACAAAAATAAAATGAGTGTCATAAAAAAATCACATATTTATTATTCTTTATTTACTAATCATTTGTTCTCACATGAAACTTTACCCATGTTAGGGATCACTCTTTCATGACCGGTCCCCAAGCACGGGTAAGAGCAGTGTTGTCTGACGCGTATCGCTGGGCTCCATGATACGGGCATATCGTATCGTATCGTATTTTAATATTAAAATAATACAAAAATTATTTAAAATATCAAGAAAATTAGTAAAAAACCGGGGGGAAATCTGGAAATATCTGGTAATTGCTTTAAATTCATATAATACAAAGTTTAGCACAGATTGAACATTCAACATTGAACAATTGCATCCAAAATTACATATTTTGAAGCAAAAAATGAAATACATTTAAATTTTACATATTGTAAATTTGTATCGGGATCATTAACTAAATAATCTTCATCTTCTCCTTGATAAAGATTCAAAGTTTCTAACACCTTATGCTTTAAAATGAAAATCTTCATCTCCTTCATGATGTTGTTGCACTTCAAATTAATTCATGCAATGTCTTCTTCGGTTAGGAGTGCATTTTCTTCGTTATCTTCCATAATCCACTCATCTAATATATCAAAATTAACAAACTGCTATCTTTGTACATGTAGTTGTCATATTTACTAATTTTCATATGTGAGCAAAACAATGAGCTCAATTTCTTTGATTATTGACTCTATGACACCTCAGTGATGTGATATTATTACTTGATGATATCCCCTTTTTCTCTTACTAGAGACTAGCTTTTTAACTAATGCTTGAGCTTCATTTCTCACTTCACAGACTAAGTTAAGCCTCACACACGTTGATCATGTTCAACTCAATGGAAGTCACGTAAGGTGAACCCTAAAATAGTGAAGTTGTGAAATGCCCACTCAATGAACCGAGACAACCAAATGTTTTTAATTGTTTGCGATCTCATGAAATTAGAAACTGCTAGCAGAAATATACTTAAAAGTTGGCAACAGAAAAAGAAATTATTGTCACAATTTTTATTTGTTCATAAATTATTCTTATTCAATAAATAAAATTATAAACCCAAATTACAAGCATATCGAAGGATGCCTTGGAGGGAAGTGAAGAGAGGCGAAGAGACGTCAGAAACCTGCAAAAAAAATTGAAAAAAAAAATTGGGTGCATCGCCCATATAGTATCGTGGCTTCCCATGATACGATACGTATCGCACCGATACGGATAACACTACGTAAAAGAAGAGGATTGTGTTAGGCTTCCGACAGCCAACATAAAGCTTATGAGATTTTTCTACCATGGATTCTACATTATGTGCATTGTGTTGGGGTGTCCATCTTAGGAACACACTGTGGAACCCGAACGAAGTGAAAAATAAGCAAGTCTCTACATCTTCACCAAAATATAATGAAATCAATTGAATAAAAAGTTCTCACGTCATGGACAAGTGTGGGTAAAATGGTTAGTCTTGCTACATTATCATCCGAATATAATGAATAAATTACATAGCGGCTTTCCTCATTTTCGACATGAATAGATGCGGAGCCGAGAAAGCTAGTTGTAGATAATAAAATTTGTATTGTTACTTGGAATACTGACTCATAAGCTAAGGAGGTAGATACTAAGATTAAGAGAAAGATTCTAAAAACAAAGTAGGTTGGAAAAAAAGGAGAGTGAGAATGCTGATTTTAAATTATGGTACTTAGGAAAGGAAAATGCTCAAAATTGAATTGGTATTATTGTAAATAAAGACTTAAAAGGATGGTGTAGTAGATATAAAATAGCATGGTGATCAAATTATGATTATGATGGTAAAATTAGTATTAAGGGTAAAGGCTTTAAATATAATTTATGCTTATGCACTCTAAGTAGGACTAGAAGATAGTATAAAAAGGCATTTTTAGAAGAGCTAGAAAGATAAGATAATTCAAAAAATTCCACATGAATCGTTTAGGAGGAGATCTAATTAACTAAATGAACATTTGGTAAATAAGCATTTAGGATATCAAGACATCGATGGCAACTATGGGTTTGGAGATTTAAATGAGAAAAGTAAAAAAAAAAACAAATTTATGACATATTATCTCTTTTTATCCAATACAATTTAAAAAAAATGAGATGAACATTTAATTACTTATGAGTGTCTTATCACAAACACAAACTGATTATTTTACTTATAGGAGAAAAGATAAATTGTGTTGTAAGGATTGCAATGTATCTTAAGGAGAAAGCGTAATTACCCCCCCCCCATCGACTTTTAATAATGGATTTGCTGGTAAGGAAGTGGACAAAAGGACAAAGAGTATATAAAACTACACGGACCAAATGGTAGAGCCTCAAAAATGAGACATGAGACATTTAAACAAAAAGTTCTCCAAAAAGGTAACTTAAAATTATGTAAGTCCACCTTATGATATTTGGAACAATATGGTTAAGCATATTAAAAAAGTGATACAAGATGTGTTAGGTGATGTAAGGGAAGTGTATTGGTATAAAAAGAAGCTAAAAGTGACAAAACATGTGTTAGGTGATTTAAGGAAGCATACCGACATAAAAAGAAGCTTGATGATAGCGTGAACTGGCGTAAGATAAATTAAGTTGAGGAGGGCACTTTAGAAACCAGATTATGCTAACAAGACAAATGCAGTTTGGGAGGATTATAAAAAAGCAAAGAAAGAAGCGAAAAAAAAAGACCATTTGTGAAGCAGAAGCTAAAATTTGAGAGGATTTATATAATATATAAAAAAAGTCAACTCAAAGGAAGGTGACATAGATATTTTTACGATAATTAAAGTTAAAGATGAGAAGATTCATGAAAATTTATTTTCATAAGTTTTTTAACGAAAGCATAGGTGTTAATATCAACTTAAGAGAGTTAACCAAATCAGTAAAGTATATAAACTATGATTTCCATTGACATATTCAAAAGAATGATGTCAAAGAGGCTCTTTAAGTTATGGGGTTGATAAATCTAGATGTATGAAAAATTCTAAGAGAGACAGATATAAATAGCTTAGAAGATTATTTGATGAAATATGAAAACTCCACGAGGAATGGAGGAAGAGTGCAATTATACCCATATGAAGAACAAGAGATACATTCAAAATTGTGCAAAATATCTATGAAATTATAAAAAAGAACTATTAAACTTTAATTGAGAAAAATATCGAGTATAATAGAGAAGCAATTTGGATTCATAACATGAAAATCTCCTATTGAAGCTATTCATCTATAGACACGTCTTATAAAACATTTTAGAGCAAAACAAAAGACCCTTCATGTGGTGCTTATTGATCTAGAAAAAACTTATGATCAGGTGTCGAGAGAGAACTTTGAAAAAAAACATATCTCATTGACATACATCAATCTTATAAGAGACATGTATGATAGTGCATATACATGTGCCTATGAAGAAGTGACTGATTTCTTTAAGGTTAATATTGGATCACATCAAGGATCGGCTTTAAGTCTTTTTTTTGTATTGGTCATTGACGAGCTAACAAAATACATTCAAGATGAAGTCTCTTGGTATATGTTATTCGCGGATAATATTGTATTAGTGAATGAGTATAAGAAAAAAGTTAATAAGAAATTAGAACTATGGAGAGAAACATTAGAGTGTAAAGGCTTTCGATTTAGTAGAAAAAACAAAATATATAGAATACAAGTTTGATCATTTGGTTACTTCAAATGACATAAAAATTAAGATTGGCACACCTTGTATCCCTTGTAAGGAAAGTTCTACATACCTAGGGTCAGTTTTTTTAGTGTTGGAAAAATTGATGGAGATGTTATACATAGAATTAATATAGGTTGGTTAAAACAAAGAGGTGCATCATGTATTTTATGTGACAAGAAGATACTATTAAAGCTGAAAAGTAAATATTATAGGGAAACAATTCGACCCGCTATGTTTTATGGTTCTGAGTCAGAAATGATGATGATGCTGAGATGGATGAATGGTCACACAAGGAAAGACCATTTCTGCGATGAATTTATTAAAAACAAATTAGGAGTGGTACCAATTGATGACAAAATAAGAGAAAATCATTTAAAATAATTTGGAAAGAAAAATATAACAAAAGGAAGCTCGATCGCAAGGTATGAGAAACTAGATTGTGAAAATGTGAAAAGCGAATGAGAAAGACCACAAAAGTGTTGGAAGGAAACAATAAAGAATTATTTAACTTATGTTGAGTTAACTATTAGTATGGCACATGATCAAGCTCTATGGAAACAAAGAATCCATCTAGTTGACCCATCTAGTATAAGAAAAGGCTTAGTTTTTGTTGTTGTTGCTGTTGCTTTCTCTTTTTATGCCTTCATATCTCAACACTTGTGCTTTCTCCATGTCATTGTGGGGCATAGGTCAGTATCAAGGAGTTGATTAGGAAAAGTACAGAAACGGAAGCATGCACAATGTCCAAATGCTTGATGAGATCACACAGTTCACAACCTTCATCTACTTTTAGGATGTTGTTTATTTGGTTCTTCATATTTTCAACATCTTCTTTAGTAGGAATACCATCTAAATATCATTTCTTTAGAGTATATGTCCTTAGAGTTTGTAAGTTCATATATCATGAAATGCGTTGAATAAATATTCATGACATTCTTCATAATCAATTAAAGATTTTAGATGCTTTATGTCTATTTGATCTTAGTATACCACCAATCTACTGAAGTTGCACAAATGCACGTAGGTCCCATATCACTTAAGCAACACTGACACTAAGCAATACTTGCGACATTTGCAGACAGTATGGTCATTCTCAGCCCTCCAACTGTTGCAATAACAGAAAACTACTACAACTGTAGATGCTACCTGGTGTTGGACAACTGTAATTCCGTTTATTTTCTCAATCACGCTTAATGAGATCCCTCTAATCTGTCAATATGAAAGGCCGTATCTCACCCCGTATCTCACTCAGTCATAAAACTCAATCCACGCATAGCAAATATGCTAAATGAAGTAAAGTGGCCAAGAAAACGGGAAAACATCGTATACGCGCCATCTGCGTGCACTCAAGCTGTCCGGCATGTCTTTCCAAGACAAAAAATGTGGTCAGATGCCAAAAGTTATGCAGTTGAATACGAAGAGAATCCTGATATAATTCAGCCTAATCATTATTAAAAATGAGCTTGTAGTAGCTGGTTCCGATGTTTTGGGACAAGAAGACACTTTTTTTTGGTTTTCCAGAAGTGCACTATACGCTTTGAAATCGCTACAGTGCATTGCCCTCCAGTGTACGGCGTAACTGCTCCCAAAAGAAGCAATGGCGATTATAGTTGGCTAACGAAAAGAGGAGGGAAGTTCTCGACCACGCACCTTCACGATCTTGGAAATGTCCGAACCACCCGAGGCCGTCCCGCCCTTCGCGATCCTACCTTGGGCTCTAGAGTTCCCGCCTCTCTCTGGGTTTCGTTGCTCTCTTTGCTTCGCAAACGTATCTTGGAGCTTCACAAAATTGTCCTCCCGAAACTGCTCCTTCTCATCTACCACAAGATAGAGTCCGGAACCGCCATATGGAAAGACGTAATGCTGTAGAGGAGTGGGCCGGAAATCGGTGTACACGACGTGGCAGGGTTGATTCCGAAGCTTACAGATCCACTCGGCGAATTCGGTAGCGTTTGACATCGTTGCCGATAAGAAGACCATCTTGATAGCGGGCGGAAGGAAGATGATGCTCTCCTCCCAAACAACTCCCCTTTCCCGATCTTTCATGTAATGGATCTCGTCGAAGACAACCCAGGCAACCTCCTTCAGCACCTCTGACCCCCGGTAAAGCATTCCGCGGAGTATCTCCGTCGTCATCACGAGGCAACTCGCGTTAGGCGAGAGGGTGACGTCGCCGGTCATGAGCCCGACGTCGGAGAACTCCTGATTAAGCTCGCGAAATTTCTGGTTACTCAAGGCCTTCAAGGGAGATGTATAAATCACGCGCTGTCCATCCCGGAACGCCATGGCGATAGCGTACTCGGCGACGGCCGTTTTCCCGGCAGAAGTGTGGGCGGAGACGAGGACGGATTCGCGACGCTCGAGGCAGGCGATGGAGACCTGCTGGAAGGGATCGAGAGTAAAGGGATACGTCTTCGCGGGAGTTCCCGTGTAGGTGGGGTTCGAGAGAGTGCCGTGGACGGACTCATCCTTGCTGGAATCGTAGCTGGATGTAACGGCCACCTCATGGACGCAGGTGCGAGCGATCGCACGGCGTTTGGGTTCTGGCTGGGAATCGAGCTCCGAAGCCTGCGTTAGGGTTCCCTCAGAAGGTTCTGAACTAGCTTGAGAGTCACCGACGGCCTTCCTCTTGCCCCGTGTCGGAGATTCTTCCATCAGCGACTATTCCACCCGTAATCCGGCGAACGAGGTTAGGGTTAGGGTTAAGGTTTCGAAGAGGGCAGGAGACCGTCGAGAGTGAGAGTTTTATTTCGAGCGGACGTATTTGGCGAATAGCGGGGAAGCAGGAGGCGGCAAACAGATTCGAAGTACATCACCTAGACGCGTTGTAGGTGCACGACACGACTCGATATCAAGTCCACGAAACCAGCTGTTATGGATATTAGCGCAAAATGAGTATGACCCTGAGTGTGTTTGATTCGTGGTTTCACGAGAACTGAAATTTGGTGCTCAGGTTCCGTTCCGTTGTGTATAACTATAGTTTTATACGCCCAAATTAAGATAAAAAATGGTACCACTAGAGAGAGGTGAGCCTAAAAAAGTAGGCCCATGGGCTCTTTCACAAACCCAAGTCACTCCTCTCTCGTATTGTTACCCCATTTCAAATGAAAACTTAGGTATTGGTTTCACTTACAAAACCATGATTCTTGAAACCATTGTTACAAGCTTGTATAAGTCTAGACATATAATTGCTTGGCACCATGAATCAAACATACCCTAATAGAGTCGATTCGAGTTTGTGTACAACCGAGTTCAACTTAGCTCGTGTAAGAATTATATGGTTAAGAAATGTCTGGTTCGAGCTTAATCAAGCTCTGTTTGGATCTCCAGCCTCGAGTTTTATTCGAACACCTCAAACCCAAGCTCATCGGACTTGACATGGGAGAAAGGCATGTTTAGTCACCCGAGGTGTGGAAATTAGACTAGTTGTGGAGATTGATTCTCTTTGTTCGGTTCAATCATTGAACGGGATTGCACCCAACTCCCAACGTCCAATTTTATGACGAAGAATGGGAACGTGATCATATTTTATAGTTAGAAGGAACAGTGTTCATGACATTGCGTTATTATGTGTGGTTATCCAAAGTGACGATGATTTTAATGAAACTGCAGCAAAGGATATTGTACAATATTAAATAATATTTTAACAAGCTTCAACGGATTCTTCGATGAAACAAAAAAGGAAAGACAAAAGTGTAAAGAACAAAATGTGAGATTTGTGCATGTAAAATGATTGAATATTTTATATCAGCTATTAATGACCAACAATGATGATGAGATCACTATTATGACATTCTCAACCTACTTACATATTCTAGATTAACATCTTCTACACAATTATCCTCAAACTTTCTTAATGTTTCCCAAGACCATTGTTATCGAGAACGTTGGATTGAGCATACCTCTCGAGAGTTTCACAATCAGAGAGCAGAGTATGCAATTATTATGATTCTTGAGAAGCTAAAACTTTTGCATTGTGAGCACAAATGCTTGAGAGTACAGGAAGCTAAGATCAGACAGTAACGGAGAAACTTAGATTAGTAGTTCTTGGTGATGTTGATAGAGAACCTTGAGTTGCTCTTAGAAAAATGCAATCTCATTGATTTCCTACTCTCGAAACCAACAATAAGAATATCTCTACCAATCATGTAGTTAAACTGTGGTGAGGTTCCCTGGTATCAATAATCTATCGAGAGAAAGCGTATATGCTAATAAGTTGGGCTTGTGTAATGACTCGATATTCTCGTGGGCATCGAGATGCTTGTGGATTTGTATGCATATATCAAAGACCTCTTTAATTAATTCTCCTAACTTACAAGAAAGGTCTGCATCCTAAAAGGTTTGTTTCATATGTAGACCGTGACAAATCACATGATAGAGAGAATGATACTTTGTGTGGAATTGTTGAATCTAGGGTATCATGGAGGTGACATAATAAGACCTATCCAACGTAGAATAAGCACTAGAATTCATTACTTTCTCCTTGAGATGCTTTGAGGTTGGATTGTTACATGGTTTAAAAATAATATAGGACCTCGATAACAACTTTAGGCATGAAGCCGTAAATATTATCAACTAAGTCCTTTATTAAGATGGGCTCAAACAACAAATTCCTCATGTTTGGTAGAGTTTTAATATTAGTAGTTTTGGTAGAGGAAATATATTTTGAAGTCTTTTTTGTGATAGAGAATAAGAAATCAACAACCTTGGGAGACCAACTAAGAAAGTCGAGGGAGGTGAGGGACGTCTGTGGTGGAATTCAAGATTATTGTCAGTAGCTGCATCCATGTTGTAGTCAGTGAGTCTCAATATGTAGTTAGCATTCAATACATTGACCTTATCCATGTGAATGATTATCCACAAAGAAGAAGAATCTAGGGTTTCATCAAAACAAGGATATGAATAATGAAGTATGAAGATGGGTCATTGCTGATAATATTCAAGGAAGAGTTCTTTGATAGTAAGTAAGCTTTCATGAAAACCTAATTGATGAGCCAAACAACGTGGATAGTAAGACTAAGCAATGATTTGACTGAATTAAGATGATTGAGAGGAACCACAACATGAGAATCAAGAAGAAAAATTTCTTAATAATCTAATTCTATAGAGATCATCTTTGAATTTGGTGGTGGAATTAGAATCGAGAGAGTGAAAAATTATCTCATTAGGACTGACATAACATAAACTAAGCAATGATCTTCATATGCTTAAGACAGGTCCTAGAGTATCTACAATCATTCCGATACGAAAATCTGAAGCACGTGACCTTTTTATCCTCTTGAGTACATTGAGTACTGTAACTTTTCTTGTAATCTCTATCTACAAATGGGATACGCATGAGTGAATTCTGGAAGACCCATTTAATCACCAAATACCTTATCTAGTCCATCTCCTTTAAGAACGAGGGTAAGATTTCTTTGACACGTCCCTATGCCTTTGGTGCTTTAGTATAACGTGCTTCTAGTATAATGTGTTCTGCCATTCGAGTGGAGCCATCAATACAGACACGGCAACAAATATATTGATCAGGAAGTGGTTACAGTGCAGTGGAAAAAATCAATCTATACTAGTACTGTACATAAGGAACCCTTATCACACAAACTTCTGAAAAAGGGTTCATTATTGGACGAGTAAAAACTCAAAGTGGGAAAAAAGGAATCAGATTACAAGCATCATACATGATGATAGGCCTAAATTGAACCACCAAAACGTGGCTTCCGCCTGGAAATGAAGACTCCGTAACAGCTTCAGCGGCCTTGGCATGATTGTGGCACCAAGTTGGATCTTCCACCCGGAGGAAGAGAAGGAACTAGTAGCAAGTTTCTGACAAACCATCTGCAGGAGCTTTTCTCACGTTGCACTTGCATCCAACCCGATCATCAACTAGAATAATAGTGTAAATCGGGATATGGCAGAGGCCATGCTCTTTATTCGTGCCAGTGCTTTACATCTATAACACGTATTCCTTTGGTTTATTAGTACAGCTTTGGCTACCATCATTGTTCAATGTAAGTACAACCGGACCGTAGCTTTTAACAGGTCTCCAGTTACACCGCCGCTCCTTCTATGCATGTCTACCATCTGAATTGCTGCAAGTCTGATTCTGCAAGACGTTATTCACGATATCACCTTCCAAACTCATCTGCTGAACTTCTGTAGACGACAGTATCCTGATACATCGAACGCAACTGACAAATTCCCTGAAACATGCATCAACGATATCATAAACATGCATCAAATATATCGAATGCAACAACTCATGGTTAATTTGATAATTTATGCGGTCGGGAAATGACAAACGTGCAGATTGGGTAATTATATGAAGCAAATAAAATCATGAAGCATCCTCAACTAAAGCACTGAGGTTCACCATCTGACTTGGATATAAAAGTTTTAAGCACTTGTATGAGTTCCTGTCATCAATCAAATATTACTACAATTCCACTGTTGAATCTGATCAACAACCTACACATCCATCCTGTGTGAAGATCTGGTTCGAAACCTGGAACGTTTAAGTCATCTTGCATATTTATACTTCAGAAGGACATGGGAAGGTAGCTTAAGGGCAGTCAACTTACTCCCAAGGATCATCTCCAACGAGTAAAACATCATTTTCATGATCCACATAAACTAGTTTCCATCCTGTTCTTTGAGGATCCTCAAGCTGGCCTTCTATTCCAAACATGCGAGCGAGATCATGCTGGAGCTCCTTGTATCCTTTGTAGCGGGTGACATCTATGGATCTCCCGACTGCACCCCGCTTGTATACCTTCAGCAGAGAAGAGGTTCAATTACCTACTGTTTCAAATGGACGAGTGAGAACATATTAGACTTTTAGCATCTAACCTTTGTGAAAGTTCTCATTCTCTGGTACTGTGGTTGCACCCATGAGCTTCTGTTCAAGAAGTTGCTGTCATTCAAACTTGAATCGACAGAAACTCCAGGATTGAAACCCATCGAGGGAACGCCATATGACTGGGAAACCATAGAGGACGACAGTTCAGGTTGAATTTCCTTTGGATTACCATAGTTGTTAAGAATGCTTCCTGTTGAAGCCTGGTTTTGGAAATTCTTTCCAGTGTCCATCTGTCTGTTGAGCAACGGATCAGGCATCAATGGGATACCCAATTGGTTATCAATGCTCACTCCAAACAAGACACTGTGTTGGGGATCAGCTTGCACTTCCCCATCTTGGGAAGTGTCTCTAAACATCATGGATGTGGTGTTGTAAGGAGATGGAGCATAGTTCTGGTGAACTGCACCATCTGTCTGAGAAATGCAGGCAGAAGTCCCAGATGATGATGAATCCACGTAATCAATCTGGGAAGGACCCATATATGCCTGAAGAGGAGCTTGATTTTGGGGCTTGCTGATGGACACTGATGGCCGCACGGTAGCTTTTGGAAGTGCTTTGGTCAAGTTGCTTCCATTTGCAATAGCATCTAAAGCACTAGGATTCAGAATGGGCACAACGGACTGGCCAATCTCCTCCGCCAAACCAGTAGTTTTACCATTCTCGGTAATGGTTGATTGATTAACCGGATGACCATTGTTTGTGGAAGGTGATGTAGAGCAAGATGGCGCATCGTCTGTGACCACAGAGGGTGTTCTGTTTGCCATTAAACTGTTAACAAAATTAGATGCCGGTGGCAAGACCAGCGTGGATACATTGACGTGCAGGCTTGTTTGCTGCTGAAGCTTCTGTTGCAGCTGGTGATGCAGAGTTTGTGAAAGTTGAACCCCTGTCTGTGCATTCTTTGCTACCTCCTGCTGCTGCTGTTGCAACTGCATCACATGTTGGGGTGGGGGTTGAGGCATCAAATGTGGTTGCGAATGGTTTTGTGGGGCTTCAACCAGAAGCTGCCTAGGTGGTCCTTGCGTCTGACTTGACTGAGATTGGGTCTGTGATAGGAGAAATTGTTGCTTCTGCTGAATTTTATGCAATAATTGGAATTGAATTTGTTGTTCAGACTGCTGCAGCTGTATTAGCTGATGGGATGTTTGATGAGTTTGTGCCTGTTGTTGAAGAAGGCCAGTCTGGACCGGGATTGCATTTTGTCGTGGCTGAGCTTGTTGCTGTTGCTGATGGTTTTGGAGAAGAGTAGGCATTGCCTGGTGGCTCAGTGGATGCAACTGTTGCTGCTTCTGCAGGTTATTTTGGCCAAGGATTTGAGGCTGTAAGAGTTGTGCTTGGATCGGACTTTGAAGGAGAGTTTGGTTGGAGAAGAATTGCTCATTTTGCGGTTGTTTTTGCTGTTGATTAATTTCATCCGCCAGCTTTTGTGGTTGAGGATGAGTTACTGATCCAAGCTGACTTGTTATGGGTGGCAGTTTCTGTAATTGATCTGCTTGTTGTATCTGTTGAAGATTCGAAGCATTGAACTCGACATTGCACTGTTGCAATATTTGAGATTGCAAACCCAAGTGTTTTGATGATTCAGCAGTATTTTCAAGGCCTTGCACTATAGGCAGTACATGCGATACTGAAGGCCGCAGGTGGTCCTGCTGAAGTACCATATTTGCTTGCTGGGGGTTCTGTTGCATGCTCATCCACTGAACCAGGTTCAGGCCAGGGAGTATAGAGCTTTGAGCCTGAGAATCCTTGGTGTAAGTTTCATCACTAAGCCATGGCATAGTCCTCCGAAGAAGGCTCTCCACATCCGACTCATCATCTGCAAAAGCAATCCTACAGTGTCTTGGTTAGAGATCCTATTTTCACATCTACCAAGACGCCACCCATTCTTTCATGTTCAATAATTAAAAAGAGGAGGTGGGATCTTTGGGGCTACTCCCTCAAAAGACACTGGGCTAAACCGTTAGTGTCAATTGGTTGCCAGCACTTAAAGATGGGATGTTTGCTAAAGACTCGCTTGCTACCTATCGAGCCTCTTCATACATACCAAGTTTATGAATCACATCCCAAACACGTAGCGGTTAAGGATTCATAGAATACCTGGCATCCCGGGTTGTCTTGGATGCTTTGATCCGATGAATGGAGGGTAGATGAAAAAAGGGGCAACAACAGCTTCAATCTCCCAAATTGAGACGCGGTTACGCTTTTCACCTGTGGCTGCCTCATCCCAGCCAACCTGATTGATTAAAGAAAATATTAGTCAATTAGCACACTGAAGAAACTAAAAGATCTCATAAATCCATCATACGCTGTGGCAATCATGAGTTGACCTGCAAGTTTTTCCACTGTGAGTTTTTCCATCTAACAGGGTCTACGTCACTGATGCCCGTGATGGTACCCATGTACCTGCACAACAAATTTATGAACGCAAATGTACTTCATGTTATTGGTAGTAAAAAATGACTCGCAATCACAGGAAAAAATAATTCCTTATTATAGAAGTAACAGCATATAGCCTTGGAGAGAGATCTTGGACTGGGCTTTATGCTGGGTTGATCTAACCATATGAAAATTAGTTTATTCAAGTTGTAAGTACCAAAAAGAGAACCGAGTGAGTACCTCCGAGTCCCAGATTCCTCAGTTTCAAACATCATGCGGAAGCGCATTCCAAGAGATATTTGATTATTGTAGACTGCCTTGTTATACTTGGCCAGTGGAATAACGAATTCTGAAGGGCTTGCCCTATAAACATGCAACAAAATTTCATGGTCCCATTTAATCTAGATGCACATACATAATTCATCTACATGCACATCTATTAGCTTGCAGAAACAATAATAACAATGATAGTGGTAATATTAATAATTACTATTATTACTTTTATCATTATCATAGTAATGAGAGTGAAGGTGAAATCATTTTATAAAAGACAAAGAAATAAGAGTGAGATAGATAGGCAAACATATGAAAAGATGAGCAGTTCCCAAGATCATCTTTTATGTTGCAGGATTAAATAGAAGTACATCACTCAATATCACTCACTGATAGGTAGGTGCATGAGAATAAAAGCAAATGTGTTTTTCCTTATGCCTGACGACATGTTAAACCAAAGTATATCATCCAAACTCATGAAAGTACATCCACAAGAAAACGACATTTTGGTTAAAGTATCTGATTTAACTAACCTTGGATTGTAGAAGACGGTGAAAGGGCTATTGTTGGCAGCAGCATGAGCTGCTGCAGCAAGAACGCCAATGTGCATGCTGTCACTTGACAAAACGGACGAAGATAGATTTGTGGTTTGCCTGTTGGCCCTCCTTATTCCCAAGAGAAGCTGTGATTTCTCATCTCTGCTTGAAATCACAAAAGTTAAACACCCATTGTTATATTCGTGCAAGTCAACTGGCATCAATATGCTGAAATCCACTTGGTTATGGAGTTGAACTATGTATAGTTTCTGAGACTGGTATGACAAAGCCCAACAGATCACAAAAAATTGGCTCGCAATGCTGAATCCCATTGCAATTTAGGATCGTAAGAACAAGGAACATTATGTAAGAAAATGAAATATCAAGAACTATAATCTGCAGTAGATTCACTTATTTGTGATTGTGAGTTTTAAGAATCGGCATACTCACAAAATTTGTGGTCAGTATTTCTCCGACAAAAGTTGCTTTGTCTTAATGTGTCTATGAAAATCACTACAGGAAAAGACTTTTTGGAGAGAAAACTTGGATTTCATGAAAGAAAATAGTTCTACCAACTTTCCCAATAATTACTCCTGTACTTTAATATCTTCCTAATCATTCTAATTTACCCTTATCTGATAACAAGACTCCAGCAGCAACGTTGGTACAGTTTTTCCTTTTTACTGGTTGGCATTACAATTAGGGGATACAAGATCAGGTACTATTTTTTTTTTAGCTCAGTTGATTCAGATAATCGATGTTACCATACCGCAAGAACAGAACAGAGTCCCCAGCAAGGAGCCGCTTGCCACCCACAAACAAACTCCAACCTGTTGTTAAGAGGTGTCGCTTTGGTTGGCCTGCCACAAATGTAGAAACAAAAACTATTAGTTTTGCTCATAGTAAGAAATTAAAATAAACCCCCCACAATGATGGGTTCTCCTTGGATAATTTAGATTTTCATCAGCCTTGGGAAAAGGAACATCTTCAGCATGTATCAGGGGTGAACAATTAACCAATTCCCCAAGAATGTGGTTGCTACCAACTCTGCCTACAATAAGGTAATGACCTCACATAAATGGTCCTAAGTCTAGATAAAAGAAGGGATTGCATTAGGTACCTGGCAATCGGTAAGACACCAAAGAACTCTGAAGTTAAGGTTGCTAGGGTGAGATCAACAGTAGGATGGTTGATTTCCTCTGAGGTCCTTGTGCTGCAAGCGATGACCAGCCCCACCTAGGGAAGGAAACTGGTTGGTTTGCTGGCTGAGTCAATACTAGGTTGCATCACATAGTTGGGTTTTGACATCAATCGATATCATTTGCAACAGAAAATTACTATAAAGAAACTGAGATTACCCCTGTAGATATGGCGAAATGCCCATGCATTTCCATGTAAATCTCTGGCAATCAGCTCTTGAGCAGGTGGTTGCATTGTGTAATCCTACATGCACAATAACAATATAAATCAACTATAGAATATAAAAATATTAATTAACCAAATAACTGCACCAAAGAGTACACTACAACCAATAAACCAATTGCTAGCATATTCAAGTGCACTTACAAGATGTGGGAAGATCTTTTCTGCAGCACGACGTGGAACAGAGAATCCACCATGAGTGCTTGTATCACTTGCTGTCAAAGTCTTACAGAAGAACTCTGGTTGTGGTTTATTTGGCCTCAGTGCTAGATCAGATGCCAATACTGCCTCCTTGTCATACTAGTTAGGAGTGGACAAGTATTAGCTTGAGTGAGGGATATTTTAATTTTGAAGAGGAAGAAAAAAGAGCAACGTTGACATGAAGTAAGATCAGCATCACTTGTGATTACGAGACAGATTGTGGCACAGAAGTAGTGGCAGACACGTATACACTATACATGCAGATATATGATAGGTACTTGCCAAGTTTTCATGCACCAACATATTACGATGTAATTAAATGGTAATGTTCTCATAGATGCAATGTACAATCTTTTCTTTTTGTCAGAAGACAAATTCTCTCAATCATTTGACGATAATGTATGCATAACATATTTCAAGGGAGCAAAAAATTGAAGCTTACAAAGCACCACGCTTTGACCGCATAAACTCTCATGTTCCTCCTCATAGAAACACAAATGAAGGCTCTAGTTGCAACAAGCAGTCTATATTGAACAAATCTTGGTGATAGATCAAGTAAAAAGCACATACATCATCAGTGTACATGAGTGAACCTCCAAACCTTTCACATACGCTTACATATGCATGCATGTCTTACACACACACACACATATATATATAAAGAGACAGTGGGAGTTATCAGATTTCTGTTCGTGTTAAACCATCCATGCAATCTTAACTATCGTATTGGATAGATGGGTGGTCTAGATAAAAAAGCAAACAGTGAAAAAGTATATAATGTAATGTATTTTGAACTTTTTACTTTTTTCTAGAAAACAACTTTATATGTTGCTTTTCTATCTAGACAATTCATCTCTCCAATCCAAGAATAGCATGAGCACTCCCTCTCAATCTCTTTCTATATATAGAGAGAGAAGGTGGAGGATGCAAACTATGCAAATTACATCCAAATCAATCTCAATCATTCGATAAAGGGCCATGAATGGTTGAGATTGAAAAAGGTGAAAAACACATGTAGGGGCAATTAAGTACCATGCAAAAAGTATATTTACTTTTTCACTTTTTTATTTTCAATCTCAACCACCCATGACTCTTGATCAGATATTTGAGATTGATTTGGATGGAACTTGTATATTTGTAGTTTGAATCCTCCACCTTATATAAGTCCATATGTATATAAAAGAGCAATCTCATTAAATTGTTAAGACGAAGACATCAAAAATTTGTTCCATAATCCAGATGTATGCATTTAAGGACAACCTTTTATAAAAAAAAAAATTATCTTCCATGTATGTAACCGTATTTGTGGCAACAAAACTTTAATTGCTTAACCCATATCAAACGATGAGATCCCATTTAATGGTTTAGATAAAGGCAGTAGGTTCTTGAGTGGCACCCTATCATTACTCTCTCTCTCTCTCTCTGATATATATATATATATATATATATATATATATATATATATATATATATATATATATATATATATATATACACACACATATATATATATCTATATATATAAGTACATATATCAGAGAGAGAGAGAGAGAGACCCGGCTTAACACCATTTTCTTTAACTTGGGTTAAACTTTATTGATTTATAGACTTTCAGCCAATGTGCTCGAACAAAACAACAAAGCAATAACTAATTGGGAGTAAAACATGACCTATATAAATATTGCTTCAACTAGATAAAAAATGTCAACGATCAGACTATTTCCCTATAGTCAACAAGTATTTCTATCTAGCTAACACAACCACTTTATATGTTCATGTGGCAACATGATCCCAGGAATACCATAACAGGCAACATATGATTCAAATTTATGAAATGCATGACGGAGGCAAACAAGATCAGTGCTTGCTGTTGTAGCGTGGAAAAAGAAAGTACATATACAACTCTATGGTCACTGCATTGACAAGCTGCAGAGACATCTGAGCTTACACCTGCATGCCAAAAACCAGTGGTGGATCTAGAAAATTCTTTTGGGTGGGGTTAATTCCCTACCTATCCTTTTAAGGTAGGGAGAAACTACTTATCATAGCACTTAGGCTCAATCATGGGCTATACATTTTTGTTGATTTTCTGGACTTTGTGTGGAGGTAAAACCCCACCTCGACTCAATGTAGGTCCTCCACTGCATATACTAGTAGTGTATATTCGCTGTATTGCCAGTCTGCAGGGTCCTCTGTTTATATAGTTGCGTGCAAAACCAGTGTGTGTATGTAAATATATACATATATATATACTAGTCTATACTCACTGTATTGACAGGCTGCAGAGTCATCTGTGCATATACTTCATCCGTTTCTGCATCAGCCTGGTCAAAGGATGATGCGACAGTGAGGAAATTTCACAAAAACCAATTCCATTATTGAAGAGAACTTCAGAAACAGAACACAAAAAGCAAAGAACTCAGACTTATCAAGCATAAAGACGAGGTCCGTACATGCAGTGTCACATTGTGAAGCAGGCAGATCAGCTTAGATGGTAGGTTTCGGTAACTTGGTACTTGGGCATCGCTGCCTTTGTGCATTGAAGCTGAAACCTGAATATTATAAGAACTTGTTACTTCTCCATATAATCTGTAAAGGAACAGTATGAAATAGACCAGAACAATTACAGCCAGAGTTGGAATATCAAAGGCGAGAGGTGTTAAGGGCTTTCTGGATAATACATTCAACCACCAGGTTTTCAACCACTTGGTTAGCTGGCTTAAACCAGATTTCTCCGTACTCCGAAGACATTGTTTGAGTGTTTGGATGACAGTGTACCAACTTGGAAAGCTTCCAAGAGAATCAGTATGTTGTTTGAATGACAATTCCCATCTCTGTTTCTTCCACAAGATCATTCTTTCAGAACCCATTATTACCAAAACCAAGCCATTCTCGCACAAAAAGGGGTGGGCGGATCCTTTGTTGCCATTGTGCTCGGTCATGTGTCTCATTAGCATTTTATCTAAAAAAAAGCAAGTCCGTGTTTGCAGAACTAGCACAAGAGTAATTATTTACGGTACTAAATATGAGGGCCATGTAAACCATTGGACATACAAAGGATCATCTGCCATATGATGCATCCTATGCCGTACTTAAACATTTTCACCTGCATTGATAACCAGAGATATGGATGCACTTGGACGATTGAGATACAATTTGATACGAGAAAAAAATTATCAATTTTGTTTTTCTCAAAGTTATAAGGAGTAGGATTTACAAATTTTGACATCCCGATATGATCTTTAATCATATGATTAAGACATCCATTGTCATCGCCAAGCATCAAATAAGCCATCGAGGCTCCAGCACGCCAGACAAGGTGCTGAAGCAGCGAGACCAGAGGCACTTCCGTCTTTCGAAGAAGAGCAGGGCCAACTGCGTCTTTCAAGCGTCGTTTTTTTTCTCCATCGAAAGTGGTCCACCGTGAAGGAATCTGAACCAGGGTAGGGGGGGTGGCAAGAAGGAATCTTCCCAAAAGGGTATACATATTCCACCATTTGACTACTCGGTTAGCCTACACCTCTCCACCATTGATTGGGAAGTAAACCAGTGGCAATTTCGTCCAATAAGAAAGTCAGAAAATCATCAGCCACCCAACGAAATTCAAAAGCAGTCCAACCATTATAAACTACCAACCTTCCTGAGTTTTTTTTATCTCTTCAAAGATGTCCAGAAAAGGATATCTTGAAAGACAGCTCCTATATTGTGTTGCCATTTCCACTCCGATTATAAATATATAACAAATTTCAAGGGATCACCCTTGTATGATTGGCCAATCTCAAGCTTGCATAAGGAAGAGGGTTGCGTTATGCTAAGCTCATATAAAAGGGGAGGGTTGCATTAACCTTTCGCAGCCAACGATAAAACTTTATCGAAAACTTTGTCGGACTTATTTACCATGAATTCTACAAATTATGATTAGTCTTTATGGAAACAAAAAAAATACAAATAACCGATCCCATCTCCCATCTTGAAAAAGATCTAGAATGAAAAAATGCTTAGTTGTTGTTGTACATATAATCGAATCATGCTATTTGTAAAATGTGTAATCATTTTTAAGGTGTAATCTAAAAGGTATAAAAGTTTTAAAAATTAAAAATTAATATTTTCAAAAATAATGATTGAACATAAATGAGTGAGTAGGATCCAATCTCTCTCTCTCTCTCGAGAGAGAGAGAGTGACTAACACCACTCACGTGCTAAATTATCATTTTTCAAGAATATAAATATAATAATATTGTTTTTTTTGTACCTTTGAGAAACCACTAAAATCTTATAAATTGCACTCATGTTATGATCGGATTTGAATACACAACGTCGCAGTGGTGAACATAAACCAATTATAAATAAATAAATATATATATATATATATATATATATATATATATATATATATATATATATACTCTCTACATGAGCATCCAAAGCTAAGATAGGAGGAGGTTTGGATATACCGCGTAAAAGTACATAATTAGGTAGCCATAGCTGGGCAAGAACAAGACCGACCTCCGTGTTGCACCCTCTTACCAATCCCACCTACATTGACCTCGGCCGGAGATCCGCATCCCAACCCCTCACTTTAAAATTTTTCTAGATCCACCATTAATATTATTAGTATGGGCATAATCTTGATCGAGGAAAGGTCAGTACGAATTCATAATTTGTCAAAAATATTCAATTAAATAAGGTCTAAAAATAGTGCAGAAAAGAAAAAATCCCTTGAGAAATTTCCAGGATAGATATGACATCGAGAAAGCTGCAAATGCATGCATGGGGATGACCAAAGAAAGCAGCAATTCTATATCGTTTTGCTTAATTGATCATATATTTGTGTCAAACAATTCCAATAAAAACTTGATTGTGAGTACTGGGGACACGCAAGGACATGGATCTGAACCATGTAGTCAGATCCAAAAGCTGGATCCAGAACTTCGTAACTGATTCTGGAGCCCAAACCGGGTTCGGATCAGCAGCATAACATCCCTTTGCTTGTGAACGACCATATTGATTAAACAGCAGTGAGGCATACGATGCCATACGATGGTCTCACTCTTACAATATAAGTATATATATACATATAAGTATATAAACTTTACACACACATACATATATATACATATTAACATTTCATATATATATATATATATATATATATATATATATATATATAATGTTATAAAACTCATATACATAAACTTATAAAGATTTACATCTACATGTATATAAACTTTTCTATATACATACATATATATACATATTTACATTTACATGTATATACTGTTAAAAAAACTCATATACATAAACTTATAAACTTCCAAAGATTTATATCTACATGTGTATGAACTTTATATATATATATGTGTGGTGTGTTGGAACTGGGAGCCGAAGCTGTTCAATGAACACCCTGGAGTCAAATTCAAATAAGCAGATTTGAAAACCTCGGTTTTGGCATTTTAATGAATTATCAACTGAAAATGATATCTTTGACCTATTATTAGCGTCAACCAAGCGGACAGTTAACCCTTAAGAAACTCGGCTCGCCCATTGAACAGTTACCGGAAGCAGCAGCAACAAAGACACAACTAACAAGGGACATTCCCGGCATTTTCGGAATAGTCAAGGGCAAAATCATGACGATGCTATTAACGAGAAGCTGGGGGGCTCCTGGTTTGCAGACTTAGGTACTAATTCAGGCGGCGTTTGCAAAGAAGGACAAGATGGAACTTCAAGTGCAGATTTACGCACTAATTAACCAGATGTTTGTGGAGCGGAACAAGGTGGAACCGAGCGCAGACTTGGGCACTAATTAACCATGCGTTTGCGAAGCAGCCCAATCGTGTCGTACTGGAACAAAATCAGCCTTGTTCACCGAAAATTTTCTCTTGGGACAAAAAGTCATGCTTTTGAAAGAAAACGAAACCGGAACTCTTAAGCTTAAATCAGATATGGATCGGTTTTAACGGGAACAATTAAAGATTTGGGATAGTTGGTTGACAGCGGCAATAGGAGAAAAGGGAGGGGCAGTGTCGTAATCAAACCTGCTCGCTGTGGCCTTGCGGGAAGTAGACGACGAGGCTGCCAGCCGGCGGCAGCGACACGAGCGGACCCGCGCACGCGTGCCATAGCTCCGGGTTGGTTCCCTTCCGCTCCCCTGCTCGCCAATACCGTGTCAAGAGTCAGCAATCATTCCGTGACACGCCCCGCCGGAGAGGATATCCCTCTTTCTCCGACCGGCCTTGATATCAGAAAACGAAGAAGAAAGGTAAAAGGAAAACAACCGGCAAACTCTTCTCACCTTCCAGCAGATTTCCCGCCGCCCCGCCGGTGGAAGGGGCCTTCATCGTACGATCTCCAGCGACGTCAACCGTCAGCGTTGCCGCATCGTTATGGGAGCTTCACCGGACTAATTTGCCGGGAAGGACGAGGCAGGAGGAAGGCTGATTCCCGGGAGGGGGGAGGGGTCCTATGACGCTTCGGATTGTTCGGGCGAGATTCGATACGGATTGACTCCGGCGAGTGGTGGGCCGGACATATTTCCGGTAGCGTGGCCGGAAAATGGAGGGAAAGGGGAAGGAGTGACGATGTGGTGGGGTTGGTTTATATTATAGAAGAGAGAAAAGCAGAGAGAGAGAGATGTTGCGTTCGAACCAGAGTGTCCCTGGTTGCCGTTAAACCAAGCCAACAACTCCCCAACATCCATTCCCTTCCCCCGGTTTAACCCCATTAAAGTTAACCATGGTTAGTTACTGTTCCCCATCTCTTATTACATCTTTAACTATGGTTTATTACTGTTATTTTTCTCTCTTATTTTATATTTATTATAAAAAATTTAAATAGTATTTTATTCTTAACATAAATATGTAAGATAATATTATTACACTTATGTCTTAAAAAGTATCAATCTCACACAAATAAACAAGATGAACAAGATTTCACCAATATATATATATACTGAATGAACAAATTAATTATTTGTTTTTAGGTCAAGATAGAAAACATAGCAAATGTTTACGTTATTTATTTATAAGTTGCTCAAATGCAACCTCTTCTTTTATTGACTTTGAGGATGGCCATGTAAGAGTAAGAGCTCACCCAGATGGAGCTTGGTTTGACTTCACTATATTGACTAAAAGAGCTCCCAAGGTACCATTTGAACTTAACATATAGCTGCTCATAAGTACCGGGGGATCTACATCGAGAGACGAGATCAAGCGGCTAACTCACCCAACCCTATCAAAAATTCTAGATCAGCCACTGCCTGCAAGTTATATGCTCCTCAGTGAGGTTCAGTTCAGGATGAATGACCAAGCAAACGACTCAACCATAGGTTGTTGATTGAGTCGATTTGGATTGCCTATTCAGCCATACGCCTTTTCTTGACTCGAGCCAGGATCAAGCATGATGAGTGTCTAAGTCTGCATAGGACCATGCTTAGCGTGACATATTAAGTTGATCATGGAATTGGATTCACTTAGGCTCGTTCGCGATTGGTTTCGTTCGACCGAGAGCAGGTGAAGGTCAGCTTGATTACTAGGTCTAGACCGGACGGTACCGTGCATCCAAACGCTCCGGTGTAGAACTATTGTACAACTTGAGCATCAAAGAAATAAAGGTTTTCACTTTGAGTTGATGGATTTTCTAACCCAGTTAAGTGGAAGGTTGTTGTAAGCAAAAGAGAGGGAGGTGGGTTCCTTCCCTTACATTTCAAAAGGCTAGAACGAGCTAGCGTGGAAGTTCATAACCAGGCCCCGTTTTCGATGACTGAGGCTGTTGTTTGTTTGTTGTATACTTAACTGATACCAACTAGCACTAGTTTGAAGCTAGCTGATGCCACCGTCACTATATCTAACAAATATTTGTTGCAGAAAGCAAGTTCCACTTTGCCAGACCCAACAGCGTGGAACAAATATATATATATATATATATATATATATATATATATATATATATATATATATATATATATATATATATATATATATATATTCAAATTTTCACACACATATATAGGAAAGCTCTCGTATTTTATTGTCTGTGTATAAACATTTGAATTTAAAATAAATACCAAGTAGAAAAAGTCAAATGATATTTTTTACTTTTTAAATTCAAATCATGACTGTTTATCACATCAATAAGTAATGGAAACTTTGAGTGGATTTGATTATGAGTCTTTGCATACATCAATTCTCTCTCTCTCTCTCTCTCTCTCTCTCTCTCTCTATATATATATATATATATATATATATATATATATATATATATATATATATATATATATATATATATGTATGTGTATTGTTATTTTGAAGGACAATCTTGTTACTCTCAGACCACCAAAGTGGATAGGATGTATAAGTATGTAGGATAAAATTACTCACTCTCTTTAGAATGTATGAGCATGAGTGACATTTAGAAAGTTATAAGTTATAAAAATATAAAAGATAATTTTATTATATTTATATCTTAAAAAAGCATAAAAAATATGTAGTGCTAGAGGTATGCATGATAGAATTACTCTCCCCATATACACACACACACACACACACACACACACATATATATATATATATATATATATATATATATATATATATATATATATATATATATATATATAATAGAGAGAGAGAGGATTCTCGATTTAGGAAATCCATCAAAATAGAGAACTACAAGATAGTGTTTGATCTTTGAGATAATGATTGAGGTGATAAAAAGAAACCATTTACTGCACATGATGCATTAAATACAACCTTTACAAATTTTTGCTTTTTAATTCAAATTTCTATTGTTGTTGATCTTCCTAATCAAACGGTAGAAAAAATGATAGAATACAAACTACTCACAGCAAATTCATTAATACATATCTCAACCATTCAATTAAAGACTATGAGTGGTTGACATTAACATCCACCCACCCCCCTCTCTCTCTCTCTCTCTCTCTCTATATATATATATATATATATATATATATATATATATATATCCTAACATCTATACAGCATTAATGTCACATTTGATTGAATTTTGATGGCAATCCAAATTTCGAAGGCACATAAAGAATTTTGATGTCAATATACTGAATTTGCTAAGCAAACAGTCTAAACCCAATTATGTAATCGGTGTACATGCCTTCAATGGGACAATAGTGAATAAATATTGCATAAAAAGTTAAATTCCAATTAAAATAAGGCAGAACTTTTATTCTAATGGAAATTAAATTTTTAGTTTCTTCTTTGCTTGGCTTAAAGGGCTGGCTCATCTTTGATGGATTTGTCTTCAGCTCGCTCACAGCTGAGCATCAAACAAAACCCAAGTTCTATTCAGATCGACCTGCTTTAATGTGAATATTAGATGACACGGCACGGATATGACCTGAAGCCGGGGAATTCTTGGCAATTTACACAACACGAATATCAGCATGAACACAACTTTGTCTTATAGTCCATCTAAAACAATACGAAAAAATATCAGGTTGTGTGCAGATTAGTGTGCTTGACATGAAGACGACACAACACGACACAAAGGCAACCCAGAATTTGAAATTGCAGCCTACCACTTAGTGGACAAACTGGAACATTTTGGGTTAGGTCTCACTCACCAAGTGTATGGTTGCATGGTTCAAGCGAGTCAAACAACCACCCTGCACCCAGGCAAGTTTGAGCATGAAAAACTGGACTCTAGGGCTCTTAAGATGTGTTTGCATAGCTGAACCAAGAGGGTTGTTTGGTTATAGGGGGCTTGGACTACGGAACTGGAACTCCAGTTCCCGCGGCCCAGTTCTGAGAACTAAGAGACCTGGGACTCCTTTGACTGAACGAATTATTCCAAATGGTTTTTGTTGTTTAGTTTGCTTAACCAGCTCATAGTTTCACTTCATTTACGTTTCACCAAACGGCAGATTCCCACGGAAACAATTTCTTATCTCTGCCTTTTGGTCCCAAATTCTTTAATGAACAGAATTATTGCACATCCCTTCTGTCAAGAACATGGTGTTTAGTTTAAAGAAAGGAAAAATTGAATTTAATATGCATGACACCGGTTTGCATCGAGATTTTCAAAGTCTAAATCAAGGCCAACGAAGATGCATTGACGGTGGCGATTTCGCCTTCCATGTCGTATTTCTCGCTCTCTCTCTCTCTCTCTCCACACACATACGTGCATATATAAGCAATCTCCATGCTAATTGCTAAGTGAGGTTGAGTATATGAATTTTTGGTTTTCATTGAGTTATGTATCATATTATCATTTAATTGGGAAGAAAATAAATGTATTTTACCCTTTACAAGGCTTTTTTTTAATGCTTCTACAAACCACTTAAGCTTATCTATTTATGTTTATCTTCTATTAGTATCATTCCAACTTTAATAATAAAATCTTTCTCATATAGATATGTATGTATGTTTACTTCTCAAGTCTTTCTCACATACAACACTCGGTGCCACAAATTAATCTCGAGTCTGTTTTATAATATTTGTCTTGCAGGTTATTTAGCGTGTGCGCGCTCACACACACACACACACATATATATATATGGTGATTGATTGAGCTGTTGATTGAAGTTGAGCTGTTGATTGAAGTTAGCTAGCTCTTTAATTTTTCCAGATTGGGCCCGGTGAGCGACAATTTCAAACATTTTTTATGAATTAAAAAGAAAATCCTTCCAAAAAGTAGCTTGAGTCGATCCGTATGGGTGCATAATCTATTCAAATGTCCACGCATTCGAATTTATACATCATGTTCTTATAAGGAATGGATCAATTTGCAGGGCATTTTTTATTACAAAAGGAAGAAAAAGGAAACCTGCAAGAGGATTTCATCATGGGCAGAACTGCAAAGCTCTTCGGTTTTAAGATTTTTGATACACCTTCATAATAATTGACTGTGAGGCACAACCTACACAAGAACTGGACGTTCTTCTGGCTAGACCCACAACCTTTACTTTGACCCGGGTCACAATGGGCCTTATATGGTAGGATCCAAAATCCAGTGGCAAAACTGCAATAAGCTTTAGGTTTGAGACAAGATAGCCCACGGTTATAGTGGGTTAAGTATTAGTCCCCGGTTATAACACCATGTGCTTCTTTGAACTAGGAGAATGATAAATAGTCCATGGATTATACTTATAACCTACTATTTTAGCCGTAGACTATACTTGTTCTTTTATTGTGGTGAGGTAAGTGCCTACTCGCTCCTTCACTTAGATCCACTACTACCAAAGTCCAAAATTGGGTACATGAAAAATCCAATTTATGGAAATGTGGTTATCGGACCCGACTAAATCGATGTGATGTGATGTCAATTGATGGATGATTTTTTTTCTCTATTTATCTTTCTTTTCCTTGCAGTGTGATTATCTTTATATATCCTTTGGCAGGGAACCTGCTGCTCGTTCTTCAAATAGGACTTGGTTGTTGTTAACTCATGAGCAGTACATGGTGACAACAAACATTTAGAAAAAACAACAACAACTAAGCCTTTTCTCATACTAGACAGGGATTATTCCACATATCACAAGGTGTACCAACATAATTTAAAGATCTCCTTGAAAGACTTTCAGTTTAAATATACCTTCTTTCTCACTTTTGAGGTTCCACCATTTAGTCCCAATAACTCGATGTACTCTTTTCTTCTTTGTTCACTTTTTTACATGTAAATCCATAACTAAAAGTCGATATTGGGCGGTTAAGTTCTCTCCTGAAATTACCTTACAATCTTTACAATATAATCTATCTTTTTTCTTACAAACAAAATAATCAATTTGTGTTTTTAAAAAAGAAGAAGTAATAACTAATAGCTGAGAAACATACAAATCGAGCGATTATAATATTTTATTTTTTATAAAATATTTTTTAAAGAATAAAATTTTTATTTTTTAAATTTAAATGTTTTATTTTATTTTATTTTACAATAATTGTTACTAATAAAAAGAGATTATAATATATTAAATTGTAAGAATTGTAAGTCATGAAAATTGACTTTTAGACGTGTGAGAATATTTGTTGGAAATAATTTTTTTTCAAAAAAAACTTAAAAAACTGTTTGGTTGGAAATAGTCCCAACCAAATACGTATAGTTGGTCAATAACATTATATCCGAGTGTCAATAATTAAATGGTTGAGAATTCGATTTTTTTGTTGTTGTCATTCTTCTAAGTTAAGTTTTAATACAAAATAAAAATGTGTATGTGTATTATTCACATTTTAAATCTGAAAAACTATTGGGTGTGATACATGTTATAAATAAAATATAGTGGGCCCTGGTGTCCCTTGAAAGGTGACACAACGGAGACAGCCCGACTTGATTTCAGTACCCGTGCTGGTGAATGGGCTGACACAAGTCACGTCCATCTCAGACTAGTGGGCCCAGATTGACGTGTCACTTCAGTTCACATAAGCTAACGTGGACGGTCCTGATCTTTTTATATCAATCCCAAGAAAGTTCCATGGATGCGATTCTGGATTTTGTGAATAGAGATGTAAAGCAGACCGGTTTGGTCCGGTTTGGGATCGCAACGGGGCGGGTGAGGGATGGGCTGGGCATACCTGAATTTGGCTCCGACCCGAACCTCAATGGGAGCAGGTAGGGGTTTCGGTTCTCTTTTCTTTGATAGATAGTGGAAAGAGTATGGAGTATAGGTATGTATTTATATAGGGTTTACCTTATATATACATATATGTGTATGTATGGTCGAGGTATCAGGTTGGAGCACCTTATCCCTAAACTTGATCAGGTATGTTACTCCCCACATTGTTCGAATCGGGTTGGGTTGAAGTTGCATGGGTCGGGTCAATATTTGCATCTTTAATTTTGGTAGTGGTTTATCAAATCTGGCTTAATTGGTTAGTTGTTAGCTCTTAATTTCTCTAATTAGTTTAAAGATTGTTTCTGAAACTAAACTATGAAATAAATAGAAAGAATAGAAAAAAAAATAAAGGAACTACCAATCCTTGCTTGAGAATGGCAAAACCAAAACCATACTTAGTAGAGAAAGTTTTGAATTTATGCTTGATCCAAAATAATAAGAAATTTAGGAGTTACAAAACTGACTCGGTTCCTGGGCCCAGGGTAATCGGGACCGATCATATAATATATATATATATATATATATATATATATATATATATATATATATATATATATATATATATATATATATACATACATATATATACACACACACAAAGAATAGAAAAAAAAATAAAGGAACTACCAATCCTTGCTTGAGAATGGCAAAACCAAAACCATACTTAGTAGAGAAAGTTTTGAATTTATGCTTGATCCAAAATAATAAGAAATTTAGGAGTCACAAAACTGACTCGGTTCCTGGGCCCAGGGTAACCGGAACTGATCATGTGTATATATATATATATTAAGGCAAGATCCAATCACTCTCATATCTAGAACTTTGGATGAGACCCATCAAAAGATTAAGATAAAACAATAACAACATTTACTTTATTACATGAATGTATTTAGAAAAACTTAAAGAGAAGTTTCATCTCTTGCAATGCATATAAATCAATTTGGCTATGAAAATAAGTCATATTTGTTTCTTTTACCTGGTTATTAGGTGCATGAGGAGTAGAGCTGGATGATTGGATGCAAGTTCGCATTTCCATAGGTTCGTGTTTGATTACTGATCCGGTTCCAGTTTCGTTTCAGTTTCATTCAAAAATCTTTATTTAGAAACAGAAATGCTTGAAACTGTTGGTTCCGGTTTGGTTGTCTCGGTCTTAGGGGCAGAACATGAATCAAACCAAGAGAGTCTGTGATTCCGGTCCGTGCTCAGTTGAAACCGTCGGGTCAGATCCAAACCGACCACCTCTATGGGAGAGGGGAGTATCATAGTTTAATGACGGCATCTTGAAAATATCATCATGTATATGACAAGTTCCTCATTCAATCAAGATTAAGCTTGATTGGCCCCAAATGGCCACATATTCTCAAAGCAAAGGTAAAATAATGGCAGATTCACTTAGGCCAAATTATCAAATATTAGCCGTGACCCAGTGCCCCCACCACGAGTTCATGTGCCATTTTCTCCTTGAGGAATAAATAAGCATTGTGCTTCACAAAGTGCCACTGCTTTAATTGATAGGATAGCACTTGAACTTTGTACCACACACCAAAAGTTAAAAGGTTATATCTCTAATCAATCAACCATGATGTCATACCTCTCCTTTTCAAAGGAATTATTATTCCCACATCCTTTTACTATACACAAATCTTTTTTCTAAAATTACCAAAATTACTTCTCATTATTTTTTATCTTCTCTTCCACCCATTTTCAAAAGAGTTTCTCTTTCTCTTTTACACCAGTTCTCTTTACTCATGTGGTCGATATTTCGTTCATTTTTAATGTTGTATAACGCATACTCTTATGGATCTCGTCAAAAAAAAAGAAAGAAGAAAAGAGAAAAGAATCAAGAACCAGAAAATAAAATCAATAACAAAAAAGGAATAACAACAATAAGAATAAGGAACAAAAGAAGAAGAAAATAAATATATATATAAAAAAACAAAAAGCGATATCAAGTCCTCGACTTATGACATAGTATAGGCGCATTTGCATCCCCACCAATAGAGAGACATGGTTGAATCACATCTCTTGCAAACAGAGAGACTTGACTGAGACATGCCTATACCGTATCTCGAGTCGAGAACTTGATGCTATTTTTTATTTTTGATTCCTATCGAAAATAAAATCAGTACATCTAGTAAACGACAAAAATACATTAAATCAACAAAATACCCCACCAAATCACTCAAATCCTCTTCAAATCAACCCCTTCTCTCTTTTTCTTTTCTTCCTTCTTTTTTCTTTTTCTATCAGATTCAAAGCACTATGAGATGGTGGATGGTTCATTATCATGCATTAGATTGAGCTTCAAGTCGTGAGTCACCGGAGAAATGGTGTAGGATAGTTAATGATAAGGGAAAAACCCACAAAGAGAGATTTAGAGGGTTAGGGGTATCATGGTAATTTTTGAATCTTAGCATGAGCAAAATCATAATCATGATAAAAAAGGATACGTGGATACTAATTTGCAAGTGAATTTTTATTAAACATAAACTACTTTTATTCTTTTTTCAAAATTATCCTCATTCTCTTCTATTTTTTATCATTCACATACTATTTTCTTGAAAAAAGAGAAATATGTCCATTATCCATCAATGATGAGCCCACCACACATTTGTTCTTTTAATAAAACACACTTTAAGCACATCTCATTCTCAATTATAAAAGGTAACGCGATTTAGTTGCGCCATCTTTTAAATAAAGAAATGTGTTTTAAACGCGTCTCATCATTGGTCACTGTTTTCTCCCTTCTCTTGAAATGTTTGTTGTAATCGATCTTTTAGAACTCTATTTTTTGTTAATTTGTTGTGAGATTCATCCTTAGATTTAGATAGAAGTTGAGAGTAATAGAGAAAGAAATCACGAGAGATCGTTAAAGAGAAACAAACAATTCGAGAAAGTTTTGAAAAAGGAGAGTGGAAGAGAGTGAGATTTCGAGAAAGATCAAACTATTAAAAGAGACGACAAGATCAAAAGACAACGTCAAAAAGAGGAGAGGAGTGCGAATGTGCAACACCATTAGTTTGAAAACTTTATAAAAGAGATATATATTTAGTAAAATGAGATGTATGAATAAAGGAGATGACAAATAACTCACTACAAATATTTAGAAAGAACTGATAAACTAAATTTTAACTAAAGGCAATTTTAGTCTAGTGTTAGAAAAAGATAACTCTCATATTTTCAAAACCTTAGAAGCAAAACTTTGCATTTGATCCCTTTGAAGGAGATGGAATTTCCACTTGAGGAGGTGACAAATTAAGAACTCAAAAAATATAAATGAAAAATACCATTAGAAAATGTGAATCAAATATGAGAATTTAAGTTGGGTTGTCTGGTTGGGACAAAATTGTGCCCATAGCTAAAAAAAGAAGCATCAACCTGATGAGAGGAGCCACAGGCAGGGTAAACTTGGCTGTTTTCGGGTCGTGTTACAGCCAAGAAGCTCTTAAAAAACTGTTGATGATACATATCCTTCATATTGTTCTTAATTAGCTTAATGTCTGAAATTATGCATAAATATTTAATTTTTGTAAGATCCAGAGAAGGCTTCCTAGAAGCAGCGGATACAAAAGGAGGACCATAATATGGCATCTTCCTGACACCAACCTACATATGCTAATAAGGCTCAAGTGCTCACTCTAAATATACCATTTTAAATTCTCAAAGGTACCTTAACCAAACTGTTTTCTCTTTATTATTTTTTAAATAATATGGAAAAGTGGAATTAAGACTCATGAATTGTATTTTTAGGGATTAAATACAGTACATTGTGGTGCCAGCAAGGTTGCAAATCCTTGCAGGCTCCACCGGACTTGTTTCTCCTTTTTTTTACCAAATACAAATTTATTGGCATTTTTTATAATAAAGTATGAATTTATGAGATAATGTATATAATTTTTCTTTATTTTTAGAACCTTAATTGACAAATATAAAAATCATATTTAACAAACATTTGAAGCATTTTCCTCCTTAACAGAGCGTGCGCACACACACACATACATATAAACTGGATCTTGTCCATCTCTATCATGATTCCTCGTTGCTTTTCGGTGATATAAGTTAATTTTAAAAATTTTAAGGGTTTTGAAAATGCATGAAAGATAACATTATTATTTCGAAAAATAATGATCGAACATGAGTGAGTAGACAGAATCCAAGGGTCATACATTCGACTTTCGACCTCCTACTTAAAAAGAAAGTACATATGTATGTGTGTGTGAGAGAGAGAGATTCTCTTCAACTAGGGAGGTTCTAGACGCTTGAACTAAATTGTTGCTCATTTTTTTTATGTAGTTTCTATTAGATAAATATTTTAAATTTTAATATAAAGATAGTTCTAGACGCTTGAACAAAATTGTTGCACATTTTTTATGTAGTTTCTGCTAGATAAATATTTTAATTTTTAATATAAAGATAATTTGTATAACTTAAACTTTTCAATTATCAATATAACATTTTCGTTCCTCAATAAACTCTCTCATTTCTCGATGAAAAACACTATTTGACGATATCACACTTTTTTTTAATGGTACTAACGCAATAACAAAAGGTGGAGAACCTTTTCTGGTAGTAACGCAATAATATCAAACTGGTTTTATTTAATTTCATTTTGCACACTCCATTCATGATTGGCTTACCAACTTGCTCTCTCTCCCTCTCTTACTTTAACAGACAAATCTCTCTCTCTCTCTCTTTCTCTCTCTCTCTCTCTCACACACATATATATATATATATATATATGTATGTACACACATAAATATATGTGTGTGTGAAAAACCGGATCATGCCCACCTCTACAGAACTGGAATCGTATTGAAATCAAAAGCAATGGTTTGAAATCATCGGTTATATAAGTTTTTAATATTTTTTGTCAAATTTCAAACTTTTGTAATAATTTTCGGTTCCGAATGGTTTTGAATCTAAATCGAAACCTGCATTTCCAAACTGCCATCCGAACCGGTTTGATCTTAGTTTGGGTCCATTCCTGGTTCTATACAAACCGGAACCAGCCATGTCTATCTGTACGGTTGTGCGTGTTGGGCTTCAGCCTCCCATTGTAACAAAGAAAAAAAAAACAGACATGTTTGATGCATGGATGTCTTAAATACTTTTATATTTCCTATATTTTCTAAATATCTTTAAGAATCAAAGTTAGGACAAAGCTGTATATGTGGTGTTTATCATTGCTTGCTTATAAGGAAAAATGGGTTGGCATTCCAACCGTGTAATGTGGTCGTATTTGGACAAAGTGACCAAACATTAATTTCTATTTAGATCTGGATCCATACCAATAGTTTGTGGACTAAATATATGATATATGATCCAGATCCATCACATAGAACTTAGTGCCAAATTGAACGCTACTTCGTCTTATCTCATCTGGGTTCTTGTCAGAAATGGATCTCTGCTGCTTTTATTTTGGATCTAGGCCTGGATAATATATTACCCTTTTTGTATGGGTACTTTCTTTGCCAGACCTAGACATGGGAGGTTTTCCAAGCTGTCGGTTCCGGTTTGGTTGGAACTTAGAATTGGAACCGAGTCACTCCGAAACCGGTTCCGGTTTTGAAAATGGGTATTTTCTTTGCCAGACCTGGGCTTGCTGGAGGTTTCTCAAACTGTTGGTTCCAGTTTACCTGAAACTGTAATTGAACCGTTCCAGGACCGATTCCGATTTTGAAACCGCCCGAAACTATTGGATGGATCACGGACTGGACTTTAAATAAATGAGTAATTAGGAGTAACTACAGTATTACTTTCATCAAGCATCATCAACCTAGTAAGGAAGCGTAGGTCACACGGACGGACACATGCATGCACACACACACAATGGAAACACTCACTTAGAGAATGTGCTATGGACCTTTCCCTGCCAATTTGATACACCTAATCCTCAAAAATATTTTTCTTGAAGGCATGAAAACTATCTTATAGAAATTAGATATTGATCTATTACTTGAAATAAATGATCCTAAACCATCCATTGGAAGTTCTTATCTAAGGTGTAATAAGACTCCAACTAAATGGTCCTATGCAGGCAATGTGGGCCCATTGAAATGGATCGATCCAAATCCATTTCATATCGTCAATGCTATTCGAGTCCCCCACATTGCTGATGGCTTTATGACACGTATATGAACCATTTCATATGGTTGCATCGGAAGAATTAATGCATGGAAGGAGAGAGGCATTGATGCCTTGGTCCATTTGAGACCATGAAACATATTTTGGATTATTATTTGTCAGGGTCTGCATGTTGTTCAATAGCTTGGGCAATGCCCCATAAATTGAGAGAGACAATTTACTTTCCATTTTTTTTTCTGGTTACAATGGGATGCACCCAAGGAGTCGAACTCACACGCTGCGGCGGGTGGAGTAGAGAGCTGTGCCTAGGGATGGTACCCGCCCCGCTGTGGGTCGGGGTCGGATTCAAGGTATACTCACCCCACCCTGCTATATATATACAACAACAACTAAGCCTTTTCCCATATACTAGACGGGGTCGGCTACATGGGTTCTTTGTTTCCACGGATCTCTATCGTGTGACATATTAGCAATTAACTCACAATAAGCTAAATCATTCTTTATTGTTTCTTTCCAACACTTCCGTGGTCATCCTCTATATATATATTCATAAATATTTTAGATAATATATATGGTTATATGCATGTATTTTTCATATAAATATAACTATATATATGCACAATAACTTTTATTTTATTAATATAAAATACCATTAAAGAAGTTATGTTTTATGTAGAATATATCCCTAGCTCTGCCTAGGTGCATAGGAACTGTATACACATCTCAAGGAATGTTAACTTGTTCCAACTAAGTGTTTTTTTTTCATTTTTGTTTTAATTTATAAGAGGAAAAATAAAACATGATCTTTTCATCGTTGGAGTTACATACTAAATAAAGTGTAAGATCGAGCTCAAGTGTGAGTGAGCCAATTCGACCCTTGCTCACATAGCTATAGATAGCTGGCTAAGTGGTTCTTGTCAAAATAAACGAGATAACACCACCATAACAAGGGGGTGAGAAGGAACAATTTAAGACCTCTATTGCATCTAACCATCAAAATCCCTCTAACCTTCCTCATATCCAGTCACGTGACCTCAAATGGCATCCTCAACACATGAAACCAAGAACCTTGACGACCGAATCATCGGCTCGTCAAGTCTAACCTCTCGAGTATAAAAAAACAAGATATTCAAATACCATACTAGTAGAGTGATACATTCACACAATTAATCTCAACAATATCCACATATACATCGATATGGTACCATCTCTTAGGTTTAAGAGATCCACTTAAAACCACCTCATAGACTTCATATCTCCACATCAGTTATATTACATCTCCGACACTTACGGTTACTTTGTAGTTAAGCCATATACTGTTCTTATACACATTAAAGTTGTGCACTACATTCTCCTCATATTTCAAGAAAACTGGATACTCAACTCCATGTAGACATGCCAATAGAGATCTTTCTCCAACGTACGGACTATTTTGGTCGTATGCCAACCATGCAAGCAGAATGGTCCCTTCGGATGTGTTTGATACGTGGTTTCAAGCCTCTAAAAATAGAGCTCAAGACTAAAATGCACATGACCTTGTAATCATGGTTTTGAAGGATCATAGTTTTTCTTTTGATTCACAAATGGTACTAATGCTTAGATTTTCATGCGAAGCAAGATAAGCTGAGACAAGGGAACGGATCTATAGTTTACACACGGATTATTTTTAACAGCATGCATTCTTAAAACAAGGCCTACTAGTGTCAACTCCTCGCACAAGAATCTTGAATTCATTCCTGAGTTCCATTACATCCCTATGGTTTGCGTGTGTGTAACGAAGTTGTAAGCATCGCCAAACGTGTAAGTGATCCTAGAGGTTTGGTCTCTCATTGATGTAACCCAATATAGGCCCCTGCAGTGAGGTTCGTGGTTTTGAGTTTTGCTCAACCGGCACTTCACAAAGGGCAGTTTCTCTATGACCAAACTAGATAAGTGAATGAACGAATGTTGGCAAGATTTGTTCTTAAACGCATCCAATCCAAGTTCATTCGAATTACCTGAGATTTTTGTCAGCTAGGCCTCAATTAGACAACTCCACTTTATAGCAGAAGAGAAATCCTCTCAACAATCCAAATCATCATGTCATGGGTCAAGGCCGTGGTCTTCGTTTATCAATAGCTTCGCGACAAATGGTGCGGGAAGTGCAGCATGTGTGTGTGTGTGTGTGAGAGAGAGAGAGAGAGACCAAGAACCAAATCTTATGATCCCTCAGTTTATAAGTAATTCATGACAAAGCAGTTTGTCGGGCACAACACAACTACACGGGAAAGACAACTCTAAGAGAACATTCATGAAGGTCCGTATGGATCTTATTTTGTAAGAATGGCATAGAATCAATATTGATTAGCCTATTTGTTCGAATGATCTACAACTAGATTTATCACAACCACGCCCACACACACATGCATACTGCCCCGCGTAAACATACACACGGTCAATAGTTGGAATTTGGAAAATAAGTGAGCACCTTTCATCTTTCTTTCCTTTTCCAAAAATTTTCATACACAACCGTCTAAAGGCACGCAAAACAAGCAACCCATCCACCCAATATTCCTGCAAAATTTTCCCATGCATGTGCCCCTGTATACTTTGCATTCACTTTTTTTTTCCAACAAAACACGAGAACAAACGCAAAGAACAACTTCCCAAACACATCCACAGGGAAAGTATCGTGTGGTCAGTGCGTTACCGTGGGGCGCCCAATGCTTTACTGGGGTGGAACTAGAGCATGTAAAGGCAGGGCGGTCGTAGCAGGTTCAACGATCAGGGACAAGTCAAGTTTCCCCGTTTCATGGCCCGTCATAGCAAAAAAAGGGATTTAGTTTCTATTAGCATTGCCTGCAGCTTCAGGCGCTGGCTGTGAGCCTTCTATGCATGTTGCTTTTTGAGACGCGGCCTTCCGCGTTTCTTTCGTCGGGGTGAACATGGTGAAGTCACCATATAGGTAGCTGGAATTATGCTTCCCCCCATTTCTGAACAAGATGTTGGGTCGGCCCATGCTAGAGGGTTCACTGCAAACCAGAACAAGATTAGAGGACAAGTTGCAGACGCACAACACTTTACTCATTAGGCGCACTCTGTGCATGTGGAAACTCGAGAAAAAGACGCCACAAACAATATTAGAGATATTGAAAGCAAAACCAGAATGAAGCCTTTTCTCAAACTAGATGGAGCCAAAACAGTTCCACTTTACATGTCAATACGTCAAGCCCCATCTAAATAAAAGAAAAGAACAAGATCAGCTTTATGGTTTCCCTCCAATACTTAATACTCAGCAACCAACGTAAAAACAAAAGAAAACTGTGGTAGACCCACCTTACTTTTACCGGTAAGAGAACTGCAGACCTAAGAAAAGCCATCCATTTCTTCGATATGATTATGCTGATAAAAGGAACATAAACTAAACCACATAAGATTCGGGACATGGGTGAAAGTCGGTGGGTATCACAACACCAGATAGAAACTCAAAAGAGCACAGTTTATAGGAGTTAAACATAGATTAACTCCATACACAATGAGCATGTACGGTAAACTATTTTTCTATGTTACATAAACACTGGTCCCTCTGGGATACAATATTAGAGAGGAAAGATCCATTAGATAACTGGTAGTTTCACATAGATTAACTTCATATCCAATGAGCATGATGTATACCTACTACAACAACTACGCTTTTCCATACTAGACGGGGTCGGCTAGATGGATTTTTTGTTTCCACAGAGCCCTAATCATAATTTGTAGAATCCATGGTAAATAAGTCCAAACAAAGTTTTACGCTGCCTATCGGAAGCCTAACGCAACCCTCATCTTTATCCGGGCTTGGGACTAGCCATGCAAGGGTGATCCCTTACATTGGGCGAAGTAGTATACCTACTACTTATGGTAAAAATATTTTCATATGTTAGATAAATACTGGTCCCTCTGGGATAGAGTATTAGAGAGGAAAGATCCATTACATAATGGACCATTAGTATTAGTCGTAAGCTATCTCATCAATGTCTCTAAGGCCAGAAAAGACGCCATACTTTTTTACCACCTTTACAACAATTACAAAACCAACAAAGCAGCCTTTTACCCCACACCACATCCCACTACCAAAAAGGAAAAAAAGGAGGAAAGTAACCACCCAGCTACATCGATAATATATATGTATATAAAAATATTTTCAGTGATCACTGCTTTCTCCTTGAAAGTTCATAATTCTAAACAAACACCGTGTGCAAAAAAAAATCTTCATAGTGGAGAAATTTTGCCATCATAGTTAATTTCACCTAGTTAATGCAACCTTGTTGTGGATGTAAATTGTTGCTCTGGGACTCAGATCCCAAGGATAACCGGACTGGGTCTAACGTTTAACATTATGTTGTGGCAAACTGATGATGGAACAGATTGCCAATATCTCCATTTCTTGAGCTGATCTACCTGTTATGCAGCTCACCAAACCAGCTTCAGAGTAATTTGGAGTGTGGTAACGTGTTGTATAGCCAAATATAGATGCTGAAAACGACATGTAGAAGAGAGGAAACTACTAGAGGTGTATCACAAATCATTGAGTTCAAACAGCAAGTAATCTCTTGCTTAGGTGTATCACAAATCATCGAGTTCAAACAGCAAGTAATCTCTTGCTTTTTGTCGTGCTTCAGTTTAGTTTACTCTTTCTCCCCACTTTTGTAGTGATCACTGTAAAATTAAGGTTCAGAGAGAACAACGGTACAGGATGGTCAAAGATGTTGATTAATAACTTTGACCATCAAAACTTTCAACCTTCTGGTCTGTTTTCAATATCTCTAAATATGCATGAGAAGCGGATTTCTACAAATAGAATTGCAATACAACAAAAAACATAAGGTTGAAGATAGTTTGATGCAAAAGGAGAAAATTCTGAGTACATGGTGGATGAAAATGATAAAATGGAAATTGAATAGGGTTTTTGGCACTGTTTATGTATCGCATTGTAAACCTTGTACTCGAGATGCCAAATTTTTTAATAAGAGTCGAGTTACTGAACAATATCACCAGTAACCATGCACAACCATCAAATAATAAGGAAGATTCAACGGAAAAGAACAACGATTTACACGAGCAAGCACAAATTTCAATCTGAAAAATTGAATACAACAACTAAGCCTTTTCCCATACTAGACGGGGTCGGCTACATAGATTCTTTGTTTCCACAGATCCCTATCGTGTGCCATGTTAGCAGTTAACTCCCAATAAGCTAGATCATTCTTTATTGTTTCTTTCCAACACTTTTGTGGTCGTCCTCTACCTCTTTTAATACTTTCCAAATTTAGTTTTTCTAACCTTCTTACAGGTTCTTCTTGATCTTCTTTCTATATGTCCAAACCATCTTAAACGGTGTTCTCTCATTTTATCCTCTATTGGTGCCACTCCTAATTTGTTTCTAATAACCTCATTATGTATACGGTCTTTTCTTGTATGACCACTCATCCATCTCAACATCTTCATTTATGTCACAGACATCTTTTGTACATGTTGATGATTAACTGCCCAACACTCATAACCATAAAACATGGCAGGCCTAATTGCTGCTCTATAGTATTTACCTTTTAATTTTAATGGTATCTTCTTATCACAAAGAATACCTGATGCTCCTCTCCATTTTAACCAACCAGCATTAATTCTATGTGTAACATCTCCATCAATTCTTCCATCACTTTGAAAAATTGACCCTAGGTATTTAAAACTTTTCTTTAAAGGAATACAATGTGTGCCAATTTTAATTTCTATGTCCTCTGAAGTAGCCAAATGATCAAACTTACATTCCATATATTGTGTCTTTGTTCTACTAAGTCGGAGGCCTTTGTTTTCTAATGTTTCTCTCCATAGTTCCAATTTTCTATTAACTTTTTCCTTAGACTCCTCCACTAATACAATGTCATCTGCAAATAACATACACCAAGGTACTTCATCTTGAATATGTTTTGTTAACTCATCCATCACCATTATAAATAAGTATGGACTTAAAGTTGATCCTTGATGTAACCCAATATTAACTTCAAAGAAGACTGTCGTTCCTTCATGAGTCCTCACACATGTTTTTGCACCATCATACATGTCTCTTATAAGGTTAATATATGTCAATGGGATACCTCTCTTTTCCAAAGTTCTCCAAAGAACCTCCCTCGATATCCTATCATAAGCTTTTTCTAGATCAATAAATATCATGTGAAGGTCTTTCTTTTTTGCTCTAAAATGTTCCATAAGACGTCTCAAAAGGTGAATCGCTTCAATAGTAGATTTGCCTGACATGAATCCAAATTGGTTCTCCGTTGTACTTGATACTTGTCTTAACCTACGTTCGATAATTCTTTCTCATAATTTCATAGTATGACTCATTAACTTGATACCTCGATAATTCGCACAATTTTGAATGTCTCCCTTGTTCTTATATATGGGTATAAGTGTACTCGCTCTTCATTTCTTGGGCATCTTTTGGTTTTTTCATATTTCATTAAATAGTCTTGTGACCCAAGTGATTCCTATTTCTCCTAGTATTTTCAAAACTTTTATAAGAATATTGTTTGGTCCTGCCAATTTACCACTCTTCATATGTTGAAGAGCCTCTTTGACTTCATTCTTTTGAATACGTCGGTAGAAATTGTTGTTTATATACTTTTCTGATTTGGCTAAAAATGGAGTAAATTTTTAGATGAACCTTTTAATTTTTCAATATCTGTAGGTATAGTTGATATGCAATTAATAACAGAACGCAAGACCTTCTATAACAAATCATACTAGGTTGTATGTGTGGAATCAGAAAAGCCATGCAACCCACTTTTAAAAGCTTTTTCTTTAGATTTTGAACAACTCACACTAAATAATTTAGAGAAGATGAAAGCAAGTGTGCTATATCACATGATGGATACTCAATATTTTCTCCTGTTTGAATCTCCTAAAGCTAGTCATCAAGGAAAACTTTTTAAAAATGGCTGTGGCTTCAGATCTTCAGACCTCTCCAAGTAGAGGTGGTTTGCTAAGTATTTTCAAGAAAAACATCTGAACCATTATTATTCAGCTTTTCAATGTCATCATTATTTCTCTAACAATTCACAGGCATTTGTGGGTATCCAGAATCATGTAAGGAAGATTCCTTTATTCAATTTTGAGTTGGAGAAGATGGACAGATTGCTACTTCTCAATGTGTCTCCCACCATGCTACTCGTGCAAGATGTTCTGTGGTTGCAGACAATGGCACTGTTTGAAACCTTAACATTTGGGTTCTGCGGTTTTTGTATTTATCCTGTAATTTGTCTCAAAACTGAGATATTTCGCTGTCCTAAGATGCACATTGCTACATTTTGAGAGACCACGTAAGACTGACTTCTTTAACTCAAGCCACACAAAATGTAGAAGAGGGAAAAACATTGTGGGTTTTTCGTCTTTATTTTTTATTAAAATATGCAACGTTTATATTATGCATTGATAAGTATTGTGCATATCATATCAATACCAATGCACAATAAACAACATGGACACTTTCATCAGGTGATCCTGTTACAAACCTCCTGTGGAAAATCTTGCAGTACTTTCATAAGCATATTTTTCTTGAGAAATGATGTTAAAGAACTATAACATTAGAAACTTTAGAATTTGTGCAAAAGCTGTGTAGGGAAAAACATATGATTTGAAAAATAAATTTGCTTCAATAATCAGCAAAATGAACCCATTACCTGCTTCAGGTCCTACAGGTTTTGGCAAACCGATATTTGCATCAAGAGGAGTAAGAGAAGCTGACCGAGCATAGCTTCGCTTTCTAACATATGCATCATTTAGTGGCTTTGGTATTTGAAAAGAGAATTGAGAGAGATTTACACCTGCATGCATGTACTCTGGATGATCGAGCAAAAACCTGAGTATAAAATCCCCAAAATAAAAATTTGACAAGACTGTTTCCACTTCAGTACTTTAAAGTTTAAACCACAGAAAACAATGTGCCTTGCATTGACTGGTTCAGTTTATAACAAGGCTAACTGAGATAAGACGGAATTAATTCAGAACATAGACAGAGACTAGAAGTTAGAATACATACTTCTGCACCTCAACCAAGGATCGAAGTCTCTTCCCCGTAGGTGCTGTATAATAGCTGGAAAAAAATGTCTTCGAGTCAAGGGGAGAAAAATTTACTTGTTTAGAGAAGCAGAAATAGTGCAACAAAAATTTGAGAGTTAGTAACTTAGTACAATAACATTCTGTATCAGCAAACTGTTCGTTGTTTAAAGCAATTGAAGGAGAATAGAAAAGAGCAGTTGATTACATATGAAACAAAAGGTCTTAGTAAAAAAATGGGCACAGGGGAGTCTTGTCCTGACTTAGAAAATTGAATTTATCAGCAAACTGTTTGTTAGTTTAGTTACTCTGTACTGGAAGTTACTACTAGACAATAAGCACCACCAAGAACATAAACCTAATGCAGTAATAACCGCAGCTGCAAGAACTCTCAAGATGAATCTTTCAAGTGTACAAATAAGCTTCCTCCCACTATATGGTAGTATTTGTAGTTGAATAAAAATCAATTGATAAGACTGACCAGTAATCCAAGTAAAGCTGGCTCTCCAGCCTGGATGTGTTGATACTAATCCCAGTTATTCTCCACGCAAACTAACATGATCTCCATGCATCGTACCCATCTTCTGAAAATATCTGAACATGAGGCCTGGACATCCTAGATTAATAACTCCGACTTACCCTATCTAATTGAATACAAATTTATGGAATACAAGAGGGAAAGATTGGTAAAATAGCAAGAGATACCAATTGTATAAAGTGAGTCACATAGATATATAACAATGAGCAACACTCTGGTTAGGCTCAACATTTGGACGTCTGATCCATGTAAATAGGTCTTACCACCTCTTGATATCAAATGGACTAAAACCACAACATACTCATCTTCAGCACCTTGATCTGACAACCTTTGCAGAACCTTGAATGAATTTGTGCCTAATGCAAGCAAAAAATGTCAGATTTGTAAGTTACACACACATTGAGAGAGAGTTGTTTCTCAGTTGCATAGGACAAGATTCCCACCATATGATTTATCCAACTCAATTAAAATTATTTCCATGTTTGACATCAAGTACTTCCTCGTCTGGGTAAGAGAGAGAGAGAGAGAGAGAGAGAGAGAGAGAGAGAGAGAGAGAGAGAGAGAGAGAGTTGTATAGGACAAGTTTTATCCAACTCAATTAAAATTATTTCCATATTCGTCATCACGTACTTCCTCGTCTGGGTAATGTAGTGTATAAATATGCAATGAACGGAGTTCGGTATAAGGAGAAGGAAAAGGAATGGCAAATGCTGAACCATGATGTTCTTCTCCCTTTCTCCTCCCTGTTTCTCACATTTCGTTTCAATATCTTTGACAAGATTTTCACCATCACAATCAAAACAATGCAAAGTTCGATATAAGGAGAAGGCAAAGGTATGTAAAATGCTGAACCATGGTGTTATTCTCCCTTTCTCCTTCCTATTTCTCACATTTTGTTTCAATATCTTACTTTGACAAGATTCAAAAACCCAATGAATACCAAGAAAGATCAAGAGCCCAAGGAAAAAGGCAGTCATTTCGCAAGATCTTCACCACCACAATAAAGATGATGCACTACCATCATGCAACAAGATTAAAAAGCCAGATGAATATAAAGAAAAATCAAGAAACCAAGCTAAAAGGCAATCATTTGACAAGATTCTCATTATCACGATCAAGAAAATGTCATACCATCATGCAATAAGACTCAAAAAGCAGATGAAAATCACGAATCAAGCAAAAGGGAATCATTATGGCCTCTTTAAAAACCAGGTTAAAAGGGACTAAGAGAAAGCATACATACATATCAGCAAATCTGGTACTCCCTTCGCCTCGAATCCGAATCAACCTGTCCCATCCAGGAGGAGGTTGACAGATATTTGGTTTATCGATTGCCCAAATCCTGGTATCATCCGGCTCCAAATCTTGAGGATCATCACACGATATATCCGGGCGCCATTTCCTGGCATATTCACAAACAAATGGATGCTGAATAATGGTTTCCCTTATGGCTTCATATTCTTCCTTTGTTGGAACAACCCTCCACTTGAGACAATCCGCACACTGAACACTAAAGGTCCCTATGGAAGGCAAAACCCGGGTTGTGGTGCTTCGGGTTGAAGGAAATCGAGTTGGGGGCTCAGTAAAAGTGGAAACCTGGTTTGCTTCATTTGGTAAAGGCTCGTAAACTACTAATTGGTTTGAAGCATTTGAAACCAGCTTGTCTTCTATTTCAGGCTTTTCAATAAGCACCTTTAAATCACCAACAAAATCATCTCTTCCTTCATTCGGCACCCCTTTCTGAAGAGGCCCTTTACGCTTTGAACTGCCAACCAGATCATTTGTTTCCTTTGCAAAAAGGATTTCAAGATTATCATCCATCTCCTGTTGGCGTTCAAACAGTTCCCCATCACCTGACAACTCGTTTGAAGCATTAGGAAAAAATCGGTCTCCAACTTCAGGTTTTACAATGGAATCCTTCGAATCACGAAGAAAATCCTCCTTTTGTTTTGGCATGATTTTGTGAAGAAGGTGTTCCTCCGAAGACCAACAAAATCTTTCCGTCTTTACGAAAAGGATTTCAAGATCACCAATAAAGTCATCCTGCTGTCGAAGCAGTTCTCGGTGATCCTGCCTTTCCGCTTCGAGCATCAAGGATTGAGGTTGGCCCGTAGCATGTGAGTATTTGCTAAAGAGCTATATGCTGCTACATGGTCCGTAGCAAGGGTACAAGGGTTGGTGGTTCTCGATTACTGCTTCCACAAAAAGAACCATTCACCGAGTCACGCGTTAGAGAAGGCATGGCACGTCACTGGTGATAGCACCGACGCTAAAATATTTCTTTTAAAATCTTTTGTGAACTCTCACAACCTGCTACAAAGTTCACCTGGCCAATGCCATCTAAGTGGAGCGCCGTGTCACATGTGAAAGAGGTGGTTTGAAGTGTGACAAGAACATCTATATATTTCACAAACCGTAAAGTAACACTTTTTTATAGAAACTCTTTTTCTAATGAAAAGTACGTGGACCAATTCTTACTGTTTAAATGAACAAACCTTGAAGAGAAAGCTCATGGAAACAGATTTTACTATCGTGAACCGTATCTATATCCATATTCATATTTGTATACGTACTTGTTATGTCCATATACCAATGAAGAGGAGATTAGAACAATGTGACGTATCATGTGTCATTTCATTGTGTCCATGTGAAACGAATCACAAACAGACAGATGGGCAATAGACCGAGCCCTTTGTATCTTTTCCTTTATAATTTTTGATACACAAGCGTTTGACCATACAAACACACTCGTTAACGTGAACAAGCCCCCTTTCCAGCATTCTTTCAAAATTTCCCTTGAGGTGTATTTTGCATTCAACATTTAGGCTGCAGCCAGAGATCCATACTGATCCGGTGCATGTCACGAGTTTCCCTAGTCGAGACTCAGCTTCGCCCTTTTCTGGATGGGTTCACATGAGGACTCCAAATAGCTGGTTGGAATCATGTTGCCCTCCATTTCTGAGGTGGTCAGCGGACCGGCCCATGCTATAGGGTTCACTGCAGACCACTTTTAGATCAGTTAACAAACAGCAGATGAATATGAAATATATGATAAAGATGTAATGATGGATGCGTTTTTGTCAATCCGTTATGTCATACAAAGTTGGTTCAATTATTTGGAGGATCTCTTACACACACAAATATATATATATATATAAGAGAATGTATGTATCCATACAGGTTCGCTCCAACATTGAATGAACTATGATCTGAACATTTTTACAGTTCACAAAAAGATGGGCAGACCGTTGATGCCAGAGGGTTCACTCGAGCAGCTACATCGGTTAACGGCAAATGCATGCATTCAATCAAAGATTAAAAAATATGTTAAAAGATATGGGGTATTAGCTTCAAGATATTTTAAGCATTATATCCCACTCTCCTTCATTATTTTCTCTCCACACACACACACATACATATATATGGGTGTATCTGCACGTGCACAAAATGTGAACACATCGCACTATGAAATCTTCAAATTCATTTCTTAGAATCTAAATCTTAGTTTATTGCAAAACATAACGGATCTCTTCTTTTTGGAAAACTGTGGAATGAAGACATCGTACATAATCAATTTGAAGGTTTCATAGTGCAATGTGTTCACGTTCTGCGCACGCGCACGCACAAGCACAAACATGACCTGAACATACCACCACATTTTCAAAACCTTCCTATATTGCATTGGCTTCATAGAATGGTGACAAAAGAATGGCATGCACGACTCCTTTGAGTTACATAAAAGCAGCTGAAGCATTTGGAGAGATTTCCTTTCTTCTTTTTTGAAAGACCTTTTTAACTGGAAGACGTTTTGAGAGTTGATAAGACTGCAGGAACAGCTAAATTAGTAACACTACATGGAGTTGTCCCACCTGTTATGTGTTATCTCATCAACTGCCCGCTTCCTGAAGCACACATTTGCAAACTTCAAGAGTTCCCCTACTGATCCAAATGCGGTGGGTTGGATTCAAATTTAGGAGTGGGGAGTAGAGGGTAGTGGTGGTTTGGGTTACACCGTAGATTATATACACGAAAGTAGTACTAGTTTTGGAGTATACCCGGGCCTAAGCTTGGGCCAATGCTTCATTTTGAGGAGTGCAGAATGGTGAAATTGTTATATGCTCAACACATTCACTACTTTCGTCAAAGAGGGTCAGCAACATGGTTTCTAAGTAGCCATTGAGCATGATCTTCTATTATATCAGCATTTAACTCTGGAAAAAGCAAGATCATGTTTTGTCCACGAAAAAGCAGCAAGAAAACGTCATAGCAACACTTGGTGCCATTCAGAGAAATTTAGAACATGCATTCCAGATTTGCTTTATCAATAAAGATCAATTGCATGTGCGTACCTGCTGCAGGATCTAGAGATTCTGGCAAACCAAGGGGGACATCACCACCTGGAAGAGCAGAACCTGCCCGATTTGAATTTCTTTTTCTCACGTACCCATCATTTAGTGGCTTTGGTATTTGATACGAAAACTGAGAAAGACTTACACCTGCATGCATGTACTCTGGATTGTCGAGCAAGAACCTAATTATAGGAGCAAAATGTCAATATTATAATTTCCCACGGTCACGTAAAAGAATTGCATGTCACTTATTTTAGCTCTTCAGTACTTCAGTCGACAAGAAAATAACTTGGTTTCTTTGTGACGAGAAGAACTTAACAAGTGCTACCAGCTCAGAAAAGCTGGTTTCAGTTCAGAAAGTTGAAGTCGATGGCATACCTTTGAACCTCAACCATTGAGCGTAATCTTTTCCCTGTTGGTGCAACATAATAGCTGGAAAATGGAGATCATTTATAAGATTGAAGGGGAAAATATCTATATAAAAAATATCTTTGGAGCTTCAAGCATAAGCAATAAATGAAACACTAAAGATGAAAATGTTCAACCATCAATCAGTAATGTGCTTTAGAGAGGGTGCAATAACTGTATCAGCATGTCAATCACATCAAACTGCACGGCAAATAAATGTGAAGGGCAAAAAGAGACAAGACGCATAGCAGAAAAGAAATCCAAGCCCTGCAGCAAATCAGGCACTTCATGAGAAAGTGGAGCCTTTTCCAGACCTACAGAAGCAATCTGCGGCCAATACAGCATTGTTCAATAGTAGAACTGTTTAAACTTTAAAGAAGATTGTGCCAAGAACTCTCAAAAGATTATGTATCAGATTTATTTAATTACTCAGTAGCATTAAAAAAACTCACCCATTTAGAATAGATTTTGACCTCTAATACTTTAACATAGGTCATGTTGTTCAACGTAGTCCAACCGATCAAATATCGAGCCTGAGCTTTTAAATAACTTGTAGGTACTCACACAAAATAAAACAAAATCCATCCCTCACAATCATCTTCTAAAATATTTGACAATACCAGCCACGCAACATATTGCCAGCCTACCCCATAACCATGTGATGTATATCATCCATCAGCTTGTTGAAAAGTTCTGAGTTGTTAGAAAAAATCCACAAGAAAAAGGAGTGTCATTGATGGAAATGACAAAGCAATGACCGTTTTCATCATATACGCTGGTTACACTATGAGAAAACATATGTTACTTGTTTGTAGTCACAGACTGAATATTTCATGGACAAAAATGAGTTCTTGCATCACATTTTGATTCAATTTACATTCATTTAATAATTATGTCATTGAGCAACAACATGATCTATATTCATGAAATATGTTGGGTAAATTTTACGCTTTTTTCCCTTTACTAGTGTATCAACTAGGCCTGCTTAGTCCTTCCAAGCACCACCTAGCATTGATTAATAACATAGGTATAGTCAGACAAACATGTCAGCCATACAAAGATGCAAACCAGAAAATTATGTAAGTCATGAAAAGATCAAAACCAGAGACAAATATGTGTGTGCATGTGTACACGAGAGAGAGAGATGGCCTCTGAGCTGCTAACATTGTTTCAGGCTGCAGCAGGACGCATGATTTTTTCGAAACAAAAGAGCATGCACTATGTCTAAATCTGCATATGTGATTTCGTAGACTATGAAGATAATGAAAAAAGTAGCCATCTAGAAAAAGAAGAAAAAAGAAGCAAGATAATGAACGAAGAGGAAGTGCAGACAAATTCTATGAAGCCACGATATCATATCAGAAACACTGAGACTAAGCATACGTACACATCAGCAAATCTAGTGCTCCCTTCACCTCGAATGCGCACCAACCTTTGCCATCCTGAAGGAGGCTGAGAGATGTTTGGTTTATCAATTGCCCATATCCTCGTTTCATCTGGCTCCAGATCTTGTGGGTCATTGCAACATATGTCTGGACGCCATTTCTTTGCATGTTCACAAATGAATGGGTCCTCAAGAATAGTCTCCCTTATTGTTTCATACTCTTCTTTTGTTGGAATGACCCTCCACTTCAAGCAAGCAGCACACTGAACAGTAAATGTCCCTATTGATGGCAAAACCCTGTTTGAAGTGCTTTGACCTGAAGGTTTCCTACAATTCTGAATTTGAAGATGAAAAGGATCACTAGAAGAGGATACATGGCTGGTAGGGTCATAAATTATTAACTGGTTTGAGTCATTAGCAGGACATTCATCTTCCACTGTCTCTATCCTCAGAGGGACAACAACTTCAGGGTTCTGAAGTGAAGCTTCACGTGGACACAGCACCTTTGAATCAGAATCCTCCCTTTCTTTTTTAGGTACAATTTCCTGCTCCACTTTTTCCAAATCAATCACTTCTTCCTTTTCCTTTTTAGGCTCAAGCAGTACACCACCTTGTTGTGAATGCATCTTGGCAAGCACAACAAAGAGAAGATTGTGATCACTAGAGAATCCCGTAGTACTTGCATTAGCAAATACCACCCCGTGATGCAACAATAATATAAGGTGCCTGTCTTTCGCCCACGCATACACATATTATCAAAGATTTCACAACTCCAATGTGACAAACATATGAGCATTTTCATCTATTTTTTAGATTCTGGAGAAAAAAAGAACAATAATTTCTATAATGTTCAAGTGTTTGCACCAAGCAGGTATATGCAAAATCAAGTGAATAAATGGCAAGTAAAGCACTGTAAGGGTCAAACTCAAAACTGCCTCATTAAACAACCGATTCCATCATCAAATAAGAAGGTATAAATCAACTATCTAATCAACACCAGGGTTATCCTCGAGATAGTTCAGAGACGCCCAAAACAATAAGGTAAGGTAGGGTGCAACAACTATAGCAGGCTGCGCAACATCATCCTCTTTTCACATCAAAAACGAATAAAGCAAGGAAGTTGCATCAAAATTATGATAACTTATGCCTATGACCTGCATATGGCAGCAAGTTGGAAACAAACATGCTTTATATAACTAAACAAAGAAACAAATCAAAAGCCAGACTTGGTATTGAACATCTCTAGAACCCCAAAAGTCCGAAGGCACAAGGTATGAGATTGAGTAAGAATAAGAAAATATAGTTCACAAAGAGGACTCCCTGAGCTGCTTTGGTTACCTTACTCAAAATCTGGTGATGTCAATTATAAACAACAAACATAAATCCTATAGGATTCATATTTTGCACCAATATAGTTTTGTTCCCCTGATTTCCCAATTCATCACGTGTGCCAGGCACTACATACCACCATTAGTAGAACCCCTGTGCTCAAAGAAATACTTGTCACTGGTTAGTGCGATGCACACTGGGTGACTGGAAGCAGAAAATCATTCATCATGAAAGAAATGAACAACAAATAGAGAAATGAAGGATAACAATTGATGCAGGACAACATCACCTGATATTTTAAATTGTAAGTGGATGGGTAGCTCCTAGCTAGCATGGCTTATACTTTGATTTGGCACTGCTATTTATGGCTGCTAAGCTATCAGAATTGTAAAGGATTTCTCCATCTTATACACTGACACCATGTCTGAACCAACTTGAGTTGTAACTAACTTTATGTAGTAGTTCGTACATCAATTTATGCCACGTGTTCCGATCAAGGAACCGTCACTGCCTTAGAACTTAACAAGAGAGGAGTGCAGATGTGAAGCACCCGAATAGTACCAATTCCAATTAGAATGATGAGAATCATTCAAAAACAATGTGCAGTCGGAAAGTGACCTCCCCGTGAAATGATCTTCAAGAGAATGTAATGTAACTCAATTTAATAGGCAAGCATGAGTATCCCTATATATAAATATTGCCCCATTTGGGGGGCACTATTACCAAAGAGGATCAGTAGTAAGCAGGTGATAGGACTGTTGTATTACAAGCAGTGGGTTCCACAGATTGTTCCATTTTGAACTCAAACAAAAGCTAGGATGTACGATAGGAAGTGGCTACAAACCAAACAATATTAATTATGAAACAATATTAACTTATCATCATGAATCGTACAAAAGAAATCAATGTACTTGAAAGTGATTTTCGTATAAAACGTATTCACCACAAGGAAAGAAGAAATCTGTGTCCGTGTATAAAAACCATAATCGTTTGTTTTTTCGCATGACTGCAACGAAAAGTAACTCCGCCATGTAAGGGATCACCCTTTCATGGCCGGTCCCAAGCCTCGATAAAGGAAGATGTCAAATATCGAGCCTTCAAGCATCAAAATGAATCAGACAATGAAAAATAAATGAAAAGGTTGGTTGGCTGCTTCCATTCTGCCGCCACCTATTTTCTTTGTTTCTAATTACAAACCTAATGCCAACCGACTAGTATATAAGTAACCCTAATCTAACTTAAAGTACTAATATACTCTTAATTAATATTGAACTTTACCTCACTAATCACGGGTCCTAATGGACCATTAGGATCCGAATTACAAGGAACTTACTACGACACTTTGTTTATACTAATCTAGACTTACACAACTAATTAATTACATAAACTAACTAATTATATCCAACACTCCCCCTGGGTGAAAGATGGATGTTACACCCAACTTGCTGCATAATCTTTCGAGTTCGTCTCTAGTAACTGCCTTCGTTAACATATATGCACATTGATGTTCTACTCATTGTGGTGTTAATGGCGATGAGGTCCCAGGATGAACTTCTCCCTATCATAAAGTGACAATCAATCTCGATATGTTTTGTTCTCTCATGATATACTGGATTTGAGGCTATTTGTATCGCTGCTTTGCTGTCACAAAATATAGATATAGTTTTTCCACTAAATAGGTCCATCTCCATCAATAAAGATCGCAGCCATTTTCCTTCACACATGCCTGATGTTATTGCCCTATACTCTGCTTCAGCTATTGATCTTGCTACAAGTGATTGTTTCTTACTTTTCTATGTTATTAGATTTTTCACCCAAGAAATATACAATAACTTTGCGATGTTAATCTCTTCGTCATTAGCAATAAGACACTTCATCGTCGACATCATATATTACACTTCCATGTGATAGGTTTTCCTTTTATGTAATAAATAGTCTGTCCGCCAAGCATGATTTTTAAGACACTCAGTCCCCTTGTTGATCACTTTGCCTACATCTGTCTCTCCACCGGATCATGCATGGATTGACTTAACAATTGTTGCGCCTAAGCTAGAGTCTAATTAAAGTGTGTACTGTGTGCGAATATGTCGGTTTCTCAACTAAATCCTATGCAGTATTGAGATCTATACTACTCCTTGTGATTCTCTTCATTACTGTTACTCTCGTTTTGTGATTCTATTTACATGGGTACTGGTATACCAATTGACTTACCAAACTTTCTAGGTCTTTGATACAAGACCCTGGGCTCATATTTCCTTTGAAAAATGAAAGAGACTGGTTACTTAAGGTGTAAGCACCTTCAATTCCAATGAAAGTACTTTAGTCTTTCCAAGATCATTCTGTTCATTCGAACTCGGTTGGCCAATTTCGCCTTTAGAATTGCCTTCTCAACTAGTCATCGACTGATATAATAATATCATCTACATATACAATAAGTGAATGATTATTTTTTCACAAATAGTTTGTTTGTAAATATGAGTATGATATGCTTGACTTTCAAGGCATCCAAGAGCCTTTTATTTTGTAATGAACCTCTCGAACCATGCTCTTGGAGATTGTTTTAGTATAGAGTGACTTTTTTAATACTTGAGACATTCTTGGGACCATTAGGGAGTGTTCAAATCCTAGCATTTTTAACATCAAAGCTAGTGTAATTCCCACCCAAAGTGGGCAGCAAGGAGAGTAAGATTCTTATAGTATTCATCTTTGGCTTGGTGCAAATGTCTCCTCGTAGTCAATTCCATAAGGCTATGAGAACATATTAATCATGTAAGTCTTCATCTCTTGCTTCTTCTACACTTTCTCTAGGGTCCTGTTTCTCCCCCTTGATTTATTATCTCCTTTTGTTTATCCATAAATATATTTCTCTCCCCCTTTTTGTATATTTGTATTCTGGTGTCTTTTTGGATTCGATCTATCTTTTCTTCCTCTGGTTCTTCATTCATACTAATTCATGGTAGAACAAATGTTTCTTCAAAGATAGAGTCAGATACTTCATTTGACTTTTTGTAGTATGTAGTAGTCTCAAAGAAGGTTACATCCATAGAAATATATCTTCTATGCGAATTTCGATCATAGCAAACATACCCCTTTTTGTCACACGAATATCCAATGAAAATACATTTTATTGCTCTTGAGTCAAACTTATCTTTGAATTGTTGATGAATATGCACATAACAAACACATCCAAATATTATGGGAATCAAATGAAAGGAATTATCTTCCAGTTTAATTATCTTGAAAGGAGACTTTCCAGCAAGAGTCACAGTAGGAACTCTATTCATAATATATATCGTTGTAAGAATTGCTTCTGGCCAAAAATATTTTGAAATATTGTGTTCAATAAGTAAGGTTCTAGCAATTACCAAGACATGTCTATTCTTTCGTTCTGCTACTCCATTCTGTTGTGGTGTATAAACACAAGAAGTCTGGTGTATGATACCGTGAGCTTGAAGATACGAGTCCAACTGGGTATTACAATATTCTCCGTCATTATCTAATCTGAGTGTTTTAACACTATAACCAAAATGAGTCTTTATAAGATTATGAACTAGAGGAAAAATTGAAGAAATTTTTGACTTTTATTTCATGAGATAAACAAAGGTAAGTCTTGAGAAAACATCATTAAAAGTAACAAAGTATTTAAAATTTCCAACAGAAGGTATCACGCATGGTCCCCAAACATCAGAATGTATCAATTCAAATAGAACAACTGATCTTGATTCACTACTGAGAAATGTAGCTCTATGATCTTTTGCTCTCTGACATACATCACACTGAATTACCACATTACTCGGAATTGAAAAAGAAACAAACTCTCTTAATTTTGAAACAGGAAAATGTCCTAATCTATTATGCCAAATTTTTATTTCTTCTACCGTAGTACTAGCTGCCAACGCCTTTTTCTGCCTTAGAATCTGATCTCGAAGTAAGATATATAATCCATCGCGTAGTTCACCACGACCAAAGATTCTTCTCATCTTCAGATCCTGAAAAACACAGCCATATGGAGAGAAAGTAATTGTAAAATTCATATCTCTAACCAATGAACTTACTCAAAGTAGATTTACTGGAAAGTTTGGAATATATATCATTGAGTTAAGCCTGAAATTATCTCTCTGAATTGTTCCCTTTCCTTCCATCAGAATCAAAGAACCATTTGCTACTTTTACATATTGAGGAATTGAAGTCACTTCACATTGCATCAAATTAGACTTATTTCCTACCATATGATCGGTAGCTCCTGAATCTATAATCCAATGAGAGAAGACCGTAGAATCTTTAAAGGAACAGTTACCGCTAATACTGTAGGAGGTAGGAGGACTTAATTCTGTCTTTGATGAGGAGGTCGAAGGTTGATCCCGTAGGTGTTTTTCAATCTCTGCAAGTTGTTTCTTCAAATCTGTCATTTCATCTAAATGATTCTTTTCAGCTTTCTTCTCAGATATTGTTGCAGTATGACTACCATAATCTTTGTATTCTTTGGGTTTTCTGCCATAAATTTTATGTTCTAGAGGTTTCCCTATAATTTCTCAATAATACTCTCGTGTGTCCTCTTTTCCCATAATGTGTGCACTGTACTTTGTTCTTATCATCATAATTATGATTCTTTCCTCTTCCTCTACCTCTAAAGGAGTCTCTCCTTCTCTGGGGATTACTCTGTCCTCTACCAATAAATGCAGATTTCTCAGTCTGTATATGTTCATCTTTCTCTAAATTCTTTCGATCTTTTTCCCTTAGTGGAAGTGAATATACTGTTCAAAGAGATGGAAGCTCTTCCTTGCTTAAAATATTCAACTTGATTGATTCGTATTCTGATGAAATTCCCCAGAGTAAATCAAAGACTTTTCTGATTTCACCTTCAGTTGTTCTCTCCTTTACACAGTGGTTGCACTTATTTTCCACAATAAGTCTCTGTTCATTCTCGTAATTCTCCATAATATTCACTGAGTGTTCTGGTCCCTTAGCGGCATTTTCTTATTCTTTCAATAATCTCATATTCTTTACTATATTCCGTTGTCTAGAATAGGCTTCTTCCACTGCAGACCAAATTTCAGTTGTTGAATCCATATACATGAAGGTCTTACTGATAGAAGGATTCATACATTGAATTAACCATGAACTGACAAGAGCATCATCTTTAGACCATCTTTCATAGTCTGCATTGCTTCCTTCCAAGCTAGGTGTACTCTTTCTGATAATAGCTGCCTTTCCTCTGGATTTCAGCACAAGCTCAATAGACCTAGCCCATTCTCTATAATTTCTTCTGTCTAAACGAATGTTTTTAATTTGGAATGATTCCACCTTTTGATCGTTTCCATATGTAGATGATATTGATTCTTCTTTCAATCTTCCTTCCATGATTATTCACACCTGATCAACAAACGAAAAACTTTTTCCTTCAAGCAAATTGATAAAACGGAATCTGTGTAGTATTGTATCTGTTTATGTATATATATACTTTGCTGTCAATATTTCTGCAGATTTTGTCTCAACCGATATTATGTGTTCTTGTAGATGAATCACGATTCTCAATGGTTGATTCAATTCTAGTCCACCACTTCTTAAAGGTAGGTTGATGCAGGTTGTCGGGGGTAACGTAATACTTGTTGACTTATATTCACAGAGACGTTTGGTAAGTCGTGCCTGTCCAAGTTGTATTAAACCCCTTGCTTGATGTTTAAAGAAGTCCGTGAACTTGTTCAATACTAGCCATAGCCACTGTCAACATTTCACGTGATTCATTATGTGCCACAATCAAGACTTATATTCACTGTTCAAGTGATTCAATATGCGCCACAATCACGATTGATTCAGTCAACTGATAACTGCGATATTATGAAGTATATAACAACTATAATCGTGATTTAAATCCATAGAAATCACGTGCTTTGAATCATAATGTCTTGTTGCAGTCTATTATGTCCCCCTTTTTTGTTTTGATGAAATATCTCAGATTTTGCATCAAATCTTTCAAAAAAACTGATATGATACTTACTTGAATCTTTTCCCAGGAATAAATCGATGCAAGAGGTTGTTGTACTTGCGTTTAATGCTCTGATACCATGTCAAATATCGAGCCTTCAAGCATCAAAATGAAACAAACAATAAAAATAAATGAAAAGGTTGGTCAGCTGCTTCCATTCTGCCGCCACCTATTTTCTTTGTTTCTAATTACAAACCTAATGCCAGTCGACTAGTATATAAGTAACCATAATCTAACTTAAAGTACTAATATACCCTTAATTAATATTGAACTTTACCTCACTAATCACGGGTCCTAATGGATCCTGATCCATTAGGATCCGAATTACAAGGAACTTACTACGACACTTTGTTTATACTAATCTAGACTTAAACAACTAATTAATTACATAAACTAACTAATTATATCCAACAGAAGAGAGTTGCATTAGGCTTTCGACAATCAGCGTAAAACTTTGACGGATTATTACACTATGGATTATATAAATTATGAGCATTGTGTTGGGCATCTCTCTTAACGACACGCTGTAGAGCCTGAATGCAGTGAAAAGTAAGAAAAGACTATATTTTCACTCGGATATAGTAAATCAATTGCAGAGAGGGTTCCCGCATCATGGACGAGTGTGGGTAAAGAAGTTAATCCCGCTACACTAAGTCACACTGACACTTCTAAGAGGTGGAGTGTCAACCTCGACACGGGTGCGACACCGACACCGTGTCGCTGTGGCATGACAAAAAAATGCAAACAAAAAAATTTGTAACTCACGGTTCTGCCGTCTATGGTGTATTTATCCTAGAGAACCCGATCAAAGAGGGAGTAATCCTTGAAGACGATGAAACCAAAGCCTCTTAGTCGACTCGTGACCTTATCTCTCATGATCACCACCTAAGTTACCTCACCATAGTTTCCAAAATACTCCTTCAGCTTGTCTTCCATCATCTCCCATGAAACTCCGCCGATGAACGTAGAAAAATATCTAAACGCGGACCTTCTTCACTTCCTTTTGTATGGATATTCCACGCTTCAAAATTTGGTATCGATTTTGAAGTTCGGGTCTTTTTCGATAAATGGGTCCGGATAGTGAAGATTGATTTGTGTATTATGATGAAATTAGTAGTTGTTTACAGTTTATGTTTTGTTTTAATATAAAGTTGTGTACTTGCTATTGTCATATACTTATGTTAATTGATGTCTCACTTGTAGCTTGAAATATTATATTATATACCCTAGTCGTGTCGCCGCACCCAAAATTTTTGAAATTTGCATATCCCGCACTCACACCCACACCCGTGTGACATAGCCGCTACATTATCGCCCGAATGTAGTGAATAAATTACAGAGAGGGTCTCCGCATTTTAAGTATGGAGTATGGACAAATATGAAGGTAAGAAAGCTAGTCCTAGATAATAAAATTCGTATTGTTTCTTTAAATATCGAAACATTGTCCAGTAAGTTAATGGAGGTGATATATCCTGTAAACTTCTAATTATAGGACCTGGACCGTAGGGCTAGGGGCTTGGCCGAAAGGGCCCGTGACACCAGGCCCCCAACGGCTACTTCATATAGCCATTGGGGCCCTCTCCTCTACTGGCTAAATAAAGCCCCTCTTTTCTTCACTCTTTCTTCTTCCTATAAATTCCCCCAATGTACACTATCAAAAGTTAACTTTTTTGTTGATTAATAATTTCATTTTTCGCTATTTTTAGTGTGCTTTTGTTATAATTGGGTGAGATTATAGCATTTTCTAAGGCTTTATGATAGTTACGTTATGGTTATACTTATTCATCGATCTTCATATTTACTCGTCGATCTTTCGTTGCTATTGAAGCATTGTCTTCATTAGATGGTATCAGAACAATTGTCGATCATGGAAACGTTGTTTGCCATCTCAAGAAACGTGTCGAGAGTGCTCTTGACTTTATTATAAATTTATTCCTTTATACTTATTTTTTTCTTGAAATATAGATGAGAAAGGAGGGTTTAATTTTTTATTTAATACCCTCAAATTACAAAACATGAGCTCAATCTATAGAAAATTATCTATATTTTAAAAAATTATAAGGCTATATAAGTGGTTTGAAGATAGAACATTTTATTAATGTCACTCTTAAGTAAAAGAAAGAATATTAAGGATGTCATCGAACGGTCCTATGGATGCTCATAAAAAAATGTAGATGAGCTAGGAATACTTTGGCGACTTCACTAATGTTAAAGAAGCACGAGAATATTTTGTTAAAAACGATGTTGCTCATAGAATAGCATTACGAGATAAATTAACATCTCTTACAGAAGGAGATAAAGGGGTAAACGAATTTTTTGGTGAATATTCTAATGTCTTAAATCAATTGTATGGGTATAAAAAGAAATGTAAACAATGTCTTAGTGAAATACAATATGAAGGCAATGAGGCAGTGTTGTGATACATATCATATAGTGGAAAGCTACGATACGATACAGTAACCTATATCCTACGATATAGGTTATCGCCCAACTTCTTTTTAAAAAAAAAATCAAACTTTTTTTTTTAAATTCAAATTTTTTTTTCATGTTTCTGCCTCTTAACTTCCCTTCAAGGCATCCTCCGATATGCTTGTAATTTGGGTTTATAATTTCATTTATTTAATAAGAATAATGTATATAAATAAAGATTTAAAGGAGAGTATAGTAAACATACAACGATATGATGACCGAATCATGACATTGAAATTAGTGTTAGGAGTAGAGGTTTTGAATATAGTTTGTGCTTACGCACCCCAAGTAGGACTAGAAGATAGTATAAAGACAGTTTTTTGGGAAGAGTTGGATAAGGTGTTTCAAAAGATTCCACAAAGGGAGATGATTTGTTTAGGAGGAGATTTAAATGGACATGTCAGTAAAGAGGCATTAGGATATCAAGGGATTCATGGAAACTTTGGTTATGGGGATATAAACAAGGAAGGTAGAGAGATTTTAAATTTTGCTATGTCATTTGATCTCTTTATAGTCAATACAATCTTCAAAAAACGAGATGAACATTTAATTACTTATAAGAGTGGCTTATCACAAACACAAATTGATTACTTTATTTGTAGAAAAAAAGATAGAGCGTGTTGTAAAGATTGTAAGGTAATTCCAGGAGAAAGCTTAACCACCCAACATCGACTTTTAGTTATGGATTTACAAATAAAAAAATGGACAAAGAAGAAAAGAGTGCATCGAGCTATTCGGACTAAATGGTGGAACCTCAAAAGCGAGAAAGAAGATATACTTAAACAGAAAGTCCTTCAAGGAGATGTTTGGAATTATGTTGGTACACCCTGTGATATGTGGAACAATATGGCTATACATATTAGGAAAGTGGTGAAAGATGTGTTAGGGGTATCTAAGAGAGGTGTACCGGCACAAAAAGAAGCTTGGTGGTGGAGTGAAGTAGTACAAAATAAAATCAAGGCAAAGAGGGTATGTTACAAATTACATTATGCTAAGAAAACTAGTGAAACTTTAGAAGCTTATAAGAAAGCAAAGAAGGAAGCAAAAAAGGCCGTTAGTGAAGCAAAAGCTAAGATTTGGGAGGACTTATATAAAAAACTGAACTCAAAAGAGGGTGAAAGAGATATTTTTAGGATAGCTAGGGCTAGAGATAAGAAAACTAAAGATCTTAATTATGTTAGATGCATAAAAGACGAAGATGAAAAAATTCTAGTGGCAAATGATGATATAAGAAATAGATGGAAAAACTATTTTTATAATCTTTTTAATGAAAATAAAGATGTTAGTATTAGTATAGGAGATTTAGCCCAGTCAGAAAAGTATATAAACCACAATTTCTACCGACGTATTCAAAAGAATGAAGTCAAAGAGTCTCTTAAACATATGAAGAATGGTAAATCGGTAGGACCAGATAATATTCCTATAGAAGTTTGGAAAATACTAGGAGAAATAGGAATCACTTGGCTCACAAGACTATTTAATGAAATATGGAAAAACCAAAAGATGCTCGAGGAATGGAGAGCAAGTACACTTATACCCGTATATAAGAACAAGGGAGACATTCAAAATTATATGAATTATCGAGGTATCAAGTTAATGAGTCATACTATGAAATTATGGGAAAGAATTATCGAACGTAGGTTAAGACAAGTATCAAGTACAGAGAGAACCAATTTGGATTTATGCCTGGTAGATCTACTATTGAAGCGATTCACCTTTTGAGACGTCTTATGGAACATTTTAGAGCAAAAAAGAAAGACCTTCACATGATATTTATTGATCTAGAAAAAGCTTATGATAGGGTACCGAGGGAGGTTCTTTAGAGAACTTTGGAAAAAAGAGGTATCCCATTGACATATATTAACCTTGTAAGAGACATGTATGATGGTGCAAAAACATGTGTGAGGACTCATGAAGGAACGACGGACTTCTTTGAAGTTAATATTGGGTTACATCAAGGATCAACTTTAAGTTCATACTTATTTATAATGGTGATGGATGACTTAACAAAACATATTCAAGATGAAGTACCTTGGTGTATGTTATTTGCATATGACATTGTATTAGTGGAGGAGTATAAGGAAAAAGTTAATAGAAAATTGGAACTATGGAGAGAAACATTAGAAAACAAAGGCCTCCGACTTAGTAGAACAAAGACAGAATATATGGAATGTAAGTTTGACCATTTGGCTACTTCAAAGGACATAGAAATTAAAATTGGCACACATTGCATTCCCCAAAAGGAAAGTTTTAAATACCTAGGGTCAATTTTTCAAAGTGATGGAAGAATTGATGGAGATGTTACGGTTGTTTAAAATGGAGAGGAGCATCAGGTATTCTTTGTGATAAGAAGATACCATTAAAATTAAAAGGTAAATATTATAGAGCAGCAATTAGGCCTGCCATGTTTTATGGTTCTGAGTGTTGGGCAGTTAATCATCAACATGTACAAAAGATGTCTGTGACAGAAATGAAGATGTTGAGATGGATGAGTGGTCATACAAGAAAAGACCGTATACATAATGAGGTTATTAGAAACAAATTAGGAGTGGCACCAATAGAGGATAAAATGAGAGAACATCATTTAAGATGGTTTGGACATATAGAAAGAAGATCAAAACAAGAACCTGTAAGAAGGTTAGAAAAACTAAATTTGGAAAGTATTAAAAAGGTAGAGGACGACCACAAAAGTGTTGGAAAGAAACAATAAAGAATGATCTAGCTTATTGGGAGTTAACTGCTAACATGGCACACGATAGGGATCTGTGGAAACAAAGAATCCATGTAGCCGACCCCGTCTAGTATGGGAAAAGGCTTAGTTGTTGTTGTTGTTAAATAAGAATAATGTATGAACAAATAAAAATTGTGACAAAATCATTTCCCTTTCTGTTACAACTTTTAGGTATATTTCTGCTACCAGTTTCTAATTTCATGAGACCCCAAACAATTAAAAACATTTTGTTCTCTCGGTTCATTGAGTGGGGATTTCACAACTTTATCATTTTAGGGTTCACCTTACTTGACTTCCATTGAGTTGAAAATGATCAATGTGTATGAGGCTTAACTCAGTGCGTGAAGTGAGAAATGGAGCTCAAGCATTAGTTAAAAAGCTAGTCTCTAGTCTCTAGTAAGAGAAAAAGGGGATATAATCAAGTAATAATATCATTGAGGTGTCATACACTAAATAATCAAAGAAATGGAGCTCATGTTTTGCTCACATATGAAAATTAGCAAATATGACAAATACATGTACAAAAGATAGCAGTTTGTTAATTTTGATATATTAGATGAGAGGATTATGGAAGATAACGAAGAAAATACACTCCTAACTAAAGAAGACATTGCATGAATTAATTTGAAGTGCAACAACATCATCAAGGAGAAGATGAAGATTATTTAGTTAATGATCCTTATACAAATTTACAAAATGTAAAATGTAAATGTATTTCATTTTTTTTTTCAAAATATGTAATTTTGGATGCAATTGTTTAATGTTAAATGTTCAATCTGTGCTAAACTTTGCATTATATGAATTTAAAGCAATTACCAAAAATTTTCAGAATTTTCTTGATTTTTTTCAGATTTTTACTAATTTTTTAAATAATTTTTATATTTTTTTAATATTAAAATACGATACGATACGCCAGTATCATGGAGCCCAGCGATACACGATACGATACGCATCAGACAATACTACAATGAGGACTTTGTGTATAAATTCTTAAGAAGCCTTCGGGAAGAATTTGAAGAAGTAAGATCATCCATTATCCATCGAAAACTCTTTCAAACTAAAGAAGAAGTTATTACCGATCTTCAAATGGCGAAAACAAGAATGAATAAGTTAGGCTTCAAAGAGATTTCACTTTAGTTCCATATAGACCCGAAGCAAATGTCAAGACAAATCACCCTCTTCATTTTAAAATTGAAGGGTCAAGTGAGGCTAAAAGAGAAGTCATTTATCACTTTTATAGAAAGGTCAGCCATATTAGGCCAAATTGCCCTAAGTTGAAAAAGAAAGTAGTTATGATAGAATATCAAGCCTCCTCCATCTTGCACTTCAAGAAAAAGTGAAGCTACTTAGTTCAAATGAAAGAAAAAGCAATCGTTGGAGTGGTTTGCTCTTTTCTCAACAAAATAAACTCAAGGTATGACTTCTTGGTTTCTTGATTTGTGTGCTTCTTTTCATATGACTTGTAATAAGAAAATTTTAAATTCATGTGTTGGCAAGCCCCTATCGAGTGTTTATACTACAAACGAAACCAAATTAAATGTTGATAAGATTGGTGATCTTCAAAATAAAATTTTCAAAAATTATAAAATAAGTGTTGTTCTAAAACTAAACTTAAACTAACTTTCTTTATCTAAAATTATGAATGATAGTTGTCCTATAACTTTTTCATCTACGGGATATATTGTATAGGATCGCCTATCGAATAAGGTGATTCAACGTGGCCATAGGGAAGGCAGACTTTATATCATCGATTATTTTAATAGTATAGGATATGTTAATGTTTTATTAAATGATGCTCTTCTATGGCACAAGAGATTAGGGCATCTTAATATTCAAAAATTGTATCAATGTTCTCTTCGAATAAAGAGTATGGAGCATATGTGACTAGAGGTTTTATCAATGTTATCTTACTTTTAGGATATTGAGGTAACTAGAGATGTTAGAGGTTTCTTTTTATCTCAAACTAAATTTGTTAAAAATATTGTTCGTAGATCAGGACTTACAAATGATAAAATTGTTGAGACCCCATATGTGATCAACCAAAATATGTGACTTATTGATAGAGAACCATTGAGAGGTCCTACCTCTTCCAGACACATGGTTGGGATACTCACGTATCTCACCATAACACGACTTGACATTACTCTTGCAGTACACACAGTAAGTCAGTTCCAACATGCACCTACATCTATAAGTACAAGTGTAGTTATGAGGATTATCCAATATATTCGGCAAACCATGACCAAGAGAGTATTTTTATCGTCTTTATCTTTAATTCAGTTAATTGATTGGGGTGGTGATGTGAATGGCAGGCACCCCATAATAGACTAATGTATATTCGTTGGCAACTCCCTTATTTCATTAAAATACAAGAACAACAAAATATGTCACTATCTTCTACTGAAACTGAGTACGGCGCCATGGGCAACACAACCACTACACTGACCTAGCATAAACTACTTCAGGATCTGGGAGTATCATTGGATGTCACTCCACTTCTGTACTACGACAACAAGAGCACTATGTATATAGCCAAAAATCATACTTTTTATGGGTACACCAAACATATTCAAATAAATTATCACTACATTCGTGAGGAACATCTACAAGGCAATTTGGCATTACACTTTGTGAGATCAGATATCTTCACCAAATCCCTGTGAGCCCATCGGTTTCAATTTTTAGTTAGCAAACTCTTCGTCATGGTATTATCAGTTTGAGGGGGTATAAACTTGTAATTATGGTCCTTAGGACCATAGGGCCAGGGCCTGGCCGAAAGGGATCCTAGCACCAGTTGGGGGGTGGGGGGCGGGGGGGCAACAGCCAAAAGGCCCCAACGACTACTATAGTCGTTGGGGTCCTCTCCTCGGATGGTTATATTCAACCCCTCTTTTCTTCACTTTTTCTTCTTCCTATAAAATCCCCAATGTACACTATCAAAAGTTAACCTTTTATTTATCAATAATATTTACTTTTCACTATTTTTAGTATACCTTCGTTGCACTTGGGTGAGATTATGGCATTTTCTAAGGCTTTGTGATAGTTACATTGTGTTGATATTTATTCATTGATCTTGATATTTACTCATCGATCTTTCATTACTATTGAAACATCATCTTCATTACAGATACCATGATTCGGAGAAATGTTCATATCCTATGTTTACAAGACACAAAGTGGATTAGAGAAAAAGCAAAGAAAATTGAGGATGCACGTTTTAAATGATGATACTTAAGAAAGGAAAAGGCTTGAAATGAAGTTGGTATTATCATAAATAAAGATTCAAAGGATAGTGTAATAAACAATATAGTGACCAAATTATGATGTTGAAATTAGTGCTAGGAACAAAAGTTTTGAATATAGTTTGTACTTACGCACCCCAAGTAAGACTAGAAGATAGTTTAAAGACGACTTTTTGGGAGGAGTTAGATAAGGTGATTCAAAGAGTTTCACAAAGGGAGATGATTTGTTTAAGAGGAGACTTAAATGGACATGTTGGTAAAGAGGCATTAGGATATCAAGTTATTCATGGAAACTTTGGTTTTAGGGATATAAATAAGGAATGTAGAGAGATTTTAAATTTTGTTGTGGCATTTGATCTCTTTATAGTTAATATAATTTTCAAAAAAATGAGATGAACATTTAATTACTTATAAGAGTGGCTTACCACAAACATAAATTGATTATGTTGTTTGTATGAAAAAAGATAGATTGTTTTGATATTTAAACATAAAGTCCTTCAAGGGAGATTCTTGCATTTATGTTGGTATACCTTACACCTTTTGATATGTGGAACCATATGGCTATACATATTAGAGAAGTGACAAAAGATTTGTCAGGCGAATCTAAGACAGGCGTACCGACACAAAAGAGGCTTTGTGGTGGAGTGAAGGGGTACAAGATAAAATCAAGGAAAAGAAGACAAGTTATAAATTGCATTATGCCAAGAAGACTAGTGAAACTTGAGACGCTTATAAGAAAGAAACCAAAAAAGACGTTAGCAAAGCAAAAGCCAAAATTTGAGAGGATTTATATAAAAAGCTTAACTCAAAAGAAGGTGAAAGAGATATTTTAGGATAGTTAAGGCTAGAGATAAGAAAACTAAGGATCTTACTTTTGTTAGATGCATCAAAGATTAGGATGAGAAGATTCTAGTAACAAATGATGATATAAAAAATAGATGAAAATTTTATTTTTATAATCTTTTTAATAAAAATACATATGATAATATTATCTTAGGAGAGTTAGCCAAATAAGAAAAGTATATAAACCGTAGTTTTTATCGATGTATTTAAAAAATAAAGTGAAAGAAGCTCTTAAATATATGAAGGTTGGTAAATCTGTAGGATGAGACAATATTCCTATAGAAGTATGAAAAATTATAGGAGAGATGAGGCACACTTGGCTCACAAGACTATTTAATAAAATATGGAAAACTCAAAAGATATCCGATGAATGGAGAGCGAGTACACTTATACCCATGTATAAGAACAAAGGAGACATTTAGAATTGTGTGAATTATCGAGCTATCAAGTTAATGAGCCATACTATGAAATTATGAGAAAGAATTATCGAACGAAGGTTAAAACAAGTATCGAATACAACAAAGAACCAATTTGGATTCATGCCCGACAGATCTACTATTAAAGTGATTCACCTATTGAAATGTCTTATGAAACATTTTAGAGCAAAAAAAAGAACCTTGATATCTATTTATTAATCTAGAAAAAGATTACGAGAGGATGTCAAGAGATGTTCTTTGGAGAACCTTGAAAAAGAGATGTATCCCATTGACATATATAAATCTTATAAGAGACACATACGATATTGCAAAAACATGCATGAGAACTCATAAAAGAATGGCAGACTCCTTTGAAGTTAATATTGGGTTACATCGGAGATCAATTTTAAGTCCATATTTATATAGGTATATTTAAAGTGGACAAAGAAGAATAGAGTGTATAGAGTTATTCATACTAAATGATAGTACCTCAAATGTGAGAAAGAAGATATATTTAAACATAAAGTTCCTCAAAGAAGATATATTTAAACAAAAAGTTCTTTAAGGAGATGCTTAGAATTATGTTAGTACACCTTCTGATGCGTGGAACAATATGGTTATACATATTAGAAAAGTGACAAAAGATAAGTTAGGTGAATCTAAGGGATTTGTACCGACACAAAAAGAGGCTTGGTGGTGGAGTGAAGTGGTGCAAGATAAAATCAAGGCAAAAAATACATGTTATAAATTGCATTATGCCAAGAACACTAGTGAAACTTGGGACGCTTATAAAAAAGCAAAGAAAGAAGTGAAAAATGTCATCAGTAAAACAAAAGCTAAAATTTGGGAGGATTTATATAAAAACTCAACTCAAAAGAGGGTGAAAGAGATATTTTTAGGATAACTAAGACTAGAGATAAGAAAACTAATGACCTTAATTTTGTTAGATGCATCAAAGATGAGGATGAAAAATTCTAGTGGCAAATGATGATATAAAAAATAGATGGAAAACTATTTTTATAAGCTTTTCAATGAAAATAAAGATGTCAGTATGAAAATAAAGATGTCAGTATTAACTTAAGAGAGTTAGCCAAATCAAAAAAGTATATAAACCGTAATTTCTACCGATGTATTTAAAAGAATGAAGTCAAAGAGGCTCTTAAACATATGAAGGGTGGTAAATCGGTTGGACCAAACAATATTACTACAGAAGTATGGAAAATTATAAGAGAGATGAGGCTCACTTGGCTCACAAGACTATTTAATAAAATATGGATAACTCAAAAGATGCTCAATGAATGGAGAGTGAGTACACTTATACCCATGTATAAGAACAAGAGAGACATTTAGAATTGTGTTAATTATCGAGGTATCAAGTTAATGAGTCATACTATTAAATTATGGGAAATATTTATTGAATATAAGTTAAGACAAGTATCGAGTACAACAAAGAACCAATTCAGATTCATGCCCGGCAAATCTACTATTGAAGTGATTCACCTATTGAGATATCTTATGAAATATTTTAGAGCAAAAAGAACCTTCACATATTATTTATTAATCTAGAAAAAGCTTACGAGATGATGTAAAGAGATGTTCTTTGGAGAACCGTGGAAAAGAGAGGTATCTCATTGACATATATAAACCTTAGAAGAGACATATACGATGGTGCAAAAACATGTGTGAGGACTCATGAAGTAATGACAAACTTCTTTGAAGTTAATATTGGGTTACATCAAATATCAACTTTATGTTTACACATGGTTAACAAAACATATTGAAGATGAAGTACATTGGTATATGTTATTTGCATATGATATTGTGTTAGTGGACGAGTCTAAGAAAAAAGTTAATAGAAAATTAGAACTATGGAGAGAAACATTAGAAAGTAAAGGCTTTTTAACTTAGTATAACAAAAATGAAATATAGGGAATGTAAGTTTTAAATACCTAGTATCAATTTCTTAAAGTGGTGGAAGAATTAATTGATGGAGATGTTACACATAGAATTAATACACATTGATTAAAATGGATGGGAGGTATTCTTTCTGACAAGAAGATACCCTTAAAGTTAAAAGGTAAATATTATAGAGCATCAATTAGACATGTCATGTTTTATGGTTACAAGTGTTGGGTAGTTAATCATCAACATATATACGAAAGATGTATATTACATGTTGAGATAGATAAGTGGTCACACAAGGAAAGACCGTATACATAATGAGGTTATTGGAAACAAATTAGGAGTGGCACAATTAGAGATTTTTTAAGATGTTTTGACATATAGGAAAAAAGAAGATGAAAAGAAGGAGATGTAAGTAGTATGATTTTGAAAATATTAAAAGAAGTAGAGGACGATCACAAAAAGTGTTGAAAAGTCCCCTTCACCTTAGAAACAAAAATCTACAATATCTCAAAAGTAATGACGATGAAGAGAAACAGTGTCTAATTCGAAGAAAAGTAACCTGCTTCCCCCCGAAATACGCTTCATCCATGTTGTTCAACTCATCGACCGTCCTTACTGCAATGTCGTCTCGGTTACACACCCCACCATCTCAAGCTCCACTAAAACATAAAAACCCAAATGAGAGTTTAATCAATGAGAACCAGAAGACTCTTCCTCGACTAAAATCCAATAAATGGAGAATAAACTATATCCAGAAGACCACCAACCGCAATGAGGCAGGAAAAACAACAAGACGGAGAATAGGCAGACAGGTATAGAAAGAGATATAGAGAGAGAAAGAAGGGAGAGATGGAACTGTTAGAAAGGAGAAAACGCTAGCTGTTGGTATTATTTTCCCAGCAATCTCTCCGGGAGAGATCCGGCTGGGGAAAGGAACCGGCCGGTACCGGAAGGGTCCAGTGAGGGAGATCTGGTGGAAGTTTCAGGGGGAAAAAGGGGGGCGCCCGGTGGTGCTTTACCCGGAAATCCCTCAGAGCGTGGGGCGACAAAGGAGAACGCGCCGCACAAGCCGCTCGTCCTTCTTACTTTCTCCGATCTCGAAAACGGACGGATCGGAGAAATCCTTAAGAGTTTATGAGGTTTATATAATTTTCCGAAAGCCTTTCTCCTTCAAATATGAGAACTCTTAAACTGGTACAAACTTTTGTTTTTTCCTCAATCATAACATATGTCACGTTCCGGCATTGAATCATCAAACGACTCATAACTCACGATCGCCACTAGGCTGCGTACAACCTACCAAGTATTTCATTAAGGATTAAAGATGCAGTGGTTGAACTGCTTAAGATGAGAGGGTCAATTGAAGTAAGAAAGGATAATTAAGAATAAATAAGAAAGCAATGCGATTGTATTGATCGCAGATAAAGTTGTGTGGCCTGCGACATGCTTACAACTCAAATGCGAGACTCTTAGAAAGCACAATAACTAAAGGGGGTGACTTCCTATCAAAAGGCAGCACCCCGTCCCAATGTATTAGAAGTTGTCAGGGAGTTCCCACACACGAGCCTGGTTACACAACCATATTATAGTTCGAGGTTGAAGGATCACATTCTTCCCCACCTAAGCTCTTTACGACCTCAGCAAGTTTCGCGGTGATGCTCTTACAACTCTAAAGCTCTTGGCAAGTTGTCTGCCTCTCAACCTATTGTATCTTCATCTTCTATAGCTCCTATTGTCCTACAGGGCACACATGCACGTAGCAGCTACGACCTCCACGTTCCAAGTCTGCATGATAAGCCTTAGGTTTGCTCGCATGGAAGGTAGTTAGCAATCTGTCATGGACAGGCTCTAATCAGAACGCCCGATCCCCTACCCTTAAGATGACTGGTTGAGGATTGTCATCCTTCTACATTGTCGCAGCGCGTTGCATCATGATGAGACCATCACACCACTTCGAATTTGTCCATTTCTTCATGCGCGTCGCTGCCTTCATATAGAGCGATTGGGCAAAATTACGTCGCTCATGTTGATCAGCGTAAAAGTTGTGTACGGTTGGCAGCGTCTTGGAGTATTTTACAGTCATCTTCTGTTGTGCCTCCAACTACCCTCTTAGTCTTCACTCCTATGCAACTTACCTTGCATCCCCAGTCTAGTCTTGCCAACAACAAACTTGCGTTGTCATCTCTTAGAACTGAAACTTCTACTTGCTTTATTATCACATTGCCCGAAGTGTTGATACCTTCTGAACATGATTATCATCCGAAGTCGTCGCACGAACAACACAAGGTTGATCGCAATGTATGAAGACTACTATATTCGAGGCTCGTCGTATCTCTGCATGTCTCACCCTCAAAAACTTCATGCCAAGTATCACTTGATATTCATCCAATGGTACCACTATGAAGTTGGTTACCTCGTGCAAACTCCCCACTCGAGTCGCAACAGCAACTGTCTCTCTCAATATAGGTTTAGACTCTCAATTCATAACCTTCATATTGCTACTACTTTTCACTACCCTTAGGCCCAAACGTTTAGCTTATTGTAGGCACACAAAGTTATGAGTTGCACTTGTATCAATCATTTCCATGGTATTTTTGTCATTGACAATAATCGGTATCTACATTAGAGTCTTGTCCCAAGGCTTGCGTGAAATTGATCCTCCATCTATGGCGTTTAACTGTCTCATTCCGTCAATCCTCATAGTCTCTTTCCTTGGGTCGTCATCCGAAGTATTTATCTTTTGTACGGAGTTAGCAGCGTACGCAAAGTCCTCCTTCTTGTGTTCGCACTCATTTGAGTAATGTTGGCCACCGTAATATCAACATTCTCGCCTAAAGGATCCCTTGGCCTTACCCTTTTTCATATGGTCTTTATTGTTCCCATAGTCTCTTGGTGTGAAAGACTCGGCTAGGGTATCATTTGAAGTGTCCTACCGATTGTCATTCTTCCCACCATTTCACCTTTCAGTGTCATGTTTGTCTTTCTTCATATTATTTGACCGATGATTGTTAAGTAGACGTTTTTTCACCGTTATAGCTTCAGAAAGAGTCTGCGGGTTGATACTATTCAGCTCTTGCTCAGTCTAGGGCTGCAACTCGTTAAGGAACTTGAATAAACGATCTTTTGGGCTTCTTGTTCGGATGCTCAATATAAGGGTTTGGTATTCCTTAATATAGTCTTGTAGCGATCCGTTGTGACTTAAGCCATCAAGCTTCCTTTTCATGACTATCTCTCTATTGTGCAGGAGAAAGTGTTCTCGTAAAGCCTTATTCAACAGATCCTAAGTGTGGATGTGACTAACTCTTGCCTTAGCATCCTCCTGCATGTGACGCCACCACAACATGACATCATTTTGCAGAAACATAACCACCACCACTAGTTTCTCATCTTCATCCTCAAGTTTACTAGCCTTGAGGTAAATGACCATATAGTAAAGGAAGTTCTCCAATACTTTTGTATCATGACCCCAACAAAGGCCATCGGTTCCTGAACCTTAATTCGATGTGGACGATCTACTCCCCCATCATGTTCATGCTCGTTTGCTAACCTATGCTCGACACCATCCAATCGAGTCATCATCTCCAACTAAGATTGTTTTGAAGCTTAACTCTCCGGAAGTTATGCAAAAGCACTCTCCTCAAGTCTCTACAGTCGGGTCTTGACATCTGTCTCAATGTCTTGGATGCATTGTTCCAAGCGTTCCACGTGGTCACTTGTAATATCGCAAGTATACTCGCAACATCCATGTGTCGTTTCATGTTGATTACAGCATTACTCGTCTCGCCCATCAACCGATCGAAGCCTTTCGCAACACGCGCTACAGCAACATCCAAGCAAGCTACCAACTTTTTTAGTGTGGTAAGCCTAGCATCGACGTCAGGTAGAGTTCATCACGCTGTCTCAAGGTCGACCACTGGTACAACCTTCGACTTCCTCTTTCTATGACAAATGGGGTCATCAGTCATCTAAGTGTGAGTGGTCTTGACGACAACGTGGGCAGTCATTGAAAAGTAGGGGTTACCTTTATGCTATCAATACGGAGAAGGTGTGTCCCACACCCACTCGCCGATACTCAAAGTCGAACTAGCTGTGATACCAAAGTTATCATACCTCGATGTTGGAATCACCCAATGACTCAGAACTCGCGACCAGTGCTAGGTTGCGCAGTGGTTCAGCGAAAACTTAAGATTGATGATTGGAATGGTCGATTGGAGTAAGCAAGGATAATTGAGAATAAATAAGAAAGTAATACGATTGTATTGATAACAGATAAAAGTGCGTAGCCATGACATGCTTACAACTCAAATGTGAGACTCTTATGAACCACAATAAGCAAAGGGGTGCCTTCTTATCAAAAGGCAACGCCCCGTCCCTATGTAATAGAAGTTGTGAGGGAGTTTCCACGCACAGGCCTAGTTAGACAACCATAGTATAGTTCGCGGTCGAAGGGTCACACATATAGCTCATCTGAAAGTTTCAGTTATAACAAAGTTAACAGCAAAGGAAGTATAAGGCTCGTTAATAGACACAAACCCATCACTCCTAATCTCTCTCTCTCTCTCTCTTTAGAAAAGTGGAACCATCAAAACTAATGGTTGTGATACCAGTTAGGTGTATCTAGACCTATTTGATATTGTTTTATATATGTGACGTATATGGATACGGTTGTGTTTAATATAGAGTGGAGAAAATATGTTGTGTTTTAAATAGTGAATGCATTAAAAGAAAATTTTCCTAACTATAAGAATAATATACCTCTAATTATGGACGGTTATGAGAGAATGTGTTCCAAAAGCACCCTCTCTGTTATATCTTACATAATCATATATATATATATATATATGCATACATATAATATAGGAAAACTATATCATACATATCTTAGGAACTCGTGTCTTCTCTTAAGGGTATGGGAATCATTTAGAAAGTTATAATGACATACGAGAAAGCTCTAATCATTTCTTTGGGTATGGATATTATTTAGAAAGTTATAGACATGAAAAAATATAAAGAACAATTTACACACGCATATCCTCAAAAAGTAGAGGTATGAGTGTTATTGTAGAGAGTGTAGGATCAAATCACTTATATAGAGAGAAGAAGAGAGATAATCTTGTATGCGCTAACATACTTAGATGTTAGTATATCCAAACAAATCTCAAGGAACCATCTAATTTCAAGTATGGTTGATTGAGATATGGATTAAAAACCAAAAGTAAAGATGTATTTTTGCATGTTTACTTAATTCACGTATATACCTTTTTTATTTTTTTAACTCAAATTTCAATATTCTATTTGTAAGACTGAAATATGATAGTGTGAACACATGCATAGAGGAGATTACTATCTCCACATCTCTTTTACTATCCACACACCTAATTTAAAATTATCAAATTTATCCATCCCCAATTTTAGCATTCCTTTTTTTTTTATTATGACAACCAATATTTTGTTCATTTGGAACTATTGTTGCTTTATTTGCCAAAGAATATTATCTTACGAACATCACCGAAGATTTACAAAATAAGAAGAAAAAAAAAGAAAGAAACAATTGATTCAACTATTTTTTGGATTTTAAAGTTTTGATAGGTTCATTCTTTTTTTTTGTATTTTTGTAGGTTTGTGTTGTCATTGTGTCTGTTTATTTTGGTTAATGTCTCATGGTTTTTGGACGATGATTCTCACCAAAATTTTTATTTAAAATGAAGTGCATGAGTGTGTCTCAAAGGAGAGACATAGCGTAATAGTGTCTCTCCCTTAAGAGGACACACAATTGAGCCATGTCTCTCTCAAAAGGGAGATGCGCCTAGGTCACATCTTCATCAAACGAGAGATGTGTCTTCTTAGTAATATTTCTTATGTTATGTATACATATATACTTCAAATCTTATATTTTTTATGTATTACAGAATGACAAATTACTTGAGCGAAAACACTTATAATGGAATAGATTTTGAAAAGATGTTGATGGATCAAAATGATTATTATACTGAGCATAAGGAGATTGAAAGTGATTATATTGCACCGGATGATATGTTCTTTGACTAATTGACTAATAAAGTAGAATAAATATTTGTTGACTATAAGGGTGATAAAAAGTTTACTCTTATTTACGACAAAGGATATATTTAGTATTTATAATGAGCTTATTAAGTATGTAATAAATGTTAGAAATATGCATAACATTGTTATTGTTATTATTTATTTCAAGAGTAAAAAGGTAACAAACAATGTATGACTTGGATGTGAAAGAAGCATCAAATATACACAAAGTAAAATAGTTGAAAATAGTAGGTGGACGAACACTAGGAAGGTAGAGTGTTCATTTTTATTAATAAAAGAAAGTTCAATCAATGATTATTGGAAGTTGAATGTAGTGAACGAGGCACATAACCACTCTCTGTAGTTACATCTTGAACAACATGATTTTTTAACGAGATTGAGTCAATTTGAGTATAGTGTGATAAAAAAACCTTAAAAAATAATTACAAACAAAACCATATTTTAATGCATTTGAAACGGGTTAACGAGACAAATATTAGTATAGTAAGACATATTTATAATGCATGGCTAGAAATTAAGAAGATAGATATTCTCAAAGTGTTCTACAATAACTAGTTCATTATATATACTCTCATCAATATCATACCTGACATCACAAAATTCTTGATAAAATATTATTATTAACATTATATTTACACATTCTCGTTTTGTGCAACTATTACTTAGGTGTAATAGATATTTTTTATCCATCGGCCTCCTCATGGTTGTCCATACAACCATTTTAGTTGCATGCTAACTCTAAAAGCTAAAAAATAATCATAAATCTATGCCTTGAAATAAAACATATAACTTAGTTGCTTGATTATGAAAATTGTGTATGAAAGATATTATAGCAAACAACAATAGTACAAATTATTACTTAGAGCAAAGTATTATGTCTACTAAATTGTGCTTATATCTGGGATGTCTTTCCAAGTTGCATATACAAATAGATTAATGTTGTTGTACCTCAAGTGTAACTATCAACCCTCCAAACATTATGTGCCAAATGCATGATCGTTATTGACACTTTATCTCAAACTTATCATGATATTACGTACAACCTAACTGAAAGAACAAATATAATAAAGTCTTATTTTTTTATCAACTCCCATTTAAAAAAACTTTAGAACACCTCAAACTCAATAGTTTTATACTTAATCTTTAATACTACTTTATTAATACTCATCTCTAACATGTCACTGAAAATGTTTTTCTTCCTTCTAGCCATCATCTCTCACATCGAGGCAATAAGTTATTCCTTTGTTGAAAGATCAAATATTTCATGATGATGTGATAGTCATCTCACCTCATAGCATGTAAAAGATGTTTGATTGTCAACCCTTGATAAAAGCATTCAATAATGCATGATCAATAACTTCATATAATTTAAGTGAAATTATATATTAAATACCAATACTTACTATTTCAATTGACTATGTAAATGTAAATGTAAACAATACGAAAAGTGATAACAACCCGCATGAAGTATAGTGTTGCCAAAGCATGACCAATGAAGAGGATAGATGTGAGATCCAATAATTGGATTGAGATTACTTACAAGAGTGAATTGATTGGATAGAAAGGTTTGTCATATGAACTTAGAGACCATACATTGTTGACTATTTTATTTAATTATTGGAAATCAAATACAAACAACTTTCACATGCTATTGAGTGAGATGACTATCAATTTCTTATTGAACGACTTATTAAATACATGTCATAGGTAATTCTATATGTATTGGCTTACATAATACCTTGATGACGACAGAGCATATATTTTTTAAAACTATAATTATATTTTTTATTTTATACATTCTTATCTTTTTTATATTATACATTCTTATATTTTATTTTATATAATACATATTGACTAACAGGCATATAGCTATGCAAAATACTTATATTGTAATGCATATAAGTTGTCCATGTACAACAAATGCATTAATTATATAGATGTTGTGGAACTATACATACCAGATTGTGTAATTCAATAGTTTGATAGTTGTCAAGGCATTTCAATTGCATGCATAAGTTGTCTATAAATTATTTTTCATTCAAGTAAATGAATAATTGTATATATTAGTAGCATAAATAATCTTGATTTGATTATAATACTAATTTTCTATTTTTTTTATATCATCATCTTATCGTAGTACGTGACACACTAACACCATCTTTAGTTCATTCAAAGTACGTGTCACGATCATTATCGGGTAACCTTGCATTATTAGAGTTGTTATAGATACAAAAAATATTGTAAACAAGAACATCGAATGATCATATGTGAGGATCATAGTGACAATGAGTGTCATTCTGGGATGAGGCTTGTATTTGAGATGATGTTTTGTATTATTCATTATATGTAATTGTAAATGCCGTTTGTAGTGAAAGAAATTTTGTTTATTTGCTCTTTGCCTTCAATTATAATGAAAGCATACTTTTATTTAAATTAAAAAATAATTACATATATAAACTGTGAATAATATTTAATCATCATCCTCGGTATCATGTACAATATCATCTCTCAATCCTCTCATTTGTATATAAATCTTGATATATTTATGAAACTATTGATTCTAATTCCCAATGCTTTCATGTCGGTGTCATTGAAAAAAGTAGTAGCATAAGAGAGGATTAATCGCAACTTAGATAAACTAAATACCTAAATAATATAATCATATTTAAAGATATTATGATTATCACTAAAAAATATATCATGTAGCATGGTAATAGCACATATACCACACGTCCCTTACAACTAATTGCTTAGTATTTAATACTAGCAGCAAAAATGTCGTCGCCACTCTTATAGAGATAATTATCAATGTTGTGTTTTATTTAATAGTGATGACCAAACCCATGTCTTGAATGAATAACAAATAATTATTAAGACATGGCCTACCTTTTATATATGCAATATGATGAATAACAGTATCAACACCATCATCATCAATGAAAACTCGTTAATATATGTCATGCCTATATGCAACTTCCTTCAAGTACTTTCTTTGAGCTTTGTGACACCACTCCTCTCTTTGTCCTGAAAGCACACCAATGACTCGATACCCGAAGTTCCTATCTCCAATAATATTCACCTAAGTATTTATAAAATCCTCTTAAAATGTGATATCACAATATTATACGTCGATTTAAAATCTAGCTACCTTGAAATATTTTTCTTAATAGTTGAAAGAAATTTATAACTCTTTGAAGAGTAACGACCACCCAAGGAGAGGTCACATGCTCTCAACTGCGTGTATATCCACATCTTCTTCTAAGAGAGACATTTATGTTTTCATGCTTCATGGTTGACAAATTACTCTATGTAGATATTACAATAGTCTTCCTTTAAAACGGTGAATGGGTGACTCCTGTAGAGTGATATACTCAAGACTTAATTGCTCTTTCAACCTCTTGATAAATTTGTCTCATTGTAAATGGTTTATTAACTTCTTCCAAGCATTCTCTATCGTAAATATTCCTACAACTTCTCTTGTGTGATCATATGATATATGACATGTCCTCCTCCATGTCTAGCTTTTTAAAAATGGATCAACTAGTAACAAATGTATCGATTCATTATATTTTAAAGAGAAGGCTAATATCATAAACGTACAACAACCCATGTGAATGTTACAATATACAACTATATGTTTTTTAGTCTAAACTTATTATCTACACACGATTATACTCTCTTACAATCAAGTTAAGAGTGTATTATGATACTCTTCTCTATAATGGATGACGATGGTTCATGATTCTTTAAATGACTTCTTCTATTTCATAATCCACAACTCTATCAAGGAATGTAGTCTCAAAATTGTATAAAAACTATCAATCGATCGACCGAAGAACCATTTCAACCTTGCATATGCTATCCTAGCAACTATAACAAACAATTATTATATATTTTAAAAAAATAGATGATATGGGTATTATTATTTACACAGTCCTTTTACTATAAATATGCTCTTTTTTCAAAAAATACTAAAACTACCATCATATAAATACTCTCTCCTCTCATTCCCAATTCAAACATTTCTCTCTCCTCTCCCACCTAATTCCAACAGGGATCAATCTCGTCCAGTCTCTTTGCTTTGACAACCAATATTTCATTTAGCATTGTTGTTTTTTTCATAGTTGAATAAAAATATTATTATGAATCTCGTTGAAGAAAAAGAAAGAAAAATAAAACAAAAAACGAAATCAATAACAAGACAAATAAGAACAACAACAATAAGAATAAAAAAATAAGAATAAAAATATATAAATATTGTAAGTTCTCGATGAGGGAGATACACCTCAACAATGTCTCTCTTGTTGAAGAGATGTAGTTAAGGCACATCTCTTTCGTTGGGAACTCAAACTCATTTTTTGTTTTGATTTCGGTTGAAATAAAACAAATACATTAAATAAACTCAAATAAATAACAAAAACTACATTAGATCAACGAAATACCCACCAAACCACTAAAACCCTCTTTGAATTGTCACTCTTCTCCCTTTTTCTTATTTTTTCTCATCCTTTTCTTCTTATTTATTTTTTTCTTTCTTTTTCGATTGGATTCAAAGTACTATGAGAGGTGGATGGTTCAATAGTGTGCATTGGATCGGGCTTGAAGCAGTATATCACTGAAAAAATGATATGAGACTGATGATGGGAAGGAAAAAAATAGCCAAAGGAGTAAAGGGAGAGAGAGGAGAAAGAGAGAGATTTTCAAACCTCGGGAGTATGAGAGAAATTTTAATAGGGGCAAAATCGAAATCACAGTAAAAAGGGTGTGTGAGTATCATTTGTGGATGTTATATGCATTAACAACCAATTTAATACACCTATTAGTTATATGAGTATCATAATGAATTATCTTATTTGTTAATGTGGAGACAATTCTATTTTAATAGGATCTAACTACTGCTCTTAACATAAGAGAGTAGAGAAGATTTTTTTTCCATTACTTACATTGCTTTCTTGTAACTACCCTCATCTGGTAAATGAATGATCTTCCTCCAAGTTATACCAAATGAAGATGCTATCTTTTTATTCTTTGTCAATTTTATAATAAATACTTCAACATTTTTTGTTATATATCATCCATGTAAAAGTGAGGTACATTCAAAAATTTCATTTGAATGATATTCATTAACACCAAATCACAGTCTCTCTATGTAGATGCCACGTGAAAAGTTGTTTGTAGTGTATAACTCTCTCAAACACCTCAATACCTGAACATAATTCTTTTTACTTTTCATACGCATAAAAATAGAGGTTACATAAAAGTTTTTGGAGGGTGATGTGAACTTAATAACCTCAAAGAAAGATATCTTATACATATAAACAATGAAGTATATATAACCATTACATATACATACCAACATTAAAAAGAAAAGTGAAACACTTACATGTTTGTCTTATATGTATTATTAAATTTCAATATTCATAGAAATGCATATAATAGTTGCATTAAACAAGGATATATAAATACAATATCATCAAAGTATCTCTATGAGGGATTTTATGATGTCATGTATGATATCGGTAAGCATGTAGATCATGTATTAATTATTCAATACTTTAAGAACCTATATCTTCCTTCATAATTTTTATTCGTGCATTATAAATATGCCTTGCTGTACTTATATTTGTCTCATCAACTCACTTTTAATATATTAAAATATACTTCAATTTGTAATAGCTTTGTGTAAGGTCATTTATCACACTCTACTAAGATCCATTCAATCTCCATGCAAAAGCATATTCTTTAATATACAAGTTAGAAGGCGGTTATGTATTTCATTCACTAAATTCAATTTCCAATAATCACCAATTGCATTCTCTCCTCAATAAAAATAGACAATCTACCTTCTTAATTGTCATCTATCTACTATTTTAAATATCAATATTTTTATTTATATTATATTTCTCACTCATTTTATGCCCAAGCCATATCTTATTTGTCATATCTTTACTCTTTAATAAAAAAAAAAAAAAGCAAGATTATACTTCCTCTCAATATTTCTTATATACTTAATAAGTCAATTACGACTCCTAAACATATCTTTTGCTGCAAACACGAGTGAATAGCCAAGTCCATCACTGTCACAATCAACAATTTTTTCTCTACTAAATCAGTCTACTAGTTAAATAATATATCATTTAGTACATTACAATAACTTTCATTCTCTTTAGTCTCGATATAATAAGTATTTTGATCAACCATCATATTCTAAAAATTGTTTCTATTACAAGTGCTTTCACTTGAGTTGTTTGTTATTATGCAAGATATAAAATGATATATGGTTTGAAGTATAATGCATAATTAATGATACTATAACAGGTGACACGAGCCAAGAGCGTCTTCTCTTAAGTAAGAGACACATGTCAAGCATGCCCTACTTTAAAGAAGAAACACTAGGGTTTCACATTCTCCTTAAGGATTATATACAATTGACTCGTGTTTCTCTTATGAAAAAGACGTGGAGAGTATGTATTGCTTTTCAAATCAAAATTTCAATAAATCCTTTGACCCAAAACTATGAAACATCAACCAAAATAAAAAACTCATAAAATAAGATAAAACTTAAAAAATAAAAACTAAAAAAATCTGAAAAATCAATTGGAACAATCACCTATTTCTACTTTTTGTATTTTTTATTTCATTTGACTTTACTGATATTCATACAATAATCGAGTACTTGGTAGCTAAAGATTTTTTTTTTTTGAATAGACGAAATGACAAGTAAAACGAGGTAATATAAAAATTAGATACGAAGAAAGGAGAAAAATGGTTGAAGGAAGAATATTTTATAGTAAAAGAGGTGTTCACTTAATTATCTCCTTTCTAAATCCCTCCATCGGAACAATCACCTATTTCTACTTTTTGTATTTTTTATTTCATTTGACTTTACTGATATTCATACAATAATCGAGTACTTGGTAGCTAAAGATTTTTTTTTTTTGAATAGACGAAATGACAAGTAAAACGAGGTAATATAAAAATTAGATACGAAGAAAGGAGAAAAATGGTTGAAGGAAGAATATTTTATAGTAAAAGAGGTGTTCACTTAATTATCTCCTTTCTAAATCCCTCCATCTGCCACTGGATTGAGAAGCTGTCTGTCTGGCCTTAAATCGAAAGCTGTTTTTTAATCTCTTTATATGTCACGTGATTGAGAAGCTGACCAGTGGCTCCAAAGCACCTTCCCAATCAAATCTATTGAGTGTTTTAAATAGGTTGGTATCTTCGTTGCGAATGCTAACTAGCGTAGACTCGAATCATTAGCTGAATGTTATTTGGGATGATCGCCTTCCAGCTTCCTCAGCTTTTGCATTCTACCTCGAGCGGTACCATCCTTGTTCGTTGCTTCCGCATCACCCATATCCACTCTACCACTCTATGTTGTAAGCTCTCTAGTTACTTACAACGTGCTGGCGTTGCGTACCTTATTACTGTTTAGGAATGAGCCACTAGGGCGTAAATCCTATATGGTTTTTCCGTTCGTTGCCGCTCCCGTTTCACTCGGGTAATCCATGGCTGCAATCGTCTCCGCACCGCCACCATTAACGCTTCCTTTAGAAGCTCGGAGTTTTCATCGTCAGAGTGGTGAAGTCTTAGCATGTGAACATGTTGGTACCTCACAGTTTCTCGCGATAACCCATCGGAAACAATTTTCGGATGGACACCACCCGTTACCGGGGCCATGCACGGGGAGAAACCGAGTTCTCCATCGAGTTTTTTCCGATTCCGGATCGATTTCCGTTGATGGTAGCGACGAATTGGAAGAAACGAGGGAAGTGGTGTCCGAGATTTTGGAAGGATTCGGTGTATCGAAAGAGGAATCGTTTCGGATAGCGTCGAAATGCCCCGCGTACATAAAGACGCTCGTAGGAAACGTTAGGGAATTGGACGAAGCTCGTTTGTGGGAGACGTGGCGGAGAGAAGAAGGAGATTCGGGGGAGTTCAGTTTCAAGAAGAAGGTTCGGTACATTGCGAAAGGGAAAGGGGATGATGGTCTCATTCCTTTCTTGGAAAGCATCGGTTTGACCGCTTCTTCGTCCACGTACATCGCGCGCTACTTGTCGGGGAAGGTCGGCCTCATCGAGCTTGTAGAAAAGGTAATTGAAATTTGTTTTAGTTGAACTACTTCTTTTCTGTCTTCTGAGTCTGGGGATGAATTTATACTGTTTCTGTTATGTATTTTAAGTTGTCTTTTGGTTGGATTCATTTTTCTCCGTCTCTCTTTTGATTTCTCGGATTGAATTTCAACTGGATTCGGTCTGAGTTACTTTTTTGAAAAGTGATTTTATGCTCGAGTACAATGCGATCTGCAAAAACTGCGGATAGAATGTGGTGTTCATGAAAGTAAACGTCAGCTGTGATCTTCATGCTCAAATGCCTTCAAGTAGGCCATTTACACATTTCTTTGTTAAGTAATTTGGATTTTGAGAAGGGTTTAAACAATTCACGGTCTCAGCTTGTTCAACTTGTACACGTAAAAAAAGCGAAAATATGTCAATCCATGTTTATTCAACATTTGGACACATTGGCATAGTTAATTATATAAAAGTTGCATGGAATAGAAGTTATGGAAATCAAGTATGTTCTGCCAGATAAGATATTTTTAATTAAAGAGAGAGAAATGTGTGGAAACAAAGAATCCATGTAGCTGACCCCATCTACTATTTAAAAAGGCTTAATTGTTGTTGTTGTTGTTACCCTAACTCCCATACCTTTACCTCACAAAGCTATCCCTCTATATTCCATAAAACCAGGAAAATCTTTTATTTTCATTTTTTCCGAGGTGCATGATGAGGGTGCCTCCTATTTCGTAAAACAACCAAGTAGATAATGCATTAACCCAATAATGTTCGTTCATCTTTTAAATTGTCGCATGAATGTAGTGAATAAGTTACAACAAGGGTCTCCACATTTTCAGCTAGTCCTACATAATAAGATTCATATTAGTACTTGGAATATCGGAACATTGATCGACAAGTCAATGGAGGTGATAAATACTATTATGGTACTCAGGAAAGGAAAATACTTAAAATGGAGTTGGTATTATTGTAAATAAAGATTTAAAGGATAGTGTAGTTGACATACAACGATATGGTGACCGATTTATGATAGTGAAATTAGTGTTAGAAGTAGAGGCTTTGAATATAGTTTGTGCTTATTCACCCCAAGTAGGATTAGAAGATAGTATAAAGAAGGCTTTTTGGGAGGAGTTAGATAAAGTAATTCAAAGAATTCCACAAAGGGAGATGATTTGTTTAGGAGGAGACTTAAATGGACATGCCGGTAAAGATGCATTAGGATATCAAGGTATTCATGAAAACTATGGTTTTGGGGATATAAATGAGGAAGTTAGGGAGATTTTAAATTTTGGTGTGGCTTTTGATCTCTTTATAACTAATACAATTTTCAAAAAATGAGATAAACATTTGATTACTTATAAGAGTGCTTGTCACAAACACAAATTGATTATTTTGTTTATAGGAAAAAAGATAGATTGTGTTGTAAAGATTTAAAGGTAATTTAAGGAGACAACATAACTACTCAATATCGACTTTAGTAATGGATTTTCAAGTAAAAAAATGGACAAAAAAGAATAGAGTGCATAGAGCTATTCAAACTATATGGTGGTGCCTCAAATGTGAGAAAGAAGATATATTTAAACAGAAAGTACTTCAAGGAGATGCTTAAAATTACGTAGGTACACCTTCTCATATGTGGAACAATATAACTACATATTAGAGAAGTGATAAAAGATGTGTTAGGCGAATCTAAGGGAGGTGTACCGACACAAAACGATGCTTGGTGGTGGAGTGAAGTGGTGCAAGATAAAATCAAAGCAAAGAAGACATGTTACAAATTGCATTATGCCAAGAAGACTAGTGAAACTTGGGACGCTTATAAGAAAACAAAGAAAGAAGCAAAAAAAAACGTTAGTAAAGCAAAAGCCAAAATTTGAGAGGATTTATATAAAAAGCTTAACTCAAAAGAAGGTGAAGGAGATATTTTTAGGATAGCTAAGGCTAGAGATAAGAAAACTAAGGATCTTATTTTTGTTAGATGCATCAAAGATGAGGATGAAAAAATTCTAATGGCAAATGATGATATGAGAAATAGATGGAAAACTATTTTTATAAGCTTTTTAATGAAAATAAAGATGATAGTATTAGCTTAGGAGAGTTAGCCAAATCAGAAAAGTATATAAACCACAATTTCTACCGATGTATTCAAAAGAATGAAATAAAAGAGGCTCTTAAACATATATGAAGGGTGGTAAATTGGTAGGACCAGATAATATTCCTATAGAAGTTTGGAAAATACTAGGAGAAATAGGAATCACTTGGCTCACAAGATTATTTAATAAAATATGAAAAAACCAAAAGATGCCTGAAGAATGGAGAGCAAGTACATTTTTGTGCGAATTATCGAGGTATCAAGTTAATGAGCCATACTATGAAATTGTGGGAAAGAATTATCGAACGTAGGTTAAGAGAAGTATCAAGTACAACAGAGAACCAATTTGGATTCATGTCAGGTAGATCTACTGTTGAAGCGATTCACCTTTTGAAACGTCTTATGGAACATTTTAGAGCAAAAAAGAAAGACCTTCACATGATATTTATTGATCTAGAAAAAATTTATGATACCGAGGGAGGTTCTTTGGAGAACTTTAGAAAAAAGAGGTATCCCATTGACATACATTAACCTTATAAGAGATATGTACGATGGTTCAAAAACATGTATGAGGACTCATGAAGGAATGACAGACTTCTTTGAAGTTAATATTGGGTTACATCAATGATCAACTTTAAGTCCATACTTATTTATAATGGTGATTGATGAGTTAAAAAAACATATTCAAGATGAAGTACCTTGGTGTATGTTATTTGCAGATGACATTGTATTAGTGGAGAAGTCTAAGGAAAAAGTTCATAGAAAATTGGAACTATGGAGAAAAACATTAGAAAGCAAAGGCCTCCGACTTAGTAGAACAAAGACAGAATATATGAAATGTAAGTTTGATCATTTGGTTACTTCAGAGGTCATGGAAATTAAAATTGGCACACATTGCATTCCCCAAAAGGAAAGTTTTAAATACCTAGGGTCAATTTTTAAGAGTGATGGAAGAATTGAGCGAGATGTTACACATAGAATTAATGTTGGTTGGTTAAAATGGAGAGGAACATCATGTATTCTTTGTGATAAGAAGATACCACTAAAGTTAAAAGGTAAATATTATAGAACAACAATTAGGCCTGCCATGTTTTACAGTTCTGAGTGTTATGCAATTAATCATCAACATGTACAAAAGATGTCTGTGACATAAATTAAGATGTTGAGATGGATGAGTGGTCATACAAGAAAAGACCGTATACATAATGAGGTTATTAGAAACAAATTAGGAGTGACACCAATACAACAATAACAACAACAACTAAGCCTTTTCCCATACTAGACGGGGTCGGCTACATGGATTCTTTGTTTCCACAGATCCCTATCGTGTGCCATGTTAGCAGTTAACTCCCAATAAGCTAGATCATTCTTTATTGTTTCTTTCCAACACTTTTGTGGTCGTCCTCTACCTTTTTAATACTTTCCAAAATTAGTTTTTCTAACCTTCTTACAGGTTCTTCTTTTGATCTTCTTTCTATATGTCCAAACCATCTTAAACGACCTTCTTTTGATCTTCTTTCTATATGTCCAAACCATCTTAAACGATATTCTCTTATTTTATCCTCTATTGGTGCCACTCCTAATTTGTTTCTAATAACCTCATTATGTATACGGTCTTTTCTTGTATGACCACTCATCCATCTCAACATCTTCATTTCTGTCACAGACATCTTTTGTACTTGTTGGTGATTAACTGCCCAACACTCAGAACCATAAAACATGGCAGGCCTAATTGATGCTCTTATATATTTACCTTTTAACTTTAATGATATCTTCTTATTACAAAGAATACCTGATGTTCCTCTCCATTTTAACCAACCAACATTAATTCTATGTGTAACATCTCGCTCAATTCTTCCATCACTCTTAAAAATTGACCCTAGGTATTTAAAACTTTCCTTTTGGGGAATGCAATGTGTGCCAATTTTAATTTCCATGTCCTCTGAAGTAACCAAATGATCAAACTTACATTTCATATATTCTGTCTTTGTTCTACTAAGTCGGAGGCCTTTGCTTTCTAATGTTTTTCTCCATAGTTCCAATTTTCTATGAACTTTTTCCTTAGACTTCTCCACTAATACAATGTCATCTGCAAATAACATACACCAAGGTACTTCATCTTGAATATGTTTTGTTAACTCATCCATCACCATTATAAATAAGTATGGACTTAATGTTGGTCCTTGATGTAACCCAATATTAACTTCAAAGAAGTCTGTTGTTCCTTCATGAGTCCTCACACATGTTTTTGCACCATCATACATGTCTCTTATAAGGTTAATATATGTCAATGGGATACCTCTTTTTTCTAAAGTTCTCCAAAGAACCTCCCTCGGTATCATAAATTTTTTCTAGATCAATAAATATCATGTGAAGGTCTTTCTTTTTTGCTCTAAAATGGTACATAAGACGTCTCAAAAGGTGAATTGCTTCAATAGTAGATCTGCCTGGCATGAATCCAAATTGGTTCTCTGTTGTACTTGATACTTATCTTAACCTACGTTCGATAATTCTTTCTCATAATTCCATAGTATGACTCATTAACTTGATACCTCGATAATTCACACAATTTTGAATGTCTTCCTTGTTCTTATGTATGGGTATAAGTGTAATGGCTCTCCATTCCTTGGGCATCTTTTGGTTTTTTCATATTTCATTAAATAGTCTTGTGAGCCAAGTGATTCCTATTTCTCCTAGTATTTTCCAAACTTCTATAGGAATATTGTATAGTCTTACCAATTTACCACCCTTCATATGTTTAAGAGCCTCTTTGACTTCATTCTTTTGAATACGTCGGTAGAAATTGTGGTTCATATACTTTTTTGATTTGGCTAACTCTCTTAAGCTAATGCTAACATCTTTATTTTCATTAAAAAGCTTATAAAAAAGTTTTTCCATTTATTTCTTATATCATCATTTGCCACTAGAATTTTTTCATCCTCGCCTTTGATGTATATAACAGAATTAAGATCTTTAGTTTTCTTATCTCTAACCCTAGCTATCATAAAAATATCTCTTTCACTCTCTTTTGAGTTGAGTTTTTTTATATAAATCCTCCCAAAATTTAGTTTTTGCATCACTGACGGCCTTTTTCACTTCCTTCTTTGCTTTCTTATAAGCCTCTAAAGTTTCACTAGTTTTCTTAGCATAATATAATTTGTAACATGCCCTCTTTGCCTTTGATTTTATTTTGCACTACTTCACCCTACCACCAAACTTCTTTTTATGCCGGTACACCTCCCTTAGATACCCCTAACACATCTTTGGCTACTTTCCTAATATGTATAGCTATATTGTTCCACATATCACAGGGTGTGCCAACATAATTCCAAACATCTCCTTGAAGGACTTTCTGTTTAAATATATCTTCTTTCTCGCTTTTGAGGTTCCACCATTTAGTCCGAATAGCTCGATGCACTCTTTTCTTCTTTGTCCATTTTTTTATTTGTAAATCCATAACTAAAAGTCGATGTTGGGTGGTTAAGCTTTCTCCTGGAATTACCTTACAATCTTTACAACATGCTCTTTTTTTTTCTTCTACAATTAAAGTAATCAATTTGTGTTTGTGATAAGCCACTCTTATAAGTAATTAAATGTTCATCTCATTTTTTGAAGATTGTATTGACTATAAAGAGATCAAATGTCATAGCAAAATTTAAAATCTCTCTACCTTCCTCGTTTATATCCCCAAAACCAATGTTTCCATGAATCCCTTGATATCCTAATGCCTCTTTACCGACATGTCCATTTAAATCTCCTCGTAAACAAATCATCTCCCTTTGTGGAATCTTTTGAAACACCTTATCTAACTCTTCCCAAAAAACTGTCTTTATAATATCTTCTAGTCCTACTTGGGGTGCGTAAGCACAAACTATATTCAAAACCTCTGCTCCTAACACTAATTTCAACGTCATGATTCGGTCACCGTATCGTTGTATTTCTACTACACTCTCCTTTAAATATTTATTTATGATAATACCAACTCCGTTTCAAGCCTTTTGTTTACCTGAGTACCATAATTTAAAACCTGTATCCTCTATCTCCTTTGCTTTTTCTCCAACCCATTTTGTCTCTTGTAAACATAGAATATGAATCTTTCTCCGAATCATAGTATCTACCACCTCCATTAGCTTATCGGATAATGTTCCGATATTCCAAGAACCAATACGAATCTTATTATCTAGGACTAGCTTCCTTACCCCCCGCATCCGTCCATAATCAAAATGCGGAGACCCTCTCTGAAAAATTTTCACTACATTCGGAGAGAACATCGTTTAAGATGGTTTGGACATATAAAAAGAAGATCAAAAGAAGAACCTGTAAGAAGGTATGAAAAACTAAACTTGGAAAGTATTAAAAGAGGTAGAGGACGACCATAAAAGTGTTGGAAAGAAACAATAAAGAATGATCTAGCTTATTGTGAGTTAACTGCTAACATGGCACACAATAGGGATCTATGGAAACAAAGAATCCATGTAGCTGACCCCGTCTAGTATGGGAAAAGGCTTAATTGTTGTTGTAGTTGTTGTTTGTTGTTGTTGCATCAAAGATGAGGATGAGAAGATTCTAGTAGCAAATGATAATATCAAAAATAGATGAAAAATTGTTTTTATAAGTTTTGTAATGAAAATACATATGGTAGTATTATCTTAGGAGAGTTAGCCAAATAAGAAAAGTATATAAACCGCAATTTCTATCGACATATTCAAAAAAATGAAGTCAAAGAGGCTGTTAAATATATGAAGGTTGGTAAATCTGTAGGACGAGACAATATTCCTATAGAAGTATGAAAAATTATAGGAGAGATGAGGCTCACTTGGCTCACAAGACTATTTAATGAAATATGAAGAACTCAAAAGATACCTCAGGAATGAAGAGTGAGCACTTATACCCATGTATAAGAACAAAGGAGACATTTAGAATCGTGCAAATTATCGAGATATCAAGTTAATGAGCTATACTATGAAATTATGAGAAAAAATTATCGAACATAGGTTAAGACAAGTATCGAGTACAATAGAGAACCAATTCGGATTCATGCCCGATCGATCTATTGAAGCGATTCCCCTATTGAGATGTCTTATGGAACATTTTAGAGGAAAAGAAAAGAACCTTCACATGTTATTTATTTATCTAGAAAAAACATACGATTGGGTGCCAAGAGATGTTCTTTGGAGAACCTTAAAAAAAAGAGGTATCCCATTGACATACATAAATCTTATAAGAGACACGTACAATGGTATAAAAACATGCGTGAGAACTCATGAAGGAATGACAAACTCCTTTGAAGTTAAGATGGGGTTATATCGAATATCAACTTTAACTCCATATTTATTTATATTGGTAATAGATGAGTTAACAAAACATATTGAAGATGAAGTATCTTGGTGTATGGTATTTGCAGGTGACATTGTGTTAGTGGACGAGTCTAAGAAAAAGGTTAATAGAAAATTGAAACTATAGAGAGAAACGTTAGAAAGTAAAGGCTTCTGACTTAATAAAAGAAAGACAGATTATATGGAAGGTAAGTTTGATCATTTGGGTACTTTAGAGGACCTAGAAATTAAGATTGGCACACATTGCATCCCTAACATGGAAAATTTTAAATACATAGGGTCAGTTTTTCAGAGTGATGAAAGAATTGATGGAGATGTTATACATAAAATTTATGACGGTTGGTTAAAATAGAGAGGGGCATCAGGTATTTTGTGTGATAAAAAAATACCATTAAAGTTGAAAAGTAAATATTATAGAGCAACAATGTTATGTTTTATTAATGTGAGTGTTGGAATATCAACATGTGCAAAAGATGTATGTAGCAAAAATGAAGATGTCGAGATGGATGAGTGGTCAAGGAAAGACCGTATATATATTGAGGTTATTGAAAACAAATTGGGAGTAGCACTAATAGAAGATACTACTACAACTACAACTAAGCCTTTTCCCATACTAGACGGGGTCAACTACACTAATAGAAGATAAAATGAGAGAAAATTATTTAAAATGGTTTGAACATGTAGAAAGACGACCCAAGGATGCTCTCGTAAGAAGATATGAAAAACTAGATTGTGAGAATGTTAAAAGAGGGAGAGGACGACCACAAAAGTGTTGTTAATAAAAAATAAAGAATGATCTAGTTTTTATATTGAGTTAACGGCTAGCATGACATGTGATAGGGTTCTATAGAAACAGAGAATCCATGTAGCTGACCCCATGTAGTATGAGAAAAGGCTTAGTTGTTGTTGTTGTTGTAGGGTTAGATTTGGTACTGCAATACTGCATCACCCCTTATCCGTATGTAAGTATTATGCTTGTGTGGGTGCCTGCATGTATGTGTGTGTTTGTGTGTAAAATATGTACTATGGTTGTACGTGGTCATCATTTCTTAGCAAATGATATTTGTATGTACATGTATGCTTGTATATTTGTATGTAGGTTTGTTATGTACTATGGTTGCACATGGTCATCATTTCGTATACTAATAAAGTGGTTAGGGAAGGAAAAGTGGCTTTCAGGGTGCCTTACCTAAGATTGAGATTTACACGCATCCAAAGAAGATGTCTTAGCTAAAGCACTTATGCAAGATGCCTTACGTCAGGTCCATTAACACTTAAAGCTGTAATCTTGAAGTAGTTCTATCATCTATGAAATGAAAGAAAAAGAAGAGAATCAGTAGAAGAGTAAAAACAAGAATGGAGGAAGAAGAAAAGAGGTTTGCCACCTAAGCGCCCTTAGCGAGTGCTTAGGCCACTTTAGGGATAAGTGCTAAAATTAGGCGCCTTAGTGCCTAAGGATGTGAAGGTCTCTATGGGCACTGAGGTGAACTTTTAAGCACTATAACTACAACACATGGTTTAAAAGGCCAAGCTGAGGTTAGAATGACCTCTCATGATCTTACAGAACTGTTAGTCATTGGTTTCTTGGAGACCTCACATAAACTCATGATAAATGGGCTGTCTAGAATACAACACGGTACAACCTGATAAGTGATCTAAAATGATGTAGAAACTTCAACTACTTCAAATTCAGGCCCTGATGATACAATGGATGTGTCACATGAAACAACATTTATAACGTTGCTTGCATGTTTTTGTGCAGCAGCATTTGGTGTTTTGTGTCATTGAATTTCTTAGGGATCAGTTTTTACTACTGATCGGTTATCTGGTCCAAATGGTACATTTTTACTCGTATATATAGCAGATCTAAATTTAGTGTGTCACTTTTCATGAGTTGATTCTCATGCTGAACTATAGATCTGTCATGAAAAACTTGTGTTATCCAGGAGTAGATTCTAAGTATTCACTCTAACAATATAGATGGTTACTTTCATACTTTCTCTGACTCCCTTTTTCATTTTCTAATTATCTACATTAAAGAAGGTAGGGAATTACAACTTAATTATTTTTGCACGTCTTCAGACCCTACATTCCAGATGCAGCATTTAGTCTAGCACTTTATTTTCCTCAGAACATCATTTATCTATTTTATTTTGGTTTAATTCATCGAAACAAACCATACGTCAATGCAATGCAAAATGTCAGTTCAGATTTCTTGTTTTACTTTGCTTATCCCTTCAAATATTTGCCATTCATAGGTTAAACTTGTGAAGGAAATACTGTTTCCTGAGAGTGACAGCTTAAAATTGATTGGAAGAAATGCCCGCCGCATGATGAAGCACTTTTCTGTTTCTGCTGCTGATGATATCCAAAGAACTTTGTCATACTTTCAAAAGGTATGAGTTGTTTATTGATACTGATATTTAGATATTACAGGCCATGTTCTTCCTACATATTTTCATTTCCAGTGTCATTCACATTTCAGCAAGTTTCTTATTCTTTTTCTTGTTACTTCTTGCTTGCATTAGATGGAAGCGAGGCGTGGAGGTTTAAACATGTTGGATCAAGAGGATGTAGCTTTCCCATACCTCGTGGAATCTTTTCCACGCTTACTTTTGCTGTCAGTAGATACCAGCATCAGGCCGTTGGTGGAATTTTTTGGAGACGTCGGTGTCACAAAGGGAATGACTGGAGTTGTATTCCTACTCTTTCCTCCTGTTATCTTTTACAACATCGAGGAAGATATTATTCCTAGACTTAGGTTCTTTGAAAAGGTATGCTACTCTTGATAATTCTCTAGTTTGCAGTTGCTGGTTACTTTGTGGATGGTTTACAGTACTGCCCCCAACGATTTCTTGTATATTAGAGTGACTTGCATTTGTTTTTCCTGTAATGACAAAATGGACACTTACTAAAAACACTTCTTCTACACAATTTGACATCGTGGATGCTTGTTTCACTTACAAAGTAATGTATAAAGTGGATTTCCATGAAAAGTGGCAGCTATTGAGATAACTAGGAGAACCGGTACCTTTAACAGAACATAAATGTGCTTGTTAAGCTAATTCCATGGCATTCCAGTAAAGGAAACTATTCCTTTAATGTAGTTCATGTGCCATGCGATATCCATGCATGGAGTATCAACGTCATCATTGAGTGGTTTCTTGGTTTAATTCTAGGTCATGTCCTATTTATTGGATTATTTTGCTCATCAGGTAGTAGTCCTTTCTCATGATTTGCAGGTAAAGCGAACAATCTTATTAATCCAGGTTGCTTGATGATAGGCATCATAGAACACTAAATTTTGTAGAAATTAAAAAGAAAAGCTCATGTTACAGTTTTGAGACATGTGACTTTTTGCATTTCATTCTTTACTGATGACAAGCTATTACGCAACTTGTGATGCACAATGTACCTGGTCATAATAAACAAGCGCACGCACAGAAACACATTCAGACTGCACTTTGGCACCTACCAATACAAGAACTAACTCATACTGTATACTGATTAGGCGATTAATTCACCATATCTAGAAAATATAAGAACTTTTCTCTATTCAAATAGTTAATTAGATGCTTCATATCTCTCATGATTATAGCATCATACGATGTTCAATTTCATGCTTTGCTCCTTGAGGCTGTTGATTTCTTAGCATTTGCAATTTCATGGTGTTTTTATTGGGATGTGCTGCTGGTACCTGGTAGGCCATTATTTCTGCTATGTTCATAAACCAGTAGATTATATTTTATTCAGGTCGGTGTAGAAGGCAAAGAAATTGGCAGGCTGCTGGTCAAGTATCCTTGGGTTCTCTCTGCCTCTATCCAAGAAAACTTTGGAGAAATCCTCTCCTTGTTAACTTTGGAAATGGTGTGTATCTAGGTTTCTCATGCTTGTTTATTTTGATGTCAGTCTTAGTTGAGCGACAAGTTTCTCTTGAATATTTAAAAAGTCAGCCGAGACAGTGAAAAGAACTAATAAGTTCATTAAATGGATTTCATGTGATGAAGTTGGTGTGTTAAACGTGTAAGGCTATGATGCACGGGTACATTGTTTATGGAGGAGTACTCATACTGGGTACTTACCCGGTACCAGTGCACCTTGGTAAACTTGGGTATCGGTTTTTAAAGTTTTGGATTTTGGATACATCTGTATATGCATATTAGTACCTGTTTATTATAAGTTTTTCAAATTTTTGATATGGATGGGGCAAGTTGACTAATATTCATATGAGTTAAATTTCCAAAACCCAAAAGTGTTATGTTTTGATGTTGAAACTATATCCTATGAAATCAAGAGTGTTATGAGATATAACTTCTTGTTTGAGATGCTATGTTTCTTGTTGGAGTTATATGTTGTGTCAAATTTCCATGTTTCAATTTAGTAACTAATATATTGTATTGTCATCATTTAATTTTGTGCAATTTCAGTTTCTTATTTGTATATGTATATATGATCTTTTATTTTTACAATGTGGTGTTCCTGTATCTTAGATTTTTCAAAATTAGTATACCCTGTAAACATACTGGTGCCAGGTAAGAAATGGTACCATAACGGTATCTATGCAACATTAGCTATAAGGTGTCTTCATGACAGCACCGATTGTAGAGAAATTCTGTTCCTACACTTTTCTGGAGTAGTACAATGATGTAATAATTTAGCATCTGTACAGAAAACTGTTTCCCAGACATGTTTTCAAGTTGAACCATTCTCTAATCAATTTGCACAAAGTAAAGTAAAGTATTTGCTTATACAAATTGGCAAGCAGGTGTTGGACGCCACTCATTGTTTTAATCCATTTTCATGACATTAGATACTCTCTCTCCCCACATGCGCATACACATTTTATGACCATCGATCATCAAGGTCATCTTCTTCTGAGGCTTGTTGGATATGCAAGGTGAAAATTTGGTCAATGAGTAGTAGTTGAAGGGTGTTAATGGATCTCACAGTAGATTGTCTAGGGGCTCAATCACCTTCCAAGAAAAGAAACTGAAAAGAAGGAACTTTATGAGTAAATCTGGAATTGTGATGAACTTCTGACCAAATAACTTCAAAAAGTATCAGAAATTTCTGACAATGGTCCAGTAAGGGGAATGAGGGACATAACAGGATCTTCTAGGTTCCAACTGGATTTAGGAAGATATGGCTGTGTGTGGGGAAGTGAGGAAGGGAAGGAGTTTCTAAAAGATTGTTTTATAATGGGTTGAACTTGTCTTTTCAAAAATTGTTTCTTTTCGTTTTTTTTCCATTTTTTCCCCTTGTCACAAGACAAGCGCTATTTTTTTCTTTGCAGAATTTCCGAATTTGGAAACTAGAACACATTTTCTTCTGTCTGAGGAAGAAAAATAGGCACCCATTCGTTGGCACTTTCCAATCTTATACTTTTTCATGATAAATGGATGCATAGGAAACATTGCTTAACCTTCTATGTTCGAGGAAAAGAATTGCTGAACTTTCCATCATCAAAAGTGTTGTCACCTATGAAAGGTTTGCTGCTCTAAGTTACTTGGCTACATATTGCTATCAAATGGGTTTTGCTGTTTTACTTCAAGTAGCTGTAGTACTTGGCAGTTGGCACTATTGCTTCTAGTAACAAGAGTAGTCATAACAGTGACATGTGCATGCATTTGTTTGCATGTGCATCTGGACAAACCGTGCATGATCACATATTCATACTTTATTTTGCTTAGCCAATGAAGTGACATTTTCTTTTCATATTCTTAGGTGCCAAAAGTCACTGTTGACGGTGCTATTAAAAGCTGTCCCTATATGTTAGGGTGTTCTACTGCTAGAATGAAATCAGTATTAAAACTATTTACTGATATGGGGGTCAAATCAAAAAGGTTGATACATATAATTTCTTCTAGTCCTCAGTTGCTGCTACGGAGACCTCATGAGCTTCTCAAGGTTGGTAGAATTTACCACTGTTTATGTCTTCTGTTTCAGAAAACATGTGAAGCTTAGCTATTTTGTCTTCTTTCCTTTTTGTTTCTGTTTTAGTATTTCATCCATGTGTAAAATTATCTGATGCACAATTTTGGAAGTACCTAATCTTGGATTGTTAGTTGTCACAAAGATTTTGTTAGTTTGCACTTTGATTGTTGGAACAGTCAATCGGCTAATCATACAGATAAGGGGTGTGTTCGGATGGTCGTGTATGGAAATGATATGACTCCGTAGCTTTTGGCTTCCTTGTGTCCTACGGTTATTGAGGTCCCAAACGCATCTCATAGTTTATTATTTACTGATCTGGCTTATAATGTTTGGTGGACCTCCTATAGTGTTGGATAACTTGAATGCTTTCCTTATCTGTCAAGGTGCATGTTAACTAATTGCTTTCAAACACTTTATACAATATTGGTATTCAGCAAATTCTTTCACAACAGAGGCATCTTGCACACGTCAGGAAATTTTGCCCGTATAACTAAAATAGTTCTTTAATTATATTGTCAGGAAATTTTGTTTGTACAACTAAAATAGTTCTTTAATTATATTGAAAGCAATTTCCCTACATTCTATTTAATTTGGAAAAGAATGTGATTGGAATGTTTAATGATGTTTGTAAGTTAGCCTCATGTCACCCATTTGGAAGGTCTGCAAGTAATTCACCCCTTGGTTCCTATATATAGCTTAAATATGAGTAACCAGCCCGTTATTGACATCCATACTCACTTCTTCTGAGTTCTCTACCTCGCTCGTTGATTCTGAACCAATTTTCCTTGAGTATTCAGAATATCTATTTTCTCTAGTTTAAAAGTCCCTCATTATTATATGTATCTTAAGCTCCCATTATTTACTTTTCTCTTAAAAAAGGTTTGGCTTGATCTTATGTTTGGCTCCCAAATGTTGCTCGAGTACTAATCCTCCTTTTATCAGTTTATCGCACAAAGTTAGTCTACATTCTATATATATATTGCTGGCTGTGCTTGCAAGTGCTTGCCTCTGTTTGTCTGTGTCCATGTTTAATACTAAATCGGACAAGTTCAACTTTGGCTGCATTTAGCATGTTGAAGCGACTGACATACTCCTAGAGGCTGGCACTTTCAAGCTGCAAAGGTTTTAGACAAGAAACGTATTTTGCATATAAAGTAAAATAAGGATATTTCACGTTGGAACTGCATTTACCAACTTGTTTTCCCCGTTGCTTTGGAAAATTAAGACTAGGAAGGAACTAAATTGGTTCAACATATCATGCCAACCTGTTGAACAGGTACGTGCATTTTTATTCAACATGCATAAACTTTTAGAGGAGAATTTCTCCCTTTATTAGTTGAATCTTGCAATTAGTTAATGACGAGAATCTTACACTTGCTCATTAGGTGGTGACCTTCATGGAACAACTGGGCATTGATGATAGAGGTATAAGAAAACTTTTGTGTCGCTGCCCAGAAGTGTTTGCTGCCAATATTGAGAATACCCTGAAGGTGAAAATCAAATATATCACTGAACTTGGTATTCCGGAAGACCATTTCCCACGGATTATCAGAAAGTACCCGGAATTTCTTGTCTGTAGTATCCCTAATGCACTAAAGCCACGGTAAGCTCTAAAACCTGTTTTCTATTTCTGAATCATCTGTTGCTTCCCTTTGAAACAGATTTGCTTCCTGAACAGCTGCATTTTTGCTGCCGAAACAAAGCAAAGATTTAATTGGCGTCTTTCTGTATTTTAATCCTATTGCGCTAAATTATTGAGCTTCTTTTGTATACTAAAATTGACAGGATGGATTATTTAATGAAGGTGGGAATGACAAGGGAGGAAATCGCATCAATCGTCTTCAGATTTTCTCCTTTGCTTGGTTATTCTATTGAGGAGGTATTGAAACCAAAGCTAGAATTTCTTGTATATGTCATGGATAAACCAATAAAAGAAGTTGTGGATTATCCAAGATACTTTAGTTATTCCCTAGAGAAGAGAATCAAGCCCAGGTTTTGGGTTCTTAAGAGTAGGGACATGAGATGCAGCTTGAGGGAAATGCTGGGGAAGAATGATGAGGATTTTGCAGCAGAGTATATGGGCATAGGTAGAATGCTTGTTCCACCTGATTCTGGTTATAGTTAATGATTAAGTGATTTCTTGCAACTTCTTTGTTGCTTTCTAGTGCCTTGTGTGCGCTTGTATATGTGTTTGTCCACGTGCATGTGTACACGTGTATGTGTACACGTGTGTGCGTTTCCTTTTCCAGTCTGTGCTTGCAGAAGCCCCTCTGGAAACGACCTTGTCATTGTCATTGCAGAACCCGGACTGGCTCATCGAGTGACTGAGGCCCCTGTCCACCATGCCCTTGCCAGTGAAGCATTGCTTCACTAATTAACTTGAAAGCACCAAAGCTACAGTTTTGAAATGTGTAAACATTGTGACAGATCGCATTAGAAGGTCGATTACATCTGTAAGTAGCAGTGGATAGATATTGAAGTGAGATGTGCCGAAGTTCATGTGTTAACAAGGTTGTCAACCATGACACCTGATGGGTTCAGTCATGCATATATATCTTCTGTGATTTATTGGTATGTTGGAAGATATCATGAAGTCTAATGTAATACATCATTTTATTTATATGACGAAAAATAAAAGTTCTTTACAAGTCACTAAAAGAAGGTTCAGATTGTCATGTTTTCACCAAGCAAATCTTTTTATCTTTAATACATTTAATTCAAGTCATTTACTTTTCATTCTTTAATCACTTCCTCTCTTTAATCTTAACTATCAATTTTAAAAAATATATTTTTCCTCTTTTAAATTAGGCTTTCCATGTAAATCGTTTAAAAGCTGTTAAGTTTGGGTTAAGAAAAGGATCTAGTTCAAGTAATCATGCTTTTACAAGGACACAAAATGTCCCGACATGATAATAATGAGGCACATGATATGGTCACCTTGAGTATAGACAAGGTTGGGTTGGTTTGCAACGAGCTCAACCGTTTGAAATGTATATACAGAGAGAGAAAATAGTTGATGTATACATCCCTCATACTTAAGTTTGCTTAAACATTTTCATCAATTTGATTGACATGATGAAACAGTAGAAATTTAAATTTAAAAGAATTTAAATGTTAAGATATAACGGTATTTTTTGTTTTTTTAAATTTAAATATTTATTTTTGATCACGTTGATCAAATGGTAAATTTTTTTAAGTAGATTTCAAGATGAATGGTTGTGCACATATACCAAAGTAACTCATGTGTGATGTTTCTCTTGTCAAATCTAACTTAGTATTGCTTAATTTTGGTTTCTCATTACGCTTCCAAAGTTGGTCTTAACCCGAACCCGAACCTGAACCTGAACCGAAATCGGTTCACCAACCCAGAGCCACAACTGATCTTGAACCCTTGTGAATCCGAACCTCAAACTGGATCAATGTTAATCAGAGGTATGACCGGAATTGGGTGTCTCTGTTTGGTTAGTTCCGGGGAACCATAGCCAGCAGTTCCAAAACTCTGGTGTCTGCTGTCTTGGAACCTGACATGTGCATCCGAATCGAAAAGTGCCCCCCCAGTGTTGTAAAACTGAACCAAGTTGGCCCGTATGTGTTTGAGTTAAACCGAACTATAGCAAAGCTAAACCAAATTCTTCTTATTGTATCTTATCTGCACTTTCAAATCTCATATTGAATCTTTTAAGATTCTTACTCTATTCTAAAGCACTTGTCTTGCACGAAGTGCTCCTTTCGCCTTTTTTTAGAAAGCCCCTAACACAACAAGCAGACATGGTTGGTTGCAACCAGTCGACGATTCCAGTTCAAATGACCCACAAACCATCTCAAACTGGAAGAGCTTAACCACACCTGGAACTCTAACCACCACCCGACAACTTCAGTTACTGTTCATCATCCTGTAGAATTGGAACTGGATGGGAACCGGAATTGGCGGTTTTAAGTTAGGTTGCACTGTTCATAGTTCATGGTAAACCGGGATCCGCCCCCTCTAACAACAAGCCTCTTTATAAGTACAAGCCGATGAGGATAGCTCTACCATCATTTCACTTCTAAATACATTTTGAGGTTAGTTGTTGGAATTGCTTTGAGGCAAAGATGAGATCCTATTTGTAAGATTGTTATTAGAGAAAAAGTTGAATGATAAAAACATAGACAAGATAGATCAAACATAAAAAAAAATGATGAAACTCTAATGAAAAAGTCTTGTGAACTAAATATTAAACTATAGCGAGAGGAAGATTGCAAAATTGTTGACACAAAACTTACTTGTTTTAGTTAACTACAGACATGACACAAGATCGAGAGCCTGCCGTGAGAGAACGTATATAGCTCAACCGTATCAGCCTAATCTAAAAAAGGTTGAAAAGGATTTCACTGGCGTCTGTTGGAGCCGTAGAGGTCCGTCTCCGTCGTAATGTGTCGGCCCAATACCGCGGAAAATTAGCCAGCGGCTGTCGCCAGAGACCCTACGCTCCCTTCAGTAGTCTGTCTCCGACGATTTTGTTTAAAACTTTTCTCATTCAGGTCGATTCGGCCGATTCTTGGGAAAGAGAACGGTTCATTTAAAGAACCGACTTTCACTACTTGGACCGTTACCGATGAGAGAACAACCCGAAAAATCTCTCGCTGTGGTTTCTTTCTAGAGTCGTCTCTGCCGGCACTTTCCTCCCGTTGTGCGTCACTTGCTAGTGCTGGAAATCGCTCGGCGTTATCATCTTAAAACACACACTAAACCTCTAGAAAGAGTATCATTTCTCTCTTTGAATTTTGTATTTTTAATGGTTTCGTTGTCTCTAGGGTTTAATTCTTCGTTGTGCATATGGATAAAAAGAGAGTGAGATAAAAGAGCAGCTTTTCCATTTCCTTTGCTTGATAGACAGAAATTTCATTATCAGAAACGGTTTGGGGATCCTTGCAGTGTTTGTGTTTTTTAATGGTTTTGTGCATTTTGGTAACTGGTCACGACTATAGGGTTTAACTTTTTTGTGGTGTTTATTTGTAGATATGGCATTCAAATTGTCGTTTGCGGCGGACAATCTTCCCCTTTCAGCAATTGCAGCGGGTAAAATTGTTGGTATCCAGCTCGAGCTCCATCCAGTTCTTCCGTCTGGCTCATTGCCAAAATTACACGATTCTTCTGGGTAATCTCCGTTGTTGCTTGATTTTTTTCTTGTTTGCTTCCTATATTTTCAGGATAACGATACTTCTGGGTAACTTGCCACTATTTTGTAATTCACGTGATTTCGTTGGAATCAGTTGGTGGTGGTGAGTTGAATTCCTTGGTGTTTGGGGGCTTCAAAGGACTAATCTTTTGCCACGGGTTGAATCTCAGCAGCAGATTGGACTAAGTATTTTTTCATACGAATTCTCTTCTTGGGTGATTAAGAAGCTGCACAATAGCACCCGCGCTAGCTCAACTGGCAGGGCGCGCTCTGACATCCTTCTGCTGGTGGGAGTTCGACTCTCAAGGGATTGAGCACTCGTGTGCGTATGTGTGTTAGGCTTTGGCTTCCCTTTGTAACAACAAAAAAGAAGAAGCTGTACAATTCTGAGCTTTCAGGATAAGCAAATGCTTTGAGCTAGAAACTGATCATAAGAAATTGTCATTATCAAATAAATTTCTCAGGGTTTTTCTAGCTTTCTCATTTAATGGGTTTTTGAATGCACCAACTTATCTTGGAGTTAGGTAGGTCATGCATCGTAGTATCACCTTTCTTGAAGGGAGAGAGTGCTCTATCGCCTCCTTAATATTATATGTTCTTGTTTACTGTGCTAACTTTTATACATAACCGTCAACATGGATGGAGGCATAATTAATAAGTATCCATAGTGGCACGAGATCAATCTGTTGATATTGTTGAAGGATACCAGAATTTACATGTTAGATTAGTGCTTTATTATGTTACTTAAGTAGGGATAGTATTGTCCTTCAAGTTAGAACAGGTAAGTATAAAAGTGGAATAGAGTCATGAACGGAGCAGCCGCATAACCCAAAAAGGGCTTCATACTGCCCAAAAACTTCTCTTGATATATTCTGGTGTTTTCTTTCATCAATAAAATAAAATCAAGGGTTCTTCAACATGATATTTGAGCGGGTTGCTCGAATCGAAGGCAAGATTGAGTTGCTGGCACATGACAATCGTGTGGAAGAGGCAGTAGGGACAACCGATCATGTTTTCTGCATTTTGTGCATGTTTTTTTGTGTGACCTGCATAGAAGACAACATTAAGGTTAGATCTAGAGAAGTTTTTTGAAAGATAAGATGACTGATCATCTAGGGCAGACAGATATAAACAACTCTTTGATTATAACTAATATGAAATTGGATGGAAAGAATTACCTAGAGTAGTCTAGGTCAGTTCTCCTTGGAGTTAGGGCCAAGGAAAAAAATAGATTATCTTACTGGTGAATGTGAAAAACCAAATGTAGTGAGTCCCGATTACCCACGATGGGAGAGAGACGATGCTCGTGTGGCTGCATGGCTCATCAATTCTGTGATGCCCAATGTTGGGCAATCATTCCTCTATCTCAAGACAACCCGTAAAATATGGGAATCCGTGAGAGATGCATATTCACAGAAGAAGAATATTGCGAAAAAATATGAACTTGAAAAAAATACAAAAGTGCAAGAAGGGACAAAGAACGATCAGTGAGTTCTATATAAAAAAAAGAAGTTTGTGGGATGAATTATCTTATTTCATCATGATTCATTTTAAAGAAGGTGCAAGAGAAGGGGCAAGCGAGTTTGAAAAGAGGAAAGTTTTTGATTTATTACGTGGTGTTTCAATTGAATATAAAAACATGAAAAGTAACATTCTATTAAGTGAGGAGATGCCTACACTTGGTACAGTGTATTCGTTACTAATAAGAGAAAAAGATAGAAAAACTTGGAGAGATAAGAGGTTATCAACATCAAAAAAATTGCATTTATGAGAAGAGGATATAACCCATCCACGAGAGGAAGAGGGAGTTCCAGAGGTAGAGGTCGTGACTCTTCATATGGACGAGACATGATGAAATGCAGTCATTGAGGGGAAACCAGACATACTAAAGAAAGGTGCTCAAAATTGGTCGGTAAGCCAAACTATCTGAAAGATAAAGCTATGACTGAAGGAAATACAAAAAGTGGCAGAGAAAATACAAGTGAAACAATTAGTATGATTATGAAGCGTCGGGAGGGACTTGAGGGTAGACTTACAGAGACCTCTTCTCCTACATCGACCCCTTCAGAAAAGATTCATGCAACCATGACACAACTCAGGGTGAACAAGCAGAACCTAGTGGTAATACTCTTAATATTCATTCATCATCACATATATATTGGGTTATTAACTCAGGTGCTACCGGACACATGGTGAATTTCAAGGAGGGCTTACTTGATTATGTGGAATTAAATGATAACGTCAAGATTGCAGACAATTCATTCATATCACTAATCGGAAGAGGAAAGTTATGGGCTAACATTTGGAATGCTTGATCCTATTTTATACGTACCACAAATCTCTATGAATCTTCTCTCGATTAGTGCTTTATCATCTAGATTGAATTATGGAGCACATTTTTTTGCATCTTATTGTGTATTTTATGAACTAAGGATGATAAAGACTAATTGATATGGTAGGAGGAGTGGAGGACTTTATACTTACGAATGAAGGAGAAAATGATAGCAGAAAATATGACATCCATGCAGCATGAGAAAAATAATACCTCAGTTGGGCAAAATTTAAGAATGACACTTACATTTAATGTGAGGTGTGTTAGTTAGGAAAGCTTAGGTTCAGATTCCCTAAAAGCATGTCAAGATCTCATGGTATATTTGATTTGATATATTCATATGTATGGGGACCTTGCCCAGTTGCCTGGTCACAAATATTTTGTCTTGTTTAATGATGATTATTCCCGTTTTACTATTATTTATTTGCTGAAATCCAGAGATGAAATTGCTACTATATTTTCATTATTCCATAGATTTATTGAAAAACAATTTCAAGCACTGATTAAGGTTGTCCAGTCAGGTAATGGGAGTGAGTATACCTCAGCTACCTTGAAAAAGTACCAACCAACTCATGAGATTATACATCAAACATCTTGCGCGTATACTCTACAACAGAACAAAATTGTAGAAAGGAAGAATCTGCATATAATGGAGATGGCTAGAACACTAGTGATTGGCAGTTCAACTCCAAAATATCTATGAGTGAGGCAGTTCTAACAGCGGTATATCTAATAAATCGGATACCATCATCGTGTTTAGATGGAAAGGTGCTTCTATAGTTATTGTCTCCTAGTGAAAATTTGTTAAATTTGACACCTAGGGTCTTTGGGTGTGTATGCTTTGTACATATTCATCATATCAATAGAGATAAACTTGATCCTAGAGTTGTGAAAAGTGTATTTGTTGGCTACTCCACTTTTCAGAAAGGCTATAGGTGTTATGATCCAACTGTGATTTTTTTTGTATCTAGAGATGTTACCTTCGAAGAACTCATACATTACTATAGCAGTGGGGGAGACTAGACTGAAAATGCAACAAAAGAAGAAGAACCACTATTGCTAATACTTTATGAAGAAGATGATAAAGACAATAATGGAAGTTGTCACATGGAAGACAATGAAAACAATAATGACATTTTTTCAACCAAGTATACTCGAGAGGAACAAGAAATAAAATTCCATCACGTACATTTAAGTGCAGTCAACACAAGACATGCCCATTGCTTTGCGAAAAGAAAAATGCAGATGTGCATATCCAATTAGTAATTACATTGACTATGGAGGAGTCTCAACAAATTATCAATCCTTTGCAACAAATTCAAGAGACGTAAAAATTCCATAAACATGGGAAGAAGCCAATATGTCAAGAGAATGATAGCATGCTATGGAGGAAGAGATAAATGCCTTGAAAAAGAACCATACTTATCATGTCTCTATCTAAAGGAAGAGAAGTCGTTAGATGTAAGTGGGTGTATACAGTGACATGAAAACCCACGGAGAAATTGATATATATATATATAGCCAATCTTACGGAATTGACTATAATGAAACTTTCGCTCCTATGGCAAAAGTGACATCTGTACGAGTATTGATCAATCTCGCCACAAATACAACAACAACAACAACAACAACAACAACTAAGCCTTTTCCCATACTAGACGGGGTCGGCTACATGGATTCTTTGTTTCCACAGATCCCTATCGTGTGCCATGTTAGCAGTTAACTCCCAATAAGCTAGATAATTCTTTATTGTTTCTTTCCAACACTTTTGTGGTCGTCCTCTACCTCTTTTAATACTTTCCAAATTTAGTTTTTCTAACCTTCTTACAGGTTCTTCTTTTGGTCTTCTTTCTATATGTCCAAACCATCTTAAACGATGTTCTCTCATTTTATCCTCTATTGGTGCCACTCCTAATTTGTTTCTAATAACCTCATTATGTATACAGTCTTTTCTTGTATGGCCACTCATCCATCTCAACATCTTCATTTCTGTCACAAACATCTTTTGTACATGTTGATGATTAACTGCCCAACACTCAGAACCATAAAACATAGCAGGCCTAATTGATGCTCTATAATATTTACCTTTTAACTTTAATGGTATCTTCTTATCACAAAGAATACATGAATGCTCCTCTCCATTTTAACCAACCAACATTAATTCTATATGTAACATCTCCATCAATTCTTCCATCACTCTGAAAAATTGACCCTAGGTATTTAAAACTTTCCTTTTGGGGAATGCAATATGTGCCAATTTTAATTTCCATGTCCTATGAAGTAACCAAATGATCAAACTTACATTCCATATATTGTGTCTTTGTTCTACTAAGTCGGAGGCCTTTGTTTTCTAATGTTTCTCTCCATAGTTCCAATTTTCTATTAACTTTTTCCTTAGACTCCTCCACTAATACAATGTCATCTGCAAATAACATACACCAAGGTACTTCATCTTGAATATGTTTTGTTAACTCATCCATCACCATTATAAATAAGTATGGACTTAAAGTTGATCCTTGATGTAACCCAATATTAACTTCAAAGAAGTCTGTCGTTCCTTCATGAGTCCTCACACATGTTTTTGCACCATCATACATGTCTCTTATAAGGTTAATATATGTCAATGGGATACCTCTCTTTTCCAAAGTTCTCCAAAGAACCTCCCTCGATATCCTATCATAAGCTTTTTCTAGATCAATAAATATCATGTGAAGGTCTTTCTTTTTTGCTCTAAAATGTTCCATAAGACGTCTCAAAAGGTGAATCGCTTCAATAGTAGATTTGCCTGACATGAATCCAAATTGGTTCTCCGTTGTACTTGATACTTGTCTTAACCTACGTTCGATAATTCTTTCTCATAATTTCATAGTATGACTCATTAACTTGATACCTCGATAATTCGCACAATTTTGAATGTCTCCCTTGTTCTTATATATGGGTATAAGTGTACTCGCTCTTCATTTCTTGGGCATCTTTTGGTTTTTCCATATTTCATTAAATAGTCTTGTGACCCAAGTGATTCCTATTTCTCCTAGTATTTTCAAAACTTTTATAAGAATATTGTTTGGTCCTGCCAATTTACCACTCTTCATATGTTGAAGAGCCTCTTTGACTTCATTCTTTTGAATACGTCGGTAGAAATTGTTGTTTATATACTTTTCTGATTTGGCTAACTCTCCTAAGCTAATACTAACATCTTTATTTTCATTAAAAAGCTTATAAAAATAGTTTTTCCATCTATTTCTTATATCATCATTTGCCACTAGAAATTTTTCCTCCTCGTCTTTTATGTGTCTAACGTAATTAAGATCTTTAGTTTTCTTATCTCTAGCCCTAGCTATCCTAAAAATATCTCTTTCACCCTCTTTTGAGTTGAGTTTTTTATATAAGTCCTCCCAAATTTTTGCTTTTGCTTCACTCACGGCCTTTTTCGCTTCCTTCTTTGCTTTCTTATAAGCTTCTAAAGTTTCACTAGTTTCCTTAGCATAATGTAATTTGTAACATGCCCTCTTTGCCTTGATTTTATTTTGCACTACTTCACTCCACCACCAAGCTTCTTTTTGTGCCGGTACACCTCCCTTAGATACCCCAAACACATATTTCGCTACTTTCCTAATATGTATAGCCATATTGTTCCACATATCACAGGGTGTACCAACATAATTCCAAACATCTCCTTGAAGGACTTTCTGTTTAAATATATATTCTTTCTCGCTTTTGAGGTTCCACCATTTAGTCTTAATAGCTCGATGCACTCTTTTCTTCTTTGTTCATTTTTTTATTTGTAAATCCATAACTAAATGTCGATGTTGGGTGGTTAAGCTTTCTCTTGGAATTACCTTGCAATCTTTACAACACGCTCTATCTTTTTTTCTACAAATAAAGTAATCAATTTGTGTTTGTGATAAGTCACTCTTATAAGTAATTAAATGTTCATCTCGTTTTTTAAAGATTGTATTGACTATAAAGAGATCAAATGCCATAGCAAAATTTAAAATCTCCCTACCTTCCTGGTTTATATCCTCAAAACCAAAGTTTCCATGAATCCCTTGATATCCTAATGCCTCTTTACCAACATGTCCATTTAAATCTCCTCCTAAACAAATCATCTCCCTTTGTGGAATCTTTTGAAACACCTTATCTAACTCTTCCCAAAAAACTGTCTTTATACTATCTTCTAGTCCTACTTGGGGTGCGTAAGCACAAACTATATGCAAAACCGCTGCTCCTAACACTAATTTCAATGTCATGATTCAGTCAACATTTCGTTGTATGTCTACTACACTCTCCTTTAAATCTTTATTTATGATAATACCAACTCCGTTTCGAGCCTTTTCTTTACCTAAATACCATAATTTAAAACCCGTATCCTCTATCTCTTTTGCTTTTTCTCAACCCATTTTGTCTCTTGTAAACATAGAATATGAATCTTTCTCCGAATCATAGTATCTACCACTTCCATTAGCTTACCGGATAATATTCCGATATTTCAAGAACCAATACGAATCTTATTATCTAGGACTAGCTTCCTTACCTCTCACATCCGTCCATAATCAAAATGCGGAGACCCTTTCTGAAAAATTTTCACTACATTCGGGCGACAATGTAGCGAGACTAACTTCTTTACCCACACCCATCCATGATGTGGGAACCCTCTCTGCAATTGATTCACTACATTCAGACGAAAATGTAGTGGCCCTTGCTTACTTCTTATTGCATTCGGGCTCTGCAGCACGTCGCTAGGCGGGGACGCCCCAAAGCTATGCTCATAATTTTTGTAATCCATGTTATAAAAATCCGACGAAGTTTTACGCTGGCTGTCGGAAGCCTAACACAACCCTCCTCCTTTATCCGGGCTTGGGACCGGCAATGGAAGGGTGATCCCTTACATGGGCGGAGTTATCAATCTAGCCACAATTAAGTGATGAAAAATGTGGCAATTGGATGTTAAAAATGCATTCTTACACGGAGATCTTAGTGAAGAGGTATATAGGAAAATACCTCAAAGATTGAGACACATCTATGTCCCGACAAAACGTGTTTCTTAAAGAAGGCACTATACGGACTGAAACAGTCACCATGTGCTTGGTTTGAGAAATTAAGTGAAGGCATTATTAGTCTTGGATACACAAAGAGTAAAAATGATCATACTCTATTCTTTAAATCTGAATGAAATTTTTATATTAATCATGTATGTTGATGATATTGTGGTAACATGTGATAACATAGAAAGAAATAAACCACCTAAAGAAAAGACTGCATCAATTATTTTATTTAAAAGACCTTGGACAACATTATTTTATGGGAATTGAGGTCCTAAAGTCACAAAAAGGTATGTTCCTATCACAACACAAGTATGTGATGAATTTACTAAAGGAAACAGGTACATTAGGATAAAAACCAAGTGATATTTCCATGGACATTAATCATAAGATGGGACATGACTGATATAGAGCTTCATGATACTAAGAGATATCAACTCATAGGAAAATTGATATATTTAACTATCACAAGACTCGACATAACCTATGCAATTGTAATTATCAGTAGATTTATGCATGCACCTAAGCAACTACATATGGATGCAGTCTTTAAGTAAGTACTTGAAAAATACTCCTGGTAATGACATTCTATACTCCAAATATGTACATACAAATCTAGAGTTGTATACAAATGCTGATTGGACAAGATCTATAGATGACAGGAAGTTCACGACCGATTATATTGCCCTATTTGGAGGGAACTTAATCTCGTAGAAAAGCAAAAAACAATTTGTAGTGGTTAGATCAAGTGTGGAAGCTGAGTATAGGGCTGTAGCATAAGGAACCAACAAAAGTTTATGACTTATTTCTCTACTTACCGAACTCCAATAACAAATCAATCTTCTAATATCCTTATATACAACAAACAAAGCAACAATTCAGATTACTACTAATCCAGTCTAGCATGAAAGAACGAAGCACATAGAAGTAGATTGCCATTTTATAAGCTTATCACCCAGACACCTCCTGTCGGCGTCGACACGGGTGTGACACGGACGCCGACATCGACACGGTGTCGTGTATGTCGACCTAATATATGGGTGCGGTCAACGTGTCTGAGGTCATGTTTGTCTTGTTTTTAGGTCAGATCTTTAAAAGGCTCGACTGCCTTCTGAATCTCATTTCTCATAACTTTCTCTCTCCCTTCTCTCATGTTGCTGTGCTACTGCTGTCCCTCGACCCTCAATCTTAACGCAGTGCTGTTGCTGTCCAACCTCGGAGGTGTCTGTGCTGCGGTTGCCCCTCGACCCTCACTCTTATCAAGGTTCTCTCTGTTGTCTCTTGTTCACGCTAAACTCAATGGGGTATGTGTTTTTTCTGACCCCAAAAACATCTTATACACCGTGTTTCTGTCCAACGCTGTGTTGTTGTCCAACCTCTACTCTCTCTTGAAATAAATTTGTGCTGAGAGAGCAGGCAATTTTCGATGAAGTAACTTGACCTCCATACAAATAAACCTGTAGAAAATCAAAATAACGTTTAGAAGGCAATGACTGCCAGTGCTTGGTAACGCAGGAAAATTGAGAACATCGTCATTTAGCAAACAACCATTTTCATTAGATGGATTGGGAATAAAGCTAGTTAAAGGACTTGTTCAGTGATCGTACGCAGTGTAGCAGTACACTGTTAGTTCAAACAACCCTACCACAGATAAAGCCGATCTTCCAATACTTGTGTGAAGAAGGAATTACGAATCAATCAAGTAAATTAGTTGTTAAAAAATACAATCAGCAATTGAAAGAAAATCAAGTCGTCTCTTCAAATAATATGAGGACCAAAATTTTTTGGAGTTTCTTAGAAGCTTGTATCTGTGACAAACACCATTGATGATGAGTGAAAAACAAGATCACTAATGTTGCATGTGTTTCTCAAAGTGAAGGCCGGTCCACTGTTTATCAAGAACATCTTATATACGTATTTTATGTCCAATGTTTAGTATACAAAGAGTAATAAGTAATGTTGCCTGTGTTTCTTTATGCAGAAATTCTAAATTTATAACCATTCTAGTATTTGCCAATTAGCGTCACGTCCACTGCATTATGTTTTGACACCTTTTAAAACCTTCAATTTCAACACCTCGTGATGATGCACCATTGTGGATGTATGTATAAAGGGGAGAATCATACGAAGGTGGTGGAGGTAATACACATTTTATGTGTAAATTTTGCAATAATAGTTTTACAGGATCGTATACCAGAGTGAAGGCACAAATTTTAAAATTATCAAAACATGGTATAAGAGCATGTCCGAATGTGGATGAGGATTTACGAAGACAATTAATGAAAAAGCAAGATGAGTATGAAAAGAAGAACGAAAGGAACAAATATTCCATTATTTGGTGGATACAAAGAAGACGCATAAAAGAAAAGAAAGTTAACAGAAAGTGAGTTTAAAGGTTTTAAAGGAGGAGCAATTGAAAAACCATTGAATGTAGTTGGAAGGGAGGAGATGATAGAAAGTTTGGAAAATTTTTCTTTTCAAGTTCACTTTCTTTTAATGTAGCAAGAAATTCATATTGGAAAGATCTTGTCACTTCATTGGCTAATTGTAATTTACATGGTTATGTTCCTCCAAGTTCTTAAAAATTGTGAACCATTATTCTTAAAGAAGAAAAAGCGACTTTTAGAACATAAGAAGTTTTCATGGGAAACTAATGATCTTTCTATTGTTTTGTTTTTGATAGATGGAGTGATATTTAAAGGCGTCTACTCATTAATTTCATTGCTTATTCAATTAGTGGGCTAATATTTTTGAAGTCTGTTGATGCATTTGGAGAAATTAAAACTGCACGCTACTTTAAAGATTTATTTGTAGAAGTTATTAAGAGTGTTGGACCCGATAATGTTGTACAAATAATCACTGATAATGCAACTAATTGTAAAAGTGCAGGGTTAAGTTTGGAAGGTGATTATCCATACATTTTTTGGATACCTTATGTAGCTCACAATTTAAATTCAGATCTTTCTCGTATATATAAGGCATCAAAAGATAAAAATAATCTTCGTGCATATGAATTGTGTTCATGGATTGAAGATATGGCAACCAATCCTTATAAAGATAAGGAATTTTGTAATGAATCACCGTTTAATTTCAACCATATTCAATAAACATTGTCATTTAAAGTTGTTGAAGGTTGCAGAAACACATTTTGCTTCTTTGATTGTGATGATAAAAAGATTCAACACAATCAAGACATCATTGGTTCATATGGTTACTGATCCAAGCTGGGATTCATACCGTGGTAACAAGGTTTAAGATCAAGAAGGGCCCAAGCAGTGAAAACTATTATTCTTAATGATTTATGGTGGGACAAAGTATCATATTTTCTTGAATTTACATAGCCTATTTGGGAGATGTTGAGAGAAGTTGATAAAGATGAACCAATACTTCATAAAGTTTATGAAATGTGGGATACCATGATTGAAAAAGTTGAGTCAATAATTTTGAAGCACGAGGGAAAAGAACTTCATGACACATCATCATTTTATGATCATATTCATTCTATATTAGTTTAAAGATGGGACAAAAGCAACACTCCTTTCATTATTTAGCACATTCTTTAAATCCAAGATATTATGGGAAGAAATGATTGCATTAGAGCATTGGGTGTAGTCCTAATCAAGATCCTGAAATAGCAAAAAATAGGCAAATGTGTTTGGGAAGGATTTATCGTGACTCATACCTACTTAGGCAAGTAAATTATGAATATGAAAAGTTTTCTTGTGCCAGACTTGATTCTGTAGAAGCACTAGAAGCAAGGGATTATCAAGATCCACTAGATTGGTGGGCATGTTATGAATTTGAGATGCCTCTTCTTCAAAAGCTTGCTTCAAAATTATTATCTCAACTTGTTACTTCATCTTGTTGTGAAAGGAATTGGAGTACATATTCTCAAATTCACAATATCAAAAGGAACAATCTCTCAAGTAGTCGCGCTGAAGACTTGGTTTATGTTCATTCAAATCTTAGATTGGTTTCACGATCTAATGCTGAGTACATGTAACTAATTACTAATCTTTCAAAATTGTTTTCTTCTCTATTAATCATGATGATTATATTTGATCTTTTATTGTTATTTATTTGAATATATTGCAGTGAAGGAGCATCAAAATATTGGGATGGAAACTTGGAGGAATATCACTTAGATGACAACCAAGATTTGCATACCCTTAATATGGAACTCACTGGTAGTCCCTTGAGTTGATAATATTATTGATAGTGAAGATCTATAATTTATCAGGTACATGTTCATTTCATTTATCAAACATTAATATTGTTCATAGTTGATAATATTGTTAATATGCAAATCCTGATTTTCTTTTGATTGATTTGTGTATTATGATGAAATTAGTAGTTGTTTACTGTTTTGCTTTAATATAAAGTTGTGTAATTACTATTGTCGTCATATACTTAGGTTAATTGATGTCGCCGCACCCAAAATTTTCGAAATTTGCCGTATCCCGCACCTGCACCAGCACCCGCACCCGCCCCACACCCATGTGACATAGTTTATAAGAGAAAAAATTACAAACAAGATACTACAAGTTCAACATGTGAGGTCGGAAGGTCAAATGGCAGACATACTAACCAAACAATTCCAAAGCCTACATTAGACCGATTACGCAGTAAGTTGGGAGTCTTAAATATCGACCTCCCAACTTGAGAGGAGTGTTGAAGGATACCAGAATTTACACGTTAGATTAGTGCTTTATATGTTACTTAAGTACAGGTAGTATCGTCATTCAAGTTAGAATAGATAAGTATAAAAGTGAAATAAAATCATTTAGGGTTAGAATAGAAGAAAGAGAAAGGAGCAGCCACAGAACCCAAGAAGGGCTGAGTACTGCCCAGAAACTTCTCTTGATGTATTCTGCTGTTTTCTTTCATCAATAAAATAAAATCAAGGGTTCTTCAACAGATTTTATAGGACACCCTAATGGATGGATACTTAATTGATATATGATTAAATTTATATTTGATGCGGTGGTTGATTCACATGCATGCAGTTATCAAGTGTTGTTCTGAAATTCTGATTTTCTTGTATAAACATAGCAAACTAGGTTAATATGTTCCAGAGTTATACTTGTCTAAAGATGCTGAAGGAGGTAAAGATATGTCTGTGGTACTACTATGAATGTCTAATGCTGTTTCAGTGACCTCTTGTGCTTAATCTATCTGTCAGATCAAAGTGGAAGGGAATAGATGGCGTTCTACGTCAAATTGGTCAGGCATCAGGCAGTCCCACCTTTTTTCCACACGATGCAGTTCTCTCCAAACAAGTAGTTCTGTTTTTCTAAATCATGATCCTTGTTCATCTTTTCGTGAATATTTGTGTCTAATTATGGATATGCTGCTACTATTTCTGCAGATTGACAAATGGCTAGATTATGCATCTACGTTTTCCTTGGGAGCTGAGTTTGATAATGCATGTGAATGTGTGGATGCTTACCTATTAAAACGGACTTTCTTAGTGGGTTATGACTTATCAGTTGCAGATGTGACCATTTGGTGTGGTCTTGCCAGTATGTTCGTATATTCTATCGTATGTCCACATATTTTACTCTACATTAAGGATTGGGCACATATTACATAGTTGCAACTGTTTCCAGATCACCTATATTCACTTATTTGCTTTTTTCATAAGGTACTGGGCAGAGATGGGATAGTTTGAGGAAGTCCAAGAAATGTCAAAATCTGGTTCGCTGGTATAATTCCATAGCATCAGAGTATGGTTCAGTGTTAAATGAACTAACTGATTCATATGTTGGCAAAAGAGGTCTAGGCAAGCCAAAGTCTGTGAAACTGAAAGAGGTGGAGGCTGTATCAAATGCAGAAATTAGCGACAAGTCTATATGCCCATTTGACGTTGAGCTTCCTGGAGCAGAAGTTGGTAAGGTTGTCCTACGCTTTGCTCCAGAGTCCAATGGTTACCTTCACATTGGTCATTCCAAGGCTGCACTTCTGAACCAATATTTTGCTCAAAAATACCAAGGAAGGCTAATTGTGCGATTTGATGACACAAATCCTGCCAAGGAAAGCAGCAAGTTTGTGGAGAATATCTTGTTAGATATAGACACATTGGGGATTAAATATGAGAAAGTTACTTACACCTCTGATTACTTCCCTGATCTAATGAAAATGGCCGAGAAGTTGATAAACGATGGGAAGGCATATGTTGATGATACACCACGAGACCAGATGTAGAAAGAGCGAATGGATTGCATTGAATCAAAATGTAGGAACGATGATGTGGTGACTAATTTGGCTTTGTGGAAAGAAATGGTAGCTGGTACAGAGAGAGGCCTTCTGTGCTGTTTGCGTGGTAAATTGGATATGCAGGCGCTGAATAAGTCACTACGAGATCCGGTTTATTACCGCTCCAACCCAGTCCCCCATCATCGAATATGAAAGCCTATAAGGTATATCCAACATATGACTTTGCTTGCCCATTTGTTGATGCACATGAGGGTATCACACATGCACTACGTTCAAGCGAATATCACGACCGGAATGAACAGTACTACAAGATTTTGGATGATATGGGAGTCCGGAAGGTACAAATCTATGAGTTCAGCAGATTGAATCTTGTTTACACCCATTTGAGCAAGCGCAAACTTCTGTGGTTTGTTGAGCATGAGAAAGTTGAGGGTTGGGATGAACCTCGGGTTCCCACTGTACAAGGAATGGTGCGGAGAGGGTTAACAGTTGAGGCTCTTCTTCAGTTCATTCTTTCCCAGGTAATCTTATTTACCATTGAATCTCTTTTTCTTATTAAGGGTAACATGCCTATTGTGAATGTGCTAATAAAATTTAAATGCAAACTCTTCCCCAATCATTCAGGGTGCATCAAAGAATCTCAATCTCATGGAATGGGACAAGTTGTGGACTATCAACAAGAAGTTAGTTGATCCAATTTGCCCAAGGCATACTGCTGTTCTTGAAGAACGATGGGCTATCTTGACCTTAACTAATGGTTCTGAGAAACCATCTGTTCGAATTAGACCTCGGCACAAAATGTATGAGGGTGCTGGGCAAAAGGAAGAGCTGATGCTTCTGCCATGTCTGAAGGTGAAGAGGTAACTTTGATGGACTGGGGAAGTGCCATCATAAAGGAGATCCAGAAGGATCAGGATGGAAATGTTACCCTCCTGACAGGAGTTTTGCATCTTGAGGGGTCTGTTAAAGCTACGAAACTGAAGCTTACCTGGTTGCCTGAGACAACAGAACTAGTCAATCTTTCGTTGGTTGACCTAGATTACCTGATAACAAAAAAGAAGGTATATTCTGGCTTTTGATTTCTTTCCTCTACATGGTTGTTAGATTTTGATTTGTTGGTGTTATGCTTCTATCAATTTTGAACATGTAAAAATTTTCAATTTTGGGTGAACTTTTTTATCAAGTGGGTTCAGTAAAGTCTCTGGTTCATACTGAACATTTCACTCCAATCTTACGCCCAGCTTGATCTGCGTTTTGAAAGTTATTTACAACAACAACAACAACAACAACAACAACTAAGCCTTTTCCCATATTAGACGGGGTCGTCTGCATGGATTCTTTGTTTCCACAGAGCCCTATCATGTGCCATGTTAGCATTTAACTCACAATAAGCTAGATCATTCTTTATTGTTTCTTTCCAACACTTTTGTCGTCGTACTCTACCTCTTTTAATACTTTCAAAATCTAGTTTTTCATACCTTCTTACAGGTTCTTCTTTTGATTTTCTTTCTATATATCCAAACTACCTTAAACGATATTCCCTCATTTTATCCTCTATTAGTGCCACACAAAATTTATTTCTAATAACCTCATTATATATACAGTCTTTTCTTATATGACCACTCATCCATCTCAACATCTTCATTTCTGTCATAGACATCTTTTGTACATGTTGATGATTAACTGCCCAACCCTCATAACTATAAAACATGGCAGGTCTAATTGCTGTGCTATAATATTAACCATTTTAACTTAATGGTATCTTCTTATCACAAAGAATACTTAATGCTTCTCTCCATTTTAACCAACCAACATTAATTCTATGCGTAACATCTCCATAAATTCTTCCATCACTCTGAAAAATTGACCCTAGGTATTTAAAACTTTTCTTTTGGGGATGTAATGTGTGCTAATTTTAATTTCTATGTCCGGTGAAGTAACCAAATGATCAAACTTACATTAGATATATTCTGTCTTTGTTGTACTAAGTCGGAAGCCTTTACTTTCTAATGTTTCTCTCCATAGTTTCAATTTTCTATTAGCTTTTTCCTTAGACTCCTCCATGTTAGTATGTAATAGGGTACGCGGGCCCTTAGGGCCCACGCCCCCAACGGCTACTAGTGCTGGCCAGGACCAGCACTAGCTCACCATGTTGCCTCTCTTTTTTCTTTGCTTCATGCCTTCTTCTCCTTGTAATGTCTATAAATAGGACACCGATTCATGAATAAGATTATGCAGTCTTGCACTGCTTCTTGACTTGTTTTGTATGTGCTTCCGCTCTTGTTAATCATTCTTGAAAATAGACATTCGTGAGTGAATGTCATTTGACTCTTGGCGACTTGGTGATATTGATTCGTGCCGCATCAACCTTTGATCATCGACAATTATTTACATGGTATCAGAGCCTCAGATTGAAGAAAACGAGTGCATCGGGAAGCGTGCTAAAGTGCGAAAATTGAAGACTTGCATCAAACTTGAGGTTAGTCCAAAATATTCATTTTTTGCACAAATGGAAGGCAAAAATGAGTCGTTTAGATGCATTCTAGACCCGAAAAGTTATCAAAGTTGGCTAGAAAATGAAAAAAATAATTTTTATCAAAGGATTTTTGGGATTACATTGATGGAACTATAAAGAAACCAATTTTAGACATTGATGGCTTAGATGATGATGAAATCATCAAAGCACATGAGAAATTCAAAATCGATTTGAAATTATGGGAAAAGATGAATGCAAAAATCACATGGATTATTTGTCAAAATGTGGATGAAAAACTTAGAAATCGGATTAATGCTTTTGAAAATGCGTTTGAAACTTGGGAATATTTGAAAAAGCTTTATTCTCAAGATGATTTTGTCTTTCAACTTGATCTCATGGAAAGAATGATTATGCTCAAACAAGGGAATCTTAGCATTAGGGACTATCACAATGAATTTTCGGAACTATGGACTCAATTAAGAAGTTTTGACAAATTTGGAAAACTTCACAAATTAGACGAATTTCAAGAATTTTTGGAAAATCAATATTTTTTCTTATTTATGCGTGGTTTAAGAGATGAATTTGAAAACATTAGATAAGCCTTATACATAGGAAACCTAGACCTAGAGGGGATACCTTTCTAGCCGATCTTGTTATGGAGGAAACAAGATTAAAAAACATGCATGTGGCCAAAGAAGCTGTACTTGCCGCATCAAGACCCAGAGCAAATTTAAAGACTTACAAGCCTCCACATGCTAAGAACAATGAAGGCCCATTCAAGAAGCCCACGGGACCATGGCCCAACAAGGATACAATTTGCCATTATTGCAAGGAAAGTGGACACATTAAAACCACTTGTCCTCTACTTCGGAAAATGGGTGGGAACGTGGGAGCCGTGGAAGAAGGAGTTGTCTTGCCCAACAACATCAAAGCATACATAGAAGAATTTTTTAAAGAAAAGCAAGCATCTCCGGAAATGCTCTAGCTACTTTGCAAGGTATGTCTTGGTTTCTAGATTCCGGTGCATCTTTTCATATGACACATAGTGAAGATTCTTTGATTAATTCTTATGAAACCATTGGAAAGCATGTGTTTACGGCCGATGGAACAAAACTTCAAATAAAAAAATTAGGAAACCTTGAAAAACAAAACTTTAAAATTCAAAATGTAAGTTTTATACCTAAACTTAATTTAAATCTACTCTCCGTTGCTCAAATATGTGATAACAATTGTATAGTCACTTTCTCATCCAAACATTGTGTGGTGCAGGATCACCTATCGAAGAAGGTGATTGGTCAAGGCCATAGAGAAAGTGGACTATACAAAATGGACTATCTTGTTATGCCAAATTTGGGTTTTTGTAACATAACCCAAGATGCTACGCTATGACATAAAAGACTTGGACACTTGGACTCTGAAAAATTGTGTAACATTCCTTTGATGAAAAGCATTATAGAGAAAAATTTTGAATGTAAAGATTGTATTCTTGAAAAAATGCATCATCTTTCTTTTGGAGAAAGAAACTATGTACCAAAGAAAGCTTTTGATTTAATACATTCGGATGTTTGGGGCCCCATGCCCGTTGTTTTTAAAGGAGGATTGCAATACTATGTGATTTTTGTGAATGACTTTACTCGATTTACATGGATATATCTCTTAAAACACAAATCCGAAGTGTTTGAAAAATTTATAGTATTTTGTAATATGATAAAAAACCAATTTGGAGCAACCATTAAAATCTTTAGATCCGATTCGGGAGGAGAGTACATGTCTAATGAATTTCATAAATTTATTGAAACTAATGGTATTATTCATAAAAAATCATGCACTAAAACACCTCAACAAAATGGTCTAGCGGAAAGAAAACATAGGCATATTATTGAAACTTGTAGAACTATGCTAATTGCTAGTAAGGTTCCTAAATTATTATGGGCCGAAGCTACTCTTACCACAATATATCTTATAAATAGAATGCCTTCTTCTAACCTTGAGAATACTTCACCTTTCGAAAAATTATACAACATTCGTCCATATTATGAAAGACTTAGGGTTTTTGGATGTAGATGTTTCGTGTATACAGACAAGAATGACAAATTGTCACCTAGAGCTATTGAATGCATCTTTCTTGGTTATGGCATTAACAAAAAGGGGTATAGGTGTTTTGATCCTATAGAAGACAAATTGTACGTGTAAGGATGTGAAATTTTTTGAGAATGATATTTATTATGAGTCCAAATCCCTGAAAAATTCGGAACCTTTCACTCCTCAAGATGTCTTTGAGCTAGAAGAAGATAATAATTGTGACTCAGTAGATCATCAAGACATTCAAGAAGATCATATTGAAAACAATGAGATTTCACACACCACTGTTGATACTCGGTCAATTGTCGAACCCTTTCCCTCACATTATACAAGACGACCTAGAACCACCAATGAAGCCCACATGGAACCTGATATTACAAGCTTAGAACCCAGGGTTTCAAGACCTCCTCAGCGATTTGTGTCATATGAATCTTTTGAACCACAATGAAGAAATTTGATTGCCACCCTTCGTCAAGTTAAGGAACTTAGGTTCTATCATCAAGCTAAAGGTATTTCAGAATGGGAAGATGCTATGAAAGATGAACTCAACGCCCTAGACAAGGCTCAGACATGGATAGTTGCACCCTTGCCAAAAGATAAGAAAGTCATTGAATGTCGATGGGTATATAAAATCAAAACTCACAGCAACGGTCACATTGAGAGATACAAGGCTAGACTAGTTGCTAAAGGTTATGCCCAAGAATATGGAATTGACTATGATAAAACCTTTGCCCCAGTAGCTAGAATGACCACCATTAGAATTCTCATAACCATTAGTGCAATCAAGCAATGGAACATATATCAACTTGATGTCAAGAATGCTTTCTTGAATGACTACTTGAATGAAGAAGTCTACATGAGTCCTCCTCCTGATATCACTCTCCCTCCTGGTCATGCACTTAAATTAAGAAAGGCTTTGTATGGTCTAAAACAAGTTCCAAAAGCTTGGTTTGACCGATTTGAAAAATTCATGCACTTACATAATTTTGTGACTTGCTATACTGATACTGCATTGTTTGTACGGAAAACAAAATCTGGCATTGTTATCTTGCTCTTTTATGTGGATGACATGATCATAGGTAGTGATGCAGCAGACATTACTGAAGTTAAACTTAATCTTCATCACGAATTTGATATGAAAGACTTGGGCTTGCTAAATTACTTCTTAGGAATTGAGATAACCCAAAATAATTATGGATACTTTATGTCTCAAACAAAGTTTGCTAATGATATTGTTGAAAGATCTAGTATTACAGATACTAAGGTTGTTGACACACCTCAAGTCCTAGACACCAAACTGCGTTCCACTGATGGTGAGAAGTTAGAGGATCCCACCCCTTATCGACAACTCATAGGTGCACTCACTTATCTCACCATTACTAGACCAGATATTTCTCATGCAGTACACACAGTCAGTCAATTTCAACAGGCACCTACTTCTGTTCATATGAGTGCTGGCTTACGCATTATTCGATATATTAGAAACACTACCCACAAGGGGGTCCTCTTAACTTCCTCTTTATCTTTTGATTTATCTATATATACGGATGTTGATTGGGGTGGAGATGTCAACAATAGACACTCTACGACTGATTTTTGTGTGTTTTTAGGTGAATCTCTTGTTTTTTGGAAGCGCAAAAAGCAACAAAAGGTGTCCCTCTCATCCACAGAAGCCGAGTATTGAGCCATGGCTACAGCTGCAATGGAGATTTCTTGGATCACAACCCTTCTAGCAGACATGGGCGTCCATGTCAAACACCCCGCCATCATGTATTGTGACAACAAAAGCGCCATGTACATTGCCTCCAACAACACTTTTCATGAGAGGACCAAGCACATCGAGATGGACTGCCACTTTGTTCAAGAAAAGTGTCTAAATAAGAAGATCTCACTTTGCTATGTCACATCTGAGATGCAACTCACAGACTTTTTCACCAAATCTTTTTCAGCTTCTCGATTTCAGTTTTTACTCGACAAACTTTTAGTGTATACCTCGTAAGTTTGAGGGGGGTGTTAATATGTAATAGGGTACGCGAGCCCTTAAGGCCCGCGCCATCATGGCCGAAGGGCCAGGGCCATGCTGGCCCTGGCCACTGGGGGTCCCCAACGGCTAGTGCTAGCTAGGACCAGCACTAGCCCACCATGTTGCCTCTCTTGCTTTTTTGCTTCATAACTTCTCCTTGTAATGTCTATAAATAAGACACCATTTCATGAATAAGATTATGCAGTCTTGCACTGCTTCTTGACTTGTTTTGTATGTGCTTCTGCTCTTGTTAATCATTCTTGAAGATAGACATTCGTGAGTGAATGCCATTTGACTTTTGGCGACTTGGTGATATTGATTCGTGCCTCATCAATCTTTGATCATCGACAATTATTTACACTCCACTAATACAATGTCATGTGCAAATAACATACACCAAGGTACTTCATCTTGAATATGTTTTGTTACTCATCAATCACCATTATAAATAAGTATGAACTTAATGATGTAATCCAATATTAACTTCAAAGAAGTCTGTCATTCTTTCGTGAGTCCTCACACATGTTTTTGCACCATCGTACATGTCTCTTATTAGGTTTATGTATGTCAATGGGATACCTCTTTTTTTCAAGGTTCTCTAAAGAACCTCTCTCGGTACCTTATCGTAAGTTTTTTCTAGATCAATAAATATCATGTGAAGGTCTTTCTTTTTTGCTTTAAAATGTTCCATAAGACGTCTCAAAAGGTGAATCGCTTCAACAGTAGATCTGCCTGGTATGAATCCAAATTGGTTCTCTATTGTACTCGATACTTGTCTTAACCTACGTTCAATAATTCTTTCCCACAATTTCATAGTATGACTCATTAACTTGATACCCCGATAATTCGCATAATTCTAAATGACTCTCTTGTTCTTATATATGGGTATAAGTGTACTCGCTCTCCATTCCTTGAGTATCTTTTGGTATCTCTATATTTTATTAAATAGTCTTGTGAGCCAAGTAACTCCACCCATGTAAAGGATCACCCTTGCATTGTCAGTCCCAAGCCTAGATAAAAGAGGAGGGTTGTGTTAGGCTTCCGACAGCCAGCGTAAAACTTCGTCGGATTTTATAACATGGATTACAAAAATTCCATGTAGTCGACCCCGTCTAGTATGGGAAAAGGCTTAGTTGTTGTAGTCTTATGAGCCAAGTGATTCCTGTTTCTTGTAGGATTTTCCAAACTTCTATAGGAATATTGTATAGTCTTACCAATTTACCACCCTTCATATGTTTAAGAGCCTCTTTGACTTCATTCTTTTGAATACGTCGGTAGAAATTGTGGTTCATATACTTTTTTGATTTGGCTAACTCTCTTAAGCTAATGCTAACATCTTTATTTTCATTAAAAAGCTTATAAAAAAGTTTTTCCATTTATTTCTTATATCATCATTTGCCACTAGAATTTTTTCATCCTCGCCTTTGATGTATCTAACAGAATTAAGATCTTTAGTTTTCTTATCTCTAACCCTAGCTATTGTAAAAATATCTCTTTCACCCTCTTTTGAGTTGAGTTTTTTTATATAAATCCTCCCAAATTTTAGTTTTTGCATCACTGACGGCCTTTTTCACTTCCTTCTTTGCTTTCTTATAAGCTTCTAAAGTTTCACTAGTTTTCTTAGCATAATGTAATTTGTAACATGCCCTCTTTGCCTTTGATTTTATTTTGCACTACTTCACCCTACCACCAAACTTCTTTTTATGCCGGTACACCTCCCTTAGATTCACCTAACACATCTTTGGCCACTTTCCTAATATGTATAGCCATATTGTTCCATATATCACAAGGTGTACCAACATAATTCCAAGCATCTCCTTGAAGGACTTTCTCTTTAAATATATCTTCTTTATCACTTTTGAGGTTCCACCATTTAGTCCGAATAGTTCGATGCACTCTTTTCTTCTTTGTCTATTTTTTTATTTGTAAATCCATAACTAAAAGTTGATATTGAGTGGTTAAGCTTTCTCCTCTGCAGGTCTCTTCTTGGACCACTTATTGTAACGTTTCCAACACTAATGCCCTTGCCCATAGTGCCTCTGCCACGCTTCAGCTTATGGATGGAAATGACTCCCAATAGGCACCGAACACTTACCACTTGTTTGATAGGCAAAGCCTCCTCACACTATGCGAAGAGTGTGCCCCGTCTTTAAAGATTGGTTGATATGTGATATTCTCAATGAAAGCTCCAAGGGGTTCTTGTATAGTTTAATCTTACTATTAATACTCATTTCACTATGTCTTGCACATTTAAGAGTTTTAAATTTTTAATATTACTATTGGCATTGTAACTCATTAAACAATACCAAATGCGTGTACACTTTTGGCTTGATGTTTTGATATAAACGACTATTCATGTGGCACAATTACCATTGATTCACGTGAGGTTCATGCTTCACTCGGGTGAAGTAGAAATGGTGGTACAACTTCATTTATTCACATTAAATCCTGGGCGTTATATGGACATGCTTCAGTTTTTTTGGTCATTCTGGGGCCTTTTGTCTACAGATACTCGCCATTGTCATTGTCCTTGTGCAGCATAATGTTTTCTGGTTTTCTTTCCAACTGTTGAGCTTGTAAGCAGTCATGGTCGATACTGGTGCCGTACTGAGATACATTCCAGTTCAACTGCTTTTCTTTAGGTGTTTCCGTAGTGATTTTGAGACATGAAGCTGAATATCGTTCTCCATATGTGCGTTTGGTGCATGATTATTTTCTGTTGCTTGGTCTTTTATTATACATTGTTATTTTCTGTTCCTTGGTCTTTTATTGCCTCTTTAATCAGTGCCTTTTTAAGTTTGAAGACTGTACGCTACACGTTCCATCCCTTCTCACTTTTGTGTGGTATAATGCTCTATGTAAATTCAGGTTCTCAGTCATATGGTTGTCTGAATTTTAAAGTTGTTTCTTATAATTGTGATTTTGTTCTGTCGTGCTTATTGTTATCTGTGCACAGCAGAAACTGGTGTTATGAATTCAACATCCTTTTGGTGTTCATGTAGCTCTTCCATTGGCATTGTGTTGCTGCAGTTGGAAGAAGGAGAAGACTTTCTTGATGTGCTCAACCCCTGCACAAAGCGAGAGACGCCAGCTCTCGGACATGTGAAACTTGAAACGCGGAGACATACTGCAGCTGGAAAGGAAAGGCCACTAGACCGTCGAAGCCTATCGTGCTGATTTCCATCCCAGATGGTCGGCAGCAGTCGTCATTAAGCTTATGCAAAGATCCTAGCAAACTGCAGATCCATTAAGCTTTGTTCAACTTTTGAATGCCATTAGTGATTGCCTTCAAAATTTTCTCTACACTTTCATTGGGTTCTAAATTTTTGTTGCTCAGAAAACTATTAAGCTTATTTGAGGACCTTGGTCCGTTGAGTTATTGTTGGACTTTCGTCTCTGATTGCCTGATGGTATTATGCTGAAATTCGTTGTGATCTAAAGATTTTGTTGCTTGTTTCTGCGTCTTTCCCAGTTTTGATCCGATTATACATGACTGACTGTAATTTGGACGTTGTAGCATTTCAGAATCTCAACTTGTTGGGTCAACTCTGCTATGTAAGGGATAAGCTTGCATGGCCAATCCAAGAAGGTTGTGTTAGGCAGTCGACAGCCAACACAAGTCCTTGTCAGATTTTAAGGGGTGTAACGTTTTCGACATGAATGAATCGGATTGTGCCCATACTCCAAACTTAAGCATGCTTGGTGAAAATAGTTGTAGGATTCGTAAGAAATCCTCGTGTTGCACCCTCCAACTTAACCTCGCAAAAGGCATGGTTCTTCAGTAAAATTAAAAAAAGTTAATTGTGCTTCATTTATGCGTAAACTTAGGAGATCAGGTGCAATTTTGCTCATATGGCTTTTGGGGAAGAGCTGTTTTAGTCTTAATATTAACTTGGAACCAATCCAAACAATGCTTTGATTTCACAAGGCTAGGCTGTTCTTTAAGCCCTAAGTTTGATGAGACTCGACCAGTTGGCTGGTTGCCGACTGGTATCTATACTTTCCACATTTGGGAATCAAATGCTAAGGGCTGTTGCACAAATGGGTCCAACTTCAACCAAATGGGACATAGAAGGTAGAAATTTAACAAAGATACCACCCCACCCTCATTTGGATTTGGGTAGACTAAGATCCGCTATCTAGAAAAGGAATCTGTGCTCCGGTCAAATAAGTTTGATGGTATAACACCTTGTTAATAAGATTTGGTGGAACTGAATTTGGGTTTCACCCAATTCCACAAATCCAAACATCTTTATAATTCTCATATAGAGTCTGCGAAGTCTTCTGTGATTCGAACCTGCTAGATTGGTAGACACGGGGATACGACTTCGGAGCACATTGACTTGTCCATTTGGCATAGGTCCGAATGAAAGAGTCTAACTAGGTTCAGATGAGCATGAATCATCAATATTGAAGTAGTGAAGATCCATAGGTTTAATCATATTATGGAGGATAGTATATATGGTGAAATCACAGAAGCAACCAAATTCTGATGATCTGTATCACAAACAACAAATGTTTTCAGTAGCAGACATGTCGATGCACTATTATGTTTCTTAGCTTGAAGAATGGGTTCGATCTTCGGCTTTCGGCTCAACAAACTTGAAAGCAAGCCTTAATCGGAGCAAAATGGGGTTGATTACATGGATTTTTTACAGATCGTGCTCTATCATGTCATGTTTGTGCGTTGCTAAAAGATTTTGTAGGGTGGCAGGGCGCTCTGATGTTTGTTGCTGTAGGTGGAGAGTTCGACTCCCAGGGGTCATGACCACTGAGCTTGGTTTGTTGCTCGGTTCTACGTGTGCACATTCCTTTCAAAATTCTAAATATGAGTCTGAATGAGATAGAAGAAATCCGACCCAGTACATTAAAAACGGATCCGGCAGATCCGATCGGGCATGCCGGCATGAGAATCCTTCCCTTGGCATTTATGAAAAACGGGACGCACCCCGTTTCTGTAAGAAAGAATCGGTAAGAAAAGATTTTCTCGCGAAGTTTTCTAACGAAAAGAGCACAAAACAGATTTCTCACTCGCATTCGTCGCATTTCCTTTGAGAAGAGACTCGCCACTCTTCTCTTCTCTCTGTAAGTAGATTTTCTCCAACTGCCCCGTGGATTTCTTGCAGCGTCGTGAATTCTCTCCTAGTTTTCTTGATCTTGTCGGTGGAGATCCGTTCAGTCACAGTTTCTACGTCCGCAAGAGGTATACATTTGTTGTTCATTGATGGGATCTGTTGGTAGTTGACTACAATCTGGCATTTTAGAAGTGTTTTTGGCGGGCTTTGTTGTTTCCTCTGTATGATCTTCTCGGTTCTGAGGAATCGTTTACGGTGAACAAATTGAATTCGATGTAGTTTTGTTTATTTCTCAAAATTAATGATAGGTCTCTTGAAAACTTATGCTTATTAGTATCCTGATCTCAACTGCCGCTTACAGAAACTTCTTCCCTTTGTTATCTTTTTTGAGCACTTTCTATGCAACGGCGTCGATGGAGCCCGTGTTTTATTATGTTTCTACAGATATCGTTTCTTTCCTTTTCGTACGATTTGGTTAATTGTTCACTAGAGCATAAATTCTCGCGTTTAATGCAGTGTTTTCGGTTGAATACATTGTAAAACGTTCAATATACCTAAACTCTGGTTTTTGGCTATTTGGCGGCGGTTATGGCTTGATTACTTGTGGCTTATTATTATTGCTACTCCTTACGATAGTTAAGTGCTTTCGTGATGCATCATCTGGGATTGTTAAAGGAACAAACGGATAAATGAATGCATATAGGTAGGCATTATTAGTTATACGTCTCTGTACTTTTCTTATGCATGTAGATTATGGCAAAGAAGCTGAAAAATCTGGGTGGTGTTGATTTGTATAGTCTATGTTGTTTTACCGCATTATCTTATCTTACAACTTACAAGCTGCTTCACAAACACTTTGATGTTTATAAAGTGGATCAGATGTTTACGTCCCTTTGATTTTAAGGGAACATTAAAATTTCAAATAGGAAGAATTAAGAACATTGAACTCTAGATTATGTTGTCCAAGTTTGGGTTGAGCTACTAGGTCTGTTCTTTTCTTTACTTTCTTCTTTTTTAATATAAGGATTCTTCAATAATAGTATTCTATATTGTAGGTTCTGAATATTATTTCTGTCAAACGTTTTAACTTTTCATGCTATTTTGGTTTTGATCTTGACATTCTGATGCATATTTGTTTCTTATCATCTTATTGCCATTGGTGTTTGCAGGGATTTTCCTGAGAGACTGTGTACCATAATTCCATTGCATTTCCAGTGGCCCATCACCTGAATTTATTGAGCTGGTGTTTCCCTCTGTAATAGCTTTGCGGAATAAAATCACCAACAGTTTTGCTAGATAAATGACACATATATAGGCTGCACCTTCGGAAATCAAATCAGGTCAAAATTCAGCGACTGGGTTCTGAGGGTGACTTGCTGCAATCCAGCAGCATTGACTATGGTCCCCTGCCTCTAGCACGGAGGGTGAATTCTGCTAATGCATTCATGATGATGGACAACGACATGGAGGAGGGAGCTTTAGGCTCTTACCAGCATAGGGGTAGAATCTTCCCTCCTACACGGACCAAAACATATACACCACTGGTAGGACATAACCTTTTCTTTTTAAGTTTCATTGTTTTGGTAACTTTTCGCCTCTTGTGGTTACTATTTTCAGCTAATTGTATATGAAATTTGATCAATCATTTGTTATTCTCATGCTTCATGAGATGCCCATTTTAGTCATTTTGGGCATACTACTTTACATGAATCTTTTGAAGAACTATCTGATGGTCATAAATTGTACGTTTCTTTTGTCTCAGAAATTTTGCGAGCTTCTTGTTTTGAGGATGCTTTTCTTTATTTCTTTTTGCAACTTGAAAACAATATCTGTTGAGATCAGATTTTGGTTCTATGTCGTGCACATGAACTTCAAGCCTGGATGACCTGAATAGCTTCACCTTTTTTTCGTTTTATTACGCTAGTCAAAGCTACCTCATAGCTTCTAACCATCTTAAAAGAACTAATTACAAAAGCTTTATTTCCTTTTTTCGCCCCTATCTGGGAGTAAAATGATCAACATACCAGAGTTTTATCTTTTGTTTATCTGTCAAATATGTTCCTATCTTTATATAGTCTGTGTATATATATGGTAGTTTAGATTTTGATGCATCTCCAAGCTTTTATTTTGTTTCTAAAATAATATTCTTTTCCTTCTTACTTGCATCAAACAGTTGATCTGTTTCCTTATTCCCCTAGTTTCCACTTGGTCATTCTGGACTTAAAACATGATTTATGGGAGAACATTTATGACTGGTTGAACATGACATATTTGGGAGGTGCCCTTTAGGAACAGGAAGCATGTGACTAGAAGAAGATGATGTGGTGTTCAATGCAGTCGACATGCTTATTTATTCGCTTCAGTTCTCCAAATACTTTGTATCCATATGCTCTCTTTAGAGGTTATGAAGGGTCTTTACTGAAATGTGCTATGTCCATATTTGTCGTGTGTCCCCTAGACATGGTGCCCTAATTTTGGATGTTCCTTTTGATCTGGGACATCTCTATTATAAGCTTACCTGCAAAAGAAGTGTCACTCTTAATAAATAAACGTGAGTCATGACTTCTTTGCAATGTGGCCCATGCAGATAGTGAAGATCTTCATGGGAATGAACACACGTGTATTATCGGTCCTCGTGCTTCTGATGCTTGGTGCTATGTTTTACGTTGGAGCAAATACATCACCCATTATTGTCTTTGTATTTTCTATTTGTGCTGTCAGCTTCATTTTTGCTTTATATCTCGCAAAGTGGGTACTGGAAAAGGATGAAGGACCGCCAGAGATGGCAGAGGTAGAATTTCTTTGTTTCTTTTGAATCGTCTTTTGCATGTATCTTGTTCCTTGATGTGTTTTTAGTTCTTAGATTGCACATTTCTGATCTAGATTTCTCTTTTGTTTGTGCTTTCTCTTCTTTGTGCACCACTCCCTTTCTTTTTATTTCACTCTGGTACTTGACACATAAGAAACTTTTACATCTAATGTCAAATTCACGGAGATGTCATAGCCTCTATAGCCACATGAGTATCTTCATTAACCAGGTCTCGTGCTCCTGCTCTGTTGACTTGTTATATGATGTACATATGATCTGAAAGTACTTATTTATGCTAGATATCTGATGCCATTCGAGATGGAGCACAAGGCTTCTTCAGAACCCAATATGGAACAATTTCCAAGATGGCATTGTTACTAGCTTTGGTGATTCTTTGTATATATTTATTCCGCAGTACCACTCCTCAACAAGAATCATCTGCGCTTGGGAGGTGCCCTCTTGTTTCTCAATTGACTGCATTTGTTTTCATCCATATTGTGGGTTGTCGTTGCTACCCTTGGACTCTTATTTCTTGTGATTCTCTTCAGGATAAGTTCTGCATATGTTACTGTTTTTGCATTCCTTCTTGGAGCCCTATGTTCTGGTATAGCTGGGTACGTGGGTATGTGGGTATCTGTGCGTGCAAATGTTCGTGTATCTAGTGCTGCCAGACGATCTGCAAGGGAAGCATTGCAGGTACTCCTGTTATTTAAGGATCTGGTTATCCAAAAAGCAATTTAAAAAGTGTCGGATTCTGACCTGGAGCTTATTAGTGTAGGTTGCTGTCCGGGCTGGTGGATTTTCAGCTCTTGTGGTTGTCGGAATGGCAGTTCTAGGTGTTGCTGTTCTCTATGCAACCTTTTATGTTTGGTTGGAAGTGGACATGCCAAGTTCAATGAAGGTCACAGAATGTGAGTGTTCTTGATCTCTTGACTGTTCTCAGTCAGTCATTTGTTGCTTCCTAGTAAGTTGATTAGTATAACTGCCAATGTTTTTGAATAATTTCTTGCTAGAATTATATACTTTTTGTGTTTCTTTCTGTAACAATAAGTGAGTTATGCAGATTATCAAGTTATGATCAGAAAAGTCTCCTCATTGGTTTTGCACTTTACTATCTTTTTAGCTTTTGAAAAGTTATGTTTAAGCATTGCACAAAAGGGAAATCCAATTCAGTTTGGTAGAAGGCTTGGTTTTGTTTTTGGTTGGACTGGAGGAAAGGAAAAGTAGACGAAATTCAGAAATGCAATAGAAGAATTTTAAGACAAGTTTTTATATATTAAATGAATCTATGGATATTATTTGAGAACTACCAACTGTTTTATTGTTCACAGTGTGGCAAAATTGGGTTTACTTAGTCATAAATGTTCTTGTTACTGAAACTATATGGTTTTGCCGGGCCAATCTTGACTCCAAGGATGTTATCTGTGGCTTGTATCTCAATTTTAATTTTTGGCTGATATGTAATATGCTCCATACCTTCTGATTTTCTGATTCCTTTTTTGTTCTGCTTGTATAGAAAGGAAGAATGCCTTCTTTGATGAAGGGAAGCATTTAGTTACTTGTTTGATTTCTAATTCCTTTAAGGTTATGTGTTAATTGTATATGCTCTTTAGTTCCTATTTCTGCTTAAATATGTCTGCAGTGCAGAACCTACAACATTAAGACATAAGTCCATCTTTACACATTGAAGTCTGTAATGCTTTTTTGTTGTGATTATTGATAAAATGCCATTTCAGCCCATTTCAGTTTTCTACATGCATTAATGTTTATGTGTGGCTTACTCTTTTTCTTTTGTTCAGTACCTCTTCTCCTGGTTGGCTATGGTTTTGGAGCCTCATTTGTTGCTCTTTTTGCACAACTTGGTGGTGGAATTTACACTAAAGCTGCTGATGTTGGAGCTGATCTTGTCGGTAAAGTAGAACAGGGAATTCCTGAAGATGACCCACGCAACCCTGCTGTCATTGCAGATTTGGTATCTTTCTAGTCTTTTCTTCTCCATAAACCTCACTTTTGAAAAGGAGATTTATCTTGCATATCTACCACTTTTGTTGGTTTGAAGTATGGGAATAAGTGTTGCTGGGACTCTAATCTTCATATTTATCTTGACACACGACTACCAACATACATAATGTCTAAAAATTAAAATTTATTGGGAACCAAAAACTGTAAGGGTTTTGCACGGAGAGGAAGTATTAGTGTAAAATGTCATAAAAGAAACTTTAGACTGTTTAAAATATTACTTTCTAAATCTTATCTGTACTAGAAGACTTAAGTTAGTGGTTTTTGTACTAATGAAGAAAAGGTTAAACACCCAAAAACAGCTAAATTTTGGACCACTTCCTCACATCCATAGTTCCTCATTTGATGGCTTCATGATGGATGGAGACTCTTCACATCATTTTATGGTGGTGGAAGAAGGAATGCAGGTGATACTTCTTTCTTTCTTTTATGGTGGTGAATTTGATTCAAAAGAGCAAGTCATGATGGTGGCAGCTAATGTCATGGAGCCTGAACCCCACCAAACTAAGGAATGTCTTCTTTTGGGGAAGAATTACTGCATACGTTTTGTGCTAAGGTTGTTAGATATCGGGACATGCACATTTCTACTCCCTAATTTTGAGTAACCTGAACAACTTATGTTCTTCTTGATGTTCACTTCATGCAGGGCATGGGAAAAATGAGTATAACAAATTTATTGCATAGTAACCTTTTTCCTTGCAATCAAATAAGCCTTCGAATATGCATGTTTTGTGAGGAATGGTATTGTGCTAGCCAACACTTGGACCAAAAGTTGGCTACTATATGTTGTAAGGAAGCAAGCCTTCAATCACCGGTGACTGCCACAGTCCACCAATATTCAATTGCACAATACAATCCACATAAACAAATGACTAGACACTTGGTGTGCCTGAGAGAGTGAACAAGAAGAAAAAACTCTTTAATTCCAAGCACTAAGGCTTGCTAAAATAAGTGGAGGTCAACCCTTTTTTTTATAGGGCTGTATTACAAGATGAATGGTAGCACGACTGCCAACAACCAGTGAAGTGAACTATCCGTTGGCAGCAACCCAACGGTAGGAAGCTGCCAAAATGGTGGTTCAGCCCTTGATGGCTGAAAATACAAAAAATGAAGAGAAAATTTATAGAAATAAAAAAATAAAATTACAAAAGAAAACAAAAATACATTTAATCCAACCCACCCTAAATTTACGGGAGTAACACGGAAAGTTTGTCAATTAGGAAATGAAATCTAGGTACAGCAAGGGACTTGGTAAATGTGTATGCAAGTTGATATTCTGACCACACATATTGAAGATTAAGGTTTCCTTGCTAATATTCCTGTTGAGCATAATCACAGTCCATCTCGACATCTTTGATTCGTTTATGAAATGTGTTGTTATTTGTTTTGTACATAACACTTTTTATTGTTACAGAACATCAAGGGAGCAAAAACAATGTTGATGTCTAAATCTTTGAGTAGTCTTCTTATCCAGGCTAGTTCAGTAGTAGTGTGGATCATAGCTTAACACTCTTTTTCAGTGGAGAAGAGAGAGACTTTTTGTTGCTTCGTACATCTCCACCATATAAGTGACTCACCCAAAGGGATGTAATATCCTTGATGTTAACATCATCACTCCAATCCATATCAGTATAAGCAATTAAATTAAGTAAAGAAGAAAAGGATAGGAAAGCTCCCTTATTTGTAGTATTTGTGAGGTATCTCACTATTGACTATCCTAATGACAATACTCATATGTATTGTAGTTAGTGCATGTTGAAATTGACTAACAATATAGACAACATGTGTTATATTCGGACAGGTGATGTTGTGAAAGGTCAATTTGTCTGTATGGTGTGAGGTCTTTTATAATGGTGATTGATGAGTTAAAAAAACATATTCAAGATGAAGTACCTTGGTGTATGTTATTTGCAGAGGATATTGTGTTAGTGGAGGAGTCTAAGGAAAAAGTTAATAGAAAATTGGAACTATGGAGAGAAACATTAGAAAGTAAAGGCTTTCAACTTAGTAGAATAAAGATATAACATATGAAATGTAAGTTTAATCATTTCGTTACTTTAGAGGACATAAAAATTAAAATTGGTACATATTGCATCCCTCAAAAGGAAAGTTTTAAATACCTAGGGTCAATTTTTCAGAATGATGGAAGAATTGATGGAGATGTTATACATAGAATTAATGCTAGTTGGTTAAAATGGAGAGGAACATAAGGTATTCTTTGTAATAAGAAGATACCATTAAAGTTAAAAGGTAAATATTATAGAGCAACGATTAGACCTGCAATGTTTTATGGTTTTGAGTGTTGGGCAGTTAATCTTCAACATGTACAAAAGATGTCTCTGACAGAAATAAAGATGGTTAGATGAATGAGTGGTCATACAAGAAAAGATCGTATACATAATGAAGTTATTAGAAACAAATTAGGAGTAACACCAATAAAGGATAAAATGAGAGAATATCGTTTAAGATGGTTTGAACATATAGAAAGAAGAATCTCTAAGAAGGTATGAAAAACTAGATTTTGAAAGTATTAAAAGAGGTAGAGGATGACCACAAAAGTGTTGGAAAGAAATAATAAAGAATGATCTAGCTTATTGTGAGTTAACTGCTAACATGACACATGATAGGGCTATGTGGAAGCAAAGAATCCATGTAGCCGACCCCGTCTAGTATGGGAAAAGGCTTAATTGTTGTTGGTGGTGTGAGATCTTTTATTGGTTCTTTATATGTAAGTCACAACTTTTGGTTGAGAACCTTTAGTGTCTCAACAACTTTGTCATCTGTTTGTTATCCCTAACTTGATATTTATATGATTTGCAAATTTTGTTTGAGACAAAAAATACCCCCTTTCGTTTCATGTCACCTTGATTCCTAAGAAGTATCTCATTTGTCCAAAATCCTTCTTTTCAAATGTCTTACTTAAAGCTTGTTTGATTTGTTATATGCCTACTTTGTTATTTTCTTGATTATTATGTCATGTGCATAAAGTAGTAGTATAACTATACCTAGAAGAGGTGTCCCCACAAACAACGTAGTGTCACTATAATAAGTAGAAAATAATTTTTCATTATAAAGTTACTAAACTTGTCAAACCAAGCCTAACACCATATATAGTTTTCTTAGGCGAAGAATATGGTTGTCGAATAAGGAAAACCATAAGGAGGTTCCATATAAACTTTCTTCCTCGAGCATCCATTCAAGAAAGCATTATTTACATCTATTTGAAAGATATCTCAACCACGAATGACACATATGGCAATAACAATTAGCTATGGTCATTCTGACTAGGGGTGCAAAAGTCTTCTCATAATCTATTCCATGCTCTTATGCAAAACATTTTGGAACTAGCCGAGTTGTATACCTTTCTATAGTTTCATCACTCTTGGTCTTTAACTTTGTATACTCACTTACATCTTACAATGTTCTTGTCCTTAGGCCGTTCAATCACATCCAAGATTTTGTCCTTTCCTAGAGCATCAAACTGCTCTCTCGTAGTATTAATTTGTTCAAGATTAGGTTCACTAATGGATGCAATGGTGGTCACATACTCACAAGAGTCTTTTGAGGAGAAAATGTTTTACAGGATAAGAGACAAACCTAGTAGGTGGTCTTGTTGCTTGACTAGAACACCTTAGGTTACTGGATTCAGGGGTTTCTCTTCTAATATAATATCTTTCAAATCGGGTTAATGTCTCTTAAATGCATGTGTCTATCTTTTTCGCTTTATGCTCTTTATTCTCTTCTTGATTTTCAGCTTTCTAAGAACATCAATCAAGAAGGAAGAATCATAATCGAATGAATGTTCATTAATTGGATACATATAGTTTATCATTCTTAGGTTAATAACACTTATATCCTTTTTTGTCAATACCATAACCAATAAAATTCAGTTTCAACAAATCTAAACTCTTTGAATACATATAGCTTATCATTCTTAGGATTATAACACCTGCATTCTTTCTTGTTAATACCATAACCAATAAAAACACATTCAAAAGCTATAGGTGAGAGTTTATCATTCTTATCCGTAAAAACAAAACATTACAACCAAACACCTTTAGGCATGAACCACTTTGAATGGTTTTTCACCATGTAATACATTGTTTAAAACTGAGGATGACATTCTATTTATTAAGTTAACTTATGTCTTGGGAACTCAAGTAGACATTAAAAGAGCTATAGTGGTTTTCAAAATATACCGATGCTTGCACTCAGCAAGACCATTTTGTTGTAGAGTTTTAATACATGATTTATGATATAAAATACCATTGTTTTTTAAATAAGTAGCAAATTCTTTCGACATGAACTCTACTAAATCATATCTAAAAGTTTTGACATGGGCATCAAATTGATTTTTGACAAGTGCAAGGCAAGGGATTTGTTGAAAACTTTGGACTTACTTTATAGCAAGTAGATCCATGTTAACCTAGTGAAGTCATCAATAAAGATAACATAGTATGAGATGCCTCCTTTCGTGACAAAAGCTCAAAAAGTTCTTTTGTGACAAAAGTTCAAAAGGTTCTTTGGCCTACTTCGTCCGACTCTTCATCAACTAGAGCAACTTTTTTTCTTATTTTGAGACAATTTGGCTTGATGTATTCGGCCTCCATTCAATAGTGACAAATGAATTCTTTTCTTGTAGTATTGTTTTCTTTACTCATAAAGTGTCGAGGTCGATAAGGTTTCATGTGTACTTCGAGTCTATAAGCAGTAAAGATGGAGTCTTTTTGATTTTTTGCTTTTCGAAGTCCTGTTTCTGCCATAAGTAAATCTCCAAGAACCTCATCCGGTATAGGAAAATAATCTCATTCAGTGGTTCCAATGCAATAAAGATGTATATTTATTTTGGTAACAACATTTTTTATTTTGCTCGTAGTCTCTTGTATCGCAACAAGATGTATCTTTTTTTCAATATTTGAGAAACCGCTAAAAAAGTTATTTATCCCTTTATCTCCTTGTTTCAAGTAGGATAACTTATCTCTAAGAGTCATCGGATGTGCAACATCATTTTGTGCGTGAGTCTTTTTAGGTGTTCCTATACTTTCTTAGTATTAGTATAAACAAACTACCTTTGCATGATCATTAATATTATTCCTAAAGATCCAAAGTATGGTTCTATGATCACTCTTATATTCTTTTTTTTGTTCTTGGATGGTAAAAGGAGATGGTTCTACCTTTGTGCCATTCACATATCCCTGTAACTTCTTGAAATATAGATAATTTTTTATGGTTTGGACTTATGTTTTGTAGTTCATATTGCTTAAAAGAAGGGTAAAACCTTTGTCCTCCATTATGAATTTAGAAAATACTTAAACCCAAAATATATTAGAAACTATGTTATCAATAGTGGTTAGCGGTCAACCCTGATATAGCGGTAGCGGGGATATAGCGAATTTAGCGGTACACTTTTATTTATGATTAAAAAATTATATATATACAATGGATTATCTAATTTCTATGAAATATAAAGAAACACAACCACTTATTTAATAAATATGAATCAAACTAAATAAACAAATTGTACTTCTTTCTAACTTCTAAGAAAACAAACAATAAATTTCATTTGGTACATGCATATTGATTTGTTAACCTTAAATTAGAAAATATAAATATAAATGTAACAAAGGTATTCTAAGCATTAAGGAGCAACAACAACAACAACAACTAAGCCTTTTCCCATACTAGACGGTAATGTTATTCTAAGTATTAAGCAAATAAATTAAAAGAAAAATATATAATTATTTATCTGTCCAATATAATTACTTAGCATGGATGATTTAAAAATAACAACAAACTTACCTACATAATACACAACCACCACCAATGTCAACCTGTGGCTTTTTTATAACACGGGTGCATCGGTTGTGCATTGTCTCCAAAGCCTCAATCTTTGGTACTCTCCGAGCAGCTAATGCATTTTTGTTATGAGTTGCAGTCCACTTATCTTTAAAATTACGTTGGCAATATGAACAATACCAATTACCACGTAGAATGCATAGCTAGATCCACACATTCTGCAACATACAGTGTTATCCGTATCGTATCATGGGAAGCCACGATACGGTACCGTATCGTATCGTGAGAAGCCATGATAGTATGATACGGTACCGTATCGTACGATATGGGCGATACGCCAAAAAAAAATTCAATTTTTTTTCCAATTTTTTTTTGTAGGTTTCTGGCCTCTCTTCGCCTCTCTTCACTTCCCTATGCTTATAATTTGGGTTTATAATCTTATTTATTGAATAAGAATAATTTATGAACAAATAAAAATTGTGACAAAATCAATTTCATGAGATCGCAAATAATTAAAAACATTTGGTTGTCTCGGTTCATTGAGTGGGCACTTCACAACTTCAGTATTTTAGGGTTCACCTTACGTGACTTCCATTGAGTTGAACATGATCAACGTGTGTGAGGCTTAACTCAGTCTGTGAAGTGAGAAATGAAGCTCAAGCATTAGTTAAAAAGCTAGTATCTAGTAAGAGAAAAAGAGATATCATCAAGTAATAATATCACATAATCAAAGAAATTGAGCTCATTGTTTTGCTCACATATAAAAATCAGCAAATATGACAACTACATGTACAAAGATAGCAGTTTGTTAATTTTGATATATTGGATGAGTGGATTATGGAAGATAACGAAAAAAATGCACTCCTAACCGAAGAAGACATTGCATGAATTAATTTGAAGTGCAACACATCACGAAGGAGATGAAGATTTTCATTTTAAAGCAGAAGGTGATGAGAAACTTTGAATCTTTATCAAGTAGAAGATGAAGATTATTTAGTTAATGATCCTGATACAAATTTATAATATGTAAAATGTAAATATATTCCATTTTTTTGCTTTAAAATATGTAATTTTGGATGCAATTGTTCAATGTTGAATATTCAATCAGTGCTAAACTTTGCATTATATGAATTTAAAGCAATTATCAGATTTTTCCAGATTTATTTTCGGATTTTTACTAATTTTCTTTATTTTTAAATAATTTTTAAATAATTTTAATATTAAAGTATGATACGATACACCCGTATCGTGGAGCCCAATGATACGCGATACGATACGTGATATGATACGCGTCAGACAACACTGGTAGCATATACCAAAACAATGATAAAGCTTGGAACAACATGCACGTACATAAAACATTTCAAATGTTCATCAATTGAAAAAGGGAGATTTTTTCAGGTGACCCACGTCAAATATTCACTATATATGAGAAGTAACAAAGACGTGTCTACTACAGAACACATAAAGACTTCATTGATTAAATCTATCAGATAAAAGGTTGATTGGTAAAAGACGAAGTCAATGTCATGACCATCTTGATTATAAAGATCCCCTCCTTACCCAGACTAAAACCCCATCTGATGTATAGATGTGTAGGTATCTGTGATATAAATCACCTTAAATGCATAAGAATAACATATGATATACTATAAACTAAAATAAGCTGGCTATATAATAGGAACTCATAGTTTACGACGAGATGCCCAACCAGTATGAGCTTCAAACTGTGAGGGGATGACCTCAAAATGAACTCTTGAAGCTTAGCCAATCTGGGATTTTGCTACACATTCAGTTGACACATGTGAATACATCACGTGACAGAGATAAAGCAGAGAGAATATATCAAATACCTCAGTGTTACAACAATAATTGAATATGCTAAATCCTTGTTTATATCCTTCAAGTAATCTCTGCACAAAAGAAAAGAATGACAAGTCAAAAAGATATCAACACATAGATAGCATACAAAAAAACACATAACCTTAGAAGTACATCAACTAGTTATGCCCACCTGACCACGGGCATAGTATGCCACTTCAGTTCCATCAGTAGCCCCTTTGACATAAAGACCAATTTGTGCAGATCCAAGTCCCTACAACAAAATTGTTGTTATCATTGAATCAATAATCACAATACAAATGGTGTCAAAAGACAAAAATATGCTAAAAAAGAAGGAAAGTACAAACTTTCTGGTTAGTTTGCCAGGCACACTCTTAATTGGCAATGCCTAAATTACATGAGAAGATGTTTCAATACTCCAAATAAGATTAGAAAAAAGGTGATGCCACATTATGTAGTAATTGCACAGGAGTAAGAGGATGAAAACTGTGCTACGAATGCAATTTCGTCATTATTAGAGTTTAACATTGGAATTAAGCATAGAAAATATGTAGATAAAGTAGGCCAAGCCTATGACAGATGGGAAGATTCAAACAAAAAGAAGAAGCAAAACTCTAGCTTCATCTTGTTCAAAAGCCATGAACACACAACCAGTAGAAAGGTGCCATGGGCATATTGAGGCGGCATAAGGCAGAGCCGGATAAAGAGAGAGAAAGGGAGAGAGAACTTACCTACGACAGACGAGAGCGGAGGTGGTAGCCGTGAGTGGTTGTTGCTTGCTGGTGGTGGCGGAGAGCGTAGACTCATTAGACATGATGCGAGAGGTTGGAGAGAGAGGAAAGATGGGAGAAAGAGGCAAGACACACAAATTTAACTTATTTGGCTTGGGTCGATGTAATGGATATTTGATCGACCCGATCCAATATGATGTTGTATGCGAACCCTACTATAGCCTATAACGGCCCACTATAGCGGTGTTAGTGTCCTTAGGGCACCCTGGAGGGACGCCCACTATAGCTACCACGCTATAGCGGTTTCTGTCCCACTATAGCATGCTATAGCGGTCGCTATAGTGCACACTTGATAACATAAATTGGAATCACTTGGGAAAGAAATAGAACACACTTACTTGAAGAGAGTAATATGTGTAAGATCTTGTTTTCTTTAAAAAACGTCTTTAACACTTTGCACGCTGTCACACACTCTAAGACAGTTCCAAGCGTGATCTCGCACTGATACCATGTAAGGAAGCAGTGATTGCCACAGTCCACAATATCTAATTGTGCAATGCAATCCACAATAAATCACCAAACACTTGGTGTGCACGAGAAAGTGAGAACAAAATGAAAAAAGTCTTTAATTCCAAGCACTAAGGTTTGCTGAAACAAGTGTAGATCAGCCCTTTTTATAGGTCTGTAAAGGTGAATGACAGCAGGACTGCCTACGGCTAGTTAACTATCCGTTGGCAGCAAGCCAATAGCCGGAAGCTGCCAAATTGATGGTTCAGCCCTTGATGGCTGAAAATACAAAAAATAAAGGGAAAATTTACAGAAATAAAAAAGGAACATTACAACAACAAAAAAAAACATTTAACATATGTAATGTTAGAGAAACCTAGGGGCAGCATAATATGTGATACCAAGTCCTTACCACTGTGAGCATTAAGCAGCACTAGTACTGGTCTATACTTCAAAACTGTCCTGAACTTTTTTCAACAAAATTTACTTCCAACTGGGTCGTGGATCACACTGGGTCAAAGTTCAAGACACAAAAGTGTATGTAAGAAAGAAAGCATTTGTTTGAGATGTATGATCTCAACCATATTTTGTGGCAGATTTTGTGGAGAAGGGAATATGGTTTGAAGACATTATACTATATGTGGTGCTTTAATTATTTTATTAATACATTTCTTGTGTTACAGGTAGGAGATAACGTTGGCGATTGTGCTGCCCGAGGTGCTGATCTTTTTGAAAGTATAGCAGCTGAGGTAATTAGTGCCATGATACTTGGAGGAACAATGGCAAGACATTGCAAAATTGAAGGCAAGTGCAGAACTTGTTTCACACCTAAGAGATATGAAATGGGTTTATGCAACAATACTTTAGTACACGATTGCTTTATAAAGTGCTCTTAGCAGTTGTTATATCTACACTTTAAATTTAAATTGGGTAGTCTTCGTTGCCCTAATGCTTTAAGAGAAAAGGATATCTCCAAGCTTCTGTTCATCCAGATGTAAATTACGACCAAGGATTACTCTTGGTTCATCTGTGTTGTTCAGTCACCTGAAACAGAAGTGTCTATCGAGGTGAATATTGTTTCGTTATGGGGGTTGGTAATAAGTTTCCAAGATGCTACCCTCAATCATTGGTCAAGATTCAGCTATTTCTTGCCTAGCTGATAGTTTGTGACTATTTGTTCTCTATCACCAAAAATATGGCTATCATATGTTGTGAAAATGATAGAAGAACAATTTAGTGCATGACGTTTAGGTGAATTGTCCATTGCAGATTAGTTGGTGCCAGTTAACTTTCACCAGTGAAACCATGACCATTTTACCTTTGAGGGAAGAACAGTAATAGGTGCCTCAGTTTCTAATTCCTACAAATTATTTGGAGTCACTAGAAATGGCAAATAGGAAATGGTGGCTTAACTATTTCCACAAAATAAAAGACCACCAAATGAATGAGGGCATGGTTGACAAACCCCAGAATCAATAGGATTATTTTGGTTCCTGGTTCAGAGTGGCTTGGGTAGGAGTGGCACCATATCTTTAGCATTTTCTTTAAATGATTGCCGTTCTAATATAAGTTTTTATACAATAAACGTGGAAAAAATTTAAACCTTAAGTAGTGAGGGCCCTAAAGATAAGGGGCGCTAACCAATCAGCAAAAATCCAGGATAGATCCTGGTTTAAACAGGACAGAGATGGATCACTGGCCCAGTTGACGGCTAACCCCTTTTGGATAGTTGTGTTCGGCAGTGATGGATGAGACTATTTAAGACTGAAGCTGGTTTGTGCTCTTGAGTACAAATAAATTGATAATATTAAGAGTCAATCATCTTATGTCACAAAATTTACAGGTTTCTAGCTTTCAGACAGTAGTTCAATCAAAATATCTCAATTTAAATATGGCCTGTTGGTTCCGACGTGCTTTCTATTTGTTGTCTTTGTAGATTGTTTTAGGTGGTTCTTTATCTTTATATGCAAATATGCAGTGCGTATGCAGGTAGGGGATTGTCTTTGTTCTTGGTCAACAACTAGCTTGATTATTCTCGAGTCTATGATTCAATTTAACATGTGGAAAATGGCATTAGATTGAAATAGTTGTGTCGGTCTTTTGATTACTCTAACATGTAATTAGATGAATGGTGATGTGAATGTTTGGGGGTAATGTTTGCGTTATGCAGATCCATCTGGTTTTATCCTCTTCCCTCTTGTGGTCCATTCTTTTGACTTGGTGGTATCATCGGCTGGGATACTTTCTATCAGGAGTTCACGAGATTCAGGTGTGAAGACGCCAATGGAGGATCCAATGGCAATACTTCAGAAAGGATATTCAGTTACAATAGTTTTGGCTGTAGTAGCATTTGCTGCGGTAATATTTCTGTTTCAAGGGATGGCTTTAGACATTGTTTCTCATTAATTATGTTTGCTTTATATTATTATTCTTGGAGTTTGGGATGACAAATATGATTCTTTGTTTCTCAATGTCTGTTCATGTTTTGCATTACTTTAAATTTAAAACCTTTTATCCTTGTGTTTTAATAAGATCAAAATTTTGTTGTTTCCTTTTGAACTCAATTTACAGTCTACACGTTGGCTACTTTATACTGAGCAAGCTCCTTCAGCATGGCTGAACTTTGCCTTATGTGGTCTAGTGGGTATCACCACAGCCTATGCTTTTGTGTGGATTACAAAATATTACACTGATTATAAGCATGAACCAGTGCGTTCATTGGCTCTTTCGAGTGCCACAGGCCATGGCACCAATATAATTGCTGGTGTCAGTTTGGGTCTAGAATCAACTGCGCTTCCCGTTCTTGTCATCAGCATATCCATAATATCAGCTTTCTGGCTCGGACAAACTTCAGGCCTAGTAGATGAGAATGGAAAGGCCACCGGTGGTTTGTTTGGAACTGCTGTTGCTACTATGGGAATGCTCAGCACTGCAGCATATGTACTAACAATGGACATGTTTGGTCCAATAGCTGACAATGCTGGTGGAATTGTTGAAATGAGTCAACAGGTAAATATTTGAAGAACCAGTTACTTGCGTTCTTGCTTAGTTTTGATTATTCTTCCATTGGTTAAGGTGGTTCTCTTTACAGATGAGCAGAGGTCATTTTTTAAGTCTGAATCTTGCTTCAAGAAAACTTCAAGTACAAGTTCTTGAACATATCCTATTCATTTTCGTACTCTGAGTATCTTGGAGAAAGGCAGGCCTTTAGTTCCAGTTAGTGTCTCCTATTCAATTTGCTGCTGTGTTGGATAGGTTTTGCTGGTACTAAATGTGAAATATGGGTTCTGGGTAGGCTCCGCATAAATTTTGCAAAATTATGTACTGGTTTTAAGTTTTTAACATATGAAGCAACAACAACAACTAAGCCTTTTCCATACTACATGAGGTTGGCTACATGGATTCTTTGTTTCCTAAGAGCCCTATCATGTGCCCTGCTAGCAATTAACTCAATATAAACTAGATCATTCTTTATTGTTTCTTTCCGAAACTTTTGTGGTCGTCGTCTTCCTCTTTTAACATTTTCACAATCTAGTTTTACATATCTTCTTACGGAAGCGTCCTTGGGTTGTCTTTCTACATGTCCAAACCATCTTAAAGGATTTTCTTTTATTTTATCCTCTATTGGTGCTACTCCCAATTTGTTTCTAATAACCTCATTATGTATACGGTCTTTTCTTATCTTATCCATCTCAACATCTTCATTTCTGCTATAGACATCTTTTGCACATGTTGATGATTAACTGCTCAACACTCAAAACCATAAAACATAGATTCTTAATAGCTTCTTTATAATATTTACCTTTCAACTTAATGGTATCTTCTTATCACTAGAATACCTTATGCCCCTTTCCATTTTAACCAACCGACATTAATTATGTCTAACATCTCTATCAAATTTTTCACCATTTTGAAAAATTGATCTTAGGTATTTGAAACTTTCCTTGTGAGGGATGTAATATGTGTCAATCTTAATTTTTATGTCCTATGAAGTGCCCAAATAATCAAACTTACATTCCATATATTCTGTCTTTGTTCTACTAAGTTGGAAGCCTTTACTTTCTAACGTCTCTCTCCATAGTTCCAATTTTCTATTAACTTTTTCTTTATACTCATCGACTAACACAATGCCATCTTCAAATAACATACACCAATGTGCTTCATCTTGAATATGTTTTGTTAACTCATCAATGACCAATATAAATAAATATGGACTTAAAGTTGATCCCTGATGTAACCCAATCTTAACTTCAAAGGAGTTTGTCATTCCTTTGTGAGTCCTCATGCATGTTTTTGCACCATTGTACATAGGAAGCGAGTTTTTTAAATTGGCATGCCTTTCATTAAATTACCTTTTCTAAATTGGCATTCATTTCACTCAATTGAACTCATGCAAATTTAATTTTTGGTAAAGAGTAAATACAATAACTAGAGTAAATTGTTCCACAAGTCATCAGTGTACATTTGCTGTTGTTGATAACATGTAATAACATCTGCAGCCTGAAAGTGTCCGGGAGATCACAGACGTTTTAGATGCAGTTGGGAATACGACAAAAGCTACCACCAAGGGCTTTGCTATTGGATCTGCAGCACTCGCTTCTTTCCTTTTATTTAGTGCTTACATGGATGAAGTAGCTGCTTTTGCGCAGGCACCTTTTAAAGAGGCAAGCTTATTTTTGCCACTTGTACCAGTGAGAAACCTCTTTACATTTTGATGTTACTTCTTGAAGAGATGCTCTACTTTGAAGGCATGTAGCATGGATCAGTTTCTCCTATTAATCATGAGTTTTCGAGGTTTTTTCTTTGCAATTGTCAGCTGAGTTTCAGGCTGAATGCAGTGAGGCCATCTTGCAACTACCTACACCTGGCTGCATTGACATTCAGTTACACGCCTGACTTTTAAAATGCTGTTCTATTCCTAACTCTCAACATATTCCAGGTTGATATTGCAATACCGGAAGTTTTTATTGGAGGCTTGTTGGGTTCCATGTTGATCTTCCTGTTCAGTGCATGGGCTTGTTCTGCTGTAGGCCGAACTGCCCAAGCAGTTGTTAATGAAGTTAGGCGGCAGTTTATTGAAAGACCTGGCATAATGGTATGTTGTCCTCAGGAATTGTTTGTTTTTCCAGATCCTTCACCGTGCTGAAAACAATGTTGCTTTCTTGAATATTGTTGCTCAGGAATATAAAGAAAAACCAGACTATGGCCGTTGTGTTGCCATTGTTGCATCTGCATCCCTCAGGGAGATGATTAAACCTGGAGCTCTGGCAATTATTTCGCCAGTTGTGGTTGGTGAGTCTTCTATCAAGTAGATGATGGTCTTTTATGCTTATGGCTCGGTATACTCCAATGGTGGTAGACGATTTACAAATTTCTGACCTTGCTTGTCACGATATCAGCAGAAAGTTGCCTTTTCATGGTTTCTTCTCTGCGTGTTTGCTCATGCATGCTTTTCTCAATTGCTCTGTCTTCTTTTTGTAGGAGTCGTTTTTCGATTCTTGGGGCATCATACAGGTGACCCAATACTTGGGGCCAAAGTGGTGGCTGCAATGCTTATGTTTGCTACTGTTTCTGGTATACTGATGGCCCTCTTTCTAAATACTGCTGGTGGTGCGTGGGATAACGCAAAGAAGTTTATCGAAACCGGTGCCCTTGGAGGGAAAGGCAGTGATTGCCATAAAGCAGCAGTTACTGGAGATACGTAAGTCCATGATTCACATTATTAAGAATTGCCACCCTTTATTCTTTGTCTGAACTACACATCTTGGTCGAATCCCTATTGATGAGATGAGAGTCATGCTTGAACCCTGATAGAGAGGGTCGAGAAACCATCACAAATTGCATATTATCACAACAGATTTGCTTGCCAAACCTTTCCTTAAAGATATGTAGACCAGAATCTTCTCGTTCAAAACTTTCATTGGTGCTTTGTATGTCTAACAAGTAACTATTCTCATTCTGATTCAGAGTGGGAGATCCGTTCAAAGATACAGCCGGTCCTTCGCTGCACGTGCTTATCAAGATGCTTGCAACCATAACGCTAGTGATGGCCCCGATTTTCCTCTGATTCTTTGCTGCGGCTTTTGCTTCTTTCTCAATCTTCGAGAAATTCTGAGGACTATACCTGACGGATATATTTAAACTGATTTAGAGATCTGGAAAATGACCACTAAAGAGAGATAAAAATGGTTTAGTTCTTAGGGTGCTCATTCTTAATTGTATTACCTTCATTTTAACTGATAAACCAATAATAGTTGGAGGTTATTTTTGCAGTTTATGTCATAGTTTAATGCTGATATGTGCAGTTAACTTCTCTATGGACTCGTGGTTTTTGTCAATTTAAACACATTTTTTATGATTTACAATAATCGTCTTCTCAGTAACATGTGGTCATCGGTTGAAACTCTGCATTATTCTTCGAGAAACAATGGAAACTTCTGCGTTAGCATTTACGTGCAAAGCTCTAGCTTTCATTTACAAGTTCTTTACTTGAAGCACTACAGTTCACTAACCATTCTAGATCCCAAGTATGTACACTTGATGACCAAAACCAAGCCTTATCTCACGGTAAGTGGGGTTGGCTACATTGATTCCAAATCAATTGAGGCTCAATCTTGTGGTTCTATCAATATTTAGCTTAAAAAAAGCACATTCTATCATTTCTAGCCAATGCTTTTAGATTATCGTTTCCTTCGAACACATTAAAGGTCTCCCTTTCCCTCCAAGTCTTGATCAATATTGTACGTTGAAAATGCTAATGAATTCTGTCGAAGGGGAAAGCTGTGTTCACCATGAAATTGTCATTTTAGGCTATAACTAATATGTGATTTCAAGCTTGAGTAAGGACTTTTTGTGGTTGAGGCCCGAGAGAGATCTGAATGGAAACTATTATTCCATGTGACAGACATCACCTAGTGCTGAAAAAATGCTTGGTTTGGGCTTGATTTTCATTAAGCCACCTGAATTCACCTGATTTCTAAAATTTAAGTTTTTGAGTGCTTCACATGAGTATGCAAACTGTACTATCAAAGGTAGAGGCGGTTGAAGAAAATTTGTTCCTCAGACCAGAAGGCAAGACTTTTCCCATCTAAATGGGGCTGGCTATTTTAAATAATAATACAAACAAATATGGCTGTATCATGACTAAGAAGTGGCTATTTTACAAAAGGAAAAGAACTTTAGTTTCCTCTTACATGTAGCATTACTGTGGTAAGTGAAATCAAACTGCTCATATAATAAAACTTTGGCCTCATAGATTACTGATCATAGTAGTATATTCCTAGTCGATCTTCACCGGCACTGCCTGAGCCAACAAAAAAAGATAATTTTTTGTACACCCAGAGCATGAGCTGGTTTGGAGTTGACTCCCAGAGGGTGCATGTGTGAGCTTGTGTTAGGCTTCGGCTTCCTCTTGTAACAAAAAAACATGTACTTTTGTCATTTCATAGTAGTATATTTTATTTATATCATACCTACTGACAGTCGGATACCTTCTACGAACAAGGGGGTCATTTTATCCTACCCAACAAAAATATAGCTTTTGTCATTTCAATAGCACCGAGGGAGGTTTATCAAAAAATCCAACAATAGAGGGATTTGTGTAAAGACCCAAGACAAATATGAATATGTTTTTTTTTATGGCGAAAGGACTCCAACCAAAACTTAGCCTTTCTCACACTGAGATTGGCAATGTTGATTTCAAGTCTTCATTGAGCTTGATCTTATGTTACACTAATTGATGAGATTAGAGATATGGAACTGTCGAATGATGCATGGCAAGAGTTTGCTAAATTTTGTTCATCGCAGATTGAAATGTAACATCCAAGAGTTCATCACGGTTGTAATTTAGGATTTTTGTTTGTCAATACTATGGGAAACATAACTAGGTCCATCTCTTTGGTTGGTTGAATCCTTTCTCTGCACTTCCAAAACCTCGACAGTCCCCTTTCCCCAAGTAAGGCGGGTTGGCCAAAATAGTTTCTCTGCATTGTAGAAAAGGTATGGAATTATGGCGAAGAAATAGATACAAGGAGCCATTAGTGAACATGCTCGAGCATATGCTAGCATTCATTTTTATGGAAGCATGTTGTGCAAAACACATGCTACACACAGTTTCTGAAAGACATCAAACAGGAGAGTTTCTGAAAAACATCAAACAGGAGAAGAATAGAAAGAACACAAGGAGATATTCCACGAACAAGGCCAGAAGGATAGTTTTCACCAAGATAAAAAAAGAACGGTATACAACCAATGCCCCTTTACAATTTTCCTAGGTTTTATCATACCCTAACTTCAGAGCAACACTCCTTCTATTTTATGGTCCCACCTCCTAATGACAATAGACTATTGTCACTTTCATGAAGAGTCCACATTGTGGGAGGGCTACACTCCAAACACAAGTCTCTCATTTTCATGTTCATTTTGCGTCACACCATCAGCTTTTTGGGTTGGTCAATTTTGTGTTTAACATGATTCAAGCCACATCAACAAATCTTCAACTCGGTTTAAATTCCCTCTGTATCTTCAACAAAGGAAATCATTCTTCACACTGACTCGCCTTTATAAGGGCACTAAAGAATACTTCAAACGCAGTGTAGTCAATGCCTACACTTGCTAACCGAGATTTTCATGGTCATCATATCTGTTAGGTTGTCATGTCATCTTATGAACTATCACCATGCCCTATTTTTTGGGAGACCCACACCCGTGTGCCATGCTTGGTGTAGGAGACGAGCGCATTAGGGCCGATTCCTTGGTGCCTTGCTTAGTTTGTTTTAGGGTCTTTTGTATTTTCTTTGAGTATGTTTAGTGGGAGTTCTTGTAAGGGATGAATCATTATGATCCGGGCTCATCTAGTGAGTTTGGTTCTTGGGTTTGAGTTTTGTTTAGATTGGTTCATTTGCTTGTAGTTTGGATTTTCATTTGGTTTGAGTTTATATCAGTTCATTAGGATCCATTTTCATTAGTAGGGTTTAAGTATTTAAACCTCTTTTGAGGTCTTGTAATGGAGGGCAATCCTTTGAATAAAAATTGCATCTTTAAAAGAAAGATCGAATCATCGTTCTTTCTCTTCTCCATTGTGCGCGTGTTTGTTCGTGCTTTTGAGAGAACTTCATCGACTAGAGACAGATCTGTGGGGATCTCTATCTCATGCAAGAGCGTGCTGATCGTATGGGATTGTAAGAAAGAGCGGTTGTTCTATTAGTGTATTATCCATTGCCTAGAGAGAAAAAATCGGGCTGAACAATTGGGTGTGACTGTCGCTATCATTGGATGCCTTCAGTAACACCATCTTCAGATAAAATGATATCTTACAGATCAATATTCTTGGGGAGCTCATAGCAGATCTGTTTCTTGTGAGATGAATTGCACTCTCACTGACACGGGAAATTGGTCACTTCTTGTGAATAAACCCCAACGAAAATATCCTCCCTAATTGCCTCTATGCTCATAGACAATGCAAGAGTAACCTGCAACATCGCCTGTTATCTAGCTGATGATACTACCAACTACTGCAAATAAGTTCGCAGTCAAAGATCTCTTATCCAAGTCCCCTCACAGTTTGAATCTATAAAGCAAATAACAGAGACATGGCCGGGGTTTATATATATATATATATATATATATATATATATATATTGAGTGTTGGCTTTTTCTATGATCTTATGATCATTATTGTTGCCAAGTTCTCAGCACAGTCTCTGCATATCGTCAGATTACCGAATATAGAAAAACAAGACGAAAATATTCTGTTTTTTGAATCGAATGTCTTGTTTGAGATATGTAAGCAGTTTAGTATCTATGATGGGTTCAATGAAGAAGTTTGTTGTGGTCTTATGTTCGTGTAGGGGAGATCATTTGAGATTTTATAGCGTTACACCATGTTGAGTTGATCAATGGAAGTGCATTTTACATAAGGGGCTGGTCCTTGCTTTTAGTTTTTCTGTCTATAACTTTGTATTCCCTTATCTGTTTTCAAAGAGGTATGTATTGGTTTTATCAGGTGGCCACGCCGGCTTCAGGGTGTAGAACTGCTGGTTACTGCACCTGCGAGTTTCTCTCCAGTTTTGGTCCGGTTCATTAACTCTCATAACCATAATCAAACTGGGAGGGTCCAGGTCACTGTTGTGCTGGTTCGGCCAGTTCTGGGTCCGTTTGGTTTGGGCCTGTTTGGGTCCCGATTTGAGCTGCTTAGCTGGGTTCGAACAGACGAGTCGCTCATATTGGCTCTGTTGGAAGTCAACACATCTTTCGTATCCTTCAAGGACATCAAAATTCATGTTAATGTGAGTCAGTGCTCTTTACTACGATATATCGTGTGACATGTGAGCGCAGACCATGGCATACATAATGCTACCAACATTACTTGAATATGAAATACTTAACATGCTTTTATCTTCTCATCTACCACTGACAAAGTAATGATTGCCCTAAGCACATCATTCCACTCATCTATTCATATAGTGTTTGTGCGCTCACATATGAAAAATCACACCAAAATCAAGGATCAAAGAACTTTATTCATGACCTAGACCCATCAAGAAATTTATTTATAATTGTTATCATGAAAACTAGTTGATCATTTTACAATGTTTGTCTACATGTTTTCTTATCTTTCAATTTTGGATAATCTCCAATAATGGGTCTGCTCCCTACACTCAATAGACTTCATTTTTGCTCCATATTTTGATTACCTTCGACTTCTTGTTGGAAGAAGCATGTTTTATGTGTTCTTTCCCTTCTCATCAAAGTCTTGTTCTATCTCTGTTTTCACCGAAGCTCTTTTTCAACTTCTTTGACTTTAACGAAATGCTAATATCATCAAGTGAAATATTGTCTTTCTTGTAAAGCAGAGCGATCCACAAACATCTCATAAGAGGCCGGCAGTGAACATAATAGAATTAAAGCATGATCCTTGTTTTCAATTTAGATACGTGTTCTTCACAATAATCAACTTAAACTTGTCAAGATGATTCTTAATAGGTATATTTATATAACCTCTTCTTTAGGTAAAGTCGATTTGTTAACAATTTTGCATAATACTGCTCTTCCAATTTCTTCCACGCTTTTGTCGTGGAATCTTTACCAATAATTTTACGCAAAACATTATAAGTAACACTCATGAAAAATCATACTCAAAGATTTTCCCTTCATATCTGTCTTGTTTACATAAGTACCTTATGAAAGATTCTCCTCAATTGTCTTCCATAATCATGAATGACTTTATCCTAATTTTATAGAGATTAGTACTCATTCCACCATCTAATTACACAATGATCATCTTGATCAGATATCTAATTATTTAACAAACACACAAAAGGATGCGAAAACTCATGCATAATCGTGCACACACGAGTTCTAAAAAAGGTGAAAGAAGAGAAGAAAGGAAACAACGCAAAGATTTGTGTTCAAAGAAGATGTGCCTACTCAAGGCCAAGAAGAAACCTTTCACTACAACAAAGAAAAGCCATGTACAATCAACGACCTCTCGTGATCTTTCGAGGGCATAGCCATACCCTCCTCAACCAACACAGATACTCGTCTTTGTGTTCATTTCATGTTTAAGTCAAGTTTTCGTGTCATTGAATTCAAGCCACATCAAGAAAACACACGCTAAACCTGAATGTTGTAGTTGTCCAACCGCAACCAACCTTTAGTGGTGGTTCATGGCTTAGGTAAGGATGCAGGAGCTTCACACCATGATCGACGTAGGCATGGTAACTTTTCATAAAAGAGTAGAAACTTTGGCGTGCACAATGATCATCTTTTTGTATCCATACATGGTGAGGCTCCATCATGTTCATAGGGTGAAGGTCAAGTATTGACCAACAATGGTTGAGCTCATTAGAAAAATTTGCACCTTCAGCTACTCTTTCCTTTTTTCTTGTCAAATTAACTGAAAAAACCTAGTATCATATGCCGCTTGACTCAATCCTTTTATTTAAACATTAAGCTGAGTAATTGCAATTTCTAAAGACCTTTTATCTTTTTTCTTTCTTGTCTAACATATTTTGACCTTTTATCTTTCTTCTCTAACACCCTCTCTCTCTCTCTAATGGGGAGGTCAAAATGTGCAAACCTCGGATATTAAATTCATCACCTTCAACTTGTGAGTCGACCACCCCTAAGTGAACAACCGTTTGGTTAAAAGGCAAACTATGTTAGCTCATGAACAGCCGTTTGGTTGGTTAAAAGGCAAACTATGTTAGCTCATGAACAGCCGTTTGGTTAAAAGGCAAACTATGTTAGCTCATGAACAGCCGTTTGGTTAAAAGGCAAACTATGTTAGCTCATGAACAGAGCTCTGGTACCGCTCCTAAGCGGTGCATGTGTGGGTGTGTATATCAGGCTTCGGCTTTCCTCTTGTACTCGAAAAAAGAAGGAAATAAAAACAAGACAAGGGACACCAAAAATAGCAAATATCATTTCTGAATTTCTCTTCCTTCAACCAGTCTTCTTCAACTTTGTTTTACTTTCATGAATGTTTTTTTTAATTGATTTTCTTTAATATTATTTTCAATGTTTATCTCGATCTAAACATAAATCTCATAAAAAAAATTCCATAAAAAATAGAATTCTAAGTCATTGGTCATGACAAAAAAAAAATTGTTGTGTTTAAAGTTGAGTTATTGATTAGATACTAAAAAAATGAATATTATAAGTCTATCAAAATTTATTCGACGACTTCACGATGGCTTGATCGACCAAATCAAATACACAAAAAAAATATAAGTGAATCAATGAAACTACATCTAAAAAACAGTATCTTACAAACTTCTTTTCTTTTCTTTTTCTTATTATTTTTTACAAGAGAAGGTAACCAAGATTTGATGGAATTCAATTATGTATCTCCTAATTACAAAACAAGATTTCCAACCATAAAATAAAAGATTGACATTAATTAGAGTAAAAAGAAAGAAAGAAAACTTACAACAGAAGAAGAATAGCAAGCAGGAGCAATATAAAAATTTTTGAAAACGAGTAAAAGTTATTTTTGAAAATCATATAAAAAATGTGTAATGATTAAAGGTGTGCAAATAGTAATTTCATTATTAAAATGGTAACGACAGATGTCATGTCATTTGAAGGGTTATGCATCATGAGCAGTTCTTTTTGGTGTCCACGACGAAAGATTAGAAGAGAGAAAAATGAAAAAAAAACAGAAAAATTAGATAATATGTGTTTAATAAAAAAAGTGTTAGGAGAGTTCGAACTCAAGAGCGCTCAACCAACATCGGTCGGGTAGAGTATGTGTATTGAGAGATGCGTGTATCTTAGACGTACCCCTAGATGATAAACCATCCAAAAGGAATCATTAAGGTAGAGTTAAGCGCGTCGTCATATTCATTTTCTGGAAGAGGATGATGCGGGTAAAGATCTGCAATAATTTAGGTTGTGCATAATTTCGTAAAGTAATAAACAAAGACTTGGTAACGATCAAGGCTTTACAGCACGCTAAAGCTGTCAACAGTTTTCCCGTGTTTTATATCTTATAATCATTGCGCATACTGATTCAGCAGCCAATATTTCAAAGAAAGTACCGCTTGATGAATTAGGGTTTTCACCAGAAACCCGAGATGGAGACGTTGGGTTCTTCCTCTGCGAACTCTCCATCACCACCACCACCACCACCATCTGTCCCTTCTCCTCCTCCCTCCTCTTCTCTCCAGAAAGATTTCCAGAGGAGGAAACCACCAACACCCCATGAGCTGGTGGCCATGTATGAGGCGGAGGGCCTTGACGCCAAAGAAGCCTCGCTAAAGGCGATTCAGGATCTACAGACTGTTCTGTACAGAGCAACGGGGTCGGGAAGGAACAGGAAGGACAAATTCATGACCGAGACGGCCAGGAAGCTCGATAATGCCAGTACCCGCCTCGCCATTCTCGAGGTGAAGGTCGATTCGAAGCCTGGATTCGCAGAGACGCTCGCAATCGGGGTCGCCTCCGGCAGCGTTGTCCGAGGAATTGCTAGCGCCGCTCCTCACGTCGTCGCAGCGTTTTCTCAGATGTGGTCTAGCGTTAGAAACTCTACTGGGACCTGATCTCCTTCTCTCTAATAAATTGTGTATTATGAGCTATTGCATATAAATAACTCAACGATTTGTATTATTTTTGTTTGGTTGGGAAGGGAGAAGTTGGCTTAATTGAATCGACTTGATGAGAAAGTAAGCTTTGATCGGATCGATTCTAGCTCTCACCCTTCTTTTTGGTGTTCAATACCATCCCTTGAAGTTTGTATTTTAAGTCGCCTGGTACAGCTTCATACTCGCTCTCGTGTTTGCTTTTCCTCAGAAGATGGTTGTTTCAGAGGTGTCGTTTAACACCAGACACCTCTGGATTCTCATGCCACCATGACGACTGTCTCTCTCTGACACGTGCACAAACACACTTCGCACACCACACTATATCTGTTTCAAGATTGCCCTTTTTAACAACAAGATATTGCCACTTGTTTGTTTCTCTTCTGCGATTTGGTTCCCTTGCTTATGATTCAGGCATCCGCATGTAGGTGTGCTTGCTTAAGTGGAACAGTTACGCCGTTGTCATTGGAAGCATCTTATTGTCTTGTAAGGAGCAACTGATCGTCCGTCACACAGGTGCGGGCACAGACACCATGTCTTTTAGAAATCATGGGATATATATAGAGAGAGGCATGACTTTTAGAAAGCATGGGATATATATATAGAGAGAGAGAGGGGGGCATAGAAATTGGTATATGCATGAATTAGTTCATGCTCAAATTCAGTCAAAGATCTTTTTTGTTGAATCGATGTTATCAATCTTTTGAGTAAATTTAAGTATGAATGATTTGCATAGACTATGCTGGTTCTCTCTCTCTCTCTCTCTCTCTCTCTCTCTCTCTCTCTCTCTCTCTCTCTCTCTATATATATATATATATATATATATATATATATATATATATATATATATATAAAATTTCCATAAACTAATTCATTATGAGTAGTTCATTAAGGATGACGGTAAAATTATTATACATCAATAGTGCCGAGTCAGTGTCCGACCCGAGTGCAGCACTTTGTTGGAAGTTTCTATGCGGTCGTCTAAAGCGAAAAAGTTACCATTAACAACCAAGCCTCTTTCTTAGTTGGCCAACCCTTGTGCCAGCCTCCCAAGGTTCTAAACAATTTGTCACATTTACAAGATGAGAACAATTGAAACTGCACTTCTTTTTTACTCTTATAAATCCCTCATTTTGTTCTTTTGGTAAAGATTGAACTATGACAACAATGTTTTCTTTCGTATGCACTATATATTTACTGTACTTGGGCGTACAATTAAGTGGAGAAGAAAGACTTGAAAAAGACAAACAAAAGAAAAGGTGGATTCAACCATTACCTGCATCAGGAACCAACAAGAGGATGATGGAAGAATAGCTAAGCATTGGATATATGTTACCATCAATAAAATGAGAGAATTGTTGGATAGCAATTGCTCTATCTGGTAGATCTTCTGATAGAAAGTCATAAGGTGCCGGCTTGCTAGTGTCAACGAGGGGCTCCCATCGGTAGCCTGGCCTGTCAGGAAGGGAAACGATGACTGGTAGATGGCTTGTGTTGAAGGCAACATATATCTCTTTCTTCTCTTTATCAATCTGTACAATGAAGCATTGAGCTTAGATTCTTCCCGCGAGATAGAATTTGCTTGAGTTTAAGGCACTATTCTCAAGATCCAGAAAATCAGATCCACCAAATTTTAAGCTTTTATTTTGTTCGAGTAAAATTTTCAGTTTTTCTTTCTTTATTTTTTTATACAAGAGAAGGTCGCAACCTACACACACTCCATGCAACCTCCCGGGAGTCGAACTCCCCACTAACACAGGCGTCAATCTGCCATACCAGTTGAGCTAACGCTCTGGCTGCAATTTTCCAGTTTTTCTTTGCCAACAGATAATTCTTCAGTCCCATGCGGAAGGAGAAAGGAGGGTAGAGTTGAGAAACCGATGGCTAAAACTCAATTGGATTTAAGTTGGCAACTAAGAACCCATGTAGCAGATCCCCCACTTTTTGTGGGAAAAGGCTTGGTTTTGGTAGGTACTCTTTTTAGTTTTATCTATTGTCATGAATGAAACTACACTGGAGCAGGAGAGAGGGTCCCCTTGGATGAAGGGTCGACTTCAAAACCTTCAACTTAGTACCGGTTTTTTGGCTATCAAAAGAAGAAAAAACAGTAAACAGTAATTAGAAAACTTACCAAGGAAAATGCCACAAATCGATTTGATTCGGACCAATCAGGACACCCAGGAGAGTGGCCATGCCAGTGCAGGCGTTCGGCTGTAGGGAAATCGTCTAGGCCAAGGGATTCACATTCACTACATGCAAAAAGCAAGCTTTTGAGTACTTGTGGTTATCAGGGGACAACTAAAAAGAAGTTTCTTTGGACGTACTGGCGGAACTTTGTCATAAGGCAGCAGAATCTGAAGAAATCAGCTGAATCAGTTTCTTTCTTATCCCATCGGAAGTAGTTGATCTGCAAAACTATGAGGTTAAGTGTGAGGTTTCTGGAATATGAGTTAAAAGATAAGGATGGATGGTGATTTATTTGACAAAGGGAAAAAAGAACTGGCTTGGAGGTAGAAGCTCACGTAATTATCATGACAGTATGTATTATTGTTCCCTCCTTTTGTGTGTCCATATTCGTCACCCATATATATCATTGGAACACCCTATGCAATGGAAATAAAATAACGTGCTGAGATAACAAACTTGAGGATGAAAGTTGTACTCCAAGGCATGGCATGATCATTACCAGCATAACAACCTGAATTTGAAGCAACTTACTAAAGCTTCCATGCATTTAAAAGGAAACTATCATGATTCCGAACAAGTTGGCAATGCTGTAAGAGTGCAGGTGCAAGGTGCGGGATACGACAATTTCAAAAGTCATGGATGTCTAAATTATATATATTATTTCATATGGTTGACAGTATCTCAAAAAAAAATCAAAGAAAGACTTATTTTTCATAACTTTGTTCACTAATAAAGTAGCAATAGCACTAGTTTATCTCCAAGTTAAATTTTTAGTTCAAAGTATTTAAAAATAGTAAGCACTCAGTTGGACATGGGGAAGTGTCACTTGGGGGAAGTATCAAAATCAGGTTTTGAAGAGTCCGGCATGGTTGCAGCACCCGCTTTCAAAGGGTATTCTAGAGTTTTCTGCTGTTGGGTTGTTCAAAGCTCATATGAAAAACTTGTTACAAGCTCATATCTTATCCTTAATTTGCCAACACTAAGGTTTTCACCTGTTGGCCAAAGTCAGGTTGTACATACATAAATACATGTGTGCGCGTGTATGTGTTGTTTGTTACCCAGCCTTTCTTGTTCGTGCTTATTTTACATCATTCAGATAGCTCCGATCAAGGCCCCTGTTGATGTCTTCCTTTAGATCCCAAGAGATTGAATATAAAGGTAGGGAAAAAAACCACATGCAGAAATTGGATGTTAAAACAATTAAAGCTTCTAATAACTACATCGACAAGATGCATGAGCATAAAGGGGAACAGCAGAGAAAGCAGTTCTTACTTGTGAAATCATGAGACAAACAAAGAAGTTCCGCATTTGCCTCTTCCTCAATTTCTTCACAGGGAGGCCTACAAATTCTCCTTCCTGAAAATGAAACTAAAATATCTGAGTGCCACCATAGTTTAAGTAAAGCATGCAGTGTGCGTAGTTTCAAACTCACAAAATATTCAACACATACACCATGCGGTTGCCTAATATATACCAAAATTATGGTGCCAAAAGGGTGATTTATAGAGGAAATAAAGAGAGTTCAGCGTTGGAACTTAGGCAAGCTTCAAAAACATGCATACAGGTTGTGCCGACTTTGTTGACTTACAAAAGCAGAGGCTTCAACCTATATATAATATCTTCATGCAACAGAAGGAATGTTATCCACGTGGTTTGAGAATATAAACAGGAAAACATGAGAGATGATACTATCGTGACAGTTATCCAAGTGCAACAATCCAAACCAATTCAGAAAAAATGGTTAAGTTTAAAAAAGAGAAAAGGATCTTAAGGTCGAAGAAAAGGATCCAATGTCTGAACACATTCTGGTATTTGAATGAAAAACTTTTCAAAGAAAAACACTTATAAGTCTGTGCGAGTTAATCTTCTTTACAAGCTTCTATTTCCAATCAATTAACAAAGAAGCATCAATAGAAAGATCGGAAAAAGAAAAATTAAGCTCATTGCCCTTGATGTTTCTTTTATTATTAGGGTTACAGGATTTCCTGCTGCTTTCTAATTTTGCACAAGGATTATGCACGTGCAAGCATGCAAGTGCATCTATATTTTTGCATGCATGGTTTTGTTCCTATTTTCATGTGCACCAAAATCTGACGAGCGCTTATCAAAGGGAAGCTCAGGCTCAAGCACAGCCTGTTTGAACAGGCCGGCCAAGTTAAAAGGTTAACTCAGGTTGTTACTACATTCACAAATGTAAGCCACATATTAGACATCGTGAATATCTTAGTTCAATGTGCATATTCATCTTACTAGAGATCAAGTTATAAAGTACTGGGTGGGAAGGGCTACTTTACAATGTTTACATGCCCATATATATAAATGCACACACACAAACTATACATAAATATAAATAAATAGATAAATAAATATAGATATATATATATACACACATACACACCACACAATATAGTGTATATAGCTTAAAAAATATAATTTTTTAATGAATAAAAATAAATAGCTGCACATTTATACATCAGCAATTATTTGCAAATTCACAGTCTTGTGCTTTCTGAGCTTTTGTAGAAGGGCAGAGAGTAGAATCCGTAGAAAATTTACAAAAGGACCATACCTGCCCACAATTCCAGCTATTATTGTGATCTTCACCATCATTATTGTTTTCTCCATTGGCCAGGTTATGCTTTTTATTATAAGACACAAGATCTGCCAAAGTAAAACCATCATGCGCACAGACAAAGTTGATGCTGTTCCATGGCTTTCTTCCACCCTCCTGTTCAAAAAATGAAAATATGTAGTTTTTGCTAGGAAGGCAAATCCCAATTATAGCATGATAAAGTTTCCTATAAAAAAGTTAAAGATAAATATGTTCAAACAAACACAAAGGAACTTATGTTATCAGAGCTAACTCTCAGCCTCTCAGAAAGTAGTAAGCCATTCAATCAAATAATTATCCATAATATGAATAAAGTGAAAATGTTTAATGAAGCAACAGAGAAAGTTCTACAATTAGGAGATCTTTTCAGTTGTATCAAATTCTCCTATCTGTAGTCTATAGGACCATAACTTTGATGTTCTTATGCAAGGATTTGATTTCTGAATCTCATGGCTTGAAAATTATGTCTACCTTGAATACCTTGTGCCTACGTTGCATGGGTATGCCCATTTGGGCGACGTACCCGTATCCAGTATGTACCGGGTACGGGTACGCGTATCGGTACGTCTGATACCACAAATACCCAGTATGATCGTGGGTATGAGATTCTCTCACCCATAAAAGGGAGTCAAAGCGTACGTGAGTTGCCCCGATTTAAGAAATTCAAAAGTGGAACAATATGAGTTGCACGGATGATCGTGGGCATGAAATTCTCTCACCCATAAAAGGGAGTCGAAGCGTACATGAGTTGCCCCAATTGAAGAAATTCAAAAGTGGAACAATATGAGTTGCCCATATTCAAAAGTAAAGTATTTTTTTTTTTTTTTTTGTAAAAACCAACCCTAATCCTCAATTCTACGTCTTTTTCTACCCTCAATGTCTTGTTCTCAGGTGCACTCATAATCGGGGACTGCAATTGGCGAATTCCGGTTGTAAAGTCGACTAATGGCGGGCCTGCTGAATTTTGAGCGAGGGAGAGAAATGAACTCGGAGTTCGGAAGGAGCATCTAGAGGATTCAAACTACCTCAGTTTGACGGCATTAGATTGCTGATTGAATTTGATATTTATATGCGAAGCACCTTCTCTTTAAAATATAGAATGCTCTGGAACTGTGATTATATTTATTTATGTAAATTTATCTTTTATTATATTTTTTAATAATAACGTACCCATACCTTAGTTTTTTTAAAAATTATGTACCCCATACCCGTATCCATGCAACATGGCCTTGTGCCAATCTCATGGTGGTTAACCACGTCTAGTACTATAGTGTTAATGTAATAGGAGCACGGGCCACCATAATGGAAGAGGACCAGGACCACCATGGCCCTGGCCAGACCGTTGGGGACCCCAACGGCTAGTGCTGGCCGACCAGCACTAGCCTCCCTTCACCTTCATTTTTCTCTCCTTAATTCATTTAAATAGGCCATTCAATCTTCAATAAAGTATCCAGTCTTGTACTGCTTTTTGACTTGTTTTGTATACGCTTCCGCTCTTATTTGTTATTCTTTAAGATCAACATTCGGAATTGAATGCCATTTGATTCTTAACGATTTGGTAATCTTGATTCGTGCAACATCAACCATCAATCATTGACAAATATTTACATGGTATCAGAACCTCGGATTGAAGAAATCGAGTGCATTAGGAAGCGTGCCATCGATGCGAAATTTGAAGAATTTTACCAAACTTGAGGTTAGTTCATAATTTGTGATTTTTGCAAAATGAAAGGTAAAAATGAGTCATTTAGATGTATCCTAGATCCAAAATGCTACCAAAGTTGGGCTAGGACCATGAAAAAGTATTTTTTGTTAAAGAATTTTTTGGATTACATCGATGGAACCATAAAGGAACCGATTTTGAACATTGATGATTTAGACGATATGAAATCGTCAAGGCTCGTTCAAAAATACAAGTTAGATTTAAAATTATGGGAAAAAATGAACGCAAATTTCCAAAAATCCTTTTGTTGGAAATCAATTAATGCTTGAAGATATACTTATTGTTGTTTGAGACACTTAGAAAAATGTTTGTTGACAATGAGTTGAATGTACTTCTACGACTAAGATTCATATTTTTCGCCTCTGGTTGGAAATTAATTGAAAATTGAAGATCCACTTATTTGAAGATTTGTGATCTTGATGACTTTAGGTTGCTTTTTCATGAGATTATGATCTCCGTTTGTTGGCCTTTTGTTGGAAATCTTTGTGATTAAGATGTTCCATGTTGTTGGCCTTTTGGTTGGAGAGTAATCAATATTGAAAAAGACTTATAGTTATCTTGATTAACTTGTATGCGATAAAAGTGCTTTAACAAATCATTATTTGAAGATTTGTGATCTTGATAAATTTAAGGTTGTTTTTCTTATGAGATTATGATCTCCGTTTGTTGGCCTTTTGTGTGAAATCTTTGTGATTAAGATGTTCCATGTTGTTAGCCTTTTGGTTGGAGAGTAATCAATATTGAAAAAAACTTATAGTTATCTTGATTAACTTGTATGTGATAGAAGTGCTTTAACAAATACTTATTTGAAGATTTGTGATCTTGATAACTTTAAGGTTGCTTTTTCGTGAGATTATGGTCTTCGTTTGTTGGCTTTTTGTTGGAAATCTTTGTGATTAAGATGTTCCATGTTGTTGGCCTTTTGGTTGGAGAGTTATCTTGATGTTATGGTTTTAACAAACCTTGTGAGACCTTTTTAAAAGCATGAAGTTGATTCCTTTAACTTGTTTTCCATCATTCAAATGGATTATCTTACTTTTTGAATCATATAATCACTTTTGAGTTTAAAGGATATTTAAGGGACTTGGGAATCATATGTTTGATTTGAAGGTTTTGAGCTTTGTCTTAAAAAGCTTGTTTGGGTTTGAGTTTTTCCTCAAAACTCAGGTTTGAACTTAGCCTTAAAGCTTGTTTGACTTGGCGGGTTTTGAGCTTAACCTTAAAAAGCTTATTTGACTTAGCAGGTTTTGAGCTCAACCTTAAAAAGCTAGTTTGATTTGAAGGTTTTGAACTTTGCCTTAAAAAACTTGTTTGGGTTTAAGTTTGTCCTTAAAACTTGGGTTTTGAGAAAAACCTTAAAATGTTTGTTTGATATACCAAGGTCCCCTTCCAATATCACAAGTTTATAGTGATTTATGAATCTAGTAGACAATCCTATTTGAATGATATCAATGTTTTCTTTCAAATGAGTTTCTTGATAAAATCAACTTCATGAACTTATTTGACTTATTTTTTGGTTTACCCTTTGGATTAGATATTGTACATTGTCTTTGCGATTTCATTAAGATTGAGCAAATGTATGTATTGATACTTCGTTGATTTTCATGCAGGATAGTTGACACATTGATTATGGAAAGATGATTTGGAGTTGTTTCAAAGAACGTTGTGGCAACTTGGATACTAATTTTGTAGAAATTTTTGTAACAAGTTCGTTAAAAATTGAGTTGTATTTGATTTATGTTGGACAAACTTTCGTTGTATACCCCGTAAGTTTGAGGGGGGGTGTTAATGTAATAGGAGCACGGGCCTTTAGGGCCCGTGCCACCATAATGGAAGAGGACCAAGGCCACCATGGCCCTGGCCAGACCGTTGGGGACCCACGGCTAGTGTTGGCCGACCAACACTAGCCTCCCTTCACCTTCATTTTGCTCTCCTTAATTCATTTGTATAATGCCTATAAATAGGCCATTCAATCTTCAATAAAGTATGCAATCTTGTACTGCTTTTTGACTTGTTTTGTATATGCTTCCACACTTGTTTGTTATTCTTAAAGATCGGCATTCGGAATTGAATGCCATTTGATTCTTGGCGATTTGGTAATCTTGATTCGTGCAACATCAACCTTCGATCATTGATAAATATTTACATATAGATCATAATCTGATGACACATGTTCAACTTTGGCTTCTTGCACTTCACATTCACTGCTTGAACTTCTTATATGTGCTTCTTTGTAGCATTTGATAGTGCTAATAATTTTTGTGGTGACAGACTAACAACTCTAGATCACTAGAAAATATAATACGCTTATAGATTTATTTTTTACATGCTCCTTTGTTTTTAACAGTTGATGTCCTAACTCCTAGGTTCTTGCACTTATTCACTTTTTGCACATTGTTGTTTCTATTCACTCCTCAAAATGTAGCTTGCATGATACGAGTTACTTAAGAGAGCCTAAGCTCTATGCTGAAAGTCACCAGTTGACAAACTAAGTACAAAATACCCAGCTAAGAAAGAACGAACTGGACCGCACTAAAGAACCGCCAGAGCCTATGTGACAGCTAAGATAAGGTCAGCACTCGCTCACTCTAAGTGCTCACACTCAAGAGAAAGAGGAACAGAAGTAGAAAGAGGAACTTTAAATCATAAACTCAAAACAAGATGCCCAACTCAAGGTTACATGGAGATTTTGCATTTAGTAACATAAAAGAAAACCACTGAGACAAAAATGCACCTCCCAAAATGACAATAGATGAAAGGGAGGTTTTCCCACAAAAATAAGCCAATGCATGCAAAGTTCTCTTAAAAGAGCCAATTGGTGAAGGAAGTAAAATAAACCAATAGATGCAAAGCTTCCACCTAGAGAGTTTCTTTTCCAGAAAGAGCTAATAAATGAAGTCACTAGTTCCAAGCAGTTGGTCAATTTCATGCATTTAAATGCATGTAGGTGGATCCGTGGTTTTGATTAGATCAATCCAAAAGCCAGTGTCATTGCACTATGTTAGGCGCTAGAAGCCCTCACATGTGAATTATCCAAGAGAAAAGAGTTTATCATACAAAAATTTGTGCCAATAGCTGCCCTTGTGCGAATACAGCTTTTAAAAGTAGTGGTACAGAAGAAGAAACAATCACCTGATATAAATTTGGGCTTCCACAAAGACATTGAGCAAAAGCACCAGAGAATCCATCTGTCCCCTTAATGAACTGCCGAACGATATCGCGGTACTGAACATTAATCAGGTAAAGAAAACATATGAGAGTTAGAAGGCATGCATGATGGTTTAACACTGACTTATTAGGAAGATCTAATTTTACAAAACCATATAAAAGAAGCTACTACGTAAAACCAAATGCAAGTGAACTCAGGAAGGACTCGACTCAATCTGTACACAACTGAAATCTGAGTCAATTCAACTTGTATAATTATTTTGCATAAAATTAACTTCGTTGACGACATCATCTTGAAGTACTAAATTGGAACCTCAAGAAGATCAGAAGAATAACAAAAGTTCCTGTGAAATGAAAATGACTAACTGTTTTCTTCAATAAATAAGTATAGCATATCGGCCTGCATGTGGGCTGAGGAAAATGGAGAATTCATGTCTAGTAGGATGTATATAGAACAAAATTAATTACTTTCTACAAATCAAATCAGAACCCAACAGATTGTTGAGACTAACCATCTTGAATCATTAACTCAAGTCCTTATCCTCATGGGCAGTAAATGGTAAAATTTATTTTGGAACCTTGCTATATGTACTGTATCACAACACTTGTATTGTTTTTCTCCATGAGACGATACAGGCATATCATATCATATTGTAATGTACAACAACTAAGCCTTTTCCCATACTAGACGGGGTCGGCTACATGGATTCTTTGTTTCCACAGATCCCTATCGTGTGCCATGTTAGCAGTTAACTCACAATAAGCTAGATCATTCTTTATTGTTTCTTTCCAACACTTTTGTGGTCGTTCTCTAGCTCTTTTAATACTTTCCAAATTTAGTTTTTCATACCTTCTTACAAGTTCTTCTTTTGATCTTCTTTCTATATGTCCAAACCATCTTAAACGATGTTCTCTCATTTTATCCTCTATTGGTGCCACTCCTAATTTGTTTCTAATAACCTCATTATGTATACGGTCTTTTCTTGTATGACCACTCATCCATCTCAACATCTTCATTTCTGTCACAAACATCTTTTGTACATGTTGATGATTAACTGCCCAACACTCATAACCATAAAACATGGCAGGCCTAATTACTGCTCTATAATATTTACCTTTTAACTTTAATGGTATCTTCTTATCACAAAGAATACCTGATGCTCCTCTCCATTTTAACCAACTAGCATTAATTTTATGCGTAACATCTCCATCAATTCTTCCATCACTCTGAAAAATTGACCCTAGGTATTTAAAACTTTCCTTTTGGGGATGCAATGTGTGCCAGATAATCAAATGATCAAACTTATATTCCATATATTTTGTCTTTGTTCTACTAAGTCGGAGGCCTTTGCTTTCTAATGTTTCTCTCCATAGTTCCAATTTTCTATTAACTTTTTCCTTAGACTCCTCCACTAATACAATGTCATCTACAAATAACATACACCAAGGTACTTCATCTTGAATATGTTTTGTTAACTCATCAATCACCATTATAAATAAGTATGGACTTAAAGTTGATCCTTGATGTAACCCAATATTAACTTCAAAGAAGTCTGTCATCCCTTCATGAGTCCTCACACATATTTTTGCACCATCGTACATGTCTCTTATAAGGTTTATGTATGTCAATGAGATACTTTTTTTTTCAAGGTTCTCCAAAAAACCTCCCTCGGTATCCTATCGTAAGCTTTTTCTAGATCAATAAATTTTATGTGAAGATTTTTCTTTTTTGCTCTAAAATGTTTCATAAGACGTCTCAAAAGGTAAATCGCTTCATAGATCTGCCTGGCATGAATCCAAATTGGTTCTCTGTTGTACTTGATACTTGTCTTAACCTCCGTTCGATAATTCTTTCCCACAATTTCATAATATGGCTCATTAACTTGATACCTCGATAATTCGCACAATTTTGAATGTCTCCCTTGTTCTTATATATGAGTATAAGTGTACTTGCTCTCCATTCCTCGGGCATCTTTTGGTTTTTCCATATTTCATTTATCATATCATATTATCATATTGTAATGTATCGTAAAAAAAAATTAAAAATATAAAAACAAAAACAATTTTAAACAATTCTTATAAATCAAAATTTTGGTAATCTTCATCCATTGAATATTAATTCAAATTATAAATACAACTTTCATCATTGAACAAGTAGCAAATATTCTTCAAACGATATGCCATTTCTGGTCGACGTTTCGAGCTTGGAAAGTTTAGAACTTTTCTTGATTAAGCAGCTCGCCCTTTTGCTGCTGAAATGGAAGATTTTGTGTGAGCTATACTGCCTACCATTCCTAGCAAGGCTGCTATGGGCAGCTTGCCAATTCAGTAAACAGCAAGTGACGTTTTTGGCAGGTCTTAGCTGTTATGTTCGTGAGTTACAAGTGGAGGTTTAGATCAGCAAGTAGGAGGGACCTGCTTTTCTCGTCCGTGAATCCCAATTAGGCTAGTTTCCTAATTCGTGGGCTGGTGAAACTTGATTGGGAGTGTATTGAAATACTCTTAGAGTTGCCAAACTTGCAAAGAGACAATTGGGCAACCTACCAATGCTGGATGTGATCATAACCAAGTTGTATGTTGCATGGATATGGGTATGGTACCAGTACTTGATACAAGTACGGGATATGTAAATTTCAAAAACAATCTAAGATATTGGTATGCCCCTATTAAAAAATATAAAAATTATAATATACCTTATATATAATTTAAATTATATGAAATTAAATATGATAGTTCATAATTGACAACTATAAGATGATAAATTTAAGTAAATAAATCGTATCAAAACAAGAACACTAAACAATAGGCAAATATATGAGAATCTCATCTGTCTAGAATAGGAGGCAATAGATTGCAATATATCATCAAAATGGGGGACCACACATCAGCACAGGTATACTAATTTTTAGAATACACGCATAAGTTCATATCATAAAAACAGGGAACCACATAGTAGAGTAAGAACAGGTGCAAACATATATAGGATATATGCATGCTAATTTTTATTTATTACATAAATTTTTTCTTTTCATTCTGCTTGAATCTTATATCAATGGTCTTCCCTCCTCTGCCGATTCATGCTAATCACAATTTTTTCTCACGTTCAAGGGACATTCAGGTTGCCCCTTGTTTCTGTGAGTCAAAAACACCAAAACGACCCTAGAAAGAGAGAGACCACCATGCCTCTCTATGAGAGAGAGGATACCACGGATAGATGCCAACGTACCGCCACCACCCTGTCAAAACTATGTCTCGTCGGAAAATAGAGAACTGATTCACCAAAGAAGGGAGAGAGAGAGATGATACCATAAAAGGAGGAGTTTAAGGATTTTACAATTTTAATTTGAGTTTGGATCAGGTTAACCTATTTGGATACAGGTCGACCTGATCCATTCTTATAAAATCAATGAAACTAAGTACCCACGTACCTGTATGTGTACCCGTACCTGATAGATACCTAGTGCGGGTACTCTAACCTAAGTGGCGTACTCGTGCTTCACAGGTTGCTGAAGTAAATTGCCTCTCAAACTGCTTATTTTTGTGGACCTTGACTGTTGTTCTTGAGAGGTCGCTCTTGAAGGCAAGGTGTCTCTCTTGCCAAAGGGGACGAGATCAAACTAATCCTTGTCTATTCCAAGGAGCAGAGTGGTTACTGTTAAGAGCGAGAACAATTAGGAAGCAAAAGATATCCTGTCGATGTTGTCCCTGTGCCACAAGAGAGAACGAGAAACTGTGTTGCTTGGCTTCACGGGTGTTGATGCTTCTTCTGCTGCCAAGGGAGAACAAGCAGAAGGTTGTTGCTGTTGCAGAGATGCTTTTTCCTAGTCGGAGACCTTCTAATAGTGTCGCACTCGAGCAGAAAGCACAAAACCACACAAAAATCGCAGTAAAAACTTCAAGGTTTTTATAAGCCAAGCATGTATAGTATGATATGGGTGATATGCACCTATATCGTGTGATATGGCCTATATATCACACGATACAGGCCAATACAGAACCAGCCTGCGATACGAGACAATACACATAGCACTGCTTGCTAGTCCTTCATGCACATACTTCATGCGAGCAAAGGGAATAAAAGCAAGCATACTTTCAAGGTTCCACGAGTCTCATGGGCTTCAACTTGATACTTACATCAGTTTATGGGAGAGAAATTGGGCATGCTATGATATTATTTATGCCAGTAAAAGGAAGAAAGGAGATAGGCAATATAGTTTATTTAAACTAATTTCAGACTGAAGATATTATTGATCAAGATAACATAATTCTATATATGCACATAAGCACTGTTGCTATTGCATGTTCATTTATGAAAATGTACCACCTATGAAAGACATTGCAACTGACTCTAAACCGATTACCTCAAAATCTTGTTCTCATGCACTTATATAATTGAGAAAAGAAATCATAAAGGCTGAATTACAAACTTCAGATGTTCATTCTATAGCCAGATCCAACAATGCTTCTCAAAATGTTCTCACTTGTTTTGATTGAATGCACATGCTACCAATAGGTTAGAAACAGAATTGGTTGTTGTACTTTGAAGTTATCCAAGTTGACAAAGGAGTTCATTTATCCATTATATATGCTATAATATTTTTATTGAAGCTCTCTCCAATAAAAAGTAGGAACTTGGCATTGATGGAAACACCAGCGAAACAAATTTGTTGACACTTAAAACCAAAAAGGGAACCATTGGAAAGGCTTTGAGATAGCTTATACAAAGCAACAATATACAAGTTCCTTGGAATTGGATAAAACGCACAAAGTACAGTCACCTGCCCATTCCACTCTGACCAAATACCCCAGTGAGGAAAGTGCCCAACCTGGTATAGACCCCCACAATCCCAAGCCTCAGCTATGAGCTGTTGAACATGAAAGAAAGAGCACCACATTTAGTATCAAGTGTTATTGTCACCAACATAACGTGCATGCCACAGTTGACCCGCAAGCAGAATCCTATTATACAGATCTACTAGCCGGACTGGGATAGGTGGTAACTAATAATCTTCATTTTTTCATGTAATAAATGTTTCACGTTCATTTTTCTAAGAGATATATGTGCACTCTTAAGTTAAAAAGACAGGGATTAAATGAAATCTTGAAGAATACAAACACAACCAAGACCAAGTGTATTACAATAAAAATCAACCGTCTGAATCTATAGGTTTTGTGCTCCCTAAGATAAAGAAAAGAATAGAAAATCTTAGCTCTTTCGAGGCACAACATAAGAGAGAAACCTCAAAGTTTAAAATAGATAATCCAATGTGATCCACATGTTCTACATGAATAAAAAAGATCAAGTATCTACTGTTAGCAACTAACTTTGCTTTGCCAAAAAGAAGTCATAGCATGTTGAAACCATGAAATAATAAAAGAACAAATGCACATGAATACCATACAGCACAAGAATACAAAAACATGAAATCTTGAGCTTTAGCTCATTATGGGCAAAGTTATTGTTCTAAACTGGCTAGAAATAATAAATGATCAAACTCTATACTTTTTGTACAGTAGTCTTGCCCTAAGTGTAATGGTAATGTGCTGTCCTCTCAAAAGAGCTGCAGTGAGTTGAAAGGTTACAGACTGCTTCTATCTGAAGTGCTGTCCTTTCAAAAGAAGTTCCGCTCAAATCAAGCTTAGCTGATGCATCTCGAATTTTCAAGCTAGGCAAGCGCGACATGAACATTATCATTCAGGCACTACATTCAATTTTGGTGCATCACGCCAAGCAGAATAGATCAAGTTTACACTTAGGCACTCAGGCTAACAGTTTATTAGTGCTGCAGCCAGAATGAAGAAAGAAAGCTTGCTGTCACATAACAATTCCAATTACTATCAAGCTACAGATCTATTTATTGATCCAATTTGAGTGCCGATCAATTCATTCTCAGGGAATTGTGTGATGCTGTTGTCATCCTTCAGAAAAGGCTCAGTTACATCTTTCAAGTATGTTCTTCTCCCCTTCAATGCAAGGGGATTCATTTCCTATGGATGTTTCTGGACATGGTCGTTGTTAGCTCTTACTAGTATGAGTCCAGGTTTCTCATATTCATGCTATTATCAACTCCATCTAGCTTCATATCTTCAAGTTTTACGTTCAGTATGAGGCATGCAGGATAAGATTTAAAACCATCCAACTTGCACCCTCCAATAAAAGGAACTTGCAGACGAGGATGGGAATCAAGCTACGTACCTTCACTCCTCTGAGGATTGGGTCATTGGTAATCATATCAATTAACGGAGGATTGCTTAGAGGAGTTCCAGTTGTCACATAATCAACTTCTGAGAAGATTCCATACACATTTACTGGATCCCATAGACTTCAAAAACCCGCAAACACAGTGCCTTCAGAAGGGTGAAGACAAGATCAGAAAGCACCAAATTCAGAAAATGCAAAACCTGGAAGCTCTGGTCATGATAGAAGCAAGATCAAAGCGGAATCCGTCAACATGCATTTCCAATACCCAGTATCTGTTGTGCAACAGCAAATACAGAGTATAACTACCAAGTCGGAGAAAACATTTGATACCCTGTGGTGATAATCGAAAGTGTGGATCAATCAAAGTAAAGGTACACTAAATAAGGTAACCAGATGTGGTAGAAGACGATGTCTATATACCTAAAACAGCATTCATCTCAAAGTTTCATTATTTTTCTGTTGGAGAAGAAATGCAGAAAATAAGTGGAGGAACATGCAACAAAACTGGGCTAGATAAGATGTAGGGAGTCGAAAAGTGAACTACAAAAGATGTGGAAGACCATATACATACATTTGGTATAGCCCTCATTCCAAAAATGATGTCACCATTTAAAATAACAGCGAACTGTTGTGAAAGCTTTGCAATAAGAAATGATGTAACCACTTAAAATAACAAAAAATCATTAGCTAAACAAAGATATAAAAGTAGAAGAATATTTTACCGCACAAGAATACAAAATCATGAAAACCCCCGTTAGTTGGTTGTACTTTAAGATTAATCAACCAGTTACTGCAATGTTCAAATCCCAATTTTCGTTGAATAAAAAATCAAGTAACTTGATAAACACTACGGAAACAGCAATAGACAGACCTAGAATCTCGTTGGTTTTTCAGTTAACAACTATAGCTTAAAATTGTTAACAGATACAACTGCAGATATGTAACATATCGCATTCAAAAGATCACATGGATTCATCAATGCTGAGGCTTTTGTGGCCCAAAGTATTTAAGGATTTAGACAAAAGAATGAAGTGAGCATCAACTGAAAGTAAACTAAGCTGTGGCTCAGAAAATAAAAACAGATTAAGCATTACATGCCTGAACACTCATGATTGATTGATTATGAGTTAACTGTTTGACTAATTTACTCCTAAGATTGTCCTGGAATTCAGGTGGTTGACTATTTCACATTTCTTCAGAAGTTTACATGCCTAGCATTCAGAAGCACATGAACAAAAGTATGAAATGTATTATTTTGCAAGAAATATTGATGCACGCCAATTGATTTGAACTTGCTGCATACAAAGGCGCTTTCATAACAACGTTCCAAATATATTTTCAACTCCTTTGACGCATGAAATGTTCCTTCCTCGTGATATATTGAGGAGGGAATCTCCTCGAGGGTAACTTGTTCGAAACATAGTCTGTCAAGTGCAGCAAGAATTATATAATGACATGTCTGTTACAGATGAACAAAGTTAGCATGTAAAATCCTATCTATAAGGTAGCTGCATCAGAAATGTAAATGGTTCACCATGCCTTCTTTCCGATGTTTTCAGAGTGACTGCATGTGGATAACAATCTAATGAAGACATTTCAGAGATTCAAGGTCAGATTTACTAAAGAGCTTAACATAAAAGTGGATCTGTTTAACATAACTAGGTAGAGGAAAGTGATATAACTGTAACATATACCTCAAGCAATCCACTATAAACTGGCGCACAACAGGATGGTTGCAATTGAAGGTGTTGCCGCAACCAGAATAGTTATAAAATTCACCCTGCATAGTGTTTCAAAGGAAAGTAAGATTCTGCATGTAGAATAACAGGATACAAACATGCAGAAAAGATATTCCACTCTTAAGACATTAGATTAAATAGGATATGAAAGAAATTAAAGTATGCATTTGGTTCAGAACATGAAGATGGCGCACAAAGGATGACCATATCATGAACACAAAGGAAACTCAGTTACCAAGGGCTGTACCTTTGGTGCAAGCATGTAATAGACACTATTAGCAAGACCCCTAAATGACAATATGGGTCCTTTCTCATTTCCTTCAGCTGTGTGATTGAAAACCACGTCCATAAGCACCTAAATAAGCAAGCACAGACAAAGAACAGGTATAGCTCAAATTATCAAATAAGGAAGTCCTCAACAGGAAACAAATAGAAATATTTATTCACCTCAATGCCTCGTTTGTGAGCTTCTCTAACAAGAAGCCTGAACTCATTATTTGCTTCACGCCCACAATTTCTGATGCCTGAGGAGGAGTATCTTGTCATAGGTGAGAAAAAGTTAACAGTTGAGTATCCCCAAAAGTTGACCCTAAAGCAAGAATTTGGATTAATGTCAGATGGTGGCATTACCAATTAATGTAATTCAATGTAGATAAACAGGCATTTCCGTCAATTAGTGATGTCAATGAACGGAAGTTCTGGCCAAATCCTAGGTTTAAGTGGTGAATTGTAGCCTGTACTATGAAGGTCATTAGTTAGATAAGTCGTATATGGACTTGTACCATATCATTAAATTCCTTTATTTCCCCAGAACTTTAACAATAGAAATTTTTATTTCTACAATCACTAAAAAATGTTAATAAGAACATACAAAACAAGTTAAATATCACATATAACATATTAAAAAGCAAATAACGCATGAAAATCCCAGATAGAATCAAGAGTTTGAGACATTAATAAAACTGGTTATGGCATTGATAACACAACTACAACTTACAAGACAGCCAACAAAACTAAATATTTTACACCTAATTCCTTATGTCATTCTCTAGATAATGTTTTAATTAGTATAAAATCATCAATGTAAGTACAGTGTGTGTGTATCTTTGTCCCTGTAAGAATCCTACAAAATATCTAGGTTGACATTGGAAATTCATCAATTTAAGTACTTTACTTTTCTTAGTAGCAGTTTTCTGAATAGAATTTATAGATTATTTTTATTCCTTTTTGCTAAAGTTGTCTGGTTCTCTTGGCATTAGAAACTGACGCATGAACAATGTTGTCTTTCTTGACATGGATTGCATACATCAGTAATAGAAACTTCACTGTGTCAATGCCCAATGAATGAGGCGACTTTCAGGATCAAACAAAATAAAAGGCAATTGTAAGAGAAAAGCAGACGACCTAATTAAATATCAATGAAGAATTGCAGAAGCTTCTCGGGTTGACTCACTTGTAATCGCCTAAGACAGGATTATAGTTGAAATACTCCAGCTCATTGAACTCATGACAGGGCATAAGTTCTATACAGTTGATACCAAGTTCCTGTTTACAGAGGAAGAAACTTGAGTTGAACATTATCAGTTTCACCAATGTACCAACGACTATCAGGTTCACAAAAGTTAACTAAATTCAACACAAGATTTTGTTTGTTTGTCTCCGTACAGTTGCAGCTTTTCATATATCACTATATAAAAAGTCCATATATATGAGCATATAATAATGCAAACTCTGCTGCCGCTTCCACTCTTTAGTGCTCCCCTAACTTTTAATCTGTGAAAAGGCTCCTCTAGACAATTATTTTGGATACCAAAGTTCCAACAATATAAAAGACCTTTTTACAACAATACTTCACAATGTCGATCATAAAAAGTACAGTTCAAATTTTATGAATGTGAAACAAAATGGACCATAGCATGGAAAATTTAGCTGTTACAGAAAGAGATGAGACATTAAATGATTAGGATAATCTCACAAATAGCAATGCATAATTAAATGGCAGAATCTGTGTCCGCTTTTGCTATCCATACCAACAAAATAGAGCAGTATAACTGTAGGATGCGCTAAAGGATCAACAGGAAAGAGATTAACAGTTACACCAGAAAACAGAAAGAAACCTAATTTAGTACATTTTCGTCAGGAAGAGTACTACAAGGAATGTATTATCATTTATTATCAATCTCATCATCACAAAGGCAAATGCAAGATCAATCGCAACAAATAAACAGCTGATTCTGCAATGAATGGCATGCTTTCATATGATTAAACATGTAAACACTAACACCCAACAATATGTTTATACAAAAATTACTCCTCCAATTGCAAGTCAAGCACACCTTCAAGTGGTCAAGCTTCTCAACGATGCCACGATAAGTACCAGGAAAGTCGGTCTTGCTAGAGTCATGCTTTGTGAACCCACGGACATGCATTTCATATATAATAAGGTCACTCTGAGGATATTGCAGTGGTAGATCGCCCTCCCAGTCAAACTACATGAAAATAGCGTGATCACATAGAAAGCCCATATTTAAATGTTTTAGTGAAAATGAAATATACATCAAGTTAAGGCATGTCCTTGCATAAAAAATTAAAGTACAACCTGGCATACATAAGTAACGAGATGTTGTTCTCAAAAGCATAATAGGAGAGATTTGAGCAAGAGAAGAGCCCCAGAAAGAGATGAAAAAATATTAAATGGGAAGTAAGCCACTAAATATTGCAATACGAAAGAACAGTTACACATAGTCAAGCATGAAAAGATGAGATTGCCGATTCAAACATCCTAATGAGGAAATGGGAAAGCCAAATATGAACTAAAGGTACATATACTAATGTTCTCCATACATTTTAGCACCGTTTGGGTACATGGTTGAAATGCTAATAAAAGAAACTACTCACACTACTACTACATATTAGTACTTCTATAAACCAGACCAATAAGAGAATTTCTTAACCAACAGTTCCCAAAAAAGAAAACCTTTCTTATTTTATCGGTCAAAATCATAGTCACTGTTCAAGGCAATTGTTTAAAATGTAGTTATGTTCAGTAAAACACCATCAACTTAATAATATGTGAAAAATACTGCAAACAAGTACTCAATACATACATATTATTTTTACTTACATACATTTACATAATGAGGTTATTAGAAACAAATTAGGAGTGGCATCAATAGAGGATAAAATGAGCGAACATCGTTTAAGATGGTTTGGACATATAGAAAGAAGATCAAAAGAAGAACCTGTAAGAAGGTTAGAAAAACTAAATTTGGAAAGTATTAAAAGAGGTAGAGAACGACCACAAAAGTGTTGGAAAGAAACAATAAAGAATGATCTAGCTTATTGGGAGTTAACTGCTAACATGGCACCCGATAGGGATCTGTGGAAACAAAGAATCCATGTAGCTGACCCCGTCTAGTATGGGAAAAGGCTTAGTTGTTGTTGTTGTTGTTGTACATTTACATGTATATATATATATATATATATATATATATATTACAAGATAAATATTTCTTAATGATGTTAACACTTTTAAGTATACAGTTTTCTTCTTCCCATCCTCTTGTTTTCAAGTACATGTTCTAAGTCAATTTATTGTTTTCCCATGAGTAGCAATTAAACCTTTCATTTCTTATATTGTTTTCTTCCTTTTATGGAAACGTTTTAAAACATCTGAAACTTCCCCAAGATTCTTTCAGAAGAAATCCACTGACTGAAGAAAAACTCCAGAGAACAAGCTTGCTGAGGAGATGCTGAAAATGATAATGGCGCTATAAATAAAGTCCAACTCAGGCCGCCTAATCCACCTAAACATCTGGTGGCGCTTGACTGTCTAGTCAAGTACTTCAAGGAGGCAGCATCAGAACTACTTTCTTAAATGTCTTTCATGGACCATGATTTGTTGCAATAGTTTGTAAACTAATACATAATCATAACTATGTACTTGCTATTAATGCAAACGCTTTAACATAAGTCATGAATATGACTAGAAAACCTAGAAGAAAAATTTGTGCCTAGACTACTACTGAGGCTGCAAGTGCATACTCCAACTATATCCAAACCAAGAAAAGAGAAGAGATATCAGAAAAGTTTATACTTCAGATGCTGCATAACCAGAAATAGATCGACGTCGTCTAGAAATTTGAAATTTACCTCATCTTCTGAAGAAATCACTGTACCAGCCATTTGAGGCCAATGATTGTCATCAGGCCCCATGACACCATACTCTCCTCTGCTCACAACAGCCTGAACACATACAACAAACATAAAGATACAGTCATACAGACTCATTGAACGCATACACAAGGATACTAGAGTACATTCCGTTTTTCTATTATGAACCATGATGACAGGAACACAAATACAAGCATGAGCACATGAGACTTGAATTTCATGATCAACTACAGATATGATACTGATCCAAGTTAACTTGAGTAACCTTTGCATAGGGATCCAACAGTATACGAGAAGAGTCGTAATAATGTCCCTCTTCAGGACAGTATTTTCCATCAACTCTGTACCCATATAGCATATCTTTGAAATCTCCCAATACAAATGCATGCCATACATCACCAGTCTTGTTCATCAATGGATCAAGGACTATCTCTTCAGTTGTTTTTTTCTGCAAAGTTATGACAAATAATTGTTAGGGCACAGAGATGGAAGAAACACAAACAGAAACATTATACAAATCTAAGAACATGGAAAGCACGCTATTACCCTGTGTTGACAAGGATAAAGTCATCATGTACCTCATTTAGATCAGACATGCTGATCAAGCATAGAGTGACAGAAGTGGCTCCACCAGAAACAATTGCAAAATTTACTCCTCCATCTCCCACGGTTGCACCAAAGGGAAAAGGACTTCCTCCGAGTACTTCAAAAGCTTTCACTTTTGGTCGCTCAACTACTACTGTCGTGGAATCCCGACCTATCTCCGTCTCTGCCTCTAGACCATCAGATGCGCTCGTAACTAACACATTTGCCTTCTCATGATCATCCCCTGCTGCCCTAGGAATTAACGATTCCGCTCTTCGCCTCCAGCTTCTACTTTCTTTTTCAAAAATCACCGATTTACGAGGAACGGTGGGCTTCACAAGAGGGCGAACATTGCAAAACAAGAAATTTGATGTGCAAGACATTATCCTTGCTAACTCCATGCCGGAGAAACTCAGATATCAGATTTTCCCATGAACACGTTACTGGCAAAAAACAATAAAAATATATATATATACAGTTAAAAAGGGGCGGTAACACTCAGTCACCCGGGTGCAGGACTCAATGAAATTACCGGCTTCCAGCTATTCAAAAGAAAGCTATCATATGTTAAAAAGGAAAGCAACTATTCTCGATAATGTAAAAAAGAAAAAGAAAATGTACTCAAAGCGCACAGGGTTCAGTAACTCAAAACTCAAGGAAAGCAAAACTCCTACAACGAACCACTCCCGCAAAACTCCAAATGTCATCATTAGGGGAGACGAAGCAAAATACTCGGTAACAGTCAAAAAAGCACATCGAATACCCTACTTACCTGCATTTTCTAAGATCTATTTTCTCTACTACGTTTAGCGGAAGGTGTAACTAAATCATCTCAAGATACAGAAAACTCAAGGAGGAAAGCGGAGCTATTTCGAATAACAGCCCGGATAAAACTCACAAAAAGTCAACATCGAAAAGGGTGAGAAACTGTAACGAAACACTTACCATTCCCTAATTCCCCGCACTTTACGATCTATTTTCTCAATTGCCTTTAGCAGAACCCCCAACCAAATCGAAACTCACTTCAGAAATCAACCGATCATCCATGAAAACACCTCGACAAAAACAGAAAGGTCACAAGGAGAGATTGGCGAACCAACAACCTCAGTTTCAATAGCAACGAACTAGTCAGGGAGATTCGGAGCATTAATTCTCCCAGCAAAAGTAATGTAGAGCCGGGCTTGACGTAAGTTTGCAAAGATAGAGGCCTCTACCGCGAGACTGTAGAAGTAGGGGGTTCGACTCTGGGTCGGAGGGAGGAAGAAAAGGAGAAATGGTGGGTCGGATAGAAGGATTCCAGGAGGCGTCTATCTGATATTCCCGCTTCACCATCGGACGATTTGAACCCCGCCATGTCTCGCGTTCTGTCGTTTCCCCTCATATTTATAGCTGTTCTTTTGAGAAACGGACAAAAAGTCGCCCCAAAGATGTAGATATTTCCATTTAACGGCACAATCATTTATTTATTACAGTAAACGGGACGGAGGTTATGGATGGCTTGTTTATTATTAGCTCAGGAGTTCACGTTCGTCTCCTTGGCTCGATCGACCGGATCCCAGCATGAACCAAACACAAGCCGAGCTAGAGGAATTGAACATGAGATGCTAATCAAAGTTAAGAAATGTCAATTTTTGCGTATAATTATGAGTAGAAATTGCACTCAAAGTGATAGCTCACCTGGTCGAGGGACTTGACTCGCAAGTTGCAGGTTCGATACGCTCAGCCTCCCTATTGTAAGCAAACAAGTAATTAAGATAATTAATTTTTTTATTAAAACTTAAGTAAAACTAATTGCATTTTATCTACTCAATTCGTATGGTTAACATCATTTTCTAACATATAGTTTTGAAAAGTTTCATGTGATTAACTGGCATGATACAAACGATTCATTTATATGCAGCTCGTTTAAATTAACAAGCCAACTCATGTTCTCTCGTCACAAATTGAACATGAATGAACTCATCTTGACCCAGGCCAAGCCACGAGCAGCCGGCTCATTTACCAGCCCTAAGCAGAGATGCACTGACCGTTGCCGACTCGGGTATCTTTTGCTTGTAATTTGCATTAAACCGGCTACATGATGGAAACTTTCCGTATTTCCATACCAACTGCCTCTTTTTACGTTTAGCAGCACACATTTTCGAGATATTGCTGCTGGACGAGTGACCGTGACAGATGAGAGTCTTGGGATCTTTAATCTTTTCCTTCCCAGAAGTTATGGAATGTCATTGCACGTATTTTTTATTTTATCATTTTAAAAATGAAAAACAACACCTAAAGCAAGAAAAAGATCTTAAGTTTAGAACAACGAACTACAATATTGTAAGTAGGCATGACCGGTTCCGATCTTCTTCAAACTAGATATCGAAATTGAACCGGGACCAAGGCAGTTCCGGTTTTGATTTGATTTAGGTTTCATGAGAGGTGGAACTGAAATCGAATTGAGTGGTCCTCAGTGTCAGTTCTTGGCCTGATTTAATTTTTTTTGGAACCACATCGATTGAGAAATGACTCTCTAATAAAAGTTGATGGAGAGAGAGAGAGGAAGAATTGATTCATATATATATATATATATATATATATATATATATATATATATATATATATATATATATATATATATATATATAAACTTTTATTTATGTACTCATGTCTCGTCTATACTTTTTCGAAGCAAATTATAATATGGTTTTTATTTTTTATTTTTTATTTTTTCAAAACATCTTTTAACTTCTAACTTTGCCTCAAAAAATAAATGAAAGCACTTGGAAAATAAAAACTCAAACCCAATCAAGTCCGTCCAAAGCTTGAGAAAAGACCCAACAAAAAAATGGGTATTGGGTCATTGGGGTTTTGGTTTGAAACACCACTGACCCGATTTGTAACACCTGCCCCCCAAACAAGAAGTGACTTTCTTGTATGTGTTCATGTTTTAAAAAGTACGCTAGAATAAGCTCTCAATGTTTAGTTGTTTTATTTATACAGTTTATAAATCGATTGTTTGAGGAAGTTACTTTTATTTGTTTTAAATGACATTTTATAATGAACTGCAGATTTAGTTGTGAATATAGAAAATGCGCATTGCTTTTCATATTACTAGTTATCATCGGCACCACCTTCTACGGCCTAACACCATCTGTTGGGGAGTGGTAGTGGCTGGTGGAGATGACCAAAGTGGTGGCTGGTGGTCATGAGGGATTCAGGGCAGCAGGGGATGGTTTCGAGATGACTAAATACCAACTTACTGGTGGTGGTGGCTACTAAATGTTGTTGATGGTGGTTCACGGCAGGCTATAATGGTGGTTGATGGTGGCAATAATGGCGGTGGCGATTTAGTATCCATTGGTGACGACAACACGGTGGTAAAAGGACTAAATGGAACATCAAAAAAAAAAGCAAAGTCTTGTCACCTTGTTTCATTGAACAGTAGAAAAGGATGCATAAAATCAATAAAAATATCTTACAAAGAAATAATGACCCATAATAAGTATAGGGAATTACTATTTGCACATCTTTTTTCTATTTACACATTCTTTCGAACTGTCCCCAGCACTATCTCTTCTCTCCACACCATTTTTCGATGTTCTCTTCTCTCCACTCAGGTACCCAACATTTTGTTCTCGTGTTTACCATAGTTGTGTTCAGTCCAAAAGGTACTCTGATAATTTTTGAAATAGTGCAGGCGTATTTTGGAAAAGCAAGGAAAAAGGAATGTATGTATAATGATTTGAGTGTAAGGATAACAATTGTGTAAGTATAAGCAGAGACAGCCTTGTTATATACAGTAGCATTGAAACATATCTTCCCTATTATCTATTTAACTTATATCTCAAATTCCCTAAGGTATATGGTTGTATTTTCCTTGTAATATATGGTCGTACATTGATACCCCTACCAATAATCTCTGTTCCTAAAAATATTGACATTTTGAAGGCACTTTAGTCCTTCTTTTAATGGTGTAAAAGCAAGAGACTGGATATTTTCCTGGGATTTATCCAATCAACTTATTGCATAGAACTATATACCTAATTGGTCCATCAAGATGGAGTTTGAATTGGTCATAAACTTAGGCCGATACTCTACACGCTGATGTTTTGTCCATTATGAGGGACTTAAAATCCCCGAGCTTTTGCCGGATAATCTAAAGAAGCATCGGTATTGAGCCAAACATTTGCTGATATTTGGCAACTAACCACCACCACCACCCCCCCAAAAAAAATATGGCAAAGCACACCAATAACTCCGGTCAAGGTTCTAAAGCTGGTTTCATCCTTATCAAGAGCCAACTGAAGTTGTCTTTCTTATTGAAGTGCTCCAATGAGAGGGACTGGTAACTGTTTAAGAAACATCTGTTTCATCATATGCAAAAGGAATTCTATTTATAAAGTTTTGTTCAGCAGTATCAGTTTCATTTTGAGTAAAGCGTTCATCTAGTTTTATGGTAGAGGCTTTTGTGAGTAGGCCCCCTCCAAAAGGTGCTGCTTTTGGTTCAATGTAGTGTTAAAGGCAAAACAAGTCAAAAGGTGACATTAACCATGGAACTCCAAACTTTCTTCTAAGCCTGGAAATGCATGCGTGTGTGTGTGTGTGAGAGAGAGAGAGAGAGGAGGTATGGCATGCATAAATGTTTAGCATTTCGACTCTCTGTCTCTACATATATATATATATATATATATATTCTTTAGAAACCGTAATGTATCATCTATTCTTTAGAAACTGTAATGTATCATTTAAAAAAAAGGCAGTATCTTGGCTGATTATAAGTAGGATTTCCCAGTACATATAATTGACATAATAAAACAAAAGGAGTTGAGTTGCAAATGTATACTGACTTGTTGGTGCCCGTAATTAAGGGGCTTGGTGCACTGGCAAGGGGGTTCGCCTTTGTGATGCAAGGTCAGGAACTTGATACCCGGGTGTGCATCTACGGGGTGGCTGACTTATTGAGATGGGCCAAGCATTGTTTGCTTGTTTGAAAATCCAAAACTTTGTTTGCCTATAATCTACAAACAAGAGGCCGTGACTCCTTGACCATGGGAACGCCTTAAAATATCATTGAAGTTGATTAGAAGAGCCTAGATTTTACACATGCACGCAGCACGCGTGCATACACACACACATATATTGCTGTCAGAAGTGATGACTCAACTCAAACAGTGGAGCAAATTAAACTCGATGGAATAGAATAAGATGTAAGAGCAAGAACTCTAACCCTCATTCTCAAGGAAGGCTTTAGGAAGTGAAATGAATTTTCAGAAACATGACTGATTGGGACACCAAGTGTATGATTGATTTTTTTGCTCCCTTTCTTTTCTAATTAGAAGCGCTATTATCGAGAAAGCAGAACACATGTTGTTCTTCTCAAACGTTATTCCTGGTAACTCCTCACTTTTTACTTTTATGCTATCCTTTTTACCGCCTCACTTATTGGGACATGCCAATTGACCACATAATCTGTACTTTTAGGAACAACTTGAGGTAATGGACCCACTTTACACTAGGGTCTTGACCCCTCAAGAACCTGGTCTCTCCCTCTCTTCAAGACTCTTGATTTTATGTCACTTGCCCTCGTGCATCTATTAGTGTTAACACATGCCCTTTACGACTCTATGTCCGTAATTATAGAGGGTATGAGTCGTAAGCAAATTAACCTTATGCCAAAAAGGATACTGACACATTTGCTTCTTTAGTGCTTTCTCAGGATTTTGTTTGTCTACCTTTAAGATCCATAAATTCAACAAGCCCTTCATACTTCATGTTTTTACACCTCCCTTTAGAAAAAACCTTTCCAAATTTTCTTGCCTTTCTTTCAGATGTTGACCTTCCTCACATTGAAGAATCAACTTTTTGTTTCATTGATTTCTATATTGATGAGTTGCCATTGACCTAGAATAACTTTGTGATGTCTTGTTGCTCAAATTTTATTCACCCTTTTAGCCTTCAACCAATCAAGTGATTTTGTAGATAGAGTTGGAGACAAAAATGATGCCTACGGATACAATACAGTGTCTATGACCTTACCATATTATCTTGTTTGACCATACAATTTGATAACAACCTTCTCTGTTCCTTTTTGTGTTTCTAGATTTCTCAATACAACCACTTCTAATTTTCTTGGGATTGATGTCTCTCATCGTTCTAGACATGCTAGCGATCACCAGTCTCCCGATCGAAGGTGTTGACCCTATCTCCTTGGCCAACTAGGATTTCAATACACCCAAACTTACATTACGACTTTCTTGAGACGACTTTATTTGTCAACATTTAGGTATTGGGCTTGTGATAGATGAGGAATACCATTCTTTCTAATATTGTGGTTCTATCATTTCATCGCATGCATTCGCAGAACCAACGTCAATAGCAAGTATGCATGGTATACTTCTCGAGAGCTTGTTAAAGAATAACAAGAACTGTATATTCTACTTTTTAATTGTCAAGCCTTCGAAAAGGATACTCAACCTAATGTTTTCAACTTTAGCGGTCTCGAAGAGTATTGGAAAAAATTGAAAGTGATTCTTTAGAAAATGTTGGAATAGACTAAGTAGGTTGAGGGTGTCATAATGGTGATCTTGATGTCATCATTACTTCTCATTAATGGTTGATATTAAATGTCTAATTATATCTACATGTGCATATATGTCATATAGGTTGGCCTAAACATCCTTTGATGCTACACAACCTCCTTCGCTACCGTCTTGGGTTCCAAACCAAATAACCACGTGAGGTCATGCAAATTGATGTTGAAAGGACGCTCCCTCTTCCATCCATAAAACATGATTGATATTTTTTCCATCTTCATTAAACTTCAGTGGAAAAAAAATGCTATCCCTCTCTCTACATTCTCAACTTTCATGAGAAATCTTCTTGAGTTTCTTCTTTTTGCCATCAATCTATGTTCCCATGGCTTCCGGGAAATTCAATTTCATCCAAGATTATGACCTTGGGTTATCATGTATCCCAATACCCTAATTTCGGTTACTTCCTTCTTGGACCTATTGTATTCGTTAGAGAAGGCTCTAGAGTCGTCGATGAAATGATTGTTCTAAAAACCATCTCTTTTTATACAAATCAGTATGAGTATGATTTTTCTCAAAGGATCTTTGCACTTAGCCAAAACCTTCCAAGAAATACGTCTTGTGGTTGGATCGAGTGGGTGCCCAACATGTAGATGATTGGTGCAGGTGGAGAATTTTGACCTAATATAGTTGTCTTGAGTTATTTTTTTGTGGACTTCAACTTCTTAGGTTTTTGGTATAACAAAATTGATTATTTTATTCTCAAGCGATATCATTAGTCTTCCTTCTGATAGTCTCGAACTTCATTCTTTAGGTTCTTCCTCTTTTCGTTTCTCCTTCTTTTTCAAGAATCTATCCTAGAGAGAATTTTTGGAAGCCAATACATGGTCTTGAACACGTTAGCTTTCTTCTATTATGGTTGTGTAAGTTTATCATTTGCCCCAATGATATAGCAATCACTAGGGAGTATTGTGTCCTTGTCGAGGCTTTAATCTTTGAGTACTCTTTTGGTTTTTGTTTTTTTTTTCTTCAATAGTATTTTTGGGGTATAAGCACCTTCTTTTTCTAACTAATGAATGGGGAAACACTCAACATTGTCTCTGGTTTGTGGTGGTTTTTTCAATGTTGGATATACTTGTACTTTCCCTAGTTGAATCCTCTTTCTCCAAGCAACAAGAATTCTTATTGAGTGGAGTTTTATCAAAACTTTGGTTTCAAACTAGAATACTATCAATCTGCCTCAATAAATTGCTCCATTTGGAGTTCAATAATAACTGTGACTTAATCTTTTGAGTCATTGTAATTTTGTGATTCAGTAGATGTCAAAAAGGCTATCCAATTCTATTTACATATCTCTTTCTAAGTGACAGTGATTCTTGTACTCTAAAGATTTCTTGAATGGGGTGGATGCTTTATCTTTTGAATCATAGTATTTTCTTTAGCGTCTAGTGTGTCAATTCAGACTTGTTTAAGGAATCTCCTGTCGCATTTATCCGATTGAGATATTAATTGGCGGTATAACGACATTGAGTTTGGCAATCTTTGTGGTGACTAAAGCCAAACTACAACTTTACCAATTTGACACATGCTGAGTCAAGTAAAGTACTAAGCATGTATTGACTAACCCAAATGTGTTACGACAAAGGCATCTTCATTCTAACATTTCTGCTCCCACTTGTTGCTTAAGTTCTCTTTTTCTATTACCCTACATGAGGAACCACAATCATGAACTTTAACTATCATGGTTGTGTTCTTTTTAGAAATCTGCCTCAAAGCCAACTATAGAAGATTTAGGGGGACAATGTCCCATTTGTCCATTGGCGTCTTAAAAGAGTAAGCTTCCTTATTAGCCAAACTTCTCATTCCTTCTTCATTAACTTTTTTTTATCACCCATTAGCTTTTTGTAAGTAATTATTATTGAAGCTCTTATTGCCCCCTTGATTTTGAATATATATCCTCTTTCAATGACCTCTGATTCAATCAAGACAGTTCCAACTGAGACAGTTGCTCAAACAGACCTCTAAGTCCTCTTTTTCTACAATAATTGCCACAACCCTTTAAGAGATGGACCGTGCCTCCAATATGGACACAACTACCAGTACACCATAGTAATTGTAATTGAGACAATCCTTGAAGAGGGAACTTAGGTTGAGGTCACTACAACCTCGATCTCGACAATCATAACTGATACAGCTCCTGAAGAGGAAACTCCACCTTGGTTGCTTCAGCCTCGATCTCAATAGTCATAGTTGAGACGACTTCTAGATAGGAAACTTGGGTCAAGGCCTTTGTGATCCAAGATTCGAGGGAACCCTTATGTCCATTCCAGTAACTATCATGCAACCTCACTCAAATACATCTCTACCATCAGTAATGGCTCTCGATCTAGAATTGGCCACCATGATGAGTGTCATCAAGGTCCCTCGAAAGGAGACTCAAGTTGATACAATTATTTCGAATGTTGACATCATTGTGGTTGTAGAAAAAGTCATGCCTTCTTCATCCTCGAGAATCAATACTAATGTAGAGTTTATCTCAACTATACTCACTAAGGATCCTAAGAAGGCGATGGATCTTTAAGGTATTCTTTTTCTACCATTCACGGGTTAGTTATCAATCTACACATACCTCTCCATATTGAAAAAACTTTACTTTGATCTCTAAAGGATCATCAACTATCAACTGCCAAGGATCTCTATAAACCGTTGACACCTATAAATCTCTGTTTTAGGTTGGAATGCCTTGCATAATAACGAGCTCAATCAAGGGTGTCTCTTGATAGATTTTAGTCTCATGCTTCTAACTTATGAGATGATATGTACTGATACCGAGAAGTTTGTAAGTGGATTGATTAACTAGGTGCACCTTTCTCTCTTTCTCTTTGAAAGTCGCTTCCCTTATTATAAACTTGCCTCCCTCAATAATCAATTGACTCTACACTATCAGGAACTAAAGGCTATTTTCAGAGCATATGAAGAGGAACAATGAAAATTATGCGACTTTGAAGAGACCTACTTTGAAGCCCTTTCAAGGAATCAAGTACTAGAAGAGTCATTAATGATAGGGAACCACACAACTCTTCAACAAGAGTACGTGGAGTGTTGAATGATCATAGTTTAGGATGAGTTAGCTTGGTCGGGAGCTTCTTATGCCTTTAATAAGGCTTTGATTTCAGACTAGGCAATTGGCATGTGTTCGTTATATTCTTTTGATAAAATGTTTGTTATATGCTCGAGCAACCTTTTGTTTATTGGCTAATAAATTATCTAAGGCCATGAGGTGATCCTCATCTATTAAATCGAGTTTCATCATCAATGATCGCAAATATTCATCAGGTGTAAATTATTCTATTTTGCTACCCACAAAGATTTGACATTGTACCACATCTTATCTGTATGTAAGCTGGAAGGGAGTCATACCATTCACTGAAGGACCCCAGGTAATTCTTCATGCCATTTCCATATGTTGTCCTTAAAAGACTTCTTAATCAAATCAATGATCACCCTATTGGTGACTACAACTTGTCCATTTGCCTGGGTATAATAAGGGATTGAATGTACCAATTTGAGATTGAAATTCTCAAGGCAGGCCGTCACCTTTTCTCCTATGAACATTGTTCCTTTATCAGTTATAATTAATTATGGGATTTCGAACCAAAAGATAATGTAGTCATTGATAAACTTGTTCACATCATCTTGGGTTACTACTTTCAACCGCAATGCCTTAACCCATTTAGTAAAATAATATGTAGTCACTATTAATAAAGTGTGCCCTTTTAATGATTTTGGGTAGATCTTTCATTAAATTCATAGCACATCCTCTAAATGGTCATGGTTTGATGATTAGATGTAATTCCTATATGGATACATTCTGTAGGAGCCAAAATATTGATATTGTTGATGTCTCTTTGCATAAATAATGCAATCTTAGTGCATTGTAGGCCAATAGTATATATGTCAGTCTATTAACCATTTCATTTTATGCCCCAACCAATGGACTCCACAAATTTCTTCATTAACCTCAACCATTATTGTTCGGGCTTCAACCACGCTCAAACACTTTAAAAGCAAATCTTGATGACCGCTTATATAAATCACCATCCAACATGGTGTAACTTAAGGTTCTGCATCGAGTTTTAACATTTGAACATTGAAATGGTAGATTTAAGTATTTTACCGATAAGTCTCTCTAATCATTAGGTTCTTCTGATTCTTGAATCGAGGCTCTTGATGTATGAACCCCATATGTTGGTCTATAATACGAGGTGGTCTGGGTTAAATTATTTATCACTTGATTTTTGTCTTTGAGAATATACAATACCTTTACTTAAACAAAGATTTTTAACAAACATGGTGTATGCTGATGCAAAGGCTATAAGTTAGAACTATGACATCGGTAGTCTCTTGTAATCTGGTTCAATACTACTTGAGAATCATTATAGATCTCTACTTTTCTTATACTAACAATAGATATTAAGCTTAAACCATATATCAAAGTTGATATTCTACTTTGTTATTGGCGAAGACTGGCTCCAAAACCATCGCGTGCATCCCCAATTTCCAAGTTGGAAAAATGGTATAAACACTAATTCACATACCTCTACCATACTTCAAATTGTCTACCATAATGGACCAAGGTTGTTTATCTATCATACTTAGTGCAACGTCCAAGGGATCAATGACCTTGATGCATATAAAATATACCATGAAATTAGTCATGACTTGACCTTTTACTCATTTGAGAGAAAAATATCTCAAATCGAATGGGCATAGCTTGGTTGCCCATTTTACTAGCCTAACTTGAAGAATTGGGCAACTGAGTAGGCAAGGCAAAATATCAACTATGCTTACCTCATGTACTTCAATCCGAAGATAATACTCTAATTTCATGTACATGCAATACAAGGCTCAACACATGTTTTCTATTGAAGAATATCATATTCTACATCAGTAAGTAACTGACTCAAATAGAAAATAGTCCGTTCAGTATTGTTATTGATGTCTCGTGCTAGAAGGGTACCAATGAAAATTTTCATCGCTACTATATATAGTTTCAACAATTTCCTATAAATAGGAGACACCGGCACAAGTGGTTTACTAAATACTTCTTGATTCTTTCAAATGTCAATTGCTACTTTGTACTCCAAACAAAATTGTCTACATTCTTCAACTTAAGTAATGTTGTTAAAGGGTCATTTTCTTTGTGACATTAGCAATAAAATACTACAAATAACTAACATACATGATCAAACTTCACAACTCTTTTTTTCTCGAATGATAGTGGATGGCCCCAACCTTGTTTAGGTCAAGTTTGATTCCTCTATTGGGTACCAATTAAACTAAGAAATGACTAGTAGAAATTGTGAAAGCATATTTGTTAGAATTCATTTTTAAATGGTGCCTTCGCATTCATTGAAAAGCATGCTCAAGGTCAAACAAATGTTTTTTGAAATCCTTATACTTAACCACAATATCATCTATATATGTCTTCATACTTTTCTTAATTAAATCATGAAAAATACAATTCATCACTTGTTGATATCTTGCTCCAACATTTTTTACTCCAAACGGCATAACTACTCATTAATAAATCCCTAATGTCCCGGGGTATTGGAACACTGTGTTATGAGTATCCTTGGGATTCACCTTGATCAGGTTATACCCCAAGGCATCATTCATGAATGATAAGACCACATGGGCAGTTGTTGTATCAATCAACATATGCCATTGGCATGACATGATAGATCTTTTGGAGTGGCTAGTTTGAGATTACGATAGACAATGTATACTCACAATTTCCCATCTTTCTTAACCACAAGAACAATATTAGACAATCAATCTACATCCCAAGTTGTTCTAATGAACTTGGCATCCAAAAGACATTTGATCTCTTGCTTGATTTTTAGAGTATTTTAGGTTTAAATCTTCTCACAAACTACCTATGAGGTTTCATCCTTGTTTTTAGTGGAACAATGAAGTCTCGAGGTAAGTCCAACATGTGATATTCTCAAGCAAAACAATTCTTATATTACTTAATCAACTCAATAAATCATGATTGATTTTCTTCAGATATGATAGTGTTCATCGTTGTTAGTTTTATTGTTCATTCCAAACTCAAATTTACTTCTATCAAAGGATCTGCTAAAATGAAAATTAGGTCATCATTTTGATTGGGGCAATTGAACTCTTCTCCTCGCTGACAAGTGGTGGAATTGTGAGAATGGGACAACACTTAATTTGCTCCCAAGTGGCTTAATATATCCCCTTTTGAGGCATTGTTCAACATAAGTAACTTCCAAATGTTGAAAGCAATCCCTCATAACCTAAAACTGAATATCCAAGAGTAACCTTAGGCAATGGCCATAAATCAGTCAGATCAAAAGTGAATCTCGAGTGATTAATCAATATGATCTCATCTCCTCTAGGGTTTTAGGTATGACTACCGGACTTACCCAAGGTAAATAAAATAACACCTTGGATAAATTAACATCTGTTATAAAAGGATCCTCCTATGTGTTAACGACCTCAACCACTTCATCAATTGAGAACATCACCTTATGATGTAGTGTTGATGACACACAATAGTTTTAATGTATCCAATCATTTCCGAATAGAAAGGAATAACCTAGGTTAACATCAACCATGAAGAAAGGGGTAACTGAAGTTTTTAAACCAACATGAGTTGAACACCCGACTAAAAGGACAACCATTTATCATCACGATAATGTATAATGGTCAAAAATGTCTCGCTAGGGCTTTAGGTGGGTTCTCAAACATTATCAACACATTAGCATTACTAATCAAAGCTTCCCAATTAGGTTTGTGTACCAAGAAATCATCTATTAGAGTAAAATTCACTAGTAGAATAATGATCATCCCTTTCAGAGGATAAAATGTATCATCACTCAAGTCTTCATCGAATATGTATGTTTCATCACTTCCCTATAAACTTCTTCCAACTCTTGTTGACTCACAACATTATCCTATGAACCTTCAACACTCTTAGTTGGCACCACATTCTTTGAATTCAACACGAATTTTGTGGAAATAGAAAACTCGTATGCATTTGGCCCGGTTTCAGCAGCATGTTGTACTTCAAAATTTGTAAAATGCTCCATAGCATCCTTCTCTTGTTCCTGAGCTTCCTTTGTATGATCAACTATATGCTTGAAGTCCTTTTCTCCAAAAGATGGTGAGAACTTCTATCTTCTAACTCATTCCCTCATGGTTAGGATTGAAGGTAGCCAACGAGTCATTTCTCCATTCGCTAAGAACTACTTCGATTGATTCTTCAAAGTCTTCAAGTAGAAAATATAGATACCCATCAGATTTACCATCTTCGGCATAAGCTTTTTTGCTTGACCATCCCTGCATATCTCTCTTTTGGAGAACCAAATGGTTCCAATGGGCATTGATCCTTCATGATAGAATGAAATATATCTGACTCAAAATGTTGATAGCTCATTCCCCGTCTTTGTGGGTAGTCATGCTTTGATTCATCATCAGAGTCTAGCACGACTTGAAAACAATCATTTAAAAGCTATCTCACATGACCATTGAGAGGTCCATTGAATTCCAACCTCCTTTTACTTTGAGTAATTCTTCATTGTACCTACTGCTTTTGGGTATGAGTGATCGGCTAATGATAGAGTCGGGGTCACCTATTAGGGTGATAATTCTCTAACCATTGGTCAACTCTCGATAGATTGGTACGTGACTTAATTATTCAACCTCATAATAGAGAATGATTTCTCTCCAAAAATATCTAGTGAAGTCAAATTGTTTTGCACTCGAACTTCAATGACTCATGGTAGGCATTATCGATGCTCTCGAGGCTCCAATCTTGGCTTAGCTTTGTCTGTTGAAGCTAACTCGGGGTCATGAACAACAAGTCATCATTCCTATCGATATGAGAAAACTCTTCGATGATAGGAATAGCCTTCTTGCCCTACATAAGATTCTGGATCGTGTTACGACTCAAATGGGTAAAACTCATGCCTCACTGGAGTGACTCAATAAGTTTGATATGTGAAGCGACCCAACAACCAAACTGATCTAGGAAATTCTCTTTCGTCCAAAACCCCTGACTTTTGCTTGATCTTAAGGGCTTTGGTCCCACTCGATATGATAATGATGATTTACTCCACTATGATAGTGCACAACAATAGTGTATGACCATCTTCTACTACAACTGATATAGACGAGAATGTATTTGTGTGAGTCTCGAGCTTCAAATATATAAATTTAAGGAAACTATTCTTTACAACTTGTTGTATAACTGAGTGAAATTTGTTGCATTGATTTATGCTTTGCAAAGTCATGTAGTGTTTTTACAATATCACAACATCTTCTTAAGCTCGTCTTGCAAGGGTATCAAATATCCCTCGGGTAGATGAATTTGCCGATCCTTTAGAAAAGATTCGATCAACTTTGGATATATTGAATAGCCGTGGTTCCTTCTCATCGATTTCTTTGTCTTTTTCCTTTAGGGGCCAAAGAGCATTATAGACATAGAGAAGTCTTTGTGTCAACTCGGCAACCATGGCTTCAATCGAGTTTGACTCGTCGTAAGTATCTTGCATCATGTTTTCTAAGCTGGAAATCAAATATTGACATTGATTTTGCCTTGAACCTTCTCATTTATTGCCTAATACGACTTCTACTACTCGGTTAGCCAATTAGACCAAAGTTCCAAATGCATTTGTTTCAACATTATCAAGTACCGCCAACATCAAGCATTCGAGAATTAATTACTGAATCAAATCCTAGAGTTGGAGGACGCATCGACGAACCGTGATGAAGTTATCGACTTGGTTTAGAAACATTTGAGATTGACCTCCAAGCATCGGATACCAAGGTTGATCATAAGTCACACCCTGAATGGGTTGATAAGCATGATGGTAAATATCGAGGTGAGCATTCGACTCTATTTACTCTTGAGTAAGGAGAATTAGAAGATTGTGCCTGCTTATAGTTTTCAATGGAGAGCTAGTGTGCAGATACCGTGCCACTCTCTCTAGATATTTGATGCCAAAAAGATGTAGGAAGACACATGTTAGAAGAAGAGTCTTGAAGGGAGGAAGATACTTGGCTTTCTAGGGATCAAGATCCCATACGTGTAAAGCGGGCCAATTATTCTAGTTGATTTTGAAAAGTACGAATCATGGGTCAATTGGCATGTCCTAATAAGTGTGGCAGCAAAAAGGATAGCATAAAAATAGAAGAGGAAAGTTATTGAGAATCACATTTGAGAAGATGGACATGTGTTCTACTATCTCGATGAAAGTGTATAAATAGCACTTGCAATAAGAAGAGAAAGAGAATACAAAATCAATCGTATAATTGTCATCCTTTTGCCTTATACCTTTTATAGGAGTAGCAATAACATAATTTCTTCAACATCTTCTCGAGCATATTGAGTATTTTACCTTCCTACATAACCTCTAGCAACAACCAAGATATGCAAATAGATTCTCGAGGACCCACTCCATCATGTGAAGCCTTGTACATTCTTCTTTTCTTTGAGAACAAGGGTTAGAGTTTTTTGGCACACCCTTACATCATATTGCATTTCACCAAGTTTAACATGCTCTATCATTAAAGTTGAGTTGTCACTTCTGGCAATCCTACATTCTTTGGCACACCCACTAAGACACATATACTTCCTTGAGGGGTTACTCAATTTATGCAGACTCGATCAGGACAAGTGTATTCGATGACATCATCCAACATGAATGTCAAACATCATCATGCATTACCTTCATACTTTCACTACTCACATATGCTAGGCCTAGACAATTTAAAGGGTCAAGCTTCATTTTCTCATCCTCCACCTCACCAAAAAGAGAATGTGGCAATTATACCTCATGTTCAATTGAATGATGATGTTGTCTTTGAATGTTGGGACCATTAGTTATTCATCTATTGCTAGGGCAGTCCGATGATCTCCAAATGATGTTATTTTGCCAAATGAGAGAATCCATGTCCACCATGATTGCGAAGCAACTAACTAATGTTCGAGATCAAGACATACTTGCTGACAAAAAAAGGCATGCTATTGAAGCAGTTGCCCATGTGACATTATAGAAAGGGCCGATATTTGGTACTTATATAGATTCAGAATGTTCTAGGACCTTTATGGCTCGAGGAGGTGATTTGCAGTATGAACGAGTAAATATTGCTCAAAGATCACCCTAATCCTCGATTCCAATCTCATCTTTTCAAAAATTTTCGTTTTGGTTGATGTTTCATGGTTTTGGGTTGAATGATTCACTTGTTAGATTTTCAAATCAAAATACAATACAGGAAAGACATGGAACAATGACATCTCTTCCTAAAGGAGAGATATTGTTGAGTTGCATCTCCATCAAATGAGAGACGTGTCTGAGCCACATTTCTCTTGTTGTATGTATATATATGCTTTAAACATTATATCTCTTTATGTATTGTAGAATGACAAATAATTTGAGTGGAAGTACTTATGGTAGAATAGATTTTGAGAAGATAATAATTGATTAAAATAGTTATTATACCAAGGATGAGGAGATTGGAAGTGATTGTAGTCTATTGAATAATATATTCATTGACTAGTTGGCCGATGAAATAAAAGAAACATGTGTTGATTGTGAGGGTAATGTACTTAACTATTTGCTTATGTTTGTGATAAAGGATATGTTTAGTAGTCATAATAAGTATTTGAGTATGTAAGAAATATAGAGAGGGAGCATACCATTGTTATTGCTATTTTTTGTTTCAAGAGTAAAGGTGTAATATGGAAGGTATGATTTAGGTGTGAAAGGAGTGACAAATATAGAGAAAGAAAAATATTGATGTTGAAAATAGTATTGGATGAGGAATAAGAAGGTAGAGTGTTCATTTTTATTAACAAGAGAGGTTATAGCTGATGGTTATTAGGAGTTGAGCATAGTAAGCAAGATATATAACTACTCTCTAGGTTTATATCTTTAACATAGTATTGATACTCATCTTTACAAAAGGGCCTATGACATTTCAATCGCTATTATCACACAATGAGCAATCAACTATGAGAGATGTGTGGTACATATGCTATGATCATGCTACATGGTATTTTTCAATGGTAATCACAATATTTTTAAATGTGATATGTTATTTAGGCAGTTAGTTATCCAAGTTGTGATTCATTCTCTCTTGTGCTCCATCTTTGCAATGATACCAACATGAAAGCATAGAGAATTGGAATCAACCATTTCATAAATATATTGAGATGTATATGCAAAGGAGAGAATTATAAGATGATATTGTACACAATATTGAGGATGATGACTAGATGTTATTTATAGTTTGTACATGTAGTTATTTTTTCAATTTAAATGAAAGCATGATTTCATAATAAGTATAGACACCTTTGTAAAGAGTGACAAACCAAAATTTATTTCATTACAAACATTTACATATACACGTAATGAATAATGCAAAAGAATATCCCAAATACAAGGTGTAAACCCCATATACAATGGTTTATCTACAACATCGAGCTCACACATCTTCATCATCATTATCATATATAGTCAATCAATGTACTTATTGGTAGCAATGTTCGTATGTCTTTAACAACTCTAGCAATGTAGGGTCATCTCATAATGGTCGTAGCATGCACTCTAAATGTACTAAAGTTGGTGTTGGTGTATTACGTACTGCAGTAAGATGTTGATATAAGAAAGTAATTACAAAGAAGTTAGTATATTGTGATAAATCAAGACAAAGTTAAAGACTACACTAACACACCAATTATTCATTTATTTACATGGAAAATGATGTATTGTATTACCTAGTTGGAGTCAAACACAACTTACTCATAGAATTCCTTAAAATAAATTGATGCATATGAAGAGTGTACTACTCTATGTATAACTCGTCGTACTCATGAGGATACATTATTGAGACATCAATGTACTCAAGCTCAAAAATAGTGTATGTTATACTTCTCAAGTAGTGTCACGTGGCTCGTATTGTACCTTATATGCATGGGACTTCACAAGTCTATTTGAAATAGAGGGCTTCAATAGCATAACTGAGATGCCTTGACGATGGTTTAATTTTAGAACTACATGATTTGACACATACGGTTCTATAATATCTTTACATTGAATGCATCCATGATATCTAGAGTACTTATATGTATTACAATCCAAGTACTTTGCAGAACTATATATCTACTAGCCAATCTATATTATATAAAATAAAAGATAAGAATGTATAAAATCAAAGGTTTGTTTAATTTAAAAATAAAGAATATAGTTACAATTTAAAAAAATACATATTCTGTCATATTTAAATGCAATTGCTTATGGTACATAGTAAGTCAATCAATAGGTAATTGTCTATGATAAACATTTTTCATCTATCGACATGCTCATAGTTCCTCATCTAGCTATTTTGGTTACATGCTTATTCTAAAAGTTAAGAAATATTCATAAATCCATGCCTACGTTAAAGCATATTAAATTATAAAAAAATAATTATATGAAAGATATTACGACAAACAATAATAGTACAAGTTCTTAGTTGGAGCAAAGAAGTATGTCCATTAAATTGTTGTGCCTCTATCCAAGATGTTTTTTTTAATTATTTATACAAATAAGCTAATGTTATTGCATCCTAAGCATAACCGTCAACCCTTCAAACATCATGTGTCAATAAATGCACGATCGTTATTATTACTCTATCTCTAAATTTATCTTGATATAATGTACAACCTAATTGATACAACAAATATAATAAAGCTTTATTTTTATTACTAACTCTATTTTTTTAAAATTACTTCAGAGCACCTCAAACTTAATAGCTCTGAGTTTAATCTCTAGCAATACATCGATGCTCATCCCTTACATATCAATCAAAATATCTTTCTTGTTTTTAACTATTATCTCTTGTGTCAAGGCAATAAGTCATCCCTTTATTAGAAGACCAAGTATCTTGTAGACATCGTGAAGTGTGAGCCATCTCACCCATGATATATAAAAGTTGCTTGTGTCTAGTTGCCAACACTCGATAAAAGTAATCAACAATGCATGATCTATAACTTCATAGAAAAAATCTTTATACTCAATCAACTCACTCCTATCTGTAATCTTAATCGAATTACTAGGCATCACATCCATTCTCTATACTAACCATGCTCTACCAACATATCTTGTGTGGGTTGTTACCACCTTTCGTATTGTCTATACATTTACATAGTTAGTTGGAATAGTGAGTATTAATATTGAATGTACAATTTCATTAAAGTCAAAAATTACTTGTTCTTACAAGATCTTATAACCAATGTGACCTTAAAAGTTAAGGAGTAATTACAACATATTAGAGAACTACTCATCCTTATTCTCTACAATATCAATCTCAGTCTTTAAGGCATTTATATCCTTCTCATAACGTGAATGCATGTTTTAACAATATTTGTATCTACCAAAATGTCTTATTCTCCTGGTTGTCATCTATAGGGTTGGCATTACATCTCTTAGATGAAGTAGTAATGTTATGCCCTTCTACTCATGTATTATGAGTTATATCTGCATAGCAAAAAAGTAGAATTAATTAGTCAGACTGAAACAATAGAGGCATGTCTCAAAACAAAAACCCAATTGATTTTTTGGTGAGAATCCATCCAAAAACCAATGAAAATAACAAAAAAATAATAAAACAAAAACTAAATCAACAACATACCACGATAAATCATTGAATCCCCCTTCAAATAAGCCCCTATTGCTTCTTTTTTCTCTTTCTCTTCTTTTTTCTTCTTCTTTTTTGACAAATTTTGATCCATTCTTTTGCTACAAATGGATGTACATCAATCAATGGGTGGTTAGAGTGAAAACCAAATGGGAAAAGTGATGGAAAGAGGTAGAAGGGTGATGGTTTGCACAAGAGGAGAGAGAGTGTTGATATGAAAAGAGTATCTTGTGTAATTACTAGGGTATTTTGGAAAATATGGGAAAATGGAGTGTGTGAATAGTAAAAAGGACGTGTGCATATCAATCATAAAGCATAAAGCTTGAAACATCTAGAAATAAGAAACAAACTGGGTAAGCAGATCAACAATTCTATTATAGGCTGAATTAGACCCTATTCTTTAAGACTATAATGTACCCATTTTTTTGCTTTCTTCCTGATGTTGGGCACTAGATTACTCAATGAAGCTAGTTGATACTATAGAAGCTCATCCTTATGGTGCCTAGATTGTTCATGTTCAACTCATGATCGTAACTGAGTTTGAACATGAACTCACCAAAAAAGAGATCGGTTTGGGACTACTCATCTCATCAAAAACTGGTGTGAGCCTTCCTTGTACAGCTTGGCTCTTCAGTGTAGTAGATCTTTTATTGATGAAGTGTACATATTTCCCCTAAGCAATACAATGGTTGTTATTCTCAATATGAGCTACAAGATGAGTTCAAAACACTCATAGCATTAGCCCATCTCCGACTTATGTGTTGTAGATTGTAAGTTCGACTCCCATGGCATGCCTAACTTTAGACTCCAGTTGTATTAAAAAAAAAGAAAAAAGGTGAGTTGAAAAGAGCTCAATATGTTCAAATCTGCACAATGAGCTCAAATGTGGATCATTATTAAATAACAAGCTTGTGAACATGTTCCAACATAATTTTGGTTGCTATATACACATACATGTATGGCCAATAAGCAAGTTAGACAAACTAAGCAACCCTTATTCTACATTTTCCATACGAACTAGTAGAACTAACCACTAGCAAAACATACTTTGTTTAAACCCATTCATAAATGGTTCATCATCCTTTTACTAGTCAAACTAAAAAATTTGATAGATATTTTCTTAAGTAGTCTATTTACTCCCTTATTTACTTAATGCGTTAATGTAGGAGAAGTTAAACAAGATTATGACTCTTCAGTTACCTAAATGCAAATAGCATGTAGTCATGATTTAGATAAAAAAATCAAGATATCGTCATTTAAGGAGCTTTTATGAGCCAAACCAATTATGTTCATGTGCAAGACATGATTTAAGGAACCAAACATATATGAGTTAGGGACCAGCCAAACCGAGCTAAATTATGAGCAACTTGGTTCATTTATCAACCCTACATTCATCTCATTTACCAACCATTTTACATAGCTATTATGCACACATTGATTTTGCTATTCATACACCCCTAGCACCTAATTTATTGAAAATATCCTCTCCAAACACTCTCTTTCTTTCTCCTCCCCCCGCCATGTTCACGTCTCCAACACTCTCTTCTCCTTCTCTATTCCCTCTTTTGATCATCTTCTTTCCCCCTCTCTCATTTATTAGGGACTACATCACCAACACTTTTGACTATCGGTGCAAGGTATGTTCCTGGTCATTTCCCGCTTTCCTCCCTTCCCCTTTTCTTACATTTTCTGTGTTGCTTTCAAAAGAACAAGATGTTTGCTCATCGCAAACCATACATTATGTGTAAGTGTTGGTTCTTCCTATTTTTATTTTTGTCTTGTTCTTGTCTTATACTTTGTCTTATCTGTCTTATTTTTAAGTTTCTTTCATACAAGATGTCAAACGATGTACAAGAATATGGATGTATTTCCTCAAAGAAATCAACTATTATCCAACAAATGCATTGATTGTGTATAGGTGATGGAATTAATTATTTATTTGTATTTGAAACTGATGAAATACTTTGTAGTCGAGATGACTTGATTCAATATACAAGAAGATTTGGAAGAGATTATAGGATTGCTATTATAATAATTTATCCAAAACAGAAATGTAAAAAGAATAAAGTTTGGCTTGGATGTGATAAGAGTGATGAATATAAAGTAAGAAAGCAATTGATGTTGAAAGTAGATGTTAGACTAGTTCAAAGAAAGTAAGATGTCAATTTTCACTTTAAGGAGTTGGTGAGGTGGACGACTTACATAAGTTGATTGTTATTAATGGATCATAATCATCCTCTTGGTTTGTGTGTATTTAAAAGAATATGTATTGTTGATAGATTGACTAATGCCGAATTCAAATTTAACAAATGAGATAACAAAAAGTTATTGTAAGCTAAAACAAATATTAATACAATTAAAGCTGAGTAATAACTTAAATGTTGACATAGTCTATTACATTTACAATGTGATGATGAAGATAAAGTGAGAAGAAATGGGTGCTTGAATAATTCCAACAACTTTTCTATGAAATGAATCATTATTATTACTATACATGGCATTAGGACAATATCGAAGGCGAAATATGTGAGTGATATTGCATTTGTAAAACCTCACTTTAGTTCAACTTATATATGTATTTATGAAGGTATTGGATATTGTTTATACTTATAAGAAAAATAGGTATAAGATGCTTTTCGTTGAGGTCGTAGAATTGATATTTATTAATAAAATATTCTCTATATCATTTGCTTTCTTAAGTTTAAAAAAGAAAGAAAATGATATTTGTGTATTGGGGTGCTTGAAAGAGTTATATGCTCAAGACGGTTTTCCTAATGTAGCTTGCATTGATGGATGCAATTGGTAGTGTTTTTCCTAAGTTAGTACATTTATTATGTAGGTAATATATTGTGAAGAATATTGAATGATATATTATTCTATTGATAAAGGAAAGAATATGCCACTATATTTGGTATTAGTTGAAAGAAAGTTGTGGAGTCTGAAGACAAGAGAATTGATGTCGATCAATTGGGTTTATTAGAAGCAAAGTGAAAGAACTTTACTTCTATAGTATAGTATGTTAAGCAATACTGATTGCATTTGTATAAGAAACAAATTTAGTGTCAGCATAAATTGACCAAATTTTGAATTATGACTCATACAACTAACATATATGAAATATTATTCATGTTTATATACATGTATATGTATGTGTATATAAACATGTATATATAACTATTTGTTATATATATAATTATGTTATTATTTATGATGTATATATGAGATCATTTATGGTATTATATAGGTTGAGAGTGCTCATGTAATATTGAAAGGATTTATTAGTAGCTTGACTGAGAAGTCCTATACGATATGGACCCAATTTTATTTACTAATTAATTTACAAATTATAAAAGTAAAAAATCATGTGAAGAATCACACATTATCAGCAGATACTATATTATAGATTTCTTGGAGCTACTAAAAAATAAGGTTTCATGGCATGCACTTGACTTAATAATGAAATAAACAATTTGAGAAGTTGATTAAGATCTAGTAATATGTGGATGCACCTTGCGATGTTCACATGGTTTACTATTTACTCATGATCTATATTCCTTTTGTTGAAAATATGTCAACCTGTACAGTGGACATCTGTCATTTTATTCTAGAGGAAGCTTGATATGGAGAAAGAGTGATCTAATATACCTGACAGTGAATATGCAAAGTGGAGAGAGGAAGTTGAATTTGAAGAAAATTTTCAACGGTTAAAGAACCATCCTCTATACTATGCAAGATCGATATATGTAACTAATTAAGCAATTACAATAGTCACCTATTTATTATCCTAAAGATTAATCATTTAAAAAATCTATAAGAAGAGAATTATCCTCATGAGAGTATGCAAAAAAGAGATTCTCAAGATAAATCTACTTCTATGAAGAGTTCTCTAGCTTCACGACATCAAAGTCATAAGCCATAAATGTGGGACATCATGAGGACTTTGGCTTCAACCTTCTTCATTGTTAGGTAGTTTTTGTCTACTGACTAGTGTGAGGACATTGCATGATGATGAGATATCTTAGTTTATAATACTATATGTTGTAAATTAGGTTAATATTATAAGAGATGGTAACTATGGATATTACGTTGTCGAGGAGCTCTTGGGAAAAAGAGAGGCATAATGAGTTTAGATTTTGAGAGAATGTTTTATATGGGTGCATACATGTCGTAATAGATATTCCCAGGTTTTCATAGAAGAGTGAATGAACAAGAGTATTCTCCAAGGTATTGCCCGTAATGCTCATTCATATAGACCAACTCGATGGATGTCAATGTCTGGCTTGAGTTGAATAACTGTTGCATAATATAACATTACGTTAGTGTTGCTTTTGAAGATGGGATTGACAATGCTCCTTTTGGTATTTTCAAATGGTGACTATCCACTATTGTGTGATGGATGCTATATATATATATATATTATAGTGAATCAGGATGACACCTCTTAGTAATATGCGATGCTTTAGCTTCTAATTCGTATTGTATTATGTAGCAATTGTATATGCTTAACTTTTGTTTCTTTTACTATAGTTATATATAGTCAATGGAGCGTAAGAATAAAATTAGCATCAATATGTTGTTAATTATGATTTATCATTTCACACATGTACTGCTGAATATACAACTAAAGAAACTAGAAGATGATATTATTCATCATATTGATGAGTAGTACTCACTTTTTGTATTCAATATATGTTAAATATTATGTATTTCTTTATTTGATCATGAAAATATGTTGTAAATTTTGTATTATATGATTTGATGTGACATCAATCTCAGTCCACTCGGTTGAAAACAAGAGTAAGAGAATATGACTACATACTGTAAATATTTAAAAAATCTAATGTCATTTACATGAGATAAGTACAACACTTAGTTACCATATGATATCTCATTGTTGTCGCTATCATTATGCAACTAATAAATAGGAGCATGAGTGGATACAATTTGTCAATATATATATGTCGGAGATATCGTTCGAGAACATTTTTAGGCACCGATCATGTACCTCAATACAACCTCTAAGAGACATTACAAATAATAGTTAAGTATACCTTATCATCCTCATTAAATCAATTCTATAAACAATATATCAAAAAGAACTAATTTACTTATGCTAAATTAGATTATGTGGAATGATTGCTTAGTGGAGAGAGTGACTATTTATAATACTAAAGTGAATCTCTCAATAAAAACTGATGTGTGGGAGAGATATACCAATCTACATCACAGTCATATGGCTAAACTTCTATGAAGCCAACAAAGTGATGTGATGGATCTAAAAAGTGTGAGATTTATACTTCTCAACACTCATCCCATGAACCATACTCTACTCTATATTATGTATATGACATTTTCTGGCCTAAGTGTAATACAACATGTAAGGAATGAAAACAACTTTTTCTATGATATAATTTCTCCAAAAATAAGACTGCCACTCACTTTATAATAAAAAAAATAAGATAGAGAAAAAGAAGAAGAGAAGAAGCTTACTAACAGGCTCGTTGCGGCAATACCGGAGGTGGTAGTGACAACAGTGAAGGCAGAAGGGAGGAGAGAGACGAGGGATCTAGGAAGTGCAAGCAGTGTGAGAGCATGGTGTCCAGAGATGCGTGGATATTGGGTGAGTGCAGGTCCAGGGGTTGGTGTGGATATTAAAACAGGGTGTTGCGGCAGTTAGGAAGACCCCTCTCACAAGCACACTTGGGTATTGAACTCATCTCTTGTGGTTGCGCGAACCACAGACAGTGAACCATGTTCCGTAGACGGATTCTTATGCATAAGTAGCGGTCCCTACTGTCGACCTCACGAGCTTTAACTCCGAAGATTGTTAGGAACGTTCAGAAAGCCTTAAAAATCTATCCTCCCGCCCTCCAAGCTCTTCGTTACAGACCTAACCCTCCTCCCCCCTTCTCTCTCTTCTGGTAACCTCGCTCTCTGAGTGCAAATCGCGTGTTGGTGCTGAGTTTTCATTTATTCCAATCGTACGTTACTTTGACATTAAAGCTTTACATGTGAATGTAAGATTTCGCATGGTTGCCATGGAAGGATTTAATCCATGTAACGCGTTTTTCCTGGAGGTGTCTGTGTTTGCGTTTGCATCCCCTCCCCGACATCTCTCTTGTTTCAATCTCCTCAAACTCTCAAAGTTTCTTACAATTCATTGAGAAAATCAGTCTCCCAATGTTTCTCACAATGCATTGAGATAATCGGTTTCACCTTTTTGGCTGAATCCTCATCTGCTTGCTGTTGGCTTTGCAGAGGTAGTGGATATCATTTTCCGTGCGAACGGGGCTCAACATGTTCAGACTCAACGCGGACTTGATATGGAGAAATCCCCAGTTATTAAACGCTGGTGGACACCTCGAATTGGACCTTCGAGGTACTGTTCTTAAGATAATATTGTGCAAGCATATTTCTTCTGAACGTGTGGTTTCCTTCCTTCCACCCAGTCTTAGTTCTTTTCATGGCTTTACTTGAACTATCAGGTTGTGGTTCCATTTGATTATATCGGGCCTCAATTCTTCTGTTGGTCGAGCTCATTAATCAAGAACGTATTGAAGCGTTGAGTAGTTAGTTGACTTTTTGTGTCATGTATGTAGTTATGTGTGTCCTACACCATCTATTGCTCGGCGCCTTTTCGTAGACACTTTCTGCTCAAAGAATTTGTCTTTCACGTATGATGCCATATCAACATTAAGATGATGGCTGTAGTGAGTAGGGTGAGCATCGGTCGGTTTAGCTTACCAACGTAGCAAACGGACAATGAAAACCTTAAAATTGACCACACTGAATCGAACCAATATTTGTTGGTTCGAATCAGCTCTGTTGTTTGGCTAACCAAATTCGTAATTTGGATGGGAGGTGATAGTTATTTGTTTATTTCTGCTGCTTTTGAGCGCCAGAAACCTAACTAAATTAGCCTCCCATAATGCGGTAACAGGCAATTTGATTAACAGAAAAAATTTGTATTTTGCTCCAGGGTTACGTCAAAGATATGTACTAAAAGCAAGTCCATGTTCTCAAATTCTTCAATTAAGAAGGTGCAACACCACTTTGAGAAACATAGATAGGACTCACAACAAGTAACATAAAACCATCTCAAGGACCTTGTATTTCTAATTCCATGATAACTTGTACAAAATATAAAATTCAAAGCAAAAGAACCTGCTCCATTTGATAGAATCTCTATAACTAACACGCAATTCAAAAGCCCATGATAAAGTTTTGGTTATTCGGTCCTGGTTCTGGATTCATAGGAACCAAACTGAATTACCTAAAAAGAACGAGAACCAACACTGAGCCAATTTTTGGTAGAACCAAACATAATCAGAAACTTTGGTTTGGTTTGATTTGGTTATTCAGTTAACACCAAATGATGCTCACCCCTAGTAGTGACATTGAGAGCACCGGGAATTGTTGTTGAGAGTGTTCAGTGATTCATCTGCACTTAAGTATGTCTCTTGTACATTTGTGTCATCTACTGTTCCATGTCTCCTGATCAAATCTAGGTGCTCGAACCTGGGCATATGCTTTTTGTTGTTAAATTGTTATTCCTTGGGAAAATTTCTCATCCTAGACTGCAAGTCTTCACCACCGAGAAGGTCTCTGTTTTTTCTCCATTCGGTAGCTTATTAATCAGTATCCTACTTAGGCTAGGGGAAAGTAGGAGTATAAGACAACACCATGAAGCCTTGTTGTTAGTATCAAGTTTGAAAAGAAGAATCATCAACTTGGGGCCATTATGTGATATGCTTCTGAAGATACATCACTACTTCTCCTCCCTCTATTGTAATTTGTTTTTTGAAGATAAAGCTACATATTTTCCTACGTAGGTTGTACTATATTGCATTTTTGAGAAGGTTAGCATAAACTCTTCCTCATCTTCCTGTTTGTCATTGATTGATCAAATAATAAAAAGTTGAAATTCTTGATCTTGGTAGGTTATTTGCTTGTATCATATTGTATGTCATGGTTATTTGTTATTGACTTAGCTACAATTTCGGTATTTGCTTGTTTTATATGACTCATGCCATTCACATATTGTTTTCCTTTTAGCAGGTCAGAGGAATTTGCAATTTTCGAGAAATATTTCATATGCAACAAGACTCCTCCCACCAACATCATTAAACAGATGTTCTGTTTTCATGCCAGAATGCCTGCGGTCAAGAAGACAAAAAAGGTGTTCTTTTTATTACTCCAAATCATTTCAGAAAAGCATTTTCAAGGAGATAATGCCTTTGAGATCTTCTCAAGCTGAATTGAGAACAGAATATGCCAATGGGGGACAAAGTTTGACGGTTACTCATGATGGCAGCACATTCCAAGCACAGTTACTAGAACCTCGTCGCTACAGAAACAGGTTCCTCAGTTTTGTTCGTTTTGGATCTTTGGCCAGTGATGCTGCTGAATCATTTTTCAAGAGTGAAATACGTCGGAGGTTGTTTGTGACAACTGTCTTGATTTTAGCCAGTCGAATTGGCTACTTCATTCCCTTGCCTGGTTTCGACAGAAGATTGATTCCTAAAGATTATCTTACTTTTGTTTCTGGTTCAGTTGGTGAGAATGACTTATCATTTTATTTAGGCTCACGTCTGCATTATGCTTACTGCATTAATGAACATATGATGTAGTTTTGCAGGAATATGGGTGCTTTAGCATAATGTTATTTTTGTTTATAGGCATAACTTTTTCATTTTGGTTATGAATTTTAGGATATCTATGTGGATACTTGGATTGCCATGCATAACTAATATACAGATGAAGATAACTTATTTACAGAAGCATGTCTGTCTACCTAGTCTTAAATGACTTTTGATACCTATATAGTAGGCGGTATGTGTAACAAATGCATTTCTCCTTTCATATAAGCCAGTCTCAGTCTCCCTTGAAAATAGCCTGGAAAGCATCGTCCCCATTTCTCTTTTCTCTTTCTTGTTCTGCCAAATTCTACCAGAATGGTCAGATCTCAATCTTGGAAGGTGCATGAGGGTAATGCTTTTTTATGACCATTTATCCATGTAAACTGATGCCCCTTGAACCCAAAGTCTAAAAGACCACACTGCCGTATACACTCCCGAAAGCCCAACATTTGGGTGTAGTTTGGCCCCCCCTCCTTTTATTCTTGGGAGATCAGAAGATTTAGATATGTGTCGCATCAGCATTCATGTGTATGAACTTGACAAGATGGTCTCTCCATTACTCTTTAGCCCATTCTTCAATATAGTAATTAAGGAAGCCAATTTTAATAGCCTCTGTTGGTGTCTTATCCTCTCTATTTCTCTCTCTTTTTCCATATAAGCATATGTATTTATGTGTGTGCGTCTCTATGTGTATATGTATACACATACATACATACATATACGTATACACACACTCATATACTTATACATATATAAACATATATGATGATTGAGAAGTCAAATTCTCTTTGCTATATTCTTGAAATCTTTGAGGTAGTGAACAGTTTAGTTGAGATAATGTGGTAGATGTGCGTCAAGTGGCCATGTCTTCTTGTCCTCCTGCTGGCAGGAAATCTTCTCCATCATCATGGGTCTGCCACATTTGGGGCAGTACTCTAGGCATCTATGGAGGGCAAGGAATGTGACTACATGCATGCTGACAAGGCCTGTGAGGCATCCCCCTCGGAATAGGGATTATCCTTCTTGCTCTTGTGACAGACATGCTGTATCTCTCTGTCCCTTCCTATTTGTCATGGTTAAGGATCGATTAACACTTCTGAACATCATAGGTTTGTCCTTATTGTATTAAGCCTCTTATTTTTAGGACGTGTGTATTAGGCTTCCTTTTTTGGTGAGGACATTCATTTAAGTCTTTTTAGTTGTCTGAAACATCATGGTCTGTGCTTACTTTTCTGAGAGCAAATTTTCCATGTTCACTTGATGAATATGTATGAAGAATGTTAAGGTCTGTCCAGAGTTGTCGTCTTGTCCATGATTCAAGCTTGCATGGTTTCACTTGTTAGCGCACCTATTATTGTTCTCTTTTTGTTGTTGGATGTAAATAATTGTATAGTACATGCATATGGGATATTTTATGGTTCTGCTTGGAAATGATATATTTCGCAGAGGAACTTGGTGATCTCACTGGAGACCTTAAGCTTTCACTATTCCAGCTTGGGATTAGTCCACATATAGCAGCATCGATTCTCATGCAGGTAGCTATATGTTCCTTGCTGCATGGAAGTATTTCCTTGCTCTTATTATGGAAAATATTTCACCAACTTCTCCGTAAGGTTTTCTTTTTCTTTTATTAACAAAATGACAATTGGCTTTTATGCATAAAAGTTAATTCAAGTGATACCTGGCTGGATATTTCCTTTGAGTGTATAACGTGGTGGTGATTAATCTGCCTTTGCAAAGTGCTCTAAATGCTGGTTGAAGCTCCAACTATTATAGGCACAACGTTTAGGATTTATCTACCATTGGATAAACTTAACTGATGTGAGTTGATGTCATTGACTGGGAAGTGGTACAGTCATGTTACTATTTAAGAATCTGATAGGAACTCTGCAGCACTGAAAATGAGCTGTAGTTCCATATTGGCACATTCAGACTCCTTGGTAACTGACTGTATGGTTCCTGAGAGATTCTTCTAGAAATCTGGACATGTAATTAAATGAATATGCTTGAGTTAATTTATCCTTTTTATGTATTACTTGTAAGATTCACCTTTCTCTTATGTCTTTGAGAAGTCATTTGCTGTTGTTTCCTGTGGTAACCGATAGACAAACTTCTTTAACAGGTACTTTGCCACCTCATTCCTTCCCTAGTAAAGCTACGCAAAGAGGGCTTAGATGGACATGAGAAGATCAAAAGCTATATGTGTGTTTCTTTAATTTTTTAAGTGAGACAAGCCCTTATTCTGAATTATCATGTAAACTTTTACTAACCTTGTCATTTGAATCACTTGTTAAATATTTTTTTAATGTATATGATTAGATGGTGGATGACATTGGGGTTCGCAATATTGGAGGGCGTGGTTGTTGCTTGTTCGTCACTTCAGTATTCTATATATAATGCTACAAGCAGGTTTCTATCTCTTTTGATTGGATGACGTTTTGTTTTTCTTACATCAGAGACTCATACTAGCTAGCATGAATGCTACTTTTTTGATAGGCCTGCTTCCAAAATTTTCCAATAATGCCAATCAGATTTTTGTTCACGGCAAAAAATCCCAATTCATATCTAGATAATGATTCAATTGAATGTTATTTCCATGATTAACTGTATTCTGTGACGAGGAACTTTAGGAACTTGCAGCCACCTGATCTGGGAAGCTTAAACCAGTTGGGTTTCACAAACACCTGCTGTGTTAAATCATGGATAGTAACCGTCCATGTAACCTCCATGAGAAAAAGGAAGTACTAGACTTAGGGTGCAAAATCATATATTTTCATTTCGTCCCATATTCCTGAAATCTTTTGTTGCACTTTTATTTGTAACCAATCTGAGTTTGGGGCAAATTTTACCTGTTCCATATCTCATTGATCCGTAACACATTACCATTTAGTCTTATGCACCCCTCACTTATTGTTCCTAGTGTGCCTTATTACAAACTTAAGGATTACTGTTCTTGCCAACTCCTTATGAGTTCAAACTTGCAGCACTTGTTGTGGAACACAAGTATTGAGTATATTTCTTAACAATGAATACAATTGCAAATGTCAGCCGGCACAGAAGAACTCGATTACTACCAACAACCACTTGCATATGCCATCAATTTCCCTCCCTCGTGGGACATACCTTGTCCCCATGAATGGAGCCAACATATGGTTTCTAAATCGTCTACTATGCTGATTGGCAGCTTGAGAGCTGAAAAAATTATAGGCAGTGACACTACACTGAATCACTTTGCACTTTCTAGCTGTTGGCACTCCTAAATGTTGTTTCCTGATATTTGGTGTCATTTCACTTTTATTTCTTCCATGGTACTTTTGTTAGAAATGCTGGATTATTCATGGGTATGAGTTTACCTCATCTTGTCTTGCAGGGTTGCCCATGTTGCAATAACTACTTGCTTGTTAGTTTCTGGGGCAATGACGACCCAATGGATTTGTGATAAAATATCAGAATCAGGATTTGGTAAATGTCTTCAGAAATCAATCATTTCAGTGCTAAAAGCTTCTCTCTTGTATCATTGGCCTCACCGTTTCTCTAAATGCCTTTTTCTTCTTTATTATTATCTTGACCATACTTTGTCTCTTGTAGCCTCATTGGGGTTTTAGGCTTACAGGTTTTATCTATTTGAGTTTCTAAAATACCACATTATGTGGCAAAAAACTGGCAATCCTGTGAAACTGCGATATTGGCAACACTATGCTCAAATAGTGTTAAGTCCTTGGAACAGAAAGAATGGTCTCTTATATGGAGTAATGATAAAAGGTTTTGGTCTTTGAAGAGATGAAGCACCGTGACCGTTCATAGCAGTGGTATACTACTAAATTTCGTTATGTAACTCCAGTATGGGGCAGAACTTTTGAGAACATAATTCAGAAACCAAATGCAGTTAAGAAGCTACCTTTGTTTTCACTATGTGAAACAATAAGTATCTTTCTGTGCAAAGTTTTGTTGATAGGTCTGTCATTCTTCTTGAAAGCCTTTATGGAAAAGTAGATTATCTGGAATGACAGTTGCATTGACTAATTAAGAAGTAGGATAATGTGCGTTTTAGCATATTGTGATGGAAGATGATATGAGCTCAGCCGCTACATTGTATGCCTAATTCACAAATAACTGAAGCTAAAACAGAAATGAGACAGACAAAGCAAATAAGGTTGCTTCATTGTCTATTTCAATTGTCAGCGATTAATGATGAACTAATTTACAACTTATGCTATTTTCCTTTTAAGAATTTGCAAACATTTCTTTTTATTGGCAAGCTGGAGTTAGGCAGGCGACCCTTACCAGGTGCACTCCCTAGACATTGAACTCCTGACCTATGGGTTGGAAGCTGACCTCCAGCCACGGATCCTATGTGCTCCTTTGATCTTGAAAACTATTAAACTCAGTTTCTAGATGAACATGTACCTGCAATTACTGTAACATACTTTCATCTACAAAGCAAAAGGTATTGGATATAATCATTAAAGTGATTGAATGTTTAGTTGTCAATGATTTATCATATCTTTCACTATCATTCATTAGTTATCCTAGATAGCATCTGGTATGAGAAACACTCCAGCAGAACTCGGTAAGGCTCCTACCAACCTAGAATAGAATTGGCAGGAAGTCCTACTGACATGAGTGTGACCTGTTCGAAATTTGCTGAAATTTGTCCGGTATAGTCTTTGGCAGTGTAACTTGTCAATCCCACCTCCTGTTCTTTCTAGCTGAATGTAAGATGAGGTCAAAATTAGTTACTCAGTTCCTTTTTTCTCTTCTCAAACTAGGGGGTCGGTGAAGGCTCAAAATTATGATCAGTTTCTTTTCAAAAGATTGATGAGGCTGCGTTGAGAACTCTTGTTAATCGATCGCTGTATTACATGTTTGGAAAATGGTCCCTACTGTTGCTGTGAAAATTTATGGGAGCATAATATAGAGATTCATATGGAGACAGGTTTCCTGCAAAGGCTGTTTGGTGCAGATTTGTAGATATATGGTGATTAGAAGGGATGCACATGTTGGAATTCACCAAGATGTATGATTACATCATGACATCTCTTTGATGAATATAATTCTGAGTTGTTACTGTTCCTAAAAGTGTGAAGCAAATGTGTGGGGTTTATGCCATAAATTAAGTTTTGGAAACATATAATATTTAATCATTTAATCTTTACACAATCTTTACTGATTCTTGTCTCATAAAAAGTTCTTTACAGATTCTGTCCTTTTTGCTTTTTTGGGTGTCTCAGGTCAGGGATCATCGCTGATAATATGCATTGGGATATTAACTGGCTATACAAACACTCTGTACAAGATGTTAACTCAACTTCTCGGTGGGTCTTTTAGATGGTTCCCAGAATTCAATTTTTTTCCTTGTGAAACTGTTTTTAGCCTTCTCTGGTCTCTGATCATAGTTTCTGCACTAAACTTGGGACATCACATTTACTCTCTTCATTTGTTGAGGCTAATACGTGATTACAATAGGGAAATTGCCATCTATTATGAAGCACAGTGTTGACTGCCAGAAGGGAGCATTGAGTGCAGGGGCCTATAAATCAAAGAAAAGTATTTCAAAAGGTCTTCAAGATTCATTAAAACTAGAAAAAGGATGCACCGAATGGTTAGTCCTTACATAAGCATCCTATCATAATAACACAAGTAAACCTGTTCTTTTGAAAACCAAGAAATGTACGTGAACTGTTCCACATTTCAAGCTTATTTTACTGAGGAATATTATAAATATAGAGTAGAACATGTCAACAAAATCTTTGGTCTTGACTCAAGTGAACAAGAGGATACTCCTTGAGGATCTATATACTCCCGTAATTTCCCTCCAACAATATTGAAGCCATGCAGCCAAATAAGAACATGCAAGTCTTAGCGAAGACTAGATATAGGAACTAGTTCTTCTTGTTAATGGAAAACGGAAACAAGGAACATGATACTGTTACTGAACTCCTAATAAGGGTGCTGGACCGGAACCCGGTTCAGGTCCAAACCTGAGTTTGTCAATGGACATCCTACTAACTGCCTACTAGGTATTTTACTAATGATATCCATCAACCATGTAGGTAACCCCAGCTAACGTATGAAAAGGGTTGGTTTCTATTGTGCCCTATCATCCAAGGTTGTGAAAAACATGTTGCCTGTATTGGTTGCATTCATATATTGATACATTGTGAATATATTGTACTGGCGTCATACTCTAGCATCTTGTGGCAGGCTTTTATTGCATTTGTCCTGGCTTAAGATGAAAAATCTCCAAAATATAGCACTTTTGGGTGTGAATTCAAGGTAGCCAAGTTGCATGCTTTGACCAATTTGTGCAAGATTGGTATTTGACAAAATTAATGTCATGAAAGTCTGCTCATTTTCTTCAAACGGATGGAACCTCCTTTTTGTCAAGATCTGAGGAACAACTTTCCATGTTTGCGTAATTTGTGATCTTTTAACTAGCATCTAGTAAGGAAACTAGAGTTTTAGGTTCAGAAAGTTTCCTCCAGAAGGAGAATCAACTACAGAAATGTTTTTTTCTCCCGTTTGGAACTTCTTTTTATTCGAGCATATTATTCAGTGTCCAGCTTTGTCATGATCATTCTCCATTTGAGATCCCTGCTTGTATACTCCCTATGTGTTCACACGTGACAATTTTTTCTTATACGTGCAGGAAGCACTGTCAGCTGGTGGTTTTATATGCTTGCTGTGCTTGTTCTTTTTACCTTAGTCACTATGTGGGCAGTGTTAGTTACAGAGGGTTGCAGGAAGATCAAGTTGCAGTATTATGGTTTCAAGCTTGCACCATCTTCTAGGTAAATTTATGCTGGTGTCTGATAGTAATATAATGCCAGCGTTTGTTGCAGGAGTCTTGAATACTGTTTTCTTGATTTTTGTGTTTTTTTTTGTTTTCTCAGTCTCCTTTTCTTTTCCCTCTCCCGTGTTGAGAGCGATGATCTGATACTAACATTGCTCTGGTGTAGTTTAAACCATTATCACACATGCCTGTCCCACCTTGCCCAAATGTTTTAAATACTGAAAAAACTGATGAATGCTAGAACTATCAACTCCTCCTAGTCCTCAATGCCAAGTAGGTCCTACTTGTCTTACTGGAAGTTGGTACTTCTGAATCATTCACGGTAGGTTTTGTTGGAAAACGTGGTTGCGCAGCGGAAATTGAAAATCACAAACATAAAGAAGAGGAAATGTGGAGATCGGAGGAGGGGGCGGACCTCCAATGGAGGCCGCCCCCCCTCTTTCTCTCTCTTTCTTAATCTTAGCAACTTAACCCTAATTACAACCTTTCAACCCTTATATAAGGAGCTGTAAAACGTGTAAAATGTAAAATGATCAAAATACCCCTAGTACAGAAAATTACCAAAATGCCCTTACAACTTCGGACAATTACAATAATACTCTAAACATCAATTTTACTATCCTAAGACATTATATTTACTAAAACTAACTCTAAACTCATATTCTTCAACAGGTTTTACGGAGAATGGGACTTGTAAATCTAGGTAGAGGTGGTTGAATGCATTCTTGAAGAAATGGAAGATGAACACTCTGATATTGGTGAAGACTAAATATAGTATATGGTTTCTTTGGGTGATCATGAGCTCCAAACTAGAATATGCTACAAAGTAATCGCGATGAGTATTCATTACATTGTCTACATTGAGATGGAATTGATCCAAGAATAGGATTTAAGCTTTCAAGCATCATTTTTATGGGTTCCGGATCTTTTCCGCATCTCATTTGAATGTGCCACTTTGGTGCCATGTCAGCATATCCTATGAGAAGAGATTGAGCTGATATAAACTGAAGCAAAAAAAGCGACACAAACATGTAATAACCTTGCTTTTACATGAAATCTTCTGTATTTAACTGTCAAGGATGAAGGCAAGAAGAAAGCATCCATCTTTTAATGTTCACTCAAAGAGAACGGATCCTGAACATCCCCTATATGGGGGCATTCTCTAAAGTTTATAATGGAACATGCTCATTGGATGCAATAAGGAACATAATTCAATTGAGCAAACTAAGTTGCTTCTAATAAAAAAAGGAAGTAAGTAGTTCCAAGGCAAATTTGGAATGTCTTTTTCCTGGGAAACTCTTCTTGGTTCAGAATCGCCGTTGGACCTGCCCAAAGTGGATCTCTGGTTCAGTCGCTAGATCTGTCTGGATCATAGTTTATTCAATCTGATGATAAATCTCTTAAGGGTAACGTTAATTTTGTGCTTTAGCCTGAAGAGTTATACTTTAATTGTACGGTCCTTTTCGGCACATGGATCGATGAGGTCCTTTTCGGCACATGGATCGATGAAAGGTGAGCTTTTCCAAAATGTCATTGTGTTATTAACAGATGGCTGGTGTTGAGAAGGCCAGACTTAGTGGGATATGTACGGACTTCACTCTGGGCAGGACTTAAGAGACTCTTAAGAGTACCCAAGTGTCTCACTTGGTCTTGGAAAAGTCTGATAGAACAAGGCTATCTCGTGTTTCTGTTTGAACTTTTGGTTGCTGATTGTTGCATAGGATACTATAAACATACACATTTACAATCCAAACCCATGTGTGTGGTGCTTGACACTAACATTGGCAGGTGCTAAACATGGTAAGCCAAACAACTGAGACACAAATTATATATTTATAGGGAGGGAGGGAGAGAGGGAGGGAGTTCACATTCTTATTTTTGTTTGTTTTCATCATTAGAAAAATGTAGTCAATTGAAGTGCCATAAAAAGAATGATATCCTGTCCAAGTAGGAGTTTTGGATCATGAGACTTTCTTGTTGGCGTTTTCCTGTTGCACTGCTTTACAGAAATGACTTGAGCTGTACCTCTTTATCTTCCCTTTTCTTTGTGGCCTAAGTTTGTTTTGATTCCAGAATGGTTTCCTTAATAGTCTTCTTTCCATTCGTGGCAATGTGGCTTTACCCGTGGAGTTACTTGGCTGCCATAGCCATAGGCTCTGTAGTAGCAAGCCAAGAGCTCTAATAGGCAATTCAGTAAACTGAGAGATCTGCTCCTCCATTTTGTTGAAACGATTTATATATGTTAATCGTTATTGCCCTTATGACAAGTTCTGCCAACTGCGTGTTATTAGCTCCAAAGTTCGGAAGAATTTTTTTTCATATAAACAGTATGTCCTTAAACTTATTCCTTAAAGAAACAAAGTTGTTTTACCACTTGACACAAGAGGCTTCCAGAAGTGATGCAAAAATGTGATTTGTCTTTCATATATATAAAAAAGGTGACTTGTTGAACTAGCAAAGAAGAAGACTTTAAAAACAGTCTTTTGATATTCACTGAAAATTGTATTTTGTAGTGAAAAGTGCAGTGGTTCTATCTCTAACAACCCCAAGATAGAGAGACTGCCTCAAGATAGAGAGGTTGTCAAACATGACAACCTCTATTACCATCATGAGGCTGGTTATTATTTATTTAAAATATGTTATGTTTTTTAAAATTTAAAAGGTTAAATTTTAAATTTGTTTGGGACCTTGGGTGGTTCCGAATTTAAACAGGAACCATCCTGGAAACGGACGTGTCTAATCTCATATGCAATTTGAAAGTTGGCATTGATGAGTTTAGAAAATGAAAGAAGTATGAACAAATGGCATGGGAAGGATGTCAAAGTCGCTTGGTTGCCTACCTTACAGTATGATTCATGCCTTAACAATGAAGAAAATATTGCACATTATTGCCATCTATCCGTATTTGTATGGCAGGACTGGGACCTAGTTTAGGCTTGACTTTCTTTTCAACTTGTGTCTTTTGTGTTGTATGCTTTAGATTAACACCTTGCGAAATTCTAATGTTTTCAGTGAAGAATATAAACCATAGGTTTAATCCATGTTTTAGTTTAACAGCTTGTAGCTGTCATCACATGTTTGTCGACCTTATTTCCAGAGAGGATTCATCAATTACTGAGGTGGAGCCTTACATACCTTTCAACATCAATCCTGCTGGGATGCAGCCTGTGCTCACTACTACTTACCTATTGGCTATCCCAGGCATCCTTGCAAGGTAACCTAACTACAAGCAAAGGCTCTTGACTTTGCGGATGTCATGTTATTGCTCTTACAAATCATAGGGGTAAAAGAGATGCCAATATCTGTTTTTTTTCCCCTTTAGTCAGTTCATTTTGCTTGAGTTTTGTCTTGTATGCTGGTCAGAGCCATTTGACCTGATTTATTTGCCTGCAGTATTCTTGGCTCATCATTTTGGCAGCAAGTGAGAGATACTTTAAGCCCAAGAGCTTCCCCTGGAGCAAAGCCCTGGATATTTTATGCTGTTTATGCATTCTTCGTATTTCTATTCAACATTTTTGACATTGTATGCTTCTTCCTATCCTTTCCTCTTTAGCTTACAGAAAAGCACATAAATAGTTGAATCTATGGTTTTCTTCCTTTTTGGTACAATGAATTTATGTTATTTGGATGTAATGACATTGTATTTCTTTTAGTGGAACACTTTATTTGTTTTGTCACTGGAGTCCATCAGGCTCGAGTACACAGAATCAATCCACACACAGACATTCATTCATACATGATCATGCACACACACATATATGTACATACATACATACATACATATATATATATATATATGTATATATAGATACACACAAGAATGTGAATAGTTGGATTTCAAGGTTTTTGGGCATGTTGGACATTAGATTGCCTTTTTTTCTAATGAACGTAGTCTATTTGTCTTATCACTAATGCATGGGACTCAAGTACATAGAGCCAACCCATGCACACACTCTCATGCATTCATGCTTACTCCATACACGTATGTCTATCTCTATCTTTATCTCTCTCTCTCTCTATATATACATGTATACATATATATGTATGTATGTAGGCTTAACAGAGTTGCTTACAGTTTTTCGCAACTACAACAACAACAACTAAGCCTTTTCCCATACTAGACGGGGTCGGCTACATGGATTCTTTGTTTCCACAGATCCCTATCGTGTGCCATGTTAGCAGTTAACTCCCAATAAGCTAGATCATTCTTTATTGTTTCTTTCCAACACTTTTGTGGTCGTCCTCTACCTCTTTTAATACTTTCCAAATTTAGTTTTTCTAACCTTCTTACAGGTTCTTCTTTTGATCTTCTTTCTATATGTCCAAACCATCTTAAACGATGTTCTCTCATTTTATCCTCTATTGGTGCCACTCTTAATTTGTTTCTAATAACCTCATTATGTATACGGTCTTTTCTTGTATGACCACTCATCCATCTCAACATCTTCATTTCTGTCACAGACATCTTTTGTAGATGTTGATGATTAACTGTCCAACACTCATAACCATAAAACATGCCAGGCCTAATTGCTGCTCTATAATATTTACCTTTTAATTTTAATGGTATCTTCTTATCACAAAGAATACTTGATGCTCCTCTCCATTTTAACCAACCAGCATTAATTCTATGTGTAACATCTCCATAAATTCTTCCATCACTTTGAAAAATTGACCCTAGGTATTTAAAACTTTCCTTTTGGGGAATGCAATGTGTGCCAATTTTAATTTCTATGTCCTCTGAAGTAGCCAAATGATCAAACTTACATTCCATGTATTCTGTCTTTGTTCTACTAAGTCGGAGGCCTTTGCTTTCTAATGTTTCTCTCCATAGTTCCAATTTTCTATTAACTTTTTCCTTAGACTCCTCCACTAATACAATGTCATCTGCAAATAACATACACCAAGGTACTTCATCTTGAATATGTTTTATTAACTCATCCATCACCATTATAAATAAGTATGGACTTAAAGTTGATCCTTGATGTAACCCAATATTAACTTCAAAGAAGTCTGTCATTCCTTCATGAGTCCTCACACATGTTTTTGCACCATCATACATGTCTCTTATAAGGTTAATATATGTCAATGGGATACCTCTTTTTTCCAAAGTTCTCCAAAGAACCTCCCTCGGTACCCTATCATAAGTTTTTTCTAGATCAATAAATATCATGTGAAGGTCTTTCTTTTTTGCTCTAAAATGTTCCATAAGACGTCTCAAAAGGTGAATCGCTTCAATAGTAGATCTGCCTGGCATGAATCCAAATTGGTTCTCTGTTGTACTTGATACTTGTCTTAACCTACGTTCGATAATTCTTTCCCATAATTTCATAGTATGACTCATTAACTTGATACCTCGATAATTCGCACAATTTTGGATGTCTCCCTTGTTCTTATATATGGGTATAAGTGTACTTGCTCTCCATTCCTCGGGCATCTTTTGGTTTTTTCATATTTCATTAAATAGTCTTGTGAGCCAAGTGATTCCTATTTCTCCTAGTATTTTCCAAACTTCTATAGGAATATTATCTGGTGCTACCGATTTACCACCCTTCATATGTTTAAAAGCCTCTTTGACTTCATTCTTTTGAATACGTCGGTAGAAATTGTGGTTTATATACTTTTCTGACTTGGCTAAATCTCTTAAACTAATACTAACATCTTTATTTTCATTAAAAAGATTATAAAAATAGTTTTTCCATCTATTTCTTATATCATCATTTGCCACTAGAATTTTTTCATCCTCGTCTTTTATGCATCTAACATAATTAAGATCTTTAGTTTTCTTATCTCTAGCCCTAGCTATCCTAAAAATATCTCTTTCACCCTCTTTGGAGTTGAGTTTTTTATATAAGTCATCCCAAATCTTAGCTTTTGCTTCACTAACGACCTTTTTCGCTTCCTTCTTTGCTTTCTTATAAGCTTCTAAAGTTTCACTAGTTTTCTTAGCATAATGTAATTTGTAACATACTCTCTTTTCCTTGATTTTATTTTGTACTACTTCACTCCACCACCAAGCTTCTTTTTATTCCGGTACACCTCCCTTAGATACCCCAAAAACATCTTTCGCCACTTTCCTAATATGTATAGCCATATTGTTCCACATATCACAGGGTGTGCCAACATAATTCCAAACATCTCCTTGAAGGACTTTCTATTTAAATATATCTTCTTTCTCGCTTTTGAGGTTCCACCATTTAATCCGAATAGCTCGATGCACTCTTTTCTTCTTTGTCCATTTTTTTATTTGTAAATCCATAACTAAAAGTCGATGTTGGGTGGTTAAGCTTTCTCCTTGAATTACCTTACAATCTTTACAACACGTTCTATCTTTTTCTCTACAAATAAAGTAATCAATTTGTGTTTGTGATAAGCCACTCTTATAAGTAATTAAATGTTCATCTCGTTTTTTGAATATTGTATTGACTATAAAGAGATCAAATGCCATAGCAAAATTTAAAATCTCCATACCTTCCTCGTTTATATCCCCAAAACCAAAGTTTCCATGAATCCCTTCATATCCTAATGCCTCTTTACCGACATGTCCATTTAAATCTCCTCCTAAACAAATCATCTCCCTTTGTGGAATCTTTTGAAACACCTTATCTAACTCTTCCCAAAAAACAGTCTTTATACTATCTTCTAGTCCTACTTGGGGTGCGTAAGCACAAACTATATTCAAAACCTCTGCTCCTAACACTAATTTCAACATCATGATTCGATCACCATATCGTTGTATGTCTACTACACTCTCCTTTAAATCTTTATTTATGATAATACCAACTCCGTTTCGAGCCTTGTCTTTACCTGAGTACCATAATTTAAAACCTGTATCCTCTATCTCCTTTGCTTTTTCTCCAACCCATTTTGTCTTTACAGTTTTTCGCAACTATTTTAGAAAATCTATCTTTTATTTTTTACTTATTTTAGGAAGCAATTTTCTTGCTGTTTGTGATATTTTAGTTGGCTTAAAGTTGTCTCTTGCATTTTATGGTCAGTATGTGTTTTGTGTGCTTTCCTAAGTTTTATACATGACACGTTGGTTTGCAATGTTCAAGCTGCAGAATGTTGCAAGTTTCATTTCCTCTACACACAAACCTTGCCACATGGCTGAAGAGGTGGAGAAATTTCCCTAGCAGGTGGCAAGGGATGCCCAAAATGTATACCTATAGGGGCATAGATGAATATATAGTTGAGAACAGTCCTTTTGAACTTCCTTATGGTTTCTGATATTATCCTAAGAGGAAAACTTGAAAATTCTACCAGTCTTCGTTTCTCAAGTTTTTGACTACAGACATTTTCTTTAAGAGAATGTGTACAAGGGCTCATACCCGAAGGCCAGTCCAGCCCAGCACCTAAATTTTCTGATTTATATCGTGCAGGCTAACATGCCAAAGGAGATATCAGATTACATGTCCAAGATGGGTGCTAGAATTCCAAACGTAAAACCTGGAAAGGCCACTGTAGAATACTTGGCAAACATACAAACTTCAACCAGATTCTGGGGTAAGTTTTTTTCAATAATTTAAAGAAAAAAGCATATTTTTAAAGGTTTGATGACTGCAAAATAAAATTTGTCTAGCAATATCTGGTGTTTATTCTCTATTTTCATTAGTATATAGATGTGCAGGATATTTTTTGTTAATTGGTTGTTTGATCATCATATTGATGAAGCAGGAGGGCTGCTGTTGTGCATTTTAGCTACTACATCAACTATGCTGGATTATTATTTAAGGAGTATCAACGAGGGCTTTGCAATTGGTTTCACATCTGTTCTTATCATTGTGGGTTCATCTTTTCTCCAAATTTGTTTAAGATAATCCTTCCTTCTTGAGTGCGATGTGCCTTTTGATGACATGTTTCTCTCTAGTTGCCTCACTCCAATATCTTGCTTCAATTAATGACTTTGTGATGTTTCGCTGGCTTGGTGTATGCTTCTTCAACTTCTGTTATATGTAGTTTCTTGCCTATCTAGAACTTTGATACCTTTCTGTGATTCTTATGTTGACAAACATGCTTGCTTGCGCACATAGTTGTCTTTAACAAACAATTCTTTATTCATTCACATGAAATGCATCAAGGTTACAAAGTATATTCGATTGAAAAGCATCTGGAATATTTTGGGCTTTCCGGCATGGAGCCATCGTGTTATTGCCCTTTAGTTGCTTTTGTAGTAGTCATGAGCACCGAATAACGTTTTTCTTGAAATGGAGACCAACCCTGTTGGCTGGTAATTTTGAGTTCCATCAAGGCAATAAATAGTATTAAATATTTATTCCGCCCCATGATTCATCAGGTTGGCTCCATCATAGAATTGAGGAGGTCCTATCAAGCTTACAACGTGATGCCGTCATTGAGCAAAGTCCTAAAGCGGTATGGTGTGTAGCAATCTGCTGTATCTGCTCTTTGACCTAAAAATGTACGTGGACATCCAAATCCTTTGTTCTTCTAGTTCTTTGTTCTGATAAAAATATGGGTGTTTATTTTGTTTACTTTTGCTTGTTTGGCAGGGGATTACTCCATATGCATGTCTGCTTTGGTCTATAAGTTCTTAATTGAGCACCAGGAGAAGTATTTTTAGAACGGTGACACCGAACCATGCCCTTTTCTCGTGCCAGGTAATCCAGTACCCTAGTATGTATATGCCATAAGTGCTGTATAGCCCAAGTAAATTCTCTTTCTTTAAGGATGTTCCGCTGAAACCATTTTCCATTTTAAGTTTCAGCTCCTAGCTGTTAGTTTAAGAAGACTATGTGGTCTCTGACAGCTCGGCTGGTGTTTAAATTTGAGTCTGATTGTCTGCACTTTTTTTGGTGTTACTGATAGGGGCCTTATTACACAACAACTACAAACAACAACTAAGCCTTTTCCCATACTAGACGGGGTCGGCTAGATGGATTCTTTGTTTCCACAGAGCCCTATCACGTGCCATGTTAGCAGTTAACTCACAATAAGCTAGATCATTCTTTATTGTTTCTTTCCAATATTTTTGTAGTCGTCCTCTACCTCTTTTAATACTTTCCAAATTTAGTTTTTCATACCTTCTTACAGGTTCTTTTGATATTCTTTCTATATGTCCAAACCATTTTAAACGATATTCTCTCATTTTATCCTCTATTGGTGCCACTCCTAATTTGTTTCTAATAACCTTATTATGTATACAGTCTTTTCTTGTATGACCACTCATCATCTCAACATCTTCATTTCTGTCACAGACATCTTTTGTACATGTTGATGATTAACTGCCCAAGACTCAGAACCATAAAACATGACAAGTCTAATCGCTGCTCTATAATATTTACCTTTTAACTTTAATGGTATCTTCTTATCACAAAGAATACCTGATGCTCCTCTCCATTTTAACCAACCATCATTAATTCTATGCATAACATCTCCATCAATTCTTTCATCACTCTGAAAAATTGACCCTAGGTATTTAAAACTTTACTTTTGGGGGATGCAATGTGTGCCAATTTTAATTTCTATGTTGGCACACATTGGATGGATATTTTGAATCTGACCCTAAAGAGATTTTATCATAAATGAAGACTATCACTATTTGGCAATTCAATTGTGTGATAGCTAACCACTGCAAGTGTGAGAGTAGACTTAGTGTTGGTAGTATCAGAAATCTGCAATAGGAAAAATTGTAAAAACAAGGATGGTCAGCCTTGATAGGAGCCGTGCAACTAACCCCGTCTTTGTCTAAACCTGAGGCCCTGAATTGACTAAGGGGCTGAACATCTTACTCGAAAACAATTTTCATGGAAGCATTTCAATGTTAGTTTATGAGGCTGGTCCCATTCATGAAATTGAGTGTAGGTTAAATTTATGGTACACGCAATTGAGGTTCGTTAATTGTGTAGATAAGTATGTGCTTACCACAAAACAAAACAAAACCTTATTTCGGACTAAGTGGGGTCGGCTACATGGATTCATATTTAGCAATTGTGCTTTATCTTGTCTTATATTAGCATTTAACTCTAAGAACCAAGATCATGTTTTATTCTATAGGATCAGCTCGGTGGGCAATTACTTACTTTTTACCTTTTCCCACAAGATTATTTATTGGTACCTATAGTAGGAAGACAGCAAAAAGATAGGAGAGATGGATGGCATAACGGTAATTAGACATGATGGATTTTACAATTGTGCGCCAATCGATTGCGGAAGACGAGATATATTTTCTCTTGGCGCATTTTGATTGGTTGAGTCAAGCGAGTTGGTTGATTAAGGTTGATCTTGAAGTATGTTATTTTGTAAGTTCCTATTGCAAAGGTGATGAGGAAAGATGACTTGCATAACAAGGTGTGCGTTGATTGAGGTTTTGATCATGTCATTCGGGTTGACGAATGCAATGTTGATGTTTTTCTGGCTTGTGAACTTGGGCAGTCTCACTTCCAGTAGACGCCCAAAGAGGGAATCAGAGATGGTATATCAGTAAGTTTCACAGAGGTGACGAGGGAAGGTGACTTGCATCACAGTGTATGCGTTGATTGTGATTTTGATCATGTCATTTCAGGTTGACTAATGCAATGTTTATGTTTTGCCGGTTAGGGCGGTCCCACTCCCAGTAGATGTCCAAAGAGGGAATCAGGGTTTGAGATTTGTAAGTGATATGAATCTATAGCCGTATGGGAATGATTCTAACCTGGTGAAATCAATGGATGATGTCACAGGGTCACAACCCTAGACCAAACTCAGAGGGATTTATCACCAAATCTAAGGGGAATTATGGTTATTGCTCATAACAAGGGCTTGGAAACACATGCTTATGTATAGACCTTAGTAGCTGGTTCGAAAAGGATTTAAACTGGACGGAGAGTATCTGAATCACAACAAATCCTCCTTGAGGTAAAACCCCTGTGCTCCCACCTGATAAGGGCATAAACACCGTTCCACCGGTGAGCAAACTCAGTTGCCTTCAGGTTCACCTCTGTCAGCCACATGTCAATTGGTACAATTAACTTGAGCGTGATTTGGATATGGGAGTCTTCAAATGACCTTTCACCAAAAAGGAAAGGAGAAAGCTACATTGATTGCACCCCTTTGATGAAGTTTCATTGACATGGCATTTTAGATTTTGATGGTTCATTCTGTTCTATATGCCTCTTGAAGATGCCCAGTTTCTTGGAGAAGCAATTCTTGGGTTTTCAGTTCCCTTTTCAAGCCATGCATATCATGCTCTATGGTTTTGCATTCATCTTCGTGTCTGTCGCCTCCTCTTCCAATGTGAGATGCAATTCTCTCTCTACACACACATGCTATATATCGATTATTTCGTGTAGAGATGGTAAAGAAGCCGAGCAATGCAAACAGAGGTTGTTCAGATGCCTTATTAACATGAAATACGGTTTGTGATCTGATTGACCCAAGCACAAGCACAGATAAGCTGCAAGTTGGAAGAAATAAACGGGAGCTTGCTTGTTAAGCCATATCTAGCTCCATATGGCTCTTCTAACTCTAACTTAAGCAATAATAGATCTATTCTTTTCTTCTAATCCTTAATCTTGTAGGGCTTGATATGAGTAAGATTCAGGGTCAAACCCACCACAGAATCCCCTCGACATGCATTACTATGGCACCTTTTGAAGAATGGTTTCGGAGAAACAATTATCTGCGAGTAAAAGATCCGGGCTTTAAAATCAACCCCAACTATTTTTTTTCAAATGAAAACACCTAGTACTTTTTTTTTGGCTTACAACGTGAGCCGAAGTCTCACACACAACTGCCTGCATACCCCAGAAACTGCACCCACTTACCTGCGTTGCCGATGTCGGAGAGCCCTACCAGCTGAACTAACATCTGATAACTGTGCCTGATGCTATTGTTTGCACAAACCGGAGACTGCATATTTCAGTGCCCATTTTAATGCCTGTTTCTCTTCCCTGTCAAGAAACAACAGTGAAGGAGATTAATATATAAGGCTGCAAAACCACTTAAAAGATGTGGAGGTGATGGATTAGGCCTGGTAAGAGGAGAGAATGATACAAAATGGTACGAGGAGAGAATAATACAAAATGGTACGAGGAGAGATCCTTATCAAAGAATATCTGATTTTCTTCCTGGCATAAGTTGTCAACTACATGCCTTAAATCTTTGCAGTCAAATCAATTGAACCCAACATTACCACTCTCACATGCTCTCACTCTAAGTGTGTTCCTTCAATGCATAAGCATCTCAGCACATGCACTTGTAATCGATGCCCGTATAAGTAGTCGTAATATCTGAAGAGAGCTCGAAACTCGAGAAGTTGCCTTTTGAAGGAGTTTGTTGGTAACCATACCGTCACTTTTCCTTTGACGATCTTGGTCTTCATATATATATATATATATATATATATATATATATATATATATATATATATATATATATATATAAAGTGAATGGATCCTATCCACCACTAATGTTTCTCTATCATGCTTGATCATTGTTGTTCAAATGCATAAATATAATAAGATTGTTCTTCATTTATTTTCAAAACCCTTAAAAGTTTTTTAAAGTTACTCATATCATTGAAAAGGAATGAGTATGTCAGAGGTGGATATGATCCAGTTTTCTACACACACATATATATAAGTGATGCTATTAGTTCATGCGTGTACCTACCAAATGCACTATATGTTGTAAACCAAGGAAAACCCCAAGTTTTACTATGAACCATCAATTTATTGCCGTCTTATAAGTGAATATTTTGATGAGTGACAGGATCTCACAAGAATAAAGACCTTGTAGTCTGTGCTAACCCTTTCCGTTATGCTATAAACCACCTGCTGTGGAACAGTTTTGTTTGATAATTACATGTATATTGTGCATTACTAGTGGCAAAATATCTAAGAGATGATTATGTTTTGGTTTTCTTTCTCTAATGGTGTGTGTGTGTGTGAGAGAGAGAAAGAGAGTTTAGGCATTTTTTTAGCTTATTATTTATTTCTAGGCGTACACTAATTTAGAGGTAATATCTCAACTGATTTAGAGGAAATATATAAAGTGAGCTTGTAACTTATTTGTAGTTGTTCACTTATTTTGAGGAAATATCTCAACTGTTTGTCAGTTATTTTAGCTTAGGCATTTTCACGTGATCTGCATGAATATGTCGTGTCTGGAACCTTTCTGCTTTGATGCCTGATAACTCTTGTTCAAATTTAAGCGACACCACTTTGCCATAATTAGGCACGGCTATACTAATTCCTCTCTCTTGAGAGAGTAAAATGAAAGTGAACAGCACCCAGAGTCTTGCCTCAACGGTAGGGCTCTCTAGCACTGTTGCTGCTGATGAGGAGTTCGACTCTCCAGAGGTGCTTGTGCGGGTGTCTGGTAGACTTTGGCCTCCTCTTGTAACATCAACAACAACTAAGCCTTTTTCCCATATTAGATGGGGCCAGTTGTATGGATATAATCCCCATTTCCACTGAACAATCGCTCTTATGGATGATTACAGTGCCAATAAGGTGAGTGCCAATAAGGTGTTGCCCTTGTCACATAAGAGGTCCTATCATATAACAACACCAACATCAAATATCGGTCTTTTGCAAGCGTATACTCCTAGAAAACCCCCATTCCTATATATATATACACACCTCTTGTAACATCAACAACAATAGAACCGGTTATATGAATATACTCCCTCATTTTCACTCACAACTTGGATCAATGTAGATCGGTCACTGCCTATAAGAAAATGTGTAACGCTGGAACAGATTACATGTTTTATGAGAAAGGGCACTCCAGTGGCCGGCGCGAAAAATTTTCTGAGATGAGGCGAAATTCAGTTGGGTGAGATTCAGGTAGAGATGGCTATATGAACTTTTTATGAAATCAAACTGCTTCTATTGACCTTTTGGATTCTTGTGGATTTCGGGTGAAGCACCCGCCTCATCTTAACCATGAATGAGTCCGCCCTTTCTTTTCTTATAAGACATGAGTTGCCCTTGATATTCTAGCAATGGCTTGTCGATATCTAGACCTTTGAGTTCATATAATATAATATATTAGAGATTTCCCATATTTTAATTCTTTTTTCAAAATCCATCTTTACGTGTATTTGAAAGGATTCATCCAGTGGAGAAGAGTGATCAAAGTATGGAAACGTTTCTGAGAAAGATTACAGTCAAGGGTTCGACCCCCAGGTTGTCAATTGGATATAATTCGAAGGCAATTTTAACATGTGACCTTGACGGATTGCAAAACTCTCTCTCTCTCTCTCACACACACAATTTGAATACAGAAATGTTGAAATTAGCACGGTATTATTATGTAGATTATGGTACAAAAGTGTATTTTATGATAGATATCAATGGGACACGTTGGGAGTTGGTGATACTATGATAAAATTGCCAATCCTCATTTCAATGATACTTAAATGTAAGATCAAGTTAAATTTAAAATGTCTAACTTGACTGTTACAGACAGTAAATCTCTCTCTCTCTCTCTCTCTCTCTCTCAAACACACACACAAACAATTTGAAAACGGGAACCATGACAATAGCATAATATGGTATAGATTGTGGTTTGACAGTTTATTGCACCAAAAATCGAAGAGATGTGATGAACACCATACCAATGGGATACAATGGGAATTAGTGATACAATGTTGAATCATATCATGAACCCTCGTCTCTATACTACCCATCATCTCGTATCATATGATATAAACTTATATTTACAACATTGGGCGCAAACACATTAAATGATCAAGCCCACAAATGAGACAAATCTTGAGAAAAAGACCGAATTTATTGTGTTACACCAACACACTCATATGCATGCGTCAAATATAGTTATTGTTGGAGTTGGAGCCTTCTCTTCCTCTCTTGGTAAAATCTTTTACGATCCAAAATCATGATGTCTTATGGTGGCGTTCTTGCATAGTTGCATGAGTTAATCAACAGTGATCAAACTATGGCAATGTCTTTCATCCTTATTTATTTAATATATCAAAAAATTCGGTTGAAAGTAATGCTTATTTAACAAAAAGTAAATTAGAAGACAATGTGAGTTCATATGTAAAAAATATCGCTTTTGACTTGCCAAGAACCTTGAAACGAGGTTGTTGGCAGAAAAGAAGGATGAAAATTATCAAAATAATTTCATGGTTCTAAAATCATTGTACTTAACAATACACTCAACAGAAATGTATGTCGTCATTTTTATTTCCAAAAGTTTAAAGTTGAACTGTCGAATTATTTTTCAATAGATTAAATCACTGAAAGTTACCTCGCTCGCTCCAAATGCTCTCATTTATGCTTGCATATATTTTTAGACCTTAGTCATGTGATCATCCTTGATGAACGATTAGATGATAGTCAGGACTCTATCATTTTATATATATATATTCCTTTTTCTTAACTTTTTTTTAGAGCCGGCATTTCGTGTGTGGCATTTCTCTCACTCAAACTTCATCCATATGAGCCTTCGCCTCACTAGCGAAAATTCTAAACAGGTGAGGGCGGTGTCCTTGTATTGTGAGGGTGGTCATTCTGTACTTTGGGTCGTGCTTGTTCTTTGTTGTTCCTATCGAATGCTGGAAACTGAATCCAGATCTATGTCCATTGGGTCGCACATTGATTTGTGAAAGGACCAACCAAAGGCCAAAAATAGGTCTGCTGGGCCATTAGGAACCTATGTTTTCCCAAGGTTTATGATCATAAATAGACACGTCTGATTTTAGGGTAGTTCCTTTTTGAGTCTAAAACTACCTGAAACCAGTATTTTTAATTAAAAAATTTAAAAAAATATCCGAGCCATCAATTTTGGTTTGGTTCCAATTATGCTTTTATAAGAGGTGAAACTGAAACCCAACCAGATGGTCTTGGGTTCTGGGCCCAATTCCAATTTCGGGTTTAGCCAATTCCTGACCCGATTTGGTTTTGGTTGAAACCGTCGGACCGGTTAGAAACTAGTCATGTCTAATCATAAACAAGGCCTCTTTGCTAAGCATAAAAAAAACCCTTATCCTGGTCAGTAGACATCCAATGTAGCCCTAGATAGCGAAAGTTCGAATCGAGCACCGTCCGTATATGAGCAAAGTTCACGTGGCTAGACAGTCGACTCGCAAGTTGATCGACGTGAGTTCAATATGCAGGGCGTGCGCCTGCCTCTGGCCTCCCCATTGTACTCCAGAGTCTGGTGAGAAGGATCCAAACCCAAAATGGCGATCCAGCACGTCGGGACAGTTTAGGTATTATCAGAAAAAAGAGGGCTTTTTATGTCTTTTATGACCCAGATGGAACGTAAAATGACTAAAAAACCACTAATAAAATCAGTAAACCTCAAGTATACCCCAATGCAGTAGATGCTGCTTGTCACCAACTCTTTTGGGAAACTGTTGTGGAATTTTACATTTTACCACCTACACTACGTCAAGAAAATGACTAAAACACCACTAATAAAATTAGTAAACCTCAAGTATACCCCAATGCAGTAGATGCTGCTTGTCACCAACTCTTTTGGGAAACTATTGTAGAATTTTACATTTTACCACCTACACTACGTCAAATTACGAGTTAAGCATAAACATTTGAACCATCGTATAACCTCCTGGCTTTTCTGGCACGGATAGTCGCCTTACCCATTCGGAAGCAGTTGATACGTGGCGATCAGGAACTGGATGTAGATTAGGTAGTTAAAAGTAAACAGCAAAGAACTATGGTAGTTACTTGTAAAATAAGTAAACCTCGAGCTCAGCCCGCTGAAGAAATGCCGCTTGTCATCTCTCTCTTCACGTGGCAGTACGATCTTGAGATATTCATGTTTTACCACCTCAACCACTACAAATTTGTGGGTCACTACTCAACTACTGTTTTTAGTACCACTGCCTTTTTCTTTTTTTTTTTTTTATGGCACATGCAGCAACTGATTAAGTAAAATAACAAGTTTAACCTTTATTGCATTGAAAATATAAAAATATCACTTACTACATAGACTTATACTTTTTATTTTATAGCAAAGGAGAGCCTGTTAACCAGAGAAAGAAACTACTACGCAACAGCTAAACAAGTTAAGTGGCAATATGAAGAAAATATACGGCATGTTATCAGTAAATTTTCTCTACGTTAGGCAGTGAAAATGAATATCTCTGAGACGGTTGTCTGCTTTGACATGTGGGACGTAGGTAACCGATCCAAGTATCCAAGCGACGCAGAGGTGACCAGGCACGTTACCGCCCTGACCGCGTTCGTCCCTTGACCAATTTCAAAATGAACTTACTCGCCATTCTCATATGGCGCTAATGTACGTGTACCACCCTGAACACAAATTATGCTCGAGGTCGTGTTGCTTTCTTAAAACATGTCGATGTTCAAAACAACCCCAGACTTTTGTGGTTACACAGTTTTTCACGTTCTATATATATATATATATATTAGAGCCTTCCACTATCAATTCTATTCATTCATGTTTTTAATGTTTTTTTAATAGGATAAGTATAATGACACTTTTGAAAACCTTAATTTTTTAAAGTTATAATCATCATCAATATCGATATGAGATTCAAGATCATTTAATACATATAATCACTATGAGGATAGGTGCTTTGATAATCATTATCCAATAATCTTAAAAAACGATCAAATAATGTCTAGTATAAAGGTTGTCTAACAATTTCTACACGCACTTAAATGTTATTCGGAATAAGTGCTTTGATCATCACTATATCATATGATACATGACACGAACGGTGATAATAATCTATGAAAAGATATCCAGTAAAAAAAAAAAAAAAATTATTACATGCATAATTTTATGCGAGGACATAGTTGTACATAATTCTATCTCTTAATCACTAACCATTATCCTCCACCACCTTTCACATCTCTTCTCCTTTGAAAAACCAACTTGCAACGATAAAAAAAAGAAGCAACACCAAAACTAATATATATATATATATATATATATATATATATATATATATATATATATATATATATATATATATATATATATATATATATATATATATATATATATATATATATATATATATATATATATATATATAGCAAAGAAGGCTCCAAGGCCTCAACCCTAATACCCTCTTCAAGATGTTCTCCTTCCTCGACTACTTTCATCTTGCCCGATGCTTGGCCATCTGCAAATCAAGGTGACTGATTGAAACCCTAACTACATTGGCACCCTAACGTCGATTTAGGATTTCATTCTATGATAGACTGATTTCACTATTAGTTTTTTTTTTTATATCTTTCGACCTGCTTGCAATGGGTGAGAGCCAACATTTATACAGCATTTCTTTCGTTTCCCTTAGAAAGTTTGTATCAGTACTAGTACAGCAAGCTAGCGAGAGAGGAAGAACCTGTACTTGAACGACCTTGGGCGAGGGTGAAAGATCTGAAACGGCAGATTCCTAGTTCGAAGAGAGACTCTCTCATTGCAGAAAGAGAACCAACTTTTAGGCATGTATGTGTCTCTCTCTCTACTTTCTTAAGTAGATGGAATCAAGACGGATGCAGAACTTCAGCTAGCAAAATCAATATTGCGGGAAATGGTTAAGGGATGTGACAATTCTGAGAAACAGATACTAGATTCTACTGTAAAAACCAGAGATGCTATCACTTTCACATGACCCAAATAAAGTAATGTAATGCAAATCACTTTGACATTATTTCAAGCCCAAGTAAAGTAATGTAATGAAAATAATTCATAGTAGAAGTCTAGCAGAACTGTTACTGTTAGGAGCAAGAAAATCCATGTGACTTAAAGACTAAAAGTTATATAACAAGACACTTGTATATACTAACATTTAGACGCTAGAAAATCCAAATAAATCTCAATGATCTATTTTTTTATGATGAATGATTGAGATTTAAATATGTAAAATATATGATAATTAGTTTAAGTCGGGCTTTTACGACTTGACCCACAGGAAATTAGTGATACCAAAGACCAAAACAAGGCCTTTTCTGACTAGGTGGCAGATTCTTAATGGCTATTAAGCTCCATTTTGTCATAGTAAATTCAACCAAAAAATCACGATCATGTTTTATGATTGAAGATGGGATTAGAAAGGGAGAAATTAGTGTGTTAAGAGTGACAATTTCTGTGGTTGTATGAAAGTGAAATATTAGATGTGAGAATGATGATCCTTATATGATTTGGAATTATTACCCTTGCTTTGTACCATTAAAGTTAAAAGGTAAATATTATAGAGCAGCAATTAGGCCTGCCATGTTTCATGGTTCTGAGTGTTGGGCAGTTAATCATCAACATGCACAAAAGATGTCTGTGACAGAAATGAAGATGTTGAAATAGATGAGTGGTCATACAAGAAAAGACCGTATACATAATGAGGTTATTAGAAACAAATTAGGAGTGACACCAATAGAGGATAAAATAAGAGAATATTGTTTAAGATGGTTTGGACATATAAAAGGAAGATCAAAAGAAGAACCTCTAAGAAGGTATGAAAAACTAAATTTGAAAAGTATTAAAAGAGCTAGAGGACGACCACAAAAGCGTTGGAAAGAAACAATAAAGAATGATCTAGCTTATTGTGAGTTAACTGCTAACATGGCACACGATAGGGATATGTGGAAATAAAGAATCCATGTAGCCAACTCCGTCTAGTATGGGAAAAGGCTTAGTTGCTGTTGTTGTTGCTGCTGCTTTGTAGTCATTGTGTGTAACTGTTTAGAACTGGCAACTTGTGATGTCTAAAATATAAATGGAGGTTCCAATCTTATTCCTATTTGAATGACTAGGGTTTCCTTGTGACTCTCTCAAATGCTCACATTGTATTTATCTTGTTGGTAGAAGAGAGTGGCGGTTGGTTGGTGAAGTGGAAAAACCGCGTCAAATGGTTATGTGCCGCACAAAATTATGCATATAAGTCTATTCATCTTTTCTCTTTATATATATAAAAGAAATAATAAAATCCTTTGAGAATATATACTCCTAAACTCTACTTGTCTGATTGCACTTTTAAGGACTATGAGGAATAATGAATACCTACAAACTATTCCCCATGTGTATGCATTACCAACAAGGCTGTTTGTGTGTGTGTGTGTATATATATATATATATATATATATATATATATATATATATATATATATATATATATATAAGTATGTGTGTATGTATATGTATATGTATATGTATATGTATATGTATATGTATGTATATATATATAAATACAAATTAAAAGCAATATTGTAAATATCATATCAGATTCCGTATCATATGGGGCATCGATACACCTATATCATATGATATACATTATGATAAATGTGGTTTTTAAATTAAATTTTTTAAATTATTAAAATTTTAAAAACATGAAAAAATTCTGCAAACAATATAAAAAACAACCTAAATCACATACATAGATTGCTCTTGAGCCTCATTTTTAAACTTAGGATTGTTGATTATTAATGGATGTGAAATACATGAGATTTTTGGTCTTGTAGGGAAGAAGAGATAGACATGGAAGAAGAGCCAAAGAAGTTGGCCTAGAGAGGATATAAACACATTTGAACCATGATTCATTTTAAAAAATATGATTTTTGAAACTTGCAGTGTATTATATGATACATGGTACTACCTGCATCGCAATGTATCATATGATACGCCTTGATACAATGCGATATAGGTACCTGAATTGTATAGATTCAAATACCAATACACTCGATACGATACAATATAATATGATTTTATAATATTGATTGAAAGATATAAACTATTTGTATACAAACTCTATTCATACCAATCTCAATCATCATTCATGCCCTCAATGAAATGGTTGAAATTGGTTTGGATATATGACGGATAAAGAGGTGGATGATGCAAATTTGATATATATATATATATATATTGTATCATACCCACTTTATGCACTATATTCTCATACACACTACTTTTTGAGACATTTGCAATATTTTAAAGGTCGAGAATATTTTAAAAACTATAAAGAACAACTTTATCATACTCATGCTTCCAAAAATATCATATGAGTGTAGACATATAGTGTCAAAGGTAGACAAATCGAGTCATTCTCTCACTACATGTCTATCTCTCCCTCTCTCTTGAAGGATTGAACCCTACAACCTTTGATACATACATACTCATTGCATTTCGAGGGGCATGGGTATTATAAGATTACATTTATATCTTTTTAAACATTCTTCAAGACACTCATGTCCTCAAGGTATCTAGTATCCTTTCTCATCCTTGGAAATCTCAAACAACCAATCTTTTAAAATAGACGATTGAGTTTAAAAGCAAAAAGTATAGTTGTAAATCAAATAGACCCGGTGAAAAAGCACATATGTGCTTTTTGCATTTTCACATTTAAACTCAATTAGCCATCTCTTGAGATGGACGGTTGAAAGTTTTAAGTATATGGTAAATGTAAAACATGATAAACATATATATATATATATATATATATATATATATATATATATATATATATATATATATATATATAGAGAGAGAGAGAGAGAGAGAGAGAGAGAGAGAGAGAGAGAGAGAGAGAGAGAGAACTTCATATATGCTAACAAACTTATGTTAGCATGTTTAAACAAATCTCAATAATGAATGGCCAAAACATAAATTTCAAAAGCAAAAAGTGTGCATGTAAATAAAGTATACATGCAATATATACTGTTTTTATATTTTAAACTAAAATCTTGATTATTCATCACCTCAAACAAATGATTGAGATGTATTTGGATTTACTAGTACTAAGTGTGTTGTGTTAGTCTATATGAAGTGCGCTCTCTCTCTCTCTCTCTCTCTCTCTCTATATATATATATATATATATATAGATAGAAAAGCCTAGAATCAACGGATGGTAGCACACTATCTTCAGGAGAAGAGGCAGAAATAGAACATTGATGTGGAGTGCGTACTGCCGCCAGCTTCTGCCAATTCCCCAACACTTGCGCAGGCATTCATAATAAGCTTTAGACGATTATACACACACACACTTATATTTATATCATTCTACCACCTAGTTTGAATTCCATATGATTAAACTGCAGTGAAGATTAAAAATAAAGTTTTGGGTAAAAAAGGATTATTTAATTGACCATCACTAGACTCCCACTTTTGTGGCTTTCTATTGTTCTTTACTTAAGTACGAGTCAGTAAAAAGTCTCCATCTTAATTAGAAGGGAAATCTGCCCTAAGCCTTTTACCCCATCACATCTTCTAAAACTGGCCCGACCTAAGATGCCCAAGAGTATTCGAAGAAATAGTAAGCTTGGGGTTGTTGGGAATTTAGCAGAAATGAAGGCAGCTTTAAGGAATTACAGGGAAGAAGTACCCGGCTTAAACGAAGATGAGTCCCAACGGAAGTACTTCCACCAAAACGAAGCCCCGCCTCAACGGAAACCGTACTTGTAGAGAAGGTGTGACTGTTTGGCGATCGACTCTCGACAATATCTAAAGAAAACATTTTAAGCCCTAAGAAAGAGAGAGCTATGGTCGTTTAGCTTGTGACGATCTCTCTCTCTCTCTCTCTCTCTCTTAATTATCTTTCTCCATTTTCCTAGTGAAGGTGAGAAAGTAGAAATGATGATAATTAGAGTAATTTTGTGCTCATAAAGAGTATTTTTATTTGTAAAAGGTAATAGACAAGTATTTAATAAAGGTGAAGCGTTCTTTAGACAATTAAATGTATTGTATCATAATAATCCTTTGTAAAATGATCCGTTTTGATGGGTGTTTTTTTAATTTATTTATCATCACATACTATTCAACAACTAAACCTTTCCTCATAATGTACTAGATAGAGTGGGTTACATTGATTCTTTGTTTCTACGTAACTCTATCACTTCTCATGCAATATCATCACATACTTTAGAAAGACTCCTTATACCTCGTTCTTCTTCTTGCATGAATGAAGTTTTTATTTGGTTAAATTTATTTATTTGATTAAATTTGAATTTAGGTGAATGAAGAGCCACCAAGTTTATAAGGCGTTTGAGGAAATCTATCAAAACTTGCTTCAGCTTGACTCATAAAAGGATGATAAGCCGTTGGCAAACATACTTGGTTGGAAGCTATTCGGCTCTCAGTTAGCCAGCTCGTTACCAGCCATACCAACAAAGAATCTAAGAAAGGGTACAGTAACTTGACCATCATCCCTTTTAAACTACCAACCAAAACCAAAGCCAGGACGATACCAAATTAGAATTCAACCGCAAGATGACGTTTTAAGGTTTTTCTCTCTCTCTCTCTCTCAAGGCTTTCCAGTTTCCTCTTTCCAAAATGCTCGCCTACTAATCTCTCCCAACCTCAACAATCAAAGGAAAGCCAAAACTAGGCTAATTCACAAACTGATAAGCTGAAAACTGAAATTATAAAACTCGGGAAAGCATAGCTGAGATTTCACTGTTACTAAACTGTTTCTAGTTTTTATCATGGAAACCAAATCATTGTTTTCTCAGTCGCTATTGTGATCTACCCACCGGATAAGTACACTGCTTAAGAAAAGAACTGATGAAGAAGGCTACATCTCATTATATCCTTAAAACCATGGATTCATGGATGATACATCGCCTTTAATAATTCAGAAAAGATGCTAACAGAGAGTAGCAGAAATGGTTCAAGCTCTTTTCCCTTCTGAAAGACAAAACACACAGAGAGGTGGGGGAAGCATTCATCTGCTCTATGCCTTGGACTTCTGAAGCAAAGGGGTGTGAAATCCCTTGGCCGAATGCGAAGCGAAGGAGGTATTCGGATGGTTGCACAAGAAAGAGGAGGCGGTGGAGTCGGGGGTGAGCAAGCGGAGGGCGTCGTCCAGCGGGAGACAGCCGAAGGCCTTCTCCTTCTTGGCAAGGGCGCGCAGGAGGCCCGTGAAGAAGGCGACGTCGCAGGGGAAGACGAGGGCACCGGTGCTCTGGTACCCGAATTCCTCCTCCGATTGCTGGAGCAGGCCGCCGAAGACCGGCAGGTTGAGGTAGCGAGTGGGGATGACGAAGCGCCGCCGCTCAGAACCGACGTATACGGCGAGGCAGCCGGCCGGAGTCTTACTGGGCCTCCTCGAAAGAGTCTCTTGGTGTTGTTGGTGGCCGCCGGATGGAGCTATAGTGGTGTGGGCATGGCCGGAGAGGGAGAGGGTGCGCCATTTCTTCAGCATCTGCTTGAGGAGGACAACCTGCCGGATTCTGTCGACCTTGCTCTTGCCGGAAGAGGTCGACATTCGTAAGAGAGGATGGAGAAGATCCTGAGCTCAGAGAGCACGAAAATGCAGACTCCCTTGAAACACAAAGGAGGGAGAGAGGGTCTAATGATGGTTTCTGTGTGTGTGTGAGAGATAGTAGTTGGATTGAGCGAGAGAGACACAGGTAAGGGGAAAGAAGTTGTTAGGCTGTGGAGGTATTTGAGAGAGAGAGGGAGAGCAAGCTGAGGCCTAGATTCCGGAGAGGGTTTAACTTTTTAAATAGAGGTTCAGAGGTAGTAAATGGAAAGTGGATACAGATGGTGACCAGTGGAGAGAACTGCAGAGAGGTAGAGAGAGAGCAAGTTGAAGGCCGAAGGCGCTAGGCAAGAACTAGGAACACGAGGGCTTCAGGTCTCAGCGTGAGGTTGGGTTTTAATACAGGTTTAGTGGGAGGATTCAACCAAAAAAGAGGAAAGGTTTAAAGGGAGAAAAAGTAGGTTGTTTTCTGTCTCAGACAGTGTTGCTTTTGAGAGAGAGAGAGAGAAAGAGAGTTGCGTGAGCAGAATTCAAGGATCTTCATCATCTCACTGGAAATCATGAAAGAGGAGTGAGTTATATTGGAGGGAATTTTGTGTGGTATCACGAGGGTCAAGCAAAGCAGTACCAAAAGTACCAAACGCAGTACTTCTTTTGCCTCTATTCCACTGGCCTAAGTCATTACCTTCCAAAGCAATATGATGGATAATCATACGCCCTAGTTGTTAAACATCCTCTACTTGTTACTACCAACAAACTCTCTTTCTCTCACATATAAACTATATATATATATATATAATTTCAATTTTTTTAAAGAGTTTTAAAAAGGTACTAATGATATTTTTTATACTCTCATATCACCAAAAGGAATGAATGAACATATGTGGTTGTGGAAATGTTTCAACGACTTTAGGTCTACTTGTGGTTCCATCCTTTAAAAGCTAAACCACGATTCAGACCGAAGTGTAGTGTTCACACGACACTTTGTGTCCCGTTTGAATTTCAAATCCTTTAATCTAATTTGTTTTTTATTACAATTTTATAAAAAGTATGCTTGTACTTTTTAGAGCTATACTTTATATGTGGGTGGTTGATATATGCTATCAACGTTATACGCTATAAACAAATTTCAACTATTTAATTAAAAATAGATACTTAATATTTGAAAATAAAAATGTACTTTATATTTAATTTAAATTTTATTTTTTTTAATTCAAATTTAAATCATTCATCTTCTAAGTTATATGGTTGATATTTTGAAGTTTATTGGAATAATGTTGCTAGCATGTACTATGCTCTCTCTCTATATATATAGAAAATGATATAAGTTAGTACCTTTAGGTGCTATCAAATCAAAATAAATTCCAATAATTAATTTTTGTTGATAGATGGTTGAGATTTGAAATTTAAAAAGTAAAAGCATTTATGTGAATAAATTGTACCTACAAAAGTACACATGTACTTTTTATTTTAGATATTCAAATTTCGTCATATCACTTAAGGTGAACAATTAAGATTTATTTGAATTTATTAATACCTAAAGATGCTAGTATATACCAATATCTCTCTTTATATATATAAGCGATTAGATCATACTCACGATTGATGCTGATAACTCATGTTTGACACTTACGTTTTAGAGATATAAGTATAATAACATTATCCTAAATATTGTTTTAAATTATTCTTATGTTACTAAAAAGTAATGGATGGGCTATGCACGTTTCATACTTGTAAATTCTTGAAAAAGCCATTGGAACAATCATGTAGTGCCCGTAAATTCTGAAAAAAAACCCATAGGAACAATCATGTTATCCGTTTTATCTTATGTGCACATCACATTTTATAGCCAAAAGGATGAAGGCGTTGAAATTCAAGCCTTATAAAATCCGATTTATTTACCGAAAAACGTCTGTAGATTGGTCCCAATGATTTTGAACATGGAGATTACAAAGATTGTGATTCTTGCATCAAAAGTGCAATGTACACCTTTGCTAGAGTGCATCGTACTCGAGTATACACATCAGTCATCTCTCTCTGTGTACACATGTGTATGTGTGTATGTATCTATCTCTGTGTGTGAGCACGTGCTTGCACAGAGAGAGAGAGAGAGAGAGAGAGAGAGAGAGAGCATTTTTTCTTTTTATGCTTGTAAATAAATGCTGTTGGTATGATTGTGATGGTTCTTACCTATAACAGGTGACATGACGAGATACGTCATATTGTATGAAATTTATGATTAAAATTAACATTAAACATGATACAGTTCTCGATCAAGTTGAAGTATTTGCATCCTATCATGATTGGCCAACCCAGAAATCCGAAGCTGGACTGTTCGGGTCATGGGTCACTGGGTTTACTTGGTGGCTTCGTCAGGTTGAGTAGTAGTAACCCTTTAGTATTGATTTTTATAAAAATACCTTCAATATATTGAATATAACATTCAAGTTTCCTTAACACTGATCAATGCCATATAATAAACAGTAAAATACCTGTTACCACCGAAAATGAACTCAATAACTCTAGTTAGTATCATAGTGTAAATAAGGAAAAACTCGAACTTAGCGGTGTTAAGCTGTGCTCAGCCAAGCTGGGCAACTTAACAATGATCAAGGCTGGATTGCTGATGTGCACCGTCGGCGATTTTGGTTTGCCTCGGACGGTTCATGAGCCGTAGCCGGGTCGGCCAGCTACGAGCACCATGGCATATTTTTGGAGTTACAAACTAAAGAACATCTTGTGCACCAACTGAAAAACTGATGCTTGAATCGATGCTAAGAACACTTCCAATGTCAGCTCTACTCTTATTCATATTATAATCCAAAACCAAAACTAAGCCTTATCTCATACTAAACTAAGTGGAGTTGGCTCACCACTATGCTCTACTCATATCATATATTATTTACCTTTAAAAGGCAAGATCATATTTCACTATTCCCTTCGTTTCAAGACTTTGTGAGGCTTTTCTCCGTGTTTTTAAAGTATAATTCTATGTATAGTTATTGAGCTCAACCTGCACTCTCTTGCCAAAGGCTCATAAGTTTCTCATGTTACAATGCAAATGGAAAGAGAGCTAGGATGTAGATATCGTAATATTTGAGAATAAATTGAATGCACATTTAGATTTTGTGGATATCACAAGATCAATGCCTTCATTTTCGATAAAGTATGTGGTAGAAAAATTATGGATCTGAAGAACATGAATATGAAGATTAAAAATGAGGATCAGACTTTGATATTGGTATATTAATTACCACAATCTTATATGACATTTGTTAGTACTTTGCTGTATGGGAAGGACAATATTTTACTTGAGGATATTAGCAATTTGCCAAAATCTAAGGAGTTGAAAAGAACTTTCTAAAAAACAGAGGAAATAGATTGAGAGAGTCTAGTAAGCAAGAGAAGAACATAAACGAAAGATAGCAAGCATATTATTCATATACAACAACATAAACCTATTGATACATGAAAAGCTTCCCAACACTTCTATCTCGTGTAATTTTCATCCTTGGTATCTTCTTGGTTGCACCCATGTCCTGAATATATAACAAGTATATAAAAGAAACATCTTATGCATATTATTCATATATAACAACTATATAAAAGAATCATCTGAAAGTTTCTCTTGATATTATACACAACTATCTTATGCATTGCGAGCAAAGCCATTATGAATTATAAATGTATCAAACATCTTATATAACTGTCTATTTCATTGCTTCAAACCATATAAGACTTCTTAATTAAGTAAATATGATTTCCAATACATGGAGCCATAAATCCTAATAATTGAATCATAGACATTCTCCTACAACTCGCTGAAAAATGTATTCTTCATATCCAGTTGTTCAATCTCTAAATCATGAAGAGTCATCATAAGGCAAGACTTTAATAGAGGTATGTTTTGTAATAAGAGAAAAAACTTTATTGAACTCAACCCCTTCTCTTTGACTAAAGCTTAGCCACTAATCGAGCCTTAAACCAAGGTGCATTTCCTTGAGTAGCTCCCTTCTTTTTGAAAATCCATTTGCGTCTAACAACGTTTTATCCTTTGGACAAAAGAACAAGCTCCCAAGTCTAATTCTTGTGAAGAGATGAATATTTTATTCTCGTGTTGACACAAAATTAACCCAACTCAAAAAGCTCCTGGTGAGCCACGAAACAGATCTCCCACTAGCAGTATGAACTCTTCGTGGTGTTGGAAACCAGTTTAAATAGAAAAGTTTCTTTTTTAGTTGTCTCCTATTGCTATTAGGAGAGGAGGCTCCCAAAAGGGATGTCACAAATGGGTCAGGGTTATGAAAAACTGAGAAAGATTGTGAGGTTCTTCTTCATCATAATAGTATTCTTCCTGGTCTTTCAAGTGGAGCAAGTCACATCTTACCGAACCATATAAATTCTTCTATTCATTTTCTTTCTTCTTCCCTTTCAATTTTCCACAAATCATGTGTGATAATGCATATGTTCCTCATCATCTAGTGAACTTTTGCACAACATATTTGAATATATTTTGGATCATTTTTTTAAAGAATTAATTCAATTCAATATAAATCAATATATGTCAGCATTTGGGTAGCATTGTTTCTAATTTTAATGCTCATAAGTTAGGAACTTCGTAGCTATCGGTCATGAAATTATAATATACACCTTGCCTACTAATAAAGAGAGGATGTAATTAAACATAAATTAGAAATTTAGGTTAATCATTGACGGCATAGGCTTTCTTTTTTTTCTTTTTAAGGCTCTTTTGTGTAAATTTTCAATTACGATTAGTCCATTGTGCTTAGGGGCCCCGGACCCATATCAAATACACACTTCTGGTGATACATCTGCACATCTTGTATGCAAGCAGATCCCCTAAGAGAGTGTTGTGTGCACCTTCGAACTACCACACTAGTTTCTGTGTATCTGGAAATAAAGATTTCATAGATTCGAAGAGAAAGCCATTCTTTTTATCACCATTAATTTGGTGGAAGATCATTTGGTAGGGCTAACTCAACAAACCCATCATCTGTTTGGATCGCCATGAACGAACCTAAATTGGACTTGTTGGGCAGTTTGAGCATCACTCATGCACCAAGGCATGCTGTAGTTGAATAAATACGGACGCATGAGCTGATCCTGATGACTTGATGGTGGCTTTGGTTATTCATCCCTTATTCAAATGGCATGCTTATCAGCATACTTAGCCTTATAATTTCAAGCGGGTGCATCAATATGGAGAGAGAAGAGCCGTGCACAGCAAGAAGCAAAGCAACAGTGAGCCACAAAAGAGCAGGCCAAGCAACTTCCAAGTGGGCAAAGTGGTTGGAGTTGCAGAATGGGCAATGTAACAACTAAAGAAAGTGATTGATTCACATTAACAAACATAGGAATGTGATCAGTGGACTGCCAATGATCGTTCGTGTGCCTACGGCCACCGTTGCTTCCTTACTATCATCAGCCTCTCATACTATGGGAAATGGTTTTAGCCGTCGGCTATCAAATTCCTATAGTGATCCTCTCTACATCTCCATTTTAGAAAGCTGTAGCTTATTGGCTGTGTGCATTCTTTCGGGGTTCTGGTGCCTTGTAAGTCTTAACTTGAAAAGCTGGAGCATGATCCACCATTATCTCAGATAGCTACTTCTATTTGGGGTCGGTCGCTACCTAATGCAACCTTCCTCCTTTAACCGGGCTTGGGACCTATTATGGAAGGGTAAAACCTTTATCGCAAGCATAGTTTGCGGTTTCTTTTAGTAGAACGGTGAAAATAGAAAACAAAAGATAAGAATGAAGAAACTAGGCTCATTGCGAGGCTGCTCGAGGGTTGAGTTCAACCAATATAAACAACACTAGACTCTGTTGAAGAACCGAACAATCCTTGTTTAAATAGATAGCAGATAGATGAACAGTCTCTGTTCGAACATGGGCACAGAACTATTCGGTCACCCATTTGTGATCTACGCTGGACAGAGCTGAGAGAGAGAGAGAGAGAGGGGGACAGGGATGGGGAAAGAAAGATCTTCAATACGATAAATAATATGGTTCCTTAATTGTGAAAGTTGAAAGAAGATGACCCTTGTTTAACTCAAATACCGTATTACAATTGCCTTCTTCTAGAACCTTGACACGATATGAATATACTCAAAACACGAAATTGCCTCCCTCACAGAGTGCAGTCTAGGGAGAAATTAACGGAGGACGGATCGGCGGGTGCCCCCCCCCCCCCCCCCCCCGTAGGACCCGCGCCCCGCCAGGGAAGTCTCGCTGACGGGAAGTCTTCCGTCCTAGTTCAAACAACTAGCCTTCCATTTTCATGACGGACTTTCTCTCTCTCTCTCTCTCTCTCCTCTTCCTGAAATCACGGGCCCGTGATTCTCTCTCCTTTCCACAATTCCACCTAACATCTCTCTCTGTGTGGAAAGTTCTTTTCTTCGTCTTGTTTGGTCGTTTTTGAACGTAACGTGATTTAATCTGTGCAGGAAGAAATGCCAGAAGAGACACGAGTCCTCCTCGGGCTCCGTGCTTCCTCGAAATTCGGTATCGGCGTTGGAGGAGGAGAGAAGATCGACCGCCGGGGATTTCACCTTAGCCTATCTTCGCCGTCACGGAGCTAGAGGAAGTCATTGCTGTTTGGCGAATGAGCGAGGACCCTGCAGTTTGGAAGCCGGCTGAGATCGGCCTCGTTATTGATGAAAAGATCACGAGAATAGACATGTTCGTGCATATCTTAGACCTTAGATTTCGAGGAAGAGAACCCGTGATTGTTTTCTCCTTGAAGCATCCGCATAGCGTGGATAGACGGATCTAAGATGCCTCGATCTATCGATTTCTAGGTTGGTTTCTCGTGACCCCGAGGATTGAAGGACTAAGCAAGAGAAATTAGGGACACAGAAAAAGGAAACTCATTGATGACCATAGGCGGCTCGGACGATCGACTGTGAACGTTCGCTGGTAGCCGGAGAGATCGGATCAGATAACAAGTCCTCACGTTACTAGGATATGTATCTTTTGTTAATGCAGATGATTCCTCCCCGTTACTATTTGGCAATATTGTCCATGCATTCAACTTACGGTGTTCAACTGATGCAGATTGTTTAGTAAAATCGGATACGAAAGGATGTCTAACAACTCTCAATTTGTATATATATAATATATTTAATGTTACCATTAATAATTATAGAAACTCTTTTTATTTATTAGGATTCACTATTTTTAAATTATGAGTACTCATTTAATACCAACGCATTGAGTATAACTGAATATTTTTATATAAAGAGAACTTGTTATATGATAAAACATATATTTAAACAAATCTTAACCATTTAATTTGTAACATGGATAAATTATTGATAAATTTTTTATTAGTATAATTAATTAAAAAATATTTTTTTTGTTTTTTAATTTAAATGTAAACTATTCATCTTTACATCTTTCAAATCTCAACTATCTATTTAATAAATAATTGAGATTTTTAAATTAATATTGCTAGTATATACTAAGCTTGGTGTGTGTATATATATATAAAGAGAAAAAAAGAAAATATAGTAAATGTATACTCTTATATGTGATTAAATATCCTTAAATATCTTTTTTTTTATATCAACAGTCAGTCGAGTTTTGAATAAAAAAGTACTACTTTTTGAAGGGTACAGAGAGAGAGAGAGAGAGATTGCTTTATATCAATCGTCGACTGCCCAATTTTAAATCTCATTTTGTGGTGGATAATTTTAGTGAAACTTTAATTATGGAAAGACAGGTTTCTGAACTTCTTTTCTATTGAAAATATAAAATAATATGTAATATGATAATAAAGAACCAGATAATCGGTTCACCAGTGGAGACAAAGAAGAAGACCACCCAAAGGAAAGCTCCACTTTTGGCCTCCACAACATTAACGTTGAGAGAAAGAGAAAGAAAATAGGATTCATTCCCTTCTGTCAATTGATTATGTTAGGGGTACGATAGTTAACAAAAATAAAAAGAAAAAAAAACAAGTAAATAAGCAGTTAGGATACACTGACCTAGAGTGAAAGCTCTCTCGTTTTTCCCTCTCGGTACTTCTCTCTCTATTTACATTTGATCTCTCTCTCTCATCAACTTTATAACCTACTCTTCACCACTAAAGAAGTAACTGCTCTATCTAGACCCAACCCAACAACACAATAACATTTTTCCAATAGCATAATAGTATTACATATTAACCCTAAATATCTCACCCCAAGCATGTTGATTATTTACTGCCCAATACTCAGAACCATAAAACATTGCATGTTTAATTGCTGCTCTATAATATTTACCTTTTAACTTTAATGGTATCTTCTTATCACAAAGAATACTTGATGCTTCTCCCCATTTTAACCAACCAGCACTAATTCTATGCGTAACATCTCCATCAATTCTTTCATCACTTTGAAAAATTGACCCTAGGTATTTAAAACTTTACTTTTGGGGGATGCAATGTGTGTTAATTTTAATTTCTATGTCCTGTAAAGTAACCAAATGATCAAGCTTACATTCCATATATTTTGTCTTTGTTTTACTAAGTCGGAGGTCTTTGCTTTCTAACGCTTCTCTCCATAGTTCAAATTTTCTATTAACTTTTTCCTTAGACTCCTCCACTAACACAATGCCATGTGCAAATAACGTACACCAAGGTACTTTATCTTGAATATGTTTTGTTAACTCATCAATCACTATTATAAAAGTTGATCCTTGATGTAACCCAATATTAACTTCAAAGAAGTTTGTCATTCCTTCATGAGTCTTCCAATATGTTTTTGCACTGCTTCTTTTTTAAGGTTCTCCAACCAACCTTTCTCGATACCCTATCGTAAGTTTTTTTTAGATCAATAAATATCATGTGAATGTCTTATTTTTTTCTAATATATATATCCCCATACTGGAGCAGTTAAATATAATTGGTTCGAGCATTTTCTGTTCCGTTCAGGTGCAGTCGGGTCAGTTCAATAGCGTGCTGCGCTTTACACGGCAAAGCTAAAGGCGCACTCATGGGAGGTATTCAAACATGGAGCAACCCACAACTAGGCTAGGTTTATTGACTCAACTTAAATTCAATATAATCGGCAACAACTCCTCCCACCTTTGTGAATCCACCTTACCGGGGCCTTGGAGACTCAACTTTCCTTTTCATCATGAACTCAATCACACAAGCACTAGAAATGTCAGTGCTAAAATGTAGAACTTCAATTAACCGAGGCGAGCCATTAGAGAGAAAGAATGTCAAAGAAATTTGTGAGAAAAAGTACGTAACTTTGTGCAAGTTTCTGCAGAGACCAACATATCCAGCGATACAAGAGAAGGCGAAGTTTGTTCGTGCATGCACGCACGCAAGTGTGTGTGAGAGAGAGGGATCTACATGAAGATTCACATTGTACGTAGAATCATATGAAGCATATGGAATGGGGCCATCCAAATATAATTCATTTGTATACCAAAAACTAAACAATATATATCCACTGCAAGAAGAAAGTGATCATGAAGATACCAAGGATGTGCTTGATACAGGTTTCAATGGAAACTGGACCTTCATCTTTGGTACTCACAGTTTTGAATTCCATTATTCATCAAAAGCAGAACAAACTTCGACGCCTGAGAGGAGATGAGCTTGAGGAAGAAGACTCAAGAGCTTTGTATGAAAACCTAAGCACATCCTTCTCTCTCATGTAACTATTATGTTTCACATGAATCAAACACAAAACCATGGTTTCTCATAACCATGATTACAAACCCATACAATCTAAGCCTAAAGTTTTAGGAAGAGGATTCTAGCACTCAAACCAAACACACTCCAAAGGATGTATAACAAGAACATACACTATATCCAGTGTTTATTTCATTAACAATTATGTCTGGTGGTTTCCCGTCTTGCATGGCTCCATCTAGATTCCTTTTCTTTTATATACAAGAGATTTGGAAAGCAAGATTTCCTTTTCGGCAGGTTATTAATCCACATAAACCTTGATGGCTCGGACTTCCAATTAGAGTCTACGCTTCGCAGCCCCTTGGACGCAAGGTCATGCGCGCCCATGAGGGCCGGTGCATCCCCCATATATATATATATATATATATATATATATATATATATATATATATATATATATATATATATATATATATATATAGATAGAGAGAGAGAGAGAGAGAGAGAGAGAGAGAGAGAGAGGTGCACCGTAGCCCATATGGCTAAAATATGGTAACAAAACTACCATAAATGCAAATCTAAAATCATTGTTTGATAGAAAACAACCTTTGAACCATACGACCGCACGACTACGGACTATTAGTCTTCGTGCTGATCAGTAGAATTTTTCATCTACATTGTATTGGCTGGCCACGACTAATATGGACCATGAAATCAGGATCATCATCATCATCACCACAATTTCATCTACAAATTGGTTTGTGATGGGAATGAGAGCAGGCCAAGCCATTAATACCCTCAGCTGCCTGAGACCCACAAGACACTCCTACTTGATCATCATCCTTTACAAAGAAGCCATCACCTTCATCTTCCTCTACTACCCTCAGTATCTTCTCAAAAGCATCAGCATCACAAGGGATCCTCAGAACTCCCTCATTTTGGAAGCCAAACTCTTCTTCGGCCTCCTTGAGCACGTCGACGAGTGCGTAGTGGCGAAGGTAGTCGGTCGGGATGATGAACCTCTTCATCTCCTTCCCCACAGACACAGCAAGGTATCCTTTAGGCACATCTCCTGGCTTTGATGAATCAGAGAAAGAAAGGGTCCTCTTCAAAAAGTTTATGCCTTTCTTTCCGCTGGTTTTCGGGGCGCTTGCGATCTTTCTCCATCTCTTAACCAGTTGTTGAAGACGAACAATCTCCCTGATTTTGTTAGGCTTCTTGGGATCCATCTGAAACAAGATAGAGCTTAGGGTCTGCTGTGTGACAATAAGGGCAACCTATCAGTATTTAGAGAGGAAAGCTCCTATTGGATTTGTAATAATTTAATGCTATATTTATTTATTTTGTTTAGTAATTCTATATTTAGTTATTTATTTATTGGTAAGTGCATCATCGTGTTGTGATCCTGTATGCAAGTGGGGTGATAATATATAAGCGATTTGCATAAAAATATTAAATGGTCGGTGGATTACCATCAGTAGTTGTATGCTATATTTTCACTGCCAAGAACTTAATATGAAGCACTATATTGGAATGGCAATTGCAGCGGTTCCTTGACCTGAGTTAGGTATGGTGATATTTCAGTAACTTCTTTAAGAGATCATGTACACTCCTGAAGTATTTCTTCTGAAGAGGAAGCCTCTTCGAGGTAAGTCACCCCACCTTCATGCGCCAAGGTCTCGAACCTCACCTTCAGACCTGACACACACACACACATACACCCTCTCGGAGTTGAACTCCTCACCGGCGGCAATGGCACTAGAGCCCCTGCCGTTGAGCTAACACTCTGGGTGCAACCTTGACCTTTTTATGGCCATGTGAGAAATTGATGAGCAAAGCTATGATATCGTTATTAGCTTGTTTGATTGGAATTTTGGGAATCTATATGCATTGAAAACATTGCAATGAATTTGTATTAATGCAATGACATGTTCTTGCTGTTCATAATTTTGGGATGAGTCTTGTGTGCCATTAGAGTTTGACATGATCATGGCAGCACTATTCTTGTTTAGCTCAAGCTCGAGGAATTACGAGCTTAATGAGCTGAGCTTCACTCCTTTCAATGCCAAGCTTGATAATTGCAGCTCGGTCGAGATCGAGTACCAGCTGAGTAGTTCATTGATTGAGCCGAGTCGAGCTTGCCCATAATTGAGCTCGACTTGGCTCAATTACATGCACGTAGTAGCAGAGGAGCTGGGTTCGATTACGCTTCTGGGTTCAAGGTAGGTTGGATTTGGATGTAAAATAAGTGTATTGCAAAGACGTACTGATCCACATTCATGTGTGATGGGGTGCTTGCACTACCCTATATCTGGAAAGTTATAAATTAGAAGTATAGCCCACAACAAAATCCGCGAGTTATATAGTACAAAGTCCACTGTAAACTTGCTCTATTTACCTCACCCGTGAACTATATTACAAAATCCGTGAGCTATAGTCAGACTTCCTATTCATCCGTGTTATCTTCTTTTTTTGTTGGTACAAAGGGGAGGACAAAGTGAGGTGCATGCGCCCCGGGTGTTGAACTCATGATGTCACGCTTGTGACTGGAACCCTTATCCAGGTGAGCTATTGTTCTTTGTTGATGAATGCTATCTTTAACAGAAGCCTACACCCAACAACAAAAACAAACAACAACTAAGCCTTTTCCCATACTAGACGGGATCAGCTACATGGATTCTTTGTTTCCACATATCCCTTTCGTGTGACATATTACTTTCTTTCCAACACTTTTGTGGTCATCCTCTACCTCTTTTAATACTTTCCAAATTTAGTTTTTCATACCTTCTTACATGTTCTTCTTTCTATATGTTCAAACCATCTTAAACGATATTCTCTTATTTTATCCTCTATTGGTGCCACTCCTAATTTATTTCTAATAACCTCATTATACATATGGTCTTTTCTTGTATGACCGCTCATCCAACTCAACATCTTCATTTTTGTCAGAGACATCTTTTGTACATGTTGATGATTAACTGTCCAACACTCAGAACCATAAAACATGGCATGCCTAATTGCTGCTCTATAATATTTACCTTTTAACTTTAATGATATATTCTTATCACAAAGAATACCTCAAGCTACTCTCAATTTTAACCAACCAGCCTTAATTCTATGCATAACATCTCTATCAATTCTTCCATCACTCTTAAAAATGGACCCTAGGTATTTAAAACTTTCCATTTGGGGATACAATGTGTGCCAATTTTAATTTCTATGACCTCTAAAGTAACCAAATGATCAAACTTACATTCCATATATTCTGTCTTTGTTCTACTAAGTCAGAGGCCTTTGCTTTCTAATGTTTCTCTCCATAGTTCCAATTTTTTATTAACTTTTTCCTTAGACTCCTCCACTAACACAATGTCATCTGCAAATAACATACACCAAGGTACTTCATCTTGAATATGTTTTGTTAACTCATCAATCACCATTATAAATAAGTATGAACTTAAAGTTGATCCTTGATGTAACCCAATATTAACTTCAAAGAAGTCTGTCATTCCTTAAAGAGTCCCCATACATGTTTTTGCACCATCGTACACCCAACATAGAAGCTAAATGGGCCACGTTAGTCTAGGTAAACCCAGACCCTTCGTAGTTAGACATGGCTGGTTCCAACCAGAACCAGCCCGAAACTAGTTGAACTTGGAACTGGTGAATCCGGATCCAAAACCACGGACCACCTAGTTTGGTTCTGGTTTCACCTTCTATAAAACCAAAACGGAAACCGGAACCAAACCAGAACCAGCATTTTCAATCTGTCAGTTTCTGTCTTTATTAAAATTTTCATATAGATTTTTTAATGCAATTATGATTCTGGACTAAAAAAGGAACTCCCCCAAAACCAACAGTCCTGAAACCATAACCAGAACTCGCCCCGGGCTGGTTCGGTTATGGTTCTAGGTTCTAGGCTAACTGAAACCAGACACGTCTTTTCATGATACAATTAGACTAGTGGTTAATGGAAGTTAGGATTTAGTTATTTAAATATTATGAAAGCCTGATGCCTAATCTTAATTAAGAATTGCATGATCATAAATAAACATGTGAACCTTCAGCGAAATATGGGGATAAAATGTTCATTCATGTTCCACAAATATCGAGCACAAAAGCAGAAATCTGACCTGCATTTATTTAGGCTTCCATAAATTAAGATCTTCACTCAAGTTTCAACATCATTCTATTTATTAAATTAATATTTAATGAAGGTTTTCATTTAACCCCATAAGTTATGTCAAATTAATCTGACCACCACAAATGCCAATTAATTTCTTCAATACACTAAAGGTATTGCAAATAGAACACTTGAGTTCAAGCAAACAACATATTCAAACTCTTTCTTTATTGAAATCAGGAACGTCATTAGGGATGGTAAGGAGATGAACGAACCAAACAGTAGTTCAAGAATAGTTCATCACCTCAAGATCTTCCTTACGTTCAGCTGGTTAGCTCTTTTGAGCGGAGATAAACACGAATCGAGCATGAGCTGTTCATTAAAGTTAAACATGCAACTTTACACCTGCTTCTTCTTCTTGTGTATACAATCTAATTTGTTGATTCTCTTTCCAAAAGATTTCTTCTTAAATTGAAATTTTGGACCATCTAACTATTCATACCGCCTAATTGCATCGGTACAAATCGGAGTTTTTCCGGTGGTTTCAAAAAACACTATTTCCGGTGGTTAGAACCACTGAAAAAGCCATCTCCGACAGTTGGTACTGCCGGAAATAGGTTATAATCAGAAAAAGTTTGCCGGAAATAAGATGGTTAGAGAAAATCTTAACAACCCTCAGAAATATTCTATCTACTCATACAAGCTGAGTGGAAAAGATAAACATATTGTTCATGTTCAGCTCATATAGATTAGTTAGCCAGCTAGTGATTGGGTCCTTTAGATCTCAAACTAACACAAATGAGCTCATGAAGAGTCACAAGTGAGCCAACCAACCTTCTAAAAACTAATAAAAACGAGCTCATCAAGAGTCTAACAGAGAGAACCGAACCACGATGTTTATTCACCAGCCCAGTCATTCCATAGCTCTTCAATTTTTGCAAATACAACGGTGAAGTTGTTACTTTGGAGATTGAAGGCAGTCCTGAAGCAGCACCGGGGGGGGGGGGAGGGGGTGCTTGGCGCTATACCGACGAAAGAGTGTAGTTAAATGAAAAGTTTGGCATTTCAGAAGGTGACCTATAAATTTCACAAGTTTTATGCAGTCAAAAGTAAAATTCTTTTTCACATGATAGTTAGGTGTGCAAGCAACTAACCTGGTCGCTGTTTCATATGCCACTATTTAAATATATTCCAACTAACAAGTTGGTGCCTTTTCAACTACCAATACATAATTAATAATTATTCCCTTTTAAGGCCATGCACATGATAGCATCTTCTAGTAGCCTCATCTGTGTCTAAAGCAAGATGCCATGGAAACTCTCAAAACTTTGTTCTTTACGACTGAAAAAGGGGCATGTTTACTGCTGGTCAAGTCTTTCACATAGCTCTGGCCGTATCCAACTCAAATTTCTATGTTTAAAATAATCCGGTCAAATATGGTCTCTGTTGATTTGGTTTAACCGAAGGAACTCATCATGTATATATATATATATATATATATATATATATATATATATATATATATATATATATATATATATATAAAGAGAGAGTAATTGGATCATGTTCATTATTAAAGCTGCTCTGGTAATTGTTTTTTAAGATGAGTATAATAATATTGTTCTATCATATTTTTAAAAAATTAATAAGATATTTTAAATTATACTTTTGCTATTGGACAATAATGAGTAATATATATATATATATATATATATATATATATATATATATATATATATATATATATATATATGTTTGTGCGCACGCACACACACTGAGTGATATTGCAGAGAACATGTGATATCCATACAGCCTTGGGACTAAAAGAATTATCTCTAGTGATATAACAAACAACGTTGGGATTTTTAGTGGCACAAGAGCGAGGGATCAGGTCCTGTTGTGCCACTAAAAGTGGCAAAAAATGAACGATAATTCGAATCACTTATTTGTTCAAGTCAAGACAGAACAGACATTGGAATTTCATTGTAGTATAAAGCAAGAGGCTCCAGAGCACCTCCGGAAATGGAAGAATTTGGCCCTTAAGGGTGCGTTTGAATGCCGGACCCCTTGGGAGCACAGTGGCAAGAGTGTCATACGGCTCGGGCCGTCGTCGTTCCCACTTAATGACACCATTTTCATGGGTGCACGCCATGTGGACTGTGACACAAAAAGCACTTAGTGTCTCTTAACTTCTGTTTGGCTTGCCATAGAACCAGCATTTGTGGTTCCAGAATGATGCAACCATGGAACCCATATGCAGGAACCCCGAATTTCAAATAAGATGACGGGGAAAAAGTAAGGCCATGAAACTTTTTCAGTCAAGTTCCGCGAAGTTCCATATCAACAAGTTCTTTTAAGTTCCATGATATAATGAGGTCCCTTAGCCGTGTATTGGAAAGGGCTTAGTGGTTGATGTGTACAATGAGGCGGCCCCTAAAGTGCTGAAGCGAGGGAATTACTTGACCGGAAGTATCACGGGAGGCCTGCTTGCCTGCCGGAAAGAAAGTTGAAAAGTAATCAAGTGACCAGCGCTGTCCGAAAACGTAGAACTTTTCTCACAAACATAGACCACCAACATGCAGTGTGCAAGAATAAATTATCCTGTTAGAATGAAATTCCTCTCTCTCTCTCTCTGAAGACGAAGCAAGAATCCAAAGTGAAGGAAAGATTCCTTCTAGGTTTTGGTATTCCTCGTCATTAATGGAAACATGCATGTTATGCGTACGAAAATTAATGATGTAAAAATGATCTTGAGCGTGCTTTAAGAAACAAGAAAATAAGAAAAAGATGGGTTGGATGAACAGGATCTGCAGGGAAACCTCTCACACTATCAAGATTATGAGACAGAATCATGTAAACTGTGGGTTTGCATTCATATTTTGAAGCTTCAACAAATTAAATACATCAAATAGCGTACGAAAAGAATAAAAAATTCAACCACTTGCGGGCATTTAATTCAGAAAGATGGATCACAGCATAACCTCTGCATGTTTAGCTGTTTAATAATTCAACCTGCAAAGTGCAGTAAATCAAAGAAGCAGATGATCGCAACAGATTCTCTTTAACTGGTTCAGGTTAGGTCGACCTTGATTAATTGGTTTGACCTAAGTAACTTACCGTTACAACAAAAACACTTTTTCTTTTGGCGTGAGGTGAAGTTCATGCTCAAGCAATTCAGCTAAGGTGATCCATATATCTTTCAGAAAGACCGGAGTGATTAATAGTTCTTGTTGAGTTATTTGGAAAGAGAAATACTATAAAAGTGTTGGAAGAAAACAATAAAAAATGATTTAACTTATGTTGAGTTAAATGTTGACAATGTACATGATCAAGCTTTATAGAAACAAAGAATTCATGTAACCGACCTATCTAATACAAGAAAAGGCTTGGTTGTTGTTGTTGGTTTTTCAAATTTCATGTCAGATGGCTGGCTGAACCCCTACCATGAAAGGGTATACCACTGCTAGAGGGTGCAATCCTTGACCTTCAAGGAGGTCATGGTCCCTGGTATCGTCCTTGCTCAAGGGTCTACCATTGTTAGTGTGTGTGAATTCTTGTTCCTCGCATCTTCACGTTTTCTTTTTGATTCCCAGCATGCTGCACATAACATAACATGTAACCAAACCAAGCTTGCGTCTTCTAACCAGGTGCACAAGTCACCTATAGGACCCTTAGCTCGTTCATCCCAGCAGTTCTTTATAGAATTTTAAACAAAATGTTCATTTAAAAAATCATTTTTGAAAGCATGACCTGTTGAGGTACCACCCACTGCTGCTTGTTTGTCCAATGATTTCATTGTAGTAGTGTTTAACCTGTGGAGCTGTTCATATACCAAACCCAAGCAAAGTGTCTGACACAGCCTTGACCTGAAAAACAGAGTGGTGGCATACCAGTGACAACCTCTGGACTTGTTCACATACCAAAACCCTACAAAATCTGCTCATGCAGTACCTAACAAGTACCTGTCCAGGAAAACTAAAAATAGTGTTTAACATTTGCTTAAAACTATAAACTCCGTCTGCAAGGACTTATATGCAGAGGAGATTAATTAATTGTCAAATGGAAATGCGAAGAGAAACAGTAATTTAGCATCAACTAGGTGGATATTAGCATCGTCCTTGCTCCCCTGCCCATAAACACACAGTCAGCTTTGGTAATCAAACGGCGGTGAGCTTCATGACAAGCTTGTTGGTGCTCAGCTTGTGTTGGTTTGGTTAGTTCATAAACATCTCTATTATTCAATTAGTACGATGAACATTAAAGATTTAAATTTAAAAATAGAAAAAGTACCAATGCACTTTGTACGTTATGTTTAATGTACATTAAACATTTTTTTTCATTATCTCAATTGTTTATTTTAAAGATTGAACAATAAAGATGTTTATATGATTATACACCAAAAATTATTATGATATAATATAAACTAATTATAATATTAGTATTATTCAATATAGTAATAAGAATATTATATATTAATATACTATATTGTACTATAGTATTATATTGTTATACTATAGTATATTTTTTGTATTAATGTAATATTATTTCTACTACTATAAGTCGATGTGGTAGCAAACTGGGCTCAAGTGTCACGGTTGATAGGTTTATATAGGTACCACCTATGAAAAAGTTGACACTATTAGCTGTTGGGTCATGATTTAATTGACGATTGAAACCCCAAGTCGTTGATATGAGGAAAAAGTTCAAGTCCCAAAATATAAAAAGAAGAAATCACAAGATATATAAATTTCCTTCACACACCCACACGTACACATACACATAAATATTTCAATTACACTGTAAAGTTGAATGAGAAAGAATTGGCTTAATTTTAATCAACACTTTCCTAACAAAAGTTAAATCTAAAGAGTTAAGCTTCAACAAACAACACATCTCCAGCTCGTGCCACAGTCTTCATGTTTAGTTCATGTTAACGAGCCAAACATGAACAATTGAGTTGACAAAGAAGCCATGAACAATCCAAGCAGTTTGTTAGGCTCGTTTACAAGCCCTGCACGTATCCATGCTCATTTACTTCATGGCGAGAGGCCTTTAGCTGAAAAGCATAAAATATGCAACTATGAGCAAGTCCTGGTCATGAAATGAATATAGGGTTTTGCATAGCCAGTACTGCATTCAAATGAAGACAATAAAGTATCACAAACACTAGTGCTATACCAGAAAAGAAAATCACATCATGACATGCACTACAGAAATAGGAAAAATAAGGCACAAGGCAGAGTAGTCATCCTCGAAGGCACAAGGCAGAGTAGTCATCCTCGAAAATATATATAGAGAGAGAGAGAAAGAGAGAGAAAATGATGCATGTTAGCAATATTACATGCTTAGTACATACAAATAAATCTTAACTATCCAGTTTAAAAGATGGATGATTAAGGTTTCAATTCAAAAAGCAAAAAGTTATATACACACGCGTGTGCACACACACATATATTTTGAAACTTATTTAGATATATTAGCATGTAAGGCTGCAAGCACACAATAAGTTATACACATATATGTACATATACATACAACGTGTGCTATATATATATATATATATATATATATGACACATTACATCACCAAGATCTTGTGAGCCTCCTACAACGAGCAATTAACTCACCTGGGCTCAATTCACAAGTTGAAGGTTATGAGTTCACTACCTGGGCTTACATTTGGCTTCACCTTCCCCCTAGCACCATAAAAGAAAAAACAATCCTTTCAACCTTTCAAAGGAGAATAGGTTTCCTCCTATTGTGTAGAATGTTCCCACTAGTACAACCATATTCACCAATGTTGCATATTGGTCCCAAGCTCGAATGTAAAGGAGGGTTGTGTTAGGCTTCTAAAAATCAGAATAAAACTTTGTCAATTTTACTATCATAGATTATTATGAGCATTTTATTAAAGTGTCCCATGTAAGAGCACATATGCTGTAAAAAATAAGCAAAAGTCTCTACGTCTTCACTCAGATGTAGTGAGTCAATTATACATAGAGTACCCACATCACGGACTAGTGTGGGTAAACAAGTATATCTTGCTACATTATCACGTGAATATAGTGAATAAATTGTAGAGAGGGTTTCACATTTTAGTATATGCAAATGCAAAGAGTAAGGAAGCTAGTCCTATATAATAACATTCACTATTGGTACTTGGAATATCAAAACATTTACTAACAAGCTAATGGAAGTACTAGATACCATGATTAGAAGGAAGATTAACAATCTTCATTTACAAGAGACAAAATAGGTTGGAGAAAAAACAAAAAAGACTGAGATTACAAGTTTTAAATGGTGGTACTCAAGAAAAGAAAGGGGCTCACAATGTAGTTAGTATTATTGTAACTAAAGATTTACAAGATAGTGTAGTAAACATACAACAACATAGTGATTGAATTATAATAATGAAATTAGTTTTAGGAGTAGAAACTTTGAATATAGTTTGTATTTATGCACCCAAAGTAGGACTAAAGGATAACATAAAGAAGGTATTTTGAGAGGAGTTAGATAAGGCAATTTAAATAATTCTATAATGAGAGGAAATTGGAATAGATAAGAAAATTCGAAATTTTGCTATGATATGATCTCTTTATAGCAAATACAATTTTCAGAAAATGAGATAAACATTTAATTACTTATATTAATAGTATGTAACAAACCCAAATTGATGATTTGTCAGTAAGGGAAAAGATAAATCATGTTTATAAGGATTGCAAGTGAAATCGAGGAAAAAGCTTAAGTATGTAACTGTAGGTAAGAAATTGAACAAAGAGGAAAAGAGTACATAGCTCTACTCTGACTAAATGGTGAAACCTTAAAAATGAAAAAGAATATATATATTTAAAAAGAAAGTTCTTTAAGGAGATATAACTATAAATTTTGATACATAGAGTAATATGACATGGCATATTTCAAAAGTTACAAAAGATGTGCTAGATGAATTTGAGGCAGGTGTACCGACACAAAACGAAGTTTGGTGGTGGAATAAAGTGGCGTAAGATAAAATTAGGGTAATGAGTGCATGATATAAATTAAATTATGCTAATAAGACTAATAAAACCTTGGAGGCCTGTAAGAAGGTAAAGAAAGAAGCAAAAAAATATTGTTTGTTAAGAAAAAGTTAACACTTGAGAGGATTTATATAAAAGTTCATCTCAAAAGAGGATGAAAGAGATTTTTATAATAATTAAAGATAGAGATAGGAAAACTAAAGATATTACTTTTGTTAGATATATTAAAGATGAGAATGAGAAGATTTTAGTGATAAGTGATGATATAAATAAGTTAGAAAATTTATTTTATAATCTTTTTAACGAAAATATAAATTGTACTCTTATTCTATTCCTTAAGGATGAGGATGTATTAGTATTAACTTAGGAGAGATAAATGACTCAAAAAAGTATATAAACTGTAATTTATACTAATATAGTCCAAGGAATTAAGTCAAAGAAGCTCTTAAACTTAAAAAAGGTCAATAAATATGTACGACCATGCAATATTCTTATAAAAATATGAAAAATACTAGGTGAGATGGGTATCACTTAGCTTATAAAATTATTTAACAAAATATAAGAGAACTAAAAATGCTTGAAGAATAGAATAAGAGTACAATTATACTCATATAGAAGATTTCATTTTTGGCCCCACAAATCTCATGTACCTTGGTCATCACTATTTGAGCTTTTGTTGTACTCATGAATTTCAATAACATACCTTGATGACTGGTTATACGAACCTCCATCCAACGAAGTGTAATTAAGATTCTATGATGGATTTTGAAGTTTAAACATTGTAATGGTTTATTTAAACACCGTATCAACAAGCCCCTCCAATCACTAGGTTTCTTCAATCCTTGTTCCCTTTCAGTGATTAAGGCTATTAATGATTGTGACCCATATGTTGCCTTATAACCAGAGGCATACTAAGATAAGTTGTTCGCCACTTATTCTCGTCTCTTGGGATATACGACTGCTTCACTTCAATGAAAATTTCTAATAAACATTTCACATATTGGTATAAAGGTTGTGTATTGGAAATAAGACATTGGTACTCCCCTAAAAGTTGATTGAGTACAACTTGAGAGTCACCATAGACTTCTACCATCTCCACACCAACAACCGATATAAGGATTCAACCAAAGAACAAAGCTTAATATTCTACTTCTTTGTTGGTGAAACCTAACTATAGGGACATAGTGAGGATTCTGACTTTCCTTGTAGAAGAAATGGTGCACACACCAATTCTCACACTTCGAACCGTAAACATAATCGACTAAGGTTACTTGGCAACAATGTTTTGTGCATCTAAAGAATTAGTAATGTCAATATATATATGAAATATGCTAGGAACTCATCCATGACCTGTCTTTTTATGGCTTTAAGATGAAGATGGTTCAAAATAAATGGACACAACTTGATTGCCTATTTCACCAACCTATCTTGATAAGCCGGGTGGACAAGAAGGTAACACAAAATATTGACTTTACTTACTACCTATACCTCAGTAATCAGAAGGTAATATTCTAACTTCATAATGATACAAGATCAAACACAAGTTTTCTAATAGAGAATATCAGGATTTTACATCTGAAAGCAATAAGCTCAAATAAAAAAATAAATCACTCATTATTATCATTGGTATCCTGGGCACACCGATGGAATTATTTGTTGTAGCTATATACAATTTTAATGGTTTCTCGGAAATTAGGGGCACAAACATTAGTGGTTTCGCTAGATAAGCCTTGAATCTTTCAAACACAAATTATTGTTCCAAACCCGAATGAAGTTGTCTATGTCTTTCAACTTGCGTAAATGTAAAAGTACACTTGTTAGGGTTCATTTTCAAATGTAGCTTTAACATTCATTGGAAAGTCTACTGGACCTCAAACAAATGTTGTTCAAAATATCATCAATATATATATCTCCATATTTTTCCTGATTAAATCATGAAAAATATAATTTATTGCCTGTTGAGATGTGGCATCAATATTCTTGAGTCCAAACACATAACTATCTGTTCATAAATTCTCAATGCCCCAAGACATTAAAATATCATTTTATGTATATCATCGAGGTTTACTTTGATGTGATTATATCCTGAGGCATGGTCAAGAAATGATAAGACACATGCATGGTGCATGTATTAATCAATAAATTGGCTATCGACATACTATATTGATCCTTATTGTGGCTAGATTAAGGTTACAATAGTCAATGCACACTCATAACTTCTATTTTACTAGATTACAAGAATAATATTGGATAATCTGCCTATATATCAAGTTGTTTGGGTGAACCTTGCTTCAAAAAGACATTGGATCTCTTGTTTGATTGTTGAGAGTATTTCAAGTTTGAATCTTCTCGCAGGTTGTTTATAAGATTTCATCGCTACTTTCTATGGAATGATGACCCCGACCATATCTCAAGGTAATCTCAGCATCTGGTGATATTTTCAAGTGAAACAATCCTTATATTACTTAAGCAACTCGATCAATCGTGATCGATTTTCTTCGGATAAGATTGTGCTCATCTTCGTTGGCCTCACCATTCCTTTCAAACTCAAATTCACCTCTATCAAGTGATCTACTGGAATGAAACTTTGTCATCCTTCTACAACAACAACAACAACTAAGCCTTTTCCCATACTAGACGGGATCGGCTACAGGGATTCTTTGTTTCCACAGATCCCTATCGTGTGCCATGTTAGCAGTTAACTCATAATAAGCTAGATCATTCTTTATTGATTCTTTCCAACACTTTTCCAGTCATCCTCTACCTCTTTTAATACTTTCCAAATTTAGTTTTTCATACATTCCTACAGGTTCTTCTTTTGATCTTCTTTCTATATGTTTAAACCATCTTAAATGATATTCTCTCATTTTATCGTCTATCAGTGTCACTCCTAATTTGTTTCTAATAACCTCATTATGTATATGATCTTTTCTTGTATGACCACTCAACCATCTCAACATCTTCATTTTTGTCACTAACATCTTTTGTACATGTTGATGATTAACTGCCCAACACTCAAAACCATAAAACATGGCAGGCCTAATTGCTGCTCTATAATATTTACCTTTTAATTTTAATGGTATCTTCTTATCACAAAGAATATCTGATGCTCCTCTTCATTTTAACCAATCAGCATTAATTCTATGCGTAACATCTCCATCAATTCTTCCATCACTTTGAAAAATTGACCCTAAAAAACTTTTCTTTCGGGGTATACAATGTGTGTCAATTTTAATTTCTATGTACTCTAAGGCAACCAAATGATCAAACTTACATTCCATATATTTTGTATTTTTTCTACTAAGTTGGAGGTCTTTGCTTTCTAATGTTTCTCTCCATAGTTCCAATTTTTTGTTAACTTTTTCCTTAGACTCCTCCACTAATACAATGTCATCTCCAAATAACATACGCCAAGGTACTTCATCTTGAATATGTTTTGTTAACTCATCAATCACCATTATAAATAAGTATGGACTTAAAGTTGATCCTTGATGTAACCCAATATTAACTTCAAAGAAGTCTGTCATTCCTTCATGAGTCCTCACACATGTTTTTGCACCATCATAAATGTCTCTTATAAGGTTAATGTATGTCAATGGGATGCCTCTTTTTTCCAAAGTTCTCCAAAGAACCTCCCTTGGTACCCTATCATATGTTTTTTCTAGATCAATAAATATCATGTGAAAGTCTTTCTTTTTTTATCTAAAATGTTTCATAAGACGTCTCAAAAGGTGAATCTCTTCAATAGTAGATCTGCCTGGCATGAATCCAAATTGGTTTTCTGTTATACTTGATACTTGTCTTAACCTACGTTCGATAATTCTTTCCCACAATTTCATAGTATGGCTCATTAACTTGATACCTCGATAATTCACACAATTTTGAATGTCTCCCTTGTTCTTATATATGGGTATAAGTGTACTCGCTCTCCATTCCTCAGGCATCTTTTGGTTTTTCCATATTTCATTAAATAGTCTTGTGAGCCAGGTGATTCCTATTCTCTTTGACTTCATTCTTTTGAATACATCGGTAAAAATTGTGGTTTATATACTTTTCTGATTTGCCTAACTCTCCTAATATAATACTAACATCTTTATTTTCATTAAAAAGCTTATAAAAATGGTTTTTTCATCTATTTCTTATATCATCATTTGCCACTAGAATTTTTTCATCCTCGTCTTTGATGCATCTAACGTAATTAAGATATGTAGTTTTCTTATCTCTAGCCCTAACTATCCTAAAAATATCTCTTTCACTCTATTTTGAGTTGAGTTTTTTATTTAAATCCTCCCAAATTTTAGCTTTTGCTTCACTCACGACCTTTTTCGCTTCCTTCTTTAATTTCTTATAAGCTTCTAAAGTTTCACTAGTTTTCTTAGCATAAGGTAATTTGTAGCATGCCCTATTTGCCTTGATTTTATTTTGCACTACTTCACTCCACCACCAAGCTTCTTTTTATGCCGATACACCTCTCTTAGATACACCTAACACACCTTTCGTCACTTTCCTAATATGTATAGCTATATTTTTCCACATATCACAGGGTGTACCAACATAATTCCAAACATCTCCTTGAAGGACTTTCTGTTTAAATATATCTTTTTTCTCATTTTTGAGGTTCCACCATTTAGTCCGAATAGCTCGATGCACTCTTTTCTTCTTTGTCCATTTTTTAGTTTCTAGATCCATAACTAAAAGTCGATGTTGGGAAGTTAAGCTTTCTCCTGGAATTACCTTTCAATCTTTACAACACGGTCTATCTTTTTTTCTACAAATAAAGTAATCAATTTGTGTTCGTGATAAGCCACTCTCATAAGTAATTAAATGTTCATCTCATTTTTTGAATATTGTATTGACTATAAAGAGATCAAATGCCATAGCAAAATTTAAAATTTCTCTATCTTCCCCAATTATATTCCTAAAACCAAAGTTTCCATGAATCCCTTCATATCCTAATGCCTCTTTACCGACATGTCAAAGTTGTCTTTATACTATATTTTAGTCTTACTTGGAGTGTGTAAGCACAAACTATATTCAAAACCTCTACTCGTAACACTAATTTCAATGTCATGATTCGGTCACCATATCATTGTATGTCTACCACACTATCTTTTAAATCTTTATTTATGATAATACCAACTCCGTTTAGAGCCTTTTTTTTACCTGAGTATCATAATTTAAAATCTGTATCCTCTATCTCCTTTGCTTTTTCTCCAACCCATTTGTCTCTTGTAAACATCGAATATGAATCTTTCTCTAAATCATAGTATCTACCACCTCTATTAGCTTACCAGATAAAGTTTCGATATTCCAAGAACCAATACGAATCTTATTATCTAGGACTAGCTTCCTTACCCCCCGCATTCGTCCATAATCAAAATGTGGAGACCATTTCTGAAAATTATTCACTACATTCGGGCGGCAATGTATCGGGACTAACTTTTTTACCCACACCCATTCATGATGTGGGAACCCTTTCTGCAATTGATTCACTATATTCGGATGAAAATATAGTGGTTCTTGCTTACTTATTAATGCATTCGGGCTCTACAGCATGTTGCTAGGCGGGGATGCCCCAAAGCAATGATCATAATTTTTTTAATCTATGTTATAAAAATTCGATGAGGTTTTATGCTGGTTGTCGGAAGCCTAACACAACCCTCCTCCTTTATCCGGGCTTGAGACCGGCAATGCAAGGGTGATCCCTTACATGAGCGGAGTTAAATTGTGCTCTTCTCCTAGTAAGCAAGGCTCATAATTTTTAGTCATCCTTCTAATTGGGGTAATTAAATTGTGCTCTTCCCCTGGTAAGTAGTGCAATTGCAAGAATGGGACAACAATCTCTTTGCCCCCAGAGTGACTTGGTCCCTTCTAACTCATTGTTCAGGCGGCTTTCAAATGTTGGAAGTAGTTTCTAATAGCTTGAGGTTGATTATCCATGAGTAACTATAGGTAGTGGTTGTGTGTCGGCTTGATCAAAAGTGAATTACTAAATAGTCAACTTACATGATGTCACATCATCCAAATCTTCACGGATAATTAATGGGTTGGCCAAGGTAAATAGCATAATACCTTGGATGCCTGGACATCAATTGTGAAAGGATCCTCAATAACTTTGTTAGTCAAGCACGTCAACTTCTAATGTAATATTAATGATACATAGTAATTGGAATGTATCTAACCTCTCTCGAGTAGCAAAAAATATCCTAAGTTAACATCAACCACAAAGAAGGGAATAGATGAGGTCCTTGAACCCACCATAAGTTTGATAGCTATAACTACCATTGTGATCGATGGTTCCTCTTGAAAGTCAGACATGTTGAGAATCATTAGAACTAAATTAAAAATCATCCTTTTGATTTGCTGCAAGGTATTATGTAATATCACATTTAGTACCACACCACCATCAATGAACACACATCTAAAAGGACAATCATTTACCACCATTGTGATGTGTAATGGCAGAATATGCCTTATATCGACTTCAAGTGGTTTCTCGAACACAATTGGCAAGTAAATGCTAATGACCAAAGTTGCTCATATCTAGTTCGTCCGCAAGGAAATCATCATTTTTTATAGGTCGTGAATCTCCTTTTGGGGCAAAACTTACCAGCATGATAGTGACTAATCCTTCTCGTTGATAGAATGCATTATCATCGAGCTCTTCGTGAGATATGTACATCTTATCCAAGAAATAATCATCTTCAATAGCTTCCTCCAACTCTTGTCGGCTAAAGAGTTGAATTTGCATGTTATTCAGAATTCTACCTGGATCAACCATGATTGTTGTGGAGCCAGAGAACTCCCTCATCAACCACAAAACTTTGCCTCTCAGCTTCCATCTTTCTTCTACACTATCCCTTCTTCTCTGAGTCTGTCATTTTTGAGTTTGAGTGGGCTGCCAATGATGGAATCAGGGTCACACATTTGGCCAAGAGTTTTCCGATCATTGATCAACTTTTAGTGAGTTTGTACGAGGTTTAATCATGTGACTCCTAAATAGGAAATCGTTTTCTTCTGTGAAGATGTCCAATAAGGTTAAACTATCTCATACATGCAGTTCAACGGCTTTAGGAGAGCATGCTTGATGATGATGTGATGTCTAAGTAGGCTTGGTTTTGTCCCACGAGCTTGAATTAGGGTGTGCATGATAGGACACCATATTGGTTGAGATTGGATATAGCCTCGATGGCGAGGTTGTTCTGTCCCTTGCAACCATGGACGGTACCTTTGTTCCTATCAAGTCTCTTATAAATGAGGCTCCTAGTTGAATCGAGGATCTCCTCGAATCCAGTGATCAATAAGATTATCCAATAGTCGAGGGGATCTTAACAATTCCCATTCATTGTTAGCCATCATTCTTTGCTTGACCTCAAGAGCTTTAGGTCACTTTGTTGTGGATAAGAAGGTACGATTGTTTATGCTTTCGACTTCAGTCAAATTGCCTTGGCAGTAACCCCATTGTGATAACACAAAATAGCAACGTAGGCTTGTCTTCAACTACAATAGAAATGGATGGGAATGGATTCACATCAGTCTCAAGCTGCTTATCTACAAGCTTGAGGTGATCATCTTTCATAGCATGTTGTATGACCAAGCAAAATTTAATGCATTGATTTATACCATGCAAAGTCCTTTTGTGTCATTTGCAATATCACAGAATCTCCTTGCATTCATCTCAAGAGGGTATTGAATGCCCTTCAAGGAGATGGATTTGTTGATCCTTAAGTATAAATTGAAGATTTAATCGACCTTTGGTATGTCGAATAGTTAGGGTTCTTTCTCATCAACATCTTTTTCTTTCTCCTTTGAGGGCCAAAGAACATTACAAACATAACGGGATCATGTGTCAACTCGACAACCATGACTTTGATTGAATCAAGCTTATCAAAGCTTATGGAATGAGATACATCTAGGTTATTCAATATATACTCAACCTCCACTGCTTGATTAGCCAATTAGACAAATGTTGGACAAAAATGACCTACTAAACCCTTTTTAATCTCTATATGTAGGCAATTACACACCAAGTCCACATATTGGTCCTCGGTAAACTACATCTGACAACGTGTGACCAATTCATAGAACTTCTTGAAAAGGACTTGAACGGTTTCACCAACATTTTGCGGAAGATTCATTAAGTCAACATGAATTGGCTAAGGACAAATCTTGTTGTAATGCTAGAGGAATGACTTCACATCTCATCGTAGGTATGGATTACCCAAATGTTAATGACATATACCAGGCATATGCTTGACCTCAGGAAATGACACAAAAAGTTTGAGTTTATGAACTTGTTGTCTCCAATTCATCAAACACGATGGTGAATTGAGCCAAATGTTCAATCAAATATTTATCATTTATCTAGAAAATGTAGTAAATTTCACCTTGAACCCTCTTGTAATAGGTACAAGATTGCTAACCCACTCAAGGTACGATTTATGATCAACCTCTATATCGGGTGCCTAGAGATTGATGTCAAACTCATTTCAAACCAAATCAATGACTGCCTCGATTCATCAGTGTGTCATCATACTTTGGAGATTGATTTGACATTTGATTACGCTGATGACCAAGTGGTAACAACATTGGATACGGTTGAAATGGATGTATCTCTAGTTGTTGCTACGAAAGTAGTGGTCCAAATTCCGTAGGTTATACAGGTGATGGGAAACCTTTCCCTATCTGAGCCACTATAAAATTCGGCGTGACTAATGATATCATAGTTTTGGGTTGTACTCCATCAAGATGACATATGACTGACATGTGTCAGTAATATAAAAAATGAATCGAAATCAAAGAATCAAGTGATCTCCAAGCAATATTAACTCATTCATACTGCAAACTGAATCATCGAGCCATAGAAGGGCCCTAGGATATTATGGCTTCCCTATATGTCCCTAAAATTGACTCTCGTTGGGTGGTTGCTACCACAACCTAGCTCCTTTTGTCACCTACTATGTCTTGATCTCAAATAGGGGCTGATATATTCGCGATCATAGTGAGCATAGATTCTATTGTTTGACGAAATAATGTTGATTGACAATCTTTGAAGTGTCCTAGCAACCAATTAATAATTGTCTGTCACAAATGTTCAAGAACATCATCTTTCGATTGAACGTGAGGTACAGATGATACATTCTTCCTTTAATGATACAGCAAATGAAAGGACAGAGGTTGACCCAATGAATTATTCGTGAGTATGAACCGATGAACTTGAAGAGTGACGATCAACATCCGTACTAGATGTGTCTCTAAGAATGTGACTATGTGTATCCCAGTTGCCAATGAGGTTGTGTTAGATGATGGATCACTTTGATGTGCTCAAGAAGCCATCGAGCAAATCTAAGTTATTGCTTCTCCTAGGGATGTGAAATAAAGGAATATAAAGGGACAAGAATTGTGATTATATTATGATGCCTTCGCTTTGATTGCAAGTGCTATTATCAAAACGATATAATACATGTCACTCTTTTGGGTGTAGCTTTCGATAACTCCCTACTTCTATGTTAATGTTATCTATTTATTGTCACATCAATTAGAATATACTAAATGACCGTGCGATCCATCCGTATTTCTATATCAATAAGCATAATAGGCTGGAATTTCTCATTTGGGACCCCTCAAGGGCTACACCACGTTTTTTGTCTTCTCGAGGCTCCTAATCCTCTATAGTGTATAATCCTGCAATTTTCGCCAATGACAAAAATCATGAGCTTTGTTGTCGATCCATTCTTTTATTTGTAACTTGTAATTGATCCTGATAAAGCTGGTGAAAGTTTTCGTCTTAATCTTTTGGAGAAAAATATAATAAATTAATTTCCAATATTATCCAAGACCCATGACACGATTTGTTTCTCTGTGGTGGAGGGAAAAGATTCAACATGATCATGCTTTGGTAGAATTAAATGCCGAACAAGATTGAGCACGATGACAACTAAGATCTTATATACGTAGCCGACTCCAGCTGGTGCACGATGACAACTAAGCTTGGTTTTGGATGAATTAATATTAGGAAGCGTAATCTGTTGAGCCAAAATGTGAACACTTTTCGAGGCTTGCAGATGAACTCAAGATCCTCAGGCTTCTTGTTTCTCTCCATCTATGAACTGCTTGTAACGTTTGTGATCTGCTGGGGTACTCCCTGTCGTTCTTGCTTCTGTATGCTGCTCTAAGGAGCATCTTATAACTGTTCCTTTGATCTGATCAATCAATTATCTATCTTTGATTGAAAAAAATATAAATTTCTCATTTTTAAAGAAAAAATAGAAGAGGAATAAACAACAATAAGCTAAACAAAATCATTCAATTCATTTCCTAGAATATTTTGTCAACACCTGCCCACCACCTATTGCTTTTATGTGGCACGTGTAATAAAAATATATTTCTTAATAAAAATATATTTGTTACTTTTTCAAAGTCTCTTATAAAATTTGAAATTACATTCATACTACGCAAAAACAATGAGTAGACATGAGTGAATTGGTGTCAGTGTGAGCAAGACGTGATCATTCTCTTTCCATATGTATATATATAACTATGGATTGCCTTTCTTTTGTTAAAAAATTGTTATTTGGGATTTGAAATTCAAAATTTTTAAGTAATTTTAAAAAAGCAAGAAAGGTATTTTTATTACACTCATTTTAGTGAAAGAAATGAGTGAACATGCTTCTAAAGAGCTTCTCATGTTAGACATTGATCATTATCATGATGATGATCAAGGTATCCATCTTTCATCGCATTTAATATATTCATATATGTATTAAATGATATGAATACTGGTATCAATATTGACGAGCAGTTTGGTCCATGTCGTTCGTGGTCGCGCTAGCAACTCCCAGTTTATATATATATAAAGCACCCCATGTTAATTTTATAAATGATAAACATATGAATATGGGTCAACCTGACCCACGGACGGACATCTCTCTCTCTCCGCATGTGTCTGCGCATCAGGTGGGTTGTGCCCTCCATTCGGCGTTGGCATGATGAATGAATATGAATCATTTTAGTTTGTACGAATATGTTTGAATATCACACAGACAGACGTCCACACACAGGCACATGCCAACACACACATGCCCAGAGAGAGATTAACAATCAGCAAGCTTGAAAAAATGGGGAAAAAGTGAGGCTCCGAAACTGAGATGTGTTTTATGGAACAATGGTTGTTAAATCCAATGTTGTTTAATGTGGATATAGGGCAGAGTGCGGAATAGGTGTCAGCAGCAACCCCCACTGAAAATGACTGTGCCACTGAAGAGCTCAAGCGGTAACGTGAAAAATATGATAGTAGGACCTGATTTCACGGTTATAAGGGTAATAGGGAACCAAAATCAAAACCGAAGAAATCCTTCTGCACTACGTATGAATGTGGTTTGTAAGTTCTTAATCACTATTGTGCTTGTGTAATATTAACATTTAACTCTAAAAATGTAAGATCATGATTTAATGTTTACCTCTAACAATTCAGAGGCCTTTCTTATATCTCAGTTAAAGTGTTCACGGTCGAATTTCTTATACCTCACCAAAGTTCTGTCCACCTGTATTTAAATCTCTGGTAGCTGTAAGAATCATCGATATCGTTTCCATTTTATCTTCCATTGATGCCACACCAATGCGACGACCCATGATCTATTCCTATTTCTCTCTTCGGGCTCCGTCCTCCTCTTTCTTTCTCCATGGTTCATTCTGCTCATCCTCAGAAATCACGTCAGGTTCATTCTGCTCATCCTCAGAAATCACGTCAGGTTCAGTTAGTTGCACACTAGGCTAGATGATAATGCAGTAAGCAGGTGGACAGAAGGAAGTGTCCTGTGAGTGCGTTGTTTGCTGCTTTGGATGTCATCATCCATTATCTCTTCTGGTCCCTAATGCCTACACCACTCTCAGATTAAGTAAATCAAAATGCTTAGTCAGATTCTCACTCATGTCACCTATTTGTACCACCTGAATGCTCATTTGTCATCCCACTTTTTCATAAAAGAAGGTGCGCCTCTAGACTTTGATGCCAATACTTCTTTTCCATCTAATAATATAAAGGAAAACCAAGAAAGCCCTCCATCTTCTCTCTCTCTCTCTATCGCACACACATATCATGGTCTTAGATAATATATACTAAGAAGCATATTATCAGTCTGCAATATAATCCGGTTCACATATATGAGTAATCATGGTTGTACCATTTGCCAACTTTTAGTATCAACTTGTAGACTGTTTAACTTCACAATCCTAATCTTGACGTCGTTCAGCTCCAGATGCATGTCCCCATTAAGTTTTTCAACAAAAGTTATGACTGCATCTCCATGTCATAACCTATAATGTAACCACATGAAATTTGGAGAAATGAGATGTGTGTCTCAACGTGCCAAACAAGCCAAAACTTCCTCGGCTCATTTAAGATGGATTTGAACTCGGTAGATATATAACTCGATCATACCAGGCCTGGACACAATACTGATTTTGTTCAAATTTAAACTAAACCAATTAGTCTAATGAATCACGTCCACTAGACGGAAATAATGTTTAAATTAAACTTGATCTCATCTGCGGTATAGGAAATTCACGTGCTTAAGGAAATGTCAACCAGATTCTTTTCTTTACTACCACTTATGAAAGGTTTATCCCGCATGCTTTTCAAGAAAAAGAAACTAAACTTGTTTAAAATATGATGAAGAATTTAAACTTGTTCCTCGCCGGCCGCTGATTGTGGTATGATATTGGTTCTTTCTTTTAATTATTTATAAGGGCCATTGAACTGTCTGTCTAGGTAAGCAACATGAGGTGCTTTTGCCACTCTGCCCTTCGTTAAGCAATCACTTGAAAAGAAAGTATATTCTTGGGATAAGATATCAAGGGCCAAGATGGCGGCTTTGATTTGAAAAAAAGAAACGTCACCAGCATTACGTTCATGTGCATTGCATTGAACTTAAATAAGTAGGTAGACCATAACGCGCTTCAGCATTACTCGATATACAACTCCTCACAGACAGAGAGAGAGAGAGAGAGAGAGAGAGAGAGAGAGAGAGAGAGAGAGAGAGAGAGAGAGAGAGAGAGAGAGAGAGAGAGAGAGATGGAATGGAAGAAGAGCTATTTGGATTTGGTTTTGGTCCCTTTGGGCCTCTTTCTCACTCTTGGATACCATTGCTGGCTCTGGCACAAGGTGAAAACTCAACCAGACCAAACAATAATAGGAATTAATATTGTTGGCCGCAGGCTATGGGTGGCCGCTATCATGAAGGTCTGTATATGCATACTTAAAATTTATCGTCATGCCAGAATTGCTGTTATTAATATACTAGTGTTGATTTCATTGTTATATCATTGCTAAACTATAGGTTATTAATTCTTGATGCTTGAACTCTCTCTCTCACACACACATATTTAGCATCGTTTTCTTGCTGCATTTCTGTTGAAATTGTTAAATCATGATGTTTTTTTCCTCTTCCTAAGAACCACGTCATTGAGTTTCCATTATATATACTAAAAAAATCGAATCTTTGTGCAGAACATAATATAACTTTCTAATATACGAAAATATACAAACAGAATATACTTTTCTATTGTTGGATCGAACACTTGGATCAACGCAAACCGCCATATGGCATTATGTATGTGTATATGAATTTAAATTTTCGTGAGATTTTGTAAGATTGCCACTTTGTTCTCACAACTAGCAAAACCAGGTGGATCAGCATGTATTGATTCTATGATATGATTAACTAAATGGGAAGCATCTCTCTTTGCATCTAAGTTGTAATAAATCAGGAAGTGATCCTAATCACAGAGACGAGCAGACTCAGATTATATGACCTAGTATATGTCTCACGCAGTCTATCTTATAAACACTCCAATTAGTACCCATAAGAGATAAAGTGAAGAAAATGATAAAACGTGATCTCTTCTTGTGTTGTTTTTTCTGGTTATATGATCTTGCAATTCTTTTTGGGTGTTGCTGTAGCGATTAAAGGAAAGAGGGTCATTTTTCCTGATTTTGCAAGTGGATATTATCGAATGCCGAAAGTGATCATTCGATAACTTACACTTATTTACACCTGCAATTTACTAAACGAAGAGGCCTTAGTTTTGATGGACACATTATTGCAGACAGCCCATTTTATTTTGCGTCCCGATTGAATCCTTTTCTATTCATGCAGGACACTGATAAGAAGAACGTATTAGCTGTGCAAACACTTAGAAACATGATCATGGGCTCAACGCTAATGGCGACCACGTCAGTCCTGCTCTGTTCAGGGCTAGCTGCAGTTATAAGCAGCACATACACTGTGAAGAAGCCACTCTACGATTCCGTCTTCGGCGCGCATGGCGAGTTCATGGTGTCCCTCAAGTATGTGGCTGTGCTTCTCATCCTCCTCTTTGCCTTTCTGTGTTACTCACTCTCCATAAGGTTCATCAACCAAGTGGGTTTTCTCATAAACACGCCCGAGTACCCGATCTCCGTCACCAGCATGAGCCCGGATTATGTGGCCGATCTCTTGGAGAAGGGAACGGTACTTAACACTATGGGGAACAGGCTCTTCTACGCTGCTTTGCCTCTCTTACTGTGGATATTTGGGCCGGTCATGGTTTTCTTGTGTTCCACGGCCATGATACCCATGCTGTATAATCTTGACACTGTCTGTATAAGAGGAAAAGGAGAAGGAGAAATGAATGAAAAGGAAACTACTGAAGGAAAGACCACATACGTTAATGTGTAAGAGCTGCTTCTGTCACCGGGACGCGTCCTATCAGAATGACAAGATCAGATGAATCTATTCTTTTTGCATTTTTCATACATAAGTCAAACACCTAAAGGATACGACAGTAATACAAGTTTAAGTGTCCCGGCGATGCAGATGTGCGCAATGGAGTAGGCTGAAGCACGGTTAGTGGGCGATTTGTTTCTTTAAGGCAATTAGTGGGTGATGTTGTTCAGATGTGCACCTATTGTGTTAATCTTGTGGTTGAAATGACAGGCTGAGTGCTTTCTTTGGGTGCCTTGTGATGTGTAAAACCCACGGTGAACTCATCCCAAACAAAAGGTTCTTCTTAATTAATAAGAACAGTAACTATGCTCTCTCTTTCTCTCTCTCAAGCACAACACAAACCAGCCACTAGGTGATCTAGACTTGCAAATGCACGGGAATAATCAATTTATTAGGGAAACAAGCTTTATGTCGAGTAATTTTATGAATGTTTTGTTGTCCAACTATTGTAAAGCTATAAAAAATAGAGATGTTATATAAAAAACCATCACACGGTTAACTAAAATGTGGAAGTGCTTCAAGTGTTTTGTATGATAAAAAGGTATCATTAAAGTTGAAAGTCAACTCGATTGGTAATATCATGTCGTGTTGAGTTTTGTGCAAGCAATTTTCAACGTCTCATCTAAAAAGTAAAGGGAAAAAAGTTGGAGTAGCACTGATAAAGATAAGATTGAAAGAACCACAATTAAAATATTTTGAACACGTGGAGAGATGATCAAACAAAAACTCTAGTAAGAAAAAATGAGAATCTAAACAATGATCATTTTAAAAAAGAGTCTTTTCTTTCAGATTAACGAGATGAGTTAGCCAAACCCCAACTAGAAAATATAGTGTAATACATGGGTTGGACTCAACCGAACTCAAACCCAAAAGTTAGAACCAAACGTTAAAAAACCGCAGGAAAAACTTACTGTAAATTATTGTTTCTTTCGAGCATTTTTACTTTCTTTATCTCTTTTGAAATATTCATCGTCTCTATCCATAAATACAGAAACGACCTCATAAATTGAGCAAAATAAAGGAACATCGTGAAGAAATCATTAACTTAATTTTTCTCCTATGTCGAACATTATATGTCCTAAAAGTCTCGAGATTTTTTTTTACTCAGAGAATGATCTATATGAGCACCTGACTAAGTGGGTGGTTTGATCTTCAGTGCTTATGGCAATGTGGGGCTGACAATGGGTTACAACGTCTGCACAAGCTCCCCAGCAGTCTCTGCAAGGACACTTCGGCGAGCTTGTCAGGAAGGTTAAGCTTGAAGGGCAAAATCATCATGCGGTTGTCATGTTCTTTGAGAAGCTCAAGAGGTTTGCACAAGGGGGGAAGGTTTGGGTGACTCTACTTGATCCACTCTAGGGTTCTTGGGCAGAAGATTGCCCAAGGTGGCCCTGATGCCGTACATCCTTACAATCGACAGCATAAGAAACAGAAGAGCTTGAAATTTTGTGTTATTGTGGAGGACTCTCGAATTTCGACGGCTAGATCAACGGCATTTGTAGATGGAGGGTTGGAATCTAGGGATGGCAATGGAGTTGGTCACCGATTGGAATACCTATACCTGATCCAACCCAAACCTTAAAGGGGCCGGTAGAGGTTTGGATTCTCTTTTTCTCCAATGGGTAACATGTCGGATATGGGGTATATATATACCCGAACCCAAACCTGATCTAGCTGGGTACTCCCCACCCTATTCGGGTCGTGGTTGCACAGGCCAATATTGCCATCTTTAGGTTGAACCCTTCAGCATTCTTTGAATGGGAACTGACGTACCCAAACAACCCATCATAGTTAACACCTAATACTTGAGAAAGTAAATGATATCATACAACATCACAAAATTCAAGCAATGAAGAATACATTGATTATAGTCTCTCTCTCTCTCTCTCTCTCTCTCTCTCTCTCTCTCTCTCTCTCTCTCTCACACACACACACACACACACACACACACACACTGGTTGCATGACTCTGCTCCAAAGAATGACGTGTCCCATGAGTGCCACCTCAGCATATCTAACCAATCAAAATGTAGCATTGCTAAATACTTCAAGCAATTCCAACCTCACAGTAGCCCGGAGTAGGGATGTTCATGGGGCGGGGTGGGGATCAAAGTCCTCGTCCCCATCCCCATTTGAGAACCTTATCCCCATTTCCGTCCCATGAGAGGACCAAAAATGCCCCATTTTTGTCCTTGTGTCCCCACTGGTCCCATAGGGACCCACCGGTCCACAGAGACCCATCAGGAAAAAGAGAGATGTCAAGTACATGTTGAAATTCAATTTTTACATATAAAATAAAACCTAATTTATGTAAAATGTATCTAAATTGGAACATATTATTATAAATAAAATGTGGAAAAGATGTAACACTTTCTTTTATTTATTTTCTCTTATAATTTATTTTATTTTTACATGGATCTAACTTTCTAGAATCAATTAGAGGAAGGGTCAAGGCCAGGTTCATAGGGCGGGGACATACTATCCACATCCTCGTCTCATTCCCATTGGGGATTTCCTTGCTCTCCCCATCCCCGTCCCATTTTGACTCCCCAAGTCCACCTCGTTCAAAGTAGGTTCCCACGGAAAACTGGAGATCCTCTCCCCATGAACATCCCTATCTCAAAGACATCATGGGAGTCAAAGAACCTTGTTTGATAAGCATTAGCTACTACCCAGAAGCTTTGAAGTATTGAGCACCGGACAAGTTACTTGAAAGGCTCTCTGACTCCGATTCCCATGATGCCAGTGGCGAGCCCGGTCTTGTGTTGTTTTCGTTTTCGTAGAGTTGGAAAAGGATGTGTTTGATGAGAAGTTTACTAATTGCTTCATGTTTTAAGTGAGATGTTATTAGAAAAAATTCCAATTCCTATCTTCATTAAGAGGGACAAGGAAGAAAGTGAGGATTCATTTAGTTCACAAAGAATATAGGCTAGTGTTGCTTTAGTTGTGAAAGAACATAGCCTAGCATCTTCTCCCACCAGCATTGATGGGATTGAAACGAAGCGATTTTATTGATTAGAATCAAATTCTAAAAGAAAAAATGCCCTCTTTGATTTAGTATGTGTTAACGTCGAAAAATGATGTAACAATGATGATCTGAATCATTAGCTTATTTGGGTATGTAAATCTAAGTGTTGGCACCATACGATTTCGGAAGCTCCACTTGCAGTCGATGGTCTCGGCAGTGAGTTTGACGTGTAGGTGTTGAATTGGTTCTTTGATCCCAATCTAATCCTTCTAGATTTGCTAACCCCACAAGTCACGGGGAACTGGAGATTGTATCCAGTCATTAGAAGAGTATTTGGTATCAAAAGATTCAATACAATGTAAGCAACATTTATAATCCAAAAAATAGATGCATTTGTTGGACTTAATGATTAATTAATGATGGTTGGCTAATTAAGCTCATGTGAAATTAATTATATTTAGTTCATGTTAGGTATTTCTAAATATTTACTTAATATATTTTGATAAAGGTAAAAGCCCAAAAGTGTGAAAGTCATGTGTTTGTAAAGGATATGTGCATATGAATACGAATGGACAAACTTTAGTACCATATTGATGGTTGAAAGAATCTCATGTCTTTTTATATAGATGATAGCTCATATGAACCTTAGTTTAAAGATATTGGGAAGTCAATGGATGACTATACATATATGCATGCACTTAGCTCAAGCTTGGGTTTAAGAATTATCTTCAATCTTCAATATTCTTTTAGCACAAAATAGTTTTGATCTAATAGTCAAATGGGTTCCTTCATGAAAAGATGAAAAATGGTTATGGGATAGATTCAAGATCCATTGGTTTTATTATAAAACCTAATTAGGGATCTCTAATTGGTATAGTTACTGAAAACATATGTGCTTTCACTCTCTTCTCACTTCCTTGTGTTTGTGTTTTGGGGGACTATATGTGCTCCCCATCCTATTAGGTAACTTAGATATGGTTGAAGGTGGCGTGAGTACACAGGTACACACTCTTGCTTGTGATGATCCTTTTATCTTAGGAGAAAAGTGTTGATACCTTTGTTTTCCTAATAGCATGATGTTGATTTCTCTACGAGAAGTTCGTGAGGAGGACTCGATTAGGTAAATGCCTTATTAATTTTATTTTGTTTGTTTAATCCTTGTATTGTTTGCTTATAGATTTCTCTATATCTATGGTTTTGATTGATGTTAATATGTTACTATTTGTTGCATATTGCCTATTTACGCATATAGCACTACAAATATTTTCAATGTTCTTAGAGAAATCACTATGTGGAGTTAGCATGTCATCATTTGTCTCAATTAGACCTAAGATTAATATGACCTTGATGCTAAAAAAGTTTGTCAGACATAATTTAAACATTGGTAACAACGTATAAAAAATTGGTTGATAATGTGAGGGTTGTATTTATTTATTAAGTCAGACTGTCCCCCAACTTGATGTTTCTAATATTAAAGCTCAGATAAAATCATCGAATGGAAGGAGGACACCTTGTATAACTATTATATTTTGTTGGTACTATCAAATATTTTATTTGACATATATAATTCTTCTCCTCCCATGACAACAAAAGATCTATGGATTGCCTTACACTAAAAATAGAATATTGAAAACCTCAATTTTGAAGAGTATTTTGTAGTCAAGTTTTTGAAATATCAGATAGTGGAGAAGAAATTTGTGACTGAACAGGTATAAGAGTTTCAGTTTCTATGTCATAATCTTAAAGAAGTAAAGATGAAACTTCTTAATAAATTTATCATTATGTCTATTATTGAGAAATTTCCTAAGTTTTGGGAGGGCTTCATTATAGATCTTAAGCACAAAAAAAGTAAAATGACTTTAGATGATTTCATGATAGATATAACCTTAGAGGAAGAGCATAGAAGTTAAAAACACAATATGTGTGTTGATATTACTCTTACATTGAGCCTAACGATGATTATAAGGAGAAATAAGAAAAATATAAACAAAAAACCAAGATACAAAAGAAACTTAAGAACAAATCATATTGGATTTGGTTAGGTTGAACATTAGGTAAGAGAGTTTTTTTCAATAAAGCCAAGAAACATGCAACCATTGTGGGAGCTATAGTTGATATGATGACAATTGCACATACAGTTAATGATGAGTATCTTTCCCTTAAACTCAAAGTCTTTTCTTTATTATGAGTCATAATTGTAGACACTAAGACAAATATACATGTCTATGCTAATCGCTCTTTGTTTGTGTCTTATCAAGGTGTTTGTAGTAGAACCATAACCTTAGGAAATCCTTCGACTACTAAAGTCAAGAGCGAATGATGTGTATATTTTATGTTTCCTTCTATAAAGATTATGATCCTTCGTGGAGTTAGATATATCCCCACAATTCACTATGAGTCGTTCATTCTTAGTTAGGGAGTGTTTAAGATTAGATTATAAATGTAATAAAGTTGTAATTATATAACTTAGTACTGAGTGCTTCTTTAGTAAGGGTTGTTTATGTAATGTAGAGAACATGTTTAAGATTCATATTGAACCTATAATAAATTTATAATTCTATTGCCTCGTATCAAAGCTGATTGTCACCAAATAGTAAAACTCCAAAACTTCGTCTTCCCTGCTTTTTGTCTTATCCTTCCTCTCTCCTCCCTCCTATCACGATGTTTCTAAACCCATAGAAATATGAGGACTATCACGGCTCCTAATAAAGGGAGGTACAAGTAACTCCACGTCTTTTGTTAAAAATAAATGTAGGACATCTCACGTCTAATTTAATAGGCATCCTTGTGTCTCTTTCCTTGTACAAATGCAAGGCATCCCATGTCTATGATTGAGTGAGAAATGATAATGCTCATATTTCTATGTAAGTTATGTTTTGTATAAGTTATGTTTTTCTAATATATTGTTTTCTTTTGGTGTATAGATGGAGAATGGAGTATAGACAATTCAAACATATTTGTTGATTGTTCGGATAATAGAATTGATTATTGAGCAATATTTGAAACATATATAGTATTTTGGAGTAGGGATCAATTACTTTAGTATGCTAAAAATCATCCTCTATAAGATAGAGTATTGTGTCATCTCATTATGACTTACAAGTCATCATCTATGTCATGTGATTAGAGATCTATTCACCAATAATAATAACATATCAAAAACATTGAAGAAAGATAGTAAAATTCTCCTAACTAATTAGAGATACAATGTAAAACGTTTTTATTATATGAAAAAGACACGTTTAAACTATATCTCGTACACGAAAGAGATGCAATCCTTTGTGCATCTTGCCTTTATTAGAAGTACACCTTAGGATGTGTTTCTTTCACTTTTAAGGAATGAAAACTTATCTACATAACTTTTTTTAGCAACATGCTCCTCAGCCAGTGATGATAGTGAATGCTTTAGAGATGGGTGACAAGCTCTTCTTTGGTAATGGTAGAGAAGAGATGAGGAGAAGAAGGAAGGGAGTGTAAGCAAGATAGAGATATAGCTGTAAAAATGGAAACAAGGTTGTGCACTTAGTAATTAGAGTGTGACATTAGACTTTAATAATCCCAAAGTAAATACACCATCATGAAAACTTTGCTTTCTTTACCCATGTCATACTTCATGATGAGGTGAGTCTTTAAGGTCACAACTATGCCCTTGAATAGTGCGGTACTAAGGTACTATGTTAATTGTAGACCATTCCTACTCCAATACACACACACACACACACACACATATATATATATATATATATATATATATATATATATATATATGTATATGTGTGTGTGTGTGGAGAGAGAGAGTATAGTTCATACACACTTGTTCACACTTTACTCCACTTAAAAATCTTCGTCGTTCGATCAACATAATAAAGATTTGAATTTAGAAAGTATTTAACACACTATGTGTATTAAATGTGAAGTACAAAAAGTATAATGATATTTTTATTTTTAAATTTAAATAATTATTATTGATGACATCTATCAAACGGTAGAGATCTTTAAGTAAATTTGAGGATAGATGGATGTTCACATGTATTATTCTCTCTCTCTCTCTCTCTATATATATATATATATGTATACAGTAAAATAGAGACATTGAAAGAAAAATTACTCAAATTGAGTATGGTCCAAAACTCTTGGTTTATTGCTTTTCGTTGCATTTACTGGCTGCTATTTTTTATTACTTTCTACCACTCCTTTTAGGTAACTTTTGTCACTGTAGGCTTTTCATCAGTTGGAAAATGGTTTTAACAGTGAAGAGTAACCGAGGGTACTGAAAAATTGGCAGCTAGTGATTGAAACAATGGAAGGCGATGAACCAACGACCATCATACCAAGTGTTAGTGACACAAGAAATACTATCGTCTCTTGTCACACAAAAGAAATACTATTCTCTCTTGTCACACACCAAATCATAGGCTCTACTGAACGGTCAACACCTCTTTCACCCGTTTGATATAGCTCTCGATTCCGAGTGTGAAGTGATGAGAAGTATATCGTATTGTACAAAAACTATAAAATAAATTTTCTACAACTAAATTCCAAACATTATATTATCAATGGATAGTGAGGCCTACCAAATAGCCAATTCTATCATTGTTCAAATCACAATCCAGATTTCAGTTTCAATAAAATAATTAAAATACAATTCAATATGCTAAGTCAAGTAATGGCAACCCCATCCTTATAAGTCACGCAAGCAAAATATACTTTAATATAATCTATAAAAATAATAATAAAAGTGAACACCAACAACCATGCTGTAAGTGAATGTGATCTCTCCACAGTGTTTACGAGGATCATAGTGATATAAACAATCAGATAGGTTTCTACGTTTCTGTCTGTTTCTCTCTCTCTCTCTCTCTCTCTCTCTCTCTCTCTCTCTCTCTCTATATATATATATATATATATATATATATATATATATATATATAAAAATATATATTCTGCTTGAAGTTAAGGTAGTACTATGTATAATATATATTACCTCAAGAAAACTATATCACCTTCCATATTTGCGTGATTGCTTGGACGGAGTTGTATATGAGTGGTTCATCTGGAGAGTGCTCCGCCCGCCCTGTACAAAAGGTGCTCGATTTACGGTTCTCCTGAAGGGTGAGTCGATCCTTCATCATCTTTCCAACGCTTTCCCAACACCCTGGCAGCGGCGCGGCCAAAACCCTTCCAACGCCGGCGTAAGGACTACGAAATATTTTGGTGTGCTTGGATGTTTTGCCAAGCCTCCCTGTGCGACTTCGATAGGAACTCTGAATCCTTAGCCGATGACCGGCTTTTGTGCTCTGTCTCTTCATTTTTAAGTATGTCCTAACATCTGTGGTCACTAATTCAAGTTCCTCTTCGCATTGTGAAAGCCTATTCTGTCTCTCTCACTCTCTCTCTATGTGGTGGAGCTGTGCATACTCTTCCTCCATCTTCAAAAGAAGGGCGTATGCGACCTCAATAACCAACATTCTTCTCCTCTCGGTAACGTCCGCCCGTTTTATCTCGGTAATGAGAGGAAGATGGTTTTCTACCCAGTCGGAGGATCTCGATTTGAAGGAATTTGTGCATTATCTGGAATCTCTCAAAAACTACGAGAAACTGGGGGTGCCCAAAGGAGCAGGAACCGATTCCATTGACGGGTTCGATTTGGGCAGAATGAGGCGGTTGCTTCACTCTTTGGGCGACCCGCATCTCGAGTTTAAGGTACGGCCCTTATGACGAGCTTTGTAATTCTCCTCTATAAGGACCGCATGTGGATAATGCAAATTATCTTCAATGTTTTAATGGCAAGAATTTCCACATACCACGCAAAATTTGAACGCATTTCGAAGGCGTCCTTGGAAATTTTCCTCTACTTGCTTGTTTATGATGCTAATAATGAATTTCCTTGCGCTCTGAAACCATAATCATAGGAATTAGCAGCTTGCCTTAGTAACGATATTGAGGAAATAGCTCATATCTACAACTTATGATAGATCACCATCTTCCATCTTTTAAGTTGCTTCAAGCCTTTGAGAAGACAACCAACTACAAAGATCTGATTAGCAGATTCCTCTAGTTTCTGAAAGAACACAGAAATATGTCGAGTACTGGCATTGCTTTATATACATATGTCAGGCGCGAGGTAGAAGATATTTGAAGCCGACATATCTAGTGCTTCTAATGCACACCCATGTAATGGGATCCAAAGGCTGGTCTTTTCTTGGTCTTTCATCTCTATATGACTGGACGATGTAGTAAATCAAGGTTGTTGTAGGTGTCTAGGCAGGACTCTTAGCCTGGTAGAGATAACTAAGAAACGGTCATGCAAAAGAAATTGTAATACATTTATTTAAATAGATAACAAAAGCATTACTAATAATTGGGAATGCAATATATGCACGTAAAATGGTTGCAACGGATTCTCTATATATGCATACAGCTCTTCATTCCCCTCATGTGCGCAGTCACTTTTTCGTGTTTCAAGCTTATACTTGGTAGACTACATGCCATAGGTAGAACTTTAGCTAGTAACATGGAAGTACAATCAAGGCCATCTCTTGCTCTTCCGCTTGATCAATTGAAGTTCTTTAATTAAATGGTCTAAAATGATTGTCAATATTGGTTCTTTATCATTGTTAGGAAGCTGCATTTTTAGAAAGTTGTTTTATATTCCCGCAGACAAATTTCACCGCATCAGATGTTAGCCTTCTTGAAAATTCATCCAAGATGGAAATTTACTCAGCAATACAAAAAATTATATGAAATTTGCTGACCTCTCTCTTCTTAGTCTCTATGACCTGTTTCTCATTTTGTAGGCTGTTCATATTGCTGGTACCAAAGGAAAAGGATCAACAGCTCAGTTTATATCCAACATATTAAGGAAGCAGGGATACAATGTTGGTTGTTATACTAGGTAAAAACTTGTTGGGGCCTTTTATCTTTACAACCCTCTTTCTTCAAAATTTTCCATTGGCCTTCACTTGTCAAAATTCTTGCTTCAATACATGTGGTTATTTCTTCTTTGACTAATATAAGAGAGAATGCTTTTCTTGGTGCAGTTTACTTTATCTTGTCTTTTCTTCCATCTAGGTTACATCTATCACTGCATTGGTATTGAGTTGCTTCCATGCATTGATATCAAGTCAGTTGAAAACTCTTTGTCCTTCATTAGTAACCAAAATAAAATCGATTGCATGCATGTCTAATCCTATGTAACATAAATCATGTCCTACACATTTCAGAGTGTACGTTAGCACCTATCATTAGAATTAAGCTTTTTTCTTGATTCTATCTATCAAGATACTAATCTGTCTGTTCTTGGGGTAAACCTCATGAAGATGCATATGTATGTAGGCATAAGCTGTGTAACACCATAATGTTTAGGTTTTAAGATCCATTATTAGAAAGCAACAGAGCTTACATGCATTGAAGGTGTTTGCAACAAACAGTCCACTAAACTTCACGTTTTGGTAGATGGAGTTGTATGTGTCTGTGTGTTTGCATGTGTGTTTGTGCGTGACTCTTCTTGTTAAAAGAAATTCGCAATTGCTGCACTTCTTGCATTTCGGGTGGATCCGTCATGTGCCTTAAGAAACTTAATGTAATGAATGTAAGGTTCTTTTGATTCTTGTTGATTCTTCCTATTGCAAAGAGATATGGTTTACCTTTCTCCTCTTCCTTGCAGTCCACATTTGCGAAGTATAAGAGAGCGAATGACACTTGGAAAAAATGGAGATATTGTGTCCGTTAGGGCTCTGAATGAGCTATTTTATGGTGTTAAAAGTATCATTGATCAATCTATTCAGTTGGAGAAGGGATGTCTTACTCACTTTGAGGTAGTGTTAGTTGAGAACATTGTGATGCTTGCATTTCCAATGATTTATTAAGCTTATCAATCTTTATCAGTGGATGGACGGTCAAATGCATTAGCAATTGTTCTAGACCTGGCCATAATTTTCTTGATGTTGACAATAAAGATATGCAACTACAAGGTGTAAGCTTGGAACAGTACATAAAGCAGAAGCAGGGATTGTCTGGTGATTTAGATCTGAGCTCTAAACAGAATTTCAGTGGGAAACAAAAGGAAAATTCAGTGAGTAGCAAACACAAACAATATCAATATCCTCAAAGCAAATGAGATCATATTGTACACATTTTCACCTTATATTCTCTCTTTGCATTTGCCTAGAAAACATAAGATAGGTACATGCAAAGACTGGTTAATAAAGTGAACTATACAATTCTATCAAATTAATATACCTATGCCGCAACTTCAAGTTATATATGCAACAAAAACCAGATCACAAAGTCGAGAATGTCCCAATCTATTCCTTTTCTTCATATGAATGAGATTGAAGAAACTCCAATGTCATTTATGTCTGCTTGCAATGCAAATTGGCTCTGTCCAAACCAAATCGAGTCCACCACTCATCCATGTAAGAATAGAAATAAGAAAAGGAATAAGTGACAAACACATCAGTAGTTAAGTGAATAATTTAACTCATAAACTATACAAAACAACAACTAAGCCTTTTCCCATACTAGACGGGGTCGACTACATGGATTCTTTGTTTCCATAGTTAACTCATAAACTATAATATATAAAAATGCCCTTAAAGCAAATATAGCTTGATGCATTTGAGTAAGAAGTTGTATTGCAATTGATCTCTGAAAATTTTCCATACTAGATGTACCTATAAGTTCTAAGTGGATGTAACATTTCATAAAGATCAATTGCATTTAATATGCCCTTCACCTCCTCATCCTTCTTATAAGTGGGAGAGAATCTCATGGCATGACTGAGATAATATGTTGCTACATGTAAATCATGATACATCTGCTTATTCCATCTATTATTTATAGCATTCCAAATAGGCATATAAGATCTCTTTTGCGAAGAAATTAGAGCATGACCTGCATATCACATGCATGGTACATCTTATTTTTCTTATCTAAGTTTGTTTTTGTCTGTTCTTTTGGCCTATCCATTGCATTATTTATATAGGGCATGGCTGGAATTTCCTCACTATCCACCATTCTCATCACTTTCACTTATGGCACAATCATCTTTAAGAACTTAGAGCACTTTACCTAAAAAATGTTGTTGAATATTATATTAATAATGTCGGTCCCAATCTTCTTTGTTGACCATTTTAATGATGATGCTCATTCAGGAGAGTAAATATTTGCTTCAATGTATCTTGATGTGTGACAAGACTTTGGGCACTAATAACATTAGTAGCAAACCTTGTCAATGCACATTGAATCAATTGTTGCCCTCTAGTGTGAGGCATCAGTGGGTAGAAGACATATGAATGATTATAAATAAACTTTATGATCTTTCTATAATCAATAATAGCCCTAATATCCCACTCATCTCACTGATGTCCTCTATCATCAAGTTTATACAATGAGCAATACAAGGAGTCAACAGTATAGATGGGCACTTCTTCTCAAGCATCTTACATGCTCCTTTGCAATTTACATCATTATCAACAATGAACGGAACCACATTACTGGGGCAAACATCCATCACAATCTCCTCAAACATAGGGAGTATATTTTTTGTAGTTTTCTCTAGGATAGACCCATAAGCCATAATGGAATATCTTGTAGTCTTCCAACACTCCTTAAATTCGTTGGTGCATACAATAACATTGTCAACCCATTTCTGCAATAAATATACCCCTCAATGCCTGATAAATAGGCACCTTATAGCCTACTCCTACATTAGCTATGGCATCTATCATCTCACGAAAGGAAAATGTATTTACAACCTTAGAAGGAAGGCAATTTTCATAAAAGAATTTAGCATACTTGACATCAACTCTCTCAATTACTCCCTTTGAGGTCATAGTGGCATAGTCTATCTGATGCTTGGTTGAGATCCATGGCCCATCCCTGATAAAAAATGCTAATCAATACCAATGCCAATTCTACAGTTCTAACCCCTTACACCTTCCACAACCAGAAGGGGCTCTTGCAGTCGATTGAACCTCACTTCTTTTAGTCTCAGCAACTATAACCTTACCCTTCATTCATGCTTTCTCAGCTGCCCAAGGTCCTCCATTTCTTCCTCTTCAGTGTCATCAAGCCCAACACCTTCTCTGTACATCTCAAGCGGAAGTCTCCTCCTAATTCCCACCTTTTATTTCTCTTCTCTCTAGTTCTTTTGAACTTCTTTTCCTCTTTGTTTCTCCTATAGTATGCTTTATCTCTTTTTTGACATGCCTGAGAGCACATGTACATGCCATAGAGTCTTTGTTGGTCCCACCAAGGTGGTGCTTCATGCGAGAAATGCCTCCATGTTTTATATGCTCACAATAGTTGAACTTGTTCACCAACTGGTTACTTACATACACAGCTTCATAATGAGTCCATGCTTGATCTCTTTCAGAAGTCATAGAGTTCAGTGGTCTTGAGGGTAGAAAAGTTGTTTTGGAGAGAGAGTAAACCAAAGAGCTGGTTGTTTTAGAGGCTCGGCTCTCACAAAAATGAAATTTTCATGGCAATTCGGTGTACCAAGGCACGAACAACTAAAAAAGAGGTATGCAAATAGTTTGGGGAAGAAAGTGGGCTCGAAATTAAGCCCTCTTTTACATTGTGGGCCGCTCTAATCGCCGGATCTTTTGGGGTGGAAGATTCTAAAAGCAATCATGTTGATTTTACAAGTCTACGTTTATTGCACGATACAGTGCTATGCAATACAGGCCAATACTGTGCTCACTACAAAGAGGATTGTACTGTATCAGCCCTTGGCTGTTATAAAATAAACTTGTATCATATCTACAAGTCTGACAATATTGATTAATATCAAGATACACTATTGTTTTGATGTAATTCCAATATGTCTCACTTATTTTGATTCTGGATATTTATTTGGTATTTTCTTGATTCTTTTATGTTCTAATTTTTCTAGTTTTTTCCTGACTTTATTTTTTATCTTTTCTGGAAAAATATTTGACATGGCTGATATGATGCATATGATAGCGGAAAATGATACATGTTTCTATACGCTACTTACAGCACTGGTAAGGTTTCTCTTTTATCTCCTCCAACAAAAACTAAAACTAAGTACTTCGTAATTCTGAACCTTCATGAACAAATAAGTGCCCTAAGTGCAGAAAGAGCTACAGCTCACCTGGCTAGGTGATTGACTCACAAGTTGAAGGTCATGAGTCCAAAAAGCATATTCCACTTCACGAAATTCTTTTTTCTGTATTTTCAATTCTGTATCTGGAAATGCTTGTATTCATTTGGGACCAAGAGTATGTAATGGTAGTGTATATTCCATGAATGGCTTTGGGATCCCGTTGTACATATTAATTCTTTGTTCCCATGAAAGAGTGAATGGCTTATGCAGTGAATGACGATGAAATTCAGGTTCTGACAGCTTTGGCGTTCATGCTGTTTGCCCAACAAAGAGTCGACATAGCAGTGGTGGAGGTACGTGTATATACTCATTCATGAAAACCTCTTTTTCATCTGTATATTGGTTTTGTTTCCTGAAGTTGGAAAGAAAGATGCATATGGACATTTTCCTCTTCTTTTTAGCTATAGAACATGTACTTTAAGATCTTTTTGGTTGTCCATGGTATCTTCTACATATTTATAGTCATGAGCTTGTGTTTATAGTGTGTTAATGGGCAAGGCAAAATTTGTAATTTTCTAGTTATTATTAAAAGAATGAACTCCATATTAAAAAAATCATGTCTTACTAGCATGGCATTTTGTAGCTCAAGTTATTAATTGGAAAGTTGCATGAATGACGTTAGAAAATGGCTAAACAATTCCAAATATATCTGTGCCCACAGCTTTATGTGCCTGCTGAAAGGCTGATTCGTCAAGGGAATATATTGGTCAATTTATGCAATTTCATGGCTAATATTGGTGTATTTGTGATAATTGGCCTGTGAAGACCTTATCCAGTCTTAGCACCAAGTATAGGCAAACGTTGAACGACAGTGTCCTATTGCTTTTCTTATATGCTGTACTTAGGCAACCATATCGGTTCATGTGCTCTCTTTTTTTGGAACATTATCTTGATTGTTCTTTTTCCATGTCTTTTCTGTTTCAAAACTCCTTTGTTCTTCATATCGTATCCACATGATGGTGATGATTATTATGCTTCTTATATTAACTTTTCTTTCATTATACACTATTATTGTTTTGTTTCTCATCATTTCTTTTCCTATAATGAGATTGTGTATGTATATATGTATATAGTTACATAGAAGACATAATTTGAGTTCATTTCCTTGAAGTGATTGACTTCCTAAAAAAATATGTTGATGTTGAAGTTTTTCATTCTGATATTGTGATAATTAGCTTTAGCAGCTTAATGATAAGTATTGAGTTTCCTTTGCTTAAATCACACGTAAGACCTTCATGGTTAGAACCTATGATTTATGCTTACCACTGCATACTATACGATTGACAATTTTCTTTTTCATTTCAAGGTCGCATTGCTGATTTCAGTTTATCTAGGATGTGTTAGGATATTACAAAGTCCTTCATTTTTTTCTTTTTTTCATTTTATCCACTATCTGTGAGCATTCTGTGAAGTCCTTGATTTTATTGCACAGTGCGGTTTGTAATGTGTGTCTGAGGGGGAAGGAGGGACTAACCAAGAGACTGACTGTTGACTATCTATGGCTTCAGTGTTGGTCTGTAGGTGGATACTTAACGTAGGTGAAGTGTCTCTGTGACATAAATATCATGAAGTCGTTGATTTTACTGCCCGATGCATTCAACAGCTTATAAATGCTTCTTGAATATATTTTGTTTGTCATTATGAGAATCGTCAGAGTCTGTGACCTATTATAATTGATAACTTTCATTGTTTGTACAATTGAAGCACCACCAATAGCTCTTTTATTTATTTGTCAGCTTGTGCATATCTTTGTGACATCCTATCCTACATGTAAGTCTTGAATCTTTTCAGATGCAATGCATTTGAGATTGAGTTATTTTATTTCCCTGCATAATTCACCAACCATGTCATCTGGAAGTGTAATGAGTATGTTGCTATACACAATTTTGCATAACAGACGGGCCTGGGGGGAGCACGTGATGCAACAAATGTCCTGCATGGTAACAATGTTGCTGCTTCAGTTATAACTACAATTGGTGAGGAACATTTGGATGCACTAGGAGGTTCTTTGGAAAGCGTTGCTGTAGCTAAGTCTGGTATCATCAAACAAGGGCGGCCGGTGAATATTTCTGCAAATTATATCTTTCAGTTTCAGTAATAGATTTTCTTTGCCTTAAAGAAAATGACTTTATACAAAATTTACATATTCAAGTTCCTGTAGAAATGAAATCTGGGTTAGATTTTAGCTACCAAACTATTTTCATTTGTACATTTAAATTCTATTGTGGCAACTGACTGATAAGGAAGGTCTTCAAGCATTTGCATCATTGTGATTCTAAGGGAAGTATATTGCATCTTGAAATCATATGGACTTGTGTCCGTATTTTGGTTCTTTAGATCTGCTTTAACAGTCAAAAGAGGTAAAATATGGCATCTTTTGTAGGCTGTCCACAATCCTTTTGCACTTGACTATTCTTGAAAATAGTGAAATTGATGGAAGAGTACGGCTTTTGCATTTTGGTGGGATCGCTTATCTATGTTCCATACCCTTGTTTGAATAAACTTTTTTAACATTTTGAAAACAAAGAAAGGTTGAGTACAGTTTACTTAGGGCGGTAGAAGAGGTAGAGATAAGAGGAGAAGAGCAGACTGAATTGTGGCACTAAGTTCATGTGTTTGTGTGTTTAATCATGGTTATATTCAAGTAGATACATGGATAGGTGCCTTGGAACTTTATCCCCATCCAAGGCATTCTCCTGCATCCCTCAGGAGTCACTACAGAATGACTAACTGTTGCAGTTAGCTTTTTTATTGGGCCCATCTCTCAACAGGAACAGAGTATATGCCACTAGAATGTGCATAAACGGTTAAATATGATGAGACAATTTCAGTTTTTTCATGACCTCTCTTTGGTTGAGATGCCTAGTTGCAATAGAGCTGTGATATATATGTGTGTGTGTGGAGAGAGAGAGAGAGAGAGAGAGAGAGAGAGAGAGAGAGAGAGAGAGAGAGAGAGAGAGAGAGAGAGAGAGAGAGAGAGAGAGAGAGAGAGAGAGTTTATTTACCAGACGTCCCAACTTCAGCAGACATGACACTGAGTCTGCCCTTTACTGCCATTTCATGTAACATGCTGAGTTGATTACTAAAACTATTCATCTTCAAACTCTATGATCTGATATTTGATGATTCAAAATAAACAGGTTGTTATTGGTGGCCCTTTTCTGCCACATATTGATCAAATTCTTCGTGAGAAAGCTGCTATCATGGCTTCACCATTGGTCTCTGCATCTGATCCCAGGATACGGAGCATGCTGAATGGCTTTTTGACAGAAGATGGAAGAATTTATCAGCTATGTGATATACAGATCGGCCATTTAGACATTCAGGTTGTATGTTACTCCCTTCTTGTTTTAAGTTGCTGCTCAATTTCACGCATGATCACATATAATGTGCAGACTTGAAGACATAATTCTCTTTTTACTTGAGTACTTAAAATAAAGAAAATTTGTTATTTCCTATTGCTTGAATACATGATTCTCTTTTTATTTGGGAACTTATGAGAAAAAACATTTGGAACTTCTTATGCAGTTGACTGACTTATTTGATCTTAAGCTGCAAATGCTTGGGAATTACCAGCTTCAAAATGCTGTCACAGCTACTTGTACAGCACTCCTTCTGCGGAATCAAGGTACTTAGGGCAAAAGTGTCCACTCTCTGAACAATTTTCAATATAAAGCTCTTTTTCATGGCCACAAGCGTATTTGATTGAAATATGTAAGTTCTTGTTAGATTCAGTGCGTCCTAGATTCTTTCATTTTTTAGGCGCCAAATTAATGTTAAATGATGCATATAAAAAATTGTGTTAAAGCGTAATTCAACCCAAAAAGCAGGCACTGGGTCTATGCATTAGCTGCAAGTATTAACTGCCATTCAGAATAAAGGACATTGAATCCATGTAATTGCTTGTAGAACATGTGTAGTGGCTAAACAATCTCAAATTCTTTACGGCATCTAGTGCTGTTTAAGCATTTGACAGAAAACTTACAACAAATAAGCCTTTTCCCATACTAGATGGGGTCGGCTACATGGATTTTTTGTTTCCACAGTGCCCTATAAAGAACATTGAATCCATGTAATTGCTTGTAGAGCATGTGTAGTGGCTAAACAATCTCAAATTCTTTACGGCTTCTAGTGCCGTTTAAGCATATGACAGAAAACTTAGAAGCAGCAAATTACTGTATTATCTAAAACGTTGAATTATTATTCAGAAAATATAAGATAACTATGAGCAATTAGTCATCATTGCGTTTTAGTATTGAGATATTTTAATTCTTTTATGATATTTTATTCACTATCGTGGTTTTCAGCTTCATTGACACGTCCAACTACATGCCACTTAAGTATACAGCACGTATAGAGTTTTAGACTTTGTTCGCAATGAAGCCTCTAGATGCAATGGAATTCTGCATCTTGCGTTTCTCTTTTTCCTTTTATCTGGAGAAGTCGATTTTTTCTTGCGGTTTTATTTATTTTAACTTAACTCTTCATTAGTATTTTAGAAAATTTGTAATCTTTCAATTGTGACTGATGTACAAACTTTATATCAACTTCTCTCTCTCTCACACACACACACGCACATACACACACTCACATACATAATGTCCATGGTGTGTTAATATGTAATGAATCTGTTAGTCAGTTAGGTTAGTCGTTAGTTGGATTGCTTAGGAACTTTTTATTTTCATTTTCACTTTTGTTGTAATTGGAGCAGCTGGTCGATTAAAGGCTACAGGCTCCAACGGCTATTCCTAGCCCTTGGAAGCCTCTTAGCCTCCCTTTCTCTTGTATTTCACCCTCTATATAAACAGGCACCATCCCCTTCTAATATACACAGCTTTAGTGCTGAGTCTTAGTGAGATTTCGTTGAACTATTCCTTTGTGCTGTAACTGCTGTTATCAGCATTGTGAGTCGTTTCTTATTGTTTAAGCTCTAGTTTGAACTGTTGGTGATCTTTTTTCATCTTTCAAGTGTGGGATTCACTTCAAGACATCGTGTCACCTATTCTTTAAGGGTTCAGTACATGGTGGTCTTTTTCTTTTTCATTTGAGGGCTGAACTCAGGCTTTTGTTTTATCACTCTTTGCCCTAAGTATTAGGATCACATGTGGAGTAGACTCCATTCCATGCATGATCCTGTATCAGTCCACCTAGACTTGTCTTGAATGAGCCAAGATACTCAAGGCTAAGAAGTCAACTCCACCTGGCAGCGGTTGAGTGGAATCCATTGCTACCGATGCCATCACGGACGGAATTAAATGGAATTACTCAATCTCTGTCATTCAAAATTATGCAAATTATCGGGTATCAAGTTAATGAGCCATACTATGAAATTGTGGGAAAGAATTATCGAACGTAGGTTAAGACAAGTATCGAGTACAACAGAGAACCAATTTGGATTCATGCCAGGAAGATCTACTATTAAAGTTATTCACCTTTTGAGACGTCTTATGGAACATTTTAGAGCAAAAAAGAAAGACCTTCACATGATATTTATTAATCTAGAAAAAGCTTACGATAGGGTACCGAGGGAGGTTCTTTGGAGAACCTTGAAAAGAGGGGTATCCCATTGACATACATAAACCTTATAAGAGACATGTACGATGGTGCAAAAACATGCGTGAGGACTCATGAAGGAATGACAGACTTCTTTGAAGTTAATATTGGGTTACATCAAGGATCAACTTTAAGTCCATACTTATTTATAATGGTGATTGATGAGTTAACAGAACATACTAAAGATGAAGTACCTTGGTGTATGTTATTTGCAGATGACATTGTGTTAGTGGAGGAGTCTAAGAAAAAAGTTAATAGAAAATTGGAACTATGGAGAGAAACATTAGAAAGTAAAGGCTTCCGACTTAGTAGAACAAAGACAGAATGTATGGAATGTAAGTTTGATCATTTGGTTATTTCAGATGACATAGAAATTAAAATTGACACACATTGCATCCCCTAAAAGGAAAGTTTTAAATACCTAGGGTTAATTTTTCAGAGTGATGAAAAAATCGATGGAGATGTTACGCATAGAATTAATGTTGGTTGGTTAAAATGGAGAGGAGCATCAAGTATTCTTTGTGATAAGAAGATACCATTAAAGTTAAAAGGTAAATATTATAGAGCAACAATTAGACCTGTTTTATGGTTCTGAGTGTTGGGCAGTTAATCATCAACATGTACAAAAGATATTTGTGACAAAATTGAAGATGTTGAGATGGATGAGTGGTCATACAAGAAAAGACCGTATACATAATGAGGTTATTAGAAATAAATTATGTGTGGCACCAATAGAGGATAAAATGAAAGAATATCGTTTAAGGTGGTTTGGACATATAGAAAGAAGATCAAAAGAAGAACCTATAAGAAGGTATGAAAACTAGATTTTGAAAGTATCAAAAGAGGTAGAGGACGACCACAAAAGTGTTGGAAAGAAACAATAAAGAATGATCTAGCTTATTGTGAATTAACTGCTAACATGGCACATGATAGGGCTCTGTGGAAACAAAGAATCTATGTAGCTGACCCCGTCTAGTATGGGAAAAGGCTTAGTTGTTGTTGTTGTTGTACTCCATCTCTGTCATTCCAAATCATTAGTAAATCAGAGATGCCTTCGAAGGCAAAGAAAGACGGAAGGTTTTACTTCCATTATTGAAAGGCTAAAAACGATATAATTGTCGCTTCTCTTTTAAGAATGTTTTCCTAGTAAGCTATATTGGTTTTGCATATATTAGTGTTTATGATTGTTTATTGACACCATCGTTCTGGGTTGTACTATCTAAAATGTTAGGATGGAGCATAGCGGATCAGTCTATTAGAGCTGGATTGGAAGATACGTTGTTGCTTGGGAGATCACAATTTCTTACAGATGAGGAGATCAAGTTACTTGGGATTTCTGGGGCTTCTGTACTGATTGATGGAGGTACACTTCTGAACAGATTCATCCAATTTTGTTATATTTCAGTTTTAGTGTCTGACACCATGACACGATCTTCCAGCACACACTGAAGCTGCTGCTATGGGTTTAGCAGAACTAATTAAGATGACACAGGTGGATACCAAGTTAGCTTTTGTGGTTGCTATGGCAAGTGACAAGGACCATGCAGCTTTTGCAAACCAACTAATGTCAGGTGATCTTTCTCTTTTCCCTTTTTGTCTTGCGTTGCTCCATGATTGCTTTCTGATCATCGTGGTAGTTCTCACATACTACTCTTCAACTGCCACGATTCTTAGATGACAAGGACCAGCTCTTTTGACCAGTCATGATGAGCAAGTGATGAGGGAAATTACAGTATTGTCTCAACCCTGGCCACTTGTTAAGGCCTCCAACAACCAGTCTTACATGATCGTCATAATCTACCAAAGAAGAGAGAACAAGCATGACCCAAGAGAAATTACGTACAAATTATGCTTATATATTATATTCCACAGGAATGGTGATAAAATGTTGGCAGCCACTATTCATCTAGAATTCTAGATTGGTTCCGCATCAGTATTGACTTGTGAATATTCATGATGAAAGTATCAATATAGTGTTGCAGCCACATATTGTCTTTGGATTTTGCAGGTGTTAGGCCTGATATTGTGGTCTTCACGGAAGTCGGTATTGCTGGATCAAAGTCCCGCGTGACTACAGCATCTTCATTAAAGAAAACATGGATGCAAGCTTCTAAGAAATTGAAAATAGATTTCCATGACTTTGGGATTATTAGACATGAAAATCTACTGCCTTCTACTGCTGACAGAAATGTAGTGTCTTTTGTAGGTTGTGACAGTGAGTCGGTGAAAATGCCGATAACTTTAGCATGTAAGCTTCTTAGAAGTAGAATAGGGGAACATCATGGTCTGATCGTTGTTACTGGTTCTCTGCATATTGTCGCTGCAGTGCTCGAATCTTTGGATTGTCGATGTAAAATGCCACCTTGTAGATGATGTTGTTTTATGATTTGGTAGCTGAGATATTTTAAATACTATATGAAACTTATTGTCTAAAGATTTGGCTTGTAATTGTCGTGGTCTTATCATTGCTATTGTTTCTTTGCATATAGTTGCTTCTGTGCTCGAACTTTGGACTGTTGATCTTAAGATACCAACTTAAAACACTTTGCTACATGTGCTACATCGTGAGGCTGAGGCTGTTGTTGTCACATGAGGGAGGGGCGGGAACCGTAGGGGGTTAAGGGGTCGGTTTGTGTCCAAGGCAGTTTGAAATCGTCGGATTCAAATGGATTCGTTCCATTGGTTTTTAGATCAGTTCCATTATGATTCCTGTGCGGCTTTTGGAAACATCGAACTGTAACAGAACTGGACGGTTTGGTTTTGGATATGGTTCCAGGGTCGGTTCTGATTTTGGGTAGATCGGTTCAGCTTTGACCTGGTGGAATGGTTCCGAACCAGTCATGCTATATCCAACCTAAATCAATATGTGAAGTATACACCCAATCCATACCCAGGAAGAACAACAACAACTAAGCCTTTCATGGATTCTTTGTTTCCACAGATCCCTCTCGTGTGTCATGTTAGCAGTTAACTCACAATAAGCTAGATCATTCTTTATTGGTTCTTTCCAACACTTTTGTGGTCGTCCTCTACCTCTTTTAATACTTTCCAAATTTAGTTTTTCTAACCTTCTTACAACAGATTCTTCTTTTAATCTTCTTTCTATATGTCCAAACCACCTTAAACGATATTCTCTCATTTTATCCTCTATTGGTGCCACTCCTAATTTGTTTCTAATAACCTCATGATGTATACGGTCTTTTCTTGTATGACCACTCATCCATCTCAACATCTTCATTTTTGTCACACACATCTTTTGTTTCATGTTGATGATTAACTGCCCAACACTCGTAACCATAAAACATGGCAGGCCTAATTGCTGCTCTATAATATTTACCTTTTAACTTTAATGGTATCTTCTTATCACAAAGAATCCTCTCCATTTTAACCAACCAACATTAATTCTATGCATAACATCTCCATCAATTCTTCCATCACTCTGAAAAATTGACCTTAGGTATTTAAAACTTTCATTTTGGGGGATGCAATGTGTGTCAATTTTAATTTTTATGTCCTCTGAGGTAACCAAATAATCAAACTTACATTCCATATATTCTGTTTTTGTTCTACTAAGTAGGAGGCCTTTGCTTTCTAATGTTTCTCTCCATAGTTCCAATTTTCTATTAACTTTTTCCTTAGACTCCTCCACTAATACAATGTCATCTGCAAATAACATACACCAAGGTACTTCATCTTGAATATGTTTTGTTAACTCATCAATCACCATTATAAATAAGTTTGGACTTAAAGTTGATCCTTGATGTAACAATATTAACTTCAAAGAACTGTGTCATTCCTTCATGAGTCCTCACACATGGTTTTGCACCATCATACATGTCTCTTATAAGGTTAATGTATGTCAATGGGATACCTCTTTTTTCCAAAGTTCTCCAAAGAACCTCCCTCGGTACCTTATCATAAGCTTTTTCTAGATCAATAAATATCATGTGAAGGTCTTTCTTTTTTGCTCTAAAATGTTTCATAAGACGTCTCAAAAGGTGAATCGCTTCAATAGTAGATCTGCCTGGCATGAATCCAAATTGGTTCTCTGTTGTACTCGATACTTGTCTTAACCTACGTTCGATAATTCTTTCCCATAATTTCATAGTATGACTCATTAACTTGATACCTCGATAATTCACACAATTTTGAATGTCTCCCTTGTTCTTATATATGGGTGTAAGTGTACTTGCTCTCCATTCCTCAAACATCTTTTGGTTTTTCCATATTTTAGTAAATAGTCTTGTGAGCCAAGTGATTCCTATTTCTCTTAGTATATACCCAAGAAGAAGAATAAAAGAAAATGCTTAAAAATTAAAATTTTACAGATCTTAATCAATACTAGATTGAATTCGTGTTTTCTATAAATTTTCCGATCCGTAAATTAGTCCAACAAACCTTTTCAGGATCCTTGGTTCCAAACCAACAGTTTAGTTGCCACCAAAACCTAAACGAGGAACCAACCAGCCCCCATTTGAGTTCACCTTCAGGTCTGATTCCTGTTACTTTCAGTTTTATTCTGGTTTGGTTTCATATGAAAATCTTTCAAAAAAAGGTTGAGATAATAAAACCTGAACCTGGAATGCGACATGAAACCATCTATTTCATGTGGTGTTGCTAAAGCCAGTCTTTTTCTTAAAAAAATACCCAAAGTACCCAAATCATCCCATCATATCTCCAACCCTCTTCATGTGGAGACTTGTGGTGTTGTTATTGCCACCTCCACGACAAGGGATGGTAAGGGCTCTCTCAAACCTCTTTCCCCACATTTTTTATCCTCTCCATAACAAGAAAACTAGCCATAGCATCATCTCATTTTAGTAAGAGACGCTCTGAGGCGATGTCTCTTATGGGTAAGAGACATACTGGGGCAGTGCGAATGTGATGTTAATGTTGGTCAATTTGTTGGAGTTGTTAAATTATTTAAGTGACGATTCAAAAGCATCTATATTGGTTGATTGTGAGCGAGATAAAATTGACTATTCACCAATATTTGAAACTAATATGGCATTTTTGAACTGACAAGAGTTGCTTCACTATGCAAGAGAAGTAGAGAAACATTATAACATTGTTCTTATAGTTCTTCATTCAAAACAAAAATATGGAAGAGCTAAGGTATGACTTGATGTGAAAGAAGTGGTGTATAGAAGAATAAGAAATGTATAGATGTAGAGACCAATAAATTTATTAGTATGAAAAAAGAAAAGTGCCTATTTTTAATTATAGGAGATGGTGAAAGTGATGGTTCATAAAGATTATCAATCATTAATGGAACACATAATCATATCTTGAGATTGTATCTTAAAGGATATTCATATGCAAGCAGGTTGATTGATGTTGATGTTGAATATAAAGTAATTAAGGGTAAAAAAGATATTATAAACCGAAACAAATATTGTTCCATATCAAGCATCAAGATGACTCAAGTGTATCTACAATGAGGCATATCTATAATGAAATGATTAAATTACAGAAAGATGTGGTTGATAAGTTTTACAACAACTATATATCAAACCAACATTCATTAATATTGTGCATGGCATCATAAGCTACTTGGAACTGATTATGTTAGTGATGTTTTTACTCATCCATTTTCACTTCAATTGTTGCACGCATTTATGAAAGGTATGGAGTTTGATTGCACCTAAAAGACTTAAATGTATAAAATACCTTTTATGGAGGTTGTTGGATTTACATCAATCAATAGGAGATTTTCTATAACATTTGTTTTTATGAGCAATAAAAAACAAAATAATTATATGTGGATGTTCAAATGTGTTGGGAAGTTATTTTTCTCAAATAAACTCCTAACTACAATATGTATTGATAATGAGTTAGCATTGATGAATGTAATTTATAATGTTTTTCTCGAGGCAATACATCTTTTATGTAGATGTTACATTGAAAAAACATTAAAGAATATATTATTTGGTTGATAGGAAAGAAAGAAATCGAAACTACATTTAGGATAAGTTAGCAAAAAATTATTGCATCGGCAAATGATCATATAGATAACGGGCAATTAGCTATCATGGATTCAAAGTTGAAGAATTTTCCTACCGTACCCATGTATGCTAAGGAATAATGGTTGCATCTTTATAAGGTGAAGATAGTGTCTATATAAACTCATCAATATCGTCATCATGGAATACATATTACCAACAAGTATCACCATTATTGTTAGTACATTTAACTATTGTTGAAGTTTATGTATATATCAATGTGAGTATATTAATAGTGATAAATTAACTATGTAGAGTTGAAAGTGTATATGTGAGATTAAAAAGCTGTATTGGTACCTCCATCGATAGATTCAATATGTTCTAAACTCAACTTTATTCATTGATCAAGTTATACATCACATAAATAAAGATATTTTTTGAGGAGTCTAGAACCATTAGTAAACATTATCTTGGAAAGTTATTGTAGTTGAGAAAAGAGTATCACGCTATGCACTTGATTTAATAAGAAAAGAAGCAAATCATAGAAAAATAGTCGATTCTGATTCATTACCTTGTGGTTGCATGTTCAGTAGATCACATGGATTACCATGTGTTCATCAACTAGATGTACGATTCAAAACTGACCAACCAATATGATTATTGTCATCTATCTATTTTGAAAAAAAATTGGCATGAAATTAGAGCTAGCTAATATACTCGAAGATGATGAGACTAAAATAGGTGAGGCAACTCAATTGGATTGGACGAATTGGTTCAACAGTTGCAAGATCATTGAGTTTAAAAATGATAAAGGTACACAATTGAAGTATTGTATTATTGCTTGCATCTCGAATTCATGACCCTACAAAAGACATCAGTTCATCATCTCAAAGGGCAATCATCTAAAAGATCGATAAAGAGACTTATCATTAAGGTAGTACGCAAAGATGAGTGTTGTTCAAGGTAATCCTACACATGCCATTAGATATGGTATTGGTCATGGGATCTCTCCTACACATGGTATTTCTTCTTCTTCGGGCAATGTTGATCCCATTCCTAATATAGATCCAATACATCGATATTTAAAATCTCTAATACCTCCACAACCATTACAAAGATTAGACTTGCTACATGTACCTTTTGCAACGAAGATACCCTAGTTTATTGTTCCATATGCTTTCCAATAGATAGATGTTATAGAGGATGAAAATTATAAGTATCGAGTGAGTGGGGAGCATCTAAATAGATAGACATATTGACCATGAGTTCGTAGAGAATATTTTCTCGAGATCTGAAGACATCATGATATTTATTCTCAAGTTTTTATTGAAAAGGATAGCATTGATGTTATTCTTTGATGTATTGTGCATTATAGTATCGATATGTGTACACCTAATTTTTGGATGTTTATGCTAGATATGGGATTCACAATTGCAACCTATTAAATGCAATATTGGTGTTGCTTTCTAGAGTGAGGTCGACTAGTTATTTTATTGTTGGTATCAAATTGTGATCGCCATGTCTAGTGTATGTTGAATGTGTTATCATGAATTGGAAAAACATTTTTTAGCAGTGAGATTCTTATTATGGTGTATGGTGAAGTGTTATCGTATATATGCCTATTAGACATCACATATGAACTCATTAGCAACACTCATCAAGCGTCTCGATGACAATAGGATGTAACAACAAGGGATGTGACATGTTTTAAGCATTGCACCACAGGTTCTATCCTATTGCGTATGATTGTAAGATGTTGCAAACAATAATTAAGAATAATAAGGTTATGTAACTCATTCAAACATAATTTTTATATGAATCAATAAATGATTTACAAAGAATACATCCATTAATATTGATACTTCTTGGTGCCTATTTATAGGGGGACGAACCTGATTGTACTTATGGACTGACTCTAATAAAAAAACCAATGTGTCCATGCAACATATTAATTCATGTAGGAGTCCTCGCACTGATGTGGATATATTGGTCTAATATTAAAAGGTTGTAATCAAAATTAAATGAGCATTGTCTCTCCCATGTGTCTCGTGGCTTATAGTGTACTTTATAAGCATATGGATTCTCAAGCCTCTATGCAAATGCGAGTTTAATTGGCGTAGAAAGGATAATCTATCGGTATTGAATTATCGAACTACGTGATGAGCATATACGACTCAATATCTAAGCACTGACAATATTATGAGAGCATATATATGTTGTTGTTCAAGTAGTTCTTATAAGCACATGGTTGCCACATCAACACTCCATAAACCATTGAATAAATATTTAATATAAATGATAATTATAAAAACATTTTATCAATAAGTAATTGGTCTAGTAATATATAATTTACATGAAAATGTATTGGATCTACAATCATCAAATCTAATTATTGATGGTAAGAAGCAAATTATTTAGAACACCTATTACTAATATTTTCCACTCATTTCTTTGCTCGTACTCGTCCATGAGATTATTTGGACCCATGATTACTCTAAATGCTCGAAAATACTAATAGATCAATGCCTATAAGAAAAGCGAATAAAATATTTAATTAATATGTTACTTACAAGACAAATAAAACACATTAACTTATAAATAATGACAAATATTGACCTAAAGGAGAGTAGTATAATCACTTAGTTATTGTGTCTCATTGTGAGAAGATTTACCCAATTGTTCATATAGATAAGCTAATATTGTTGCATCCCAAGCCTATCTACCAAGTTTCTAAACATTATGAGCTGTTGTAACTTGTACTCTATCTCTAGACTTGTCTTAATATATGATATACTCGTTTTGATATAACAAGAATAATATAATCATCTTTTCTATTGACAATTCTTTTTAATGTTTCCGGTCTCGAATTATACTAAACTTAATGGATGCAAACTTAATCACTTGATCAATAGGTAATTCGAGACAATCCGATAAAATATCTTCCTTACTTTGCTCATTATCTCTATCATCAAGGAGATAAGTTCTCCACCCATAAGACGACCAAGAATCTCATGCATATCGTAAAGGATGATAATTATCTCACCCTATGGCATATGGAAGCTATTAATGTGTTATCAACATTCAATAAATGCATTTACCAAGACATGATATATTACCTTAAGCAATTGTCCTTGCTCTCACAACCCACTTTGCTTCATAATATCATACCAATTATTAAGTTCCACCTTAGATTGAAAAGAAAATTTTCATTCACAAGAAACACTGCACAACTTTCTACAAACTCTACGTGTAAATAGCTAAACAACATTGAAATCGTCAACAACAATATTAAAAACAAAATATTTCAACTAAGGTTTAGCTTTAGTATTAATTATCTGATCTTACTTATTTTGTAAGCAATGTGCAACAAAACTAGGAAGCAACTTAGGAATGTCTGAGAGTTTATTCTCTCACCATCTCCATCATCATCACTTTCTACATGATAAATGTTTACATCTTGATAATAATTTGAAGGCCTAGTTTTAGCATGATGTTATATATGAAGTTTTTGCTTAGTATTTAGTTGAGATTGAGCCTCTTCCTCTTTTCCTCTTTGTCATCTTCGTGGCCGTCTCCTATTCGATACCATATTACGTCACCTCAATGATTCAATAATATTATAGTTTTCTACTCAATGACTATGATCATTTACCCTGTATTAAGATAAAACAATATATAAAAACATAACACAAACTATTTAATAAATATAATGAGAGACGCTCGAAGTGAATGTCTCACATGGAAGGGATTTCAAGCATCTTTCGTAATAGAGACGAATGATGTAAGTGTCTCCCATATAACAAGAGGCGCATGGAACACTCATCTTTGTTCGAATAAGGACGAGCATTCCGAGTAGTTCTTTTGAAAAAATATGAAAAAAAGGAGGAGAACCTATGAAAATATCGAAAGAGAGGGCATAAGAGACACCAAGAGAGAGGATTACTACATCGATAAGGTGGGAGGAGGATGCAAGAGAGATCGCCATACCAGTGAGGTGAGAGAGACAACACAGAGAGAAATGCAACACACACGAGAGATGAGAGGAGGCGGCAAGAGAGTATAGTGAACCACGAGCTGGAGAAGAGGGGTAAAAGGAGAAATTTGGTATTTATTTAGTAATTAGGGGTATGCATTTAGCAAGAATGATTTCATAACGTTGGTTCTGATTTCAATTATCATTTGATTTCCCATAGGTTCATAGGAACTGAACAATAGGGATCCTAAGTTTCAGTTTGGTTCTGATTCTAGGTCCCCAAGTTTCTAGGGCAGTTCGGGTCCATCTCAACCCGCCATGCCAAGTCCAAACCAACCACGCCACTTGTCGTCCGACTTGTAATCAGACTAACTATGTAAACGGATTGGATTAGCTCCCTTGCTTGAAGAGCAATAGGTCACCAGGCTTAGGGTTTCTTCTCTCTCCCCATTGTACCTGAAAAATAAACGGGTTCACTCCCTTCCCTTGTGTTACTGAAAGTTGACCCTAGTGGGTCGGTAATGGGTCGCATTCGGGCAAGCCCCGGACCCATTATTCTCACCGCTAACCTGAACGCAGACGAAGGGAGAGGGAAGAAGAGGAGGATGGTGAATAGGGTTGGCGTCACGCCGGCGGTGGTGCGGGTGGTGAGGCGGCAATACTCGAAGACTCGAGCGTTACCGCCGGCTCCTGCGCCGGTGGTGTTGAGGGTGGTGAACAATGTGGCGAGGTTGGAGCCACCCAGGGGTAGCCCCAAGGCCCGCCAGCTCCTCTCCCTCCCTCGCTTCCCCGGTGTCCCCCGCCCACTTCCAGGCCGGAGCACCGCAACCAATGCGGACGGCGAGGATCGACCCCCGAGGGTGACCGCGATCACGTGGATGAGATACTACCTGAAGGACGTCCCGCCGAAAACCATCCGCCATCACTTCAACAAGGGCCTGGTTCGTTATTTCACCTTCTTCTCTTCCCCCTTTCTTTTCGCAGTCTGCTTTGTTTCCTTCCTTCGTCACTGCTGATGATTGATTTTAAGGTTTCCTCCCAAATTCTTCTCTTCCGATGGTTTCAATTACGTCCTGCTTTTTGAAGCGTTAGAAGAATGTCGTCCTTATACTTGCTTGTAAGTCAACTAAGATTAGCCGTTCATCGTCCCTCTGATGATTGTAAGGATGTCTTCGTGCTTCTGCTTGTAACGGGTCTAAGTAATATGAGCCATTTTCATTCTTCTGCTAATTGTGAGGCTAAGTACTCTTGGACAATTTTCTTGGCCTTTGTAAGATTCATGTAGCGAGAGGAGACGTACCAAAACACTACCATTTACCCTTCGTAATAATAAAAACTATCTAAATGAACAAACTCCAGTTTCTGACCATACACTTGACGAAACAACTGCGCTTCCATCTTGTCCGACAGTTTACTTAGTAACCGTTAGCTTTTAGATTGCCGGAATCCAATGTGGTGACTTTGGGTGGTTGGAAACTTTTCGTTTTCGGATCTTATAAAGTTGTTCATATGCAGTAATCAGGCGATCTCAAGAGTAAATTCCTTCGATTTAAATTATGGGCGCTTAGCACCCAAAGGGCTAGCTCAACTGGCAGCGCTCTCTGACTCCCACGCCGTGATGATGAGTTCGATTCCTTAGGGGTGGGGTGGAGGTGCATGCGTGTGTGCGTTATGCTTCAGCCTCCCTTCGCAACCAAAAAATAAGGCACTTAAAATAAAAGAAAAAGGAATTCTTGAACCAAGTATTCGCTGTAACTCTACTGATTTATATATGGCATGAATGCAAAATGTCTGTCTGCATTCTGTTGAAACGTTGTCTTAGCTTATTGAAATAGTAGGCAAAAAGCGGGAGACGTTTCTGGAACGAGCCACAAGAGAGAACTGAAAATTGGAAATAGACGGGAAGCTACGAATTGATATGAAAAACGCTAATGGTTTGTTTCTTGCTCCACATTGTAGGTGAAAATGCAATGCTCGAATATTTTTGATTCCCCTGATCAAAGAACTCCAAAACTGTCTGAGTTGAAGAAGGTATGGTTGTGATTTATTTTGTGTTTGTTGTTATTCCATCATTTTGCGTTTTGCTTTTTTGTGCATTTGTTTGACTTTGCCGTTAATTTGTTTGATTTTTTAACTCTACAGTGCATGTACAGATAAGCTGTAATGAAGTCATGGAAGCTGGTATGAAAATCTATGTGCCGGTATCGGTTTGTGAAGGCAGGTTGAAAAAGAGATATGACACCATCCCTCATGCAACGTTGCATCCTAATGCAGATGAGATAGAATACATACAGAGGCTTGTTATGTATAAGGCATGTGGCTTTTCTTGTCAAGGTTTCAAATTTATGCAATCTTTACTTGGAAGAAAGACCTCCTCAACTTTCATTTTTGGTTATACGAAATTCCAGGATTCTTCCATAATTGTATTAAACAAGCCTCCTAGAATGCCAGTCAAGGTTGGTGTCTGCATGCAGTTCTTTCCTTTTGTGTTTAGACTTTACAGTTATTGCATGGTGTGACTGCATTGAATCATATAATCTACAGGGGAATTTACCTGTTCACAATGGTATGGATGCTTTGGCGGCTGCAGCCTTATCCTATGGGAATAATGAGGGTCCCAAGTTGGTAAGCTACAGTAATCCTATATTCCTATATCTAAAATGCATGAGCCATGAGGTTTTCAACAACCTCGATCTGATTTTCATATCAGCTACTTTCTATTGTTTACTTTGTCCATTTTATTCCCCAAACTTGATCACGTTATCAATTGTCTTAAGCGTAGTACACATTGCTGTGCTTTAGGTATACGTTTCTCCTTGTTTTTATCATAGTTGTTGGAAAAGTACACATTGCTGTGCTTTAGGTATACGTTTCTCCTTGTTTTTATCATAGTTGTTGGAAAATAATCTTGCTAATCATGACTAGCACTGATAATCAACCAGTCCCATAGAGACTGAACTTCATGTTCTGCCATCTCCTTTGTAGAGTGTAGGTGGTCTGCTCTGCGAATGGATAATGAGGCGGAATCATGCGTAGACATATCCACACCCATTAGATAGTTTCAAATGTTTGAACTACAATAAACACTTATTATCCTTATACATGTGTCAAGTTCATGCCTCACCCCAGTCAACCTCTCCTTGACTTGATTGAGGTGGCACATAGCCTCTAGGCAGGAGATGCTAATAATTTCCAATATATCTATTTATCTTCACATATATTAAAATAAATTACATATCATCTCTATATGATCTACATCAATATAACTACACTAATTACAATCTAGTACTACCTTTCTAAAAACGTATGGTTTATATGCTTTGTCCTCTAAGTTTTGTTAGTGATGAAACTCAACTTTCACATATCACCTACTACACTTACTCACGATGAACTTTAGACCTATTTGCTTGAGATGAGCTATAATGTAATAAAGGAGTGAGCAAAACCTAAGTCACAGAGACACCTCTAGGAGGTGAGGTGTTGACACCGACACATGTCGGCCACAAACATGTCAAAGGACATGTTTGGGTGCGTTAACTGCACCCAAAACCGTTCAAGGCCTCTCGCGTCTCTTGAAGAAACTCAAAGAAATCCATGAGAGTGAGTGCCCAAAATACCAGAACTTCGACTTGGCTCTGACTTCGTTGGTCTCCCAAAGCTTCATGTGGTAGATCTTCGAATGATCATCCGTCGACATCGGAAGAGGCCGACCGACGACTTGGTACTGATGAAACTGCAAATCCCCCAAAACGTAACCAAAGGAAAAAGAAGAGATTTGCAGAAAAAGAACCAACATAAGTATGAAATAGATGAAAGAGAGGGGGGGAGGGATTATAGAAGTGAACCCTGAAATGGCCATGAATTATGTTGAATTTTACGCAAAGACCAGTACCGTCGCTCTGGTGAAGGCCTTCTTAACATTGGGCTCGATTGGATCGGGTCAAGAGCCTTTCATGTTCGATCTGGTTTAGGGTCACTGGGAAATTAAGCAAGTTGCTCATGGGTTGGCTTGGTTGAGCCCATCTTCAGCTAAATTCCTATTTAATTGAGCATAACTAGACATTATTAAAGACTAAACTTTTTCTGTTTTCATTGTCCAAATACTACAAACTACACGTAACTGGTTCAGAACTTATCCGATAGTCCCTTCAGTTGATAATGTTGTTGATAATGAAGATCTATGATTTCTAAGGTACAAGTTCATTTTATTTATCAAACATTAAGATTTTCTTTTGATTGCTTTTTGTATTAAGACTCTTGTCTTATTAGTCATGTTTATAAATACAATTATGATGAAATTAGTAGTTGTTTACTTGTTTTGCTTTAATATAAAGTTGTGTAGTTACTATTGCCATATACTTATGTTAATTGATGTCTCACTTGCTCTAGTTTGAATATTATATATATATATATATATATATATAATATTATATACCTTTGTTGTGTCCCGCACCCAATATTTTTGAAATTTGTTGTATCCTGCACCCGCATCCGTGTGACAGAGCAGAACCACCCTGTGCTGGATATCACTATGAATTTGCACACTTTTGAATCTTATGCATGGCCGTAGTTAACAAAACCAGTAAAACATAAACACTTTTGTAATAGAATGCAAAAACCATATACAAGTCCACACATCATGCAGAGAAATTCCATGTCCACCCCAAGCACATAAGCTATAGCCAAGCTATGCACACACCCATTATGCTTTCCACCCTTCTATTTAATTATGATAATTATGGCCTGACACTGTTTAACAACCAAACTTATTTAAGTTGCAAGATCAATCCTGAATCACCTTGGCCATTTGCTGCCTGCCGTATGGAGTCATCATGACAGAGTGCTCAGAAAGAAACCCTATACTTGCCAGGTCAAACATCCAGAGGGCCTGTCAGTCTTATATAGTATGGCAGATATTTCCTTACAATTTCAATTCATCACTGAGATACACAACCATTTGCCAATATCCTTATAACACTTATTATTTCGTGTTTATTATTTCAGTCAAAAACACAAGACACATACATACACGATTCACATAAAACATGAACATTTCTAAGGCTCTACCAAACAAGTATCATCAATAAATCATCCAACAGTTAACAAAGCAATTATGAAGTAAACCTACAACACATGCATATCCAAAAGTGCACAAGATAGTCCCTAGCATGGCATTACGGGGAAAAGTAGATCTATCTCCCTCAAACAACACCATGATCCACTTGAAAGCATTCATATCCACCTTTCTACCTCCAAATCTCCTCAATTTAATTACTAAGCAAGCATAAAAGTAACATAACATTAAATTTCATTCAATTCTGAGTCCAATGGTTAAAACCATGCTACTGATCTGCTAATTTCAAGCCTCTAATGTGGTGAGAACTGAGAAGCTCTTTCAATTCCCTTAAATAGGCACAAGAAGGACCAGAATTTGAGGGATTTCCTTTCGGTTTCATAGTGGTTGTTCCCTATCCATTAGGGTTTCTAATTTTTCTTTCTTTGGTTTTGCATTTGGTTTGGATAGTGGGGACTTCTGCTCACACCCGGTGAATTACAATAGGTCCATAGGATCTTTTTAGTAAAATTGAGGACCATGTCATTGAATTATGTAAATAATATAATGTAACAGGTACATCGGCTTGACAGCGAAAGCAGTGGTATTCATTTGTTGGGGAGAACAAGTGAGAGTATAGCTCGTCTCCATCTTTTGTTTAGCGATAGAAATAGAGCAAAATCCTCTCTTGAGGTAGGTGTTTTCCCAAGTTTAGCTTGTACTTGCTTTTTGTTAAAGAAACCTCTGTCTTGCTCTCACTGTTGGTTACGTTGGATTCATTGTGTAGACTTGGAATGACGCTGTTGAAGCAACAGCCCAGAGGTTCTGGGCATTGGTCATTGGCTCACCCAAGGAAAAAGAAGGTGTTATAGCGGCTCCACTGTCTAAGGTAAATGTTATTTCTTTTACATGGTTCCCAACGTTGTTTCTAATAAAGTGATGTATCCCATATTTCCCTTGTAATGAATTTGGATGACAAATAATGAGGACTAAAACTATGGAAAATTGTATATGCCTAACATGATCTTGCTTTTTGGACTAAGTGTGTATGTGCAGTACGGGTTATCACAAAATGACCCCACTTAGTGTGGGAAAAGGCTTCTTTTGCTTGATTTGCACACAGTTGCACACACACGCACAGAACACACCATTTTTGTTGTTGTCCTTGCCTTTGATTCTTTTAAGAAATCATTTGTTTTTCAGTCAAGATGCTAAAAGGAAATCATTTTCGTTCTTGCAAACTAAGATTGCTATTAGCCCTTGAACAAAGGCAAAATCAATCTCTTATGGTTTGGACAATTTGCAGTTGATTTGCACCTTGGACCTTGTCTTTGTTATCATCCTGCTTAATAGTTGTCTGTCCCACTCTCTTGCTTGTACTTCTTGGGTTGTGTGGTCCTGGAGGATCCTGCAGGACAAACACATGCTTGCGCATGCACACAGAGGCGTTTGTTTCTTACAAGCTTATTGCAGGTCATCTTGCAAGATGGGAAAACAGAACGAGTAATCTTGGCTGCCTCTGGAGTAGATGCTGCTCAGGAAGCTATTACTGAATATCGTGTATTAGGGCCAACGGTTAATGGGTGTTCATGGATCGAGCTATTGCCAGTTACAGGAAGGAAGCATCAGGTATAAAATACTCACAGCTGACTATGTTGACTATGATTTGCCATTTATTCTGTGGGCATAATAGACTGTTTGATTCAATAGGAGGATACTCACAAGAAAGAATGATGACATTGATTGGTGGTCAAGTTAGTGACAAGGCCGTGACATCCAATGTATGTTGGGATTGGATGCATTTCTCATGAGAGCTCTCCACATGTAAGTGGAGTTAGTTGGCATCTGCCGTTCATTATGAAAGCTCCCCGCATCCAACTATATGAGAATCTACTAATTTCATCAGTGAAGTTTGTGGCTTACCAAAAAGGGGCATTGCACACTTGCATGGTGGTTGGCTCTCGATTGTGTGGTTAGGGGTTTGATATCCTGTTGTCCTACAGGAGTCGTCCCTAGCGTGAACTTACCTATAAAAAGAAGTTTGTTGTTTGGGTGATCCAGATACAGTCTTTCCAAATTACAACAGGATGAAAATAGCAATGTCAAGGACTTGTGCTATGTCTTTTTTTAATTATCAAGGCCTGCATTTTAAGCATAAAATTCACCCAAAAATGATGTCATTGAGTCTCGGGAGTTCCCTCTTACTGTGAAGTATGTCAACGTCCAAATAAGAGTTGTTACTGTATTTCTCTGGTGTAAATGTTTGCCTAGTACTTCAAGGCCTTTATTTCAATCATTTGATTTTTCTGTGTTCGCTGTGTTGGTGAAGTGGCCTTGGATGTTCTATTATACTTTGTTAAAAGGCCATAGGCTTGTATTTCTCTTGTTTGATTTAATTCTTAACCTGCTTTCTTTGCAGCTCCGTGTCCACTGTGCTGAAGCTCTTGGGACACCGATCGTGGGAGACTACAAATATGGTTGGTTTATCCACAAGAAATGGAAGCAGATGGAGAGGGTAGACTTTGAACCAGAAACGGGAGAGCCGTATAGGATGCGGCGGCCCGAGGGCCTGGACGTTCAGAAGGGTAGTGTTTTAGCTAAGGTGCCTTTACTTCATTTATATTGTAGAGAGATGGTGATTCCTAACATTGCAAAATTCATAGACCTTTTCCGATCTGGGGAAGCCAGAGAAGATCCGACGTCCGCAGAAAGGCCGGATGTGCTCCGGTTTGTGGCGCAAATGCCATCACATATGAAGATAAGCTGGAATATCATGTCATCTTTCTTAGTGTAACTATCTCTTCCTCTTTTTCTTGAGTTTAAGAGGTCCTCTCAAGTTTCTTGGTACTGAAACCACCTGCCCGAGTGCATGAGCTGAAAATGGTGGTTGCTTAAAGAGTTGGATTTAACAGTCCAATGAGACTTGGAGCTATGATCAGTGAGCAGACATGGGCTTCTGTTTGCCGTCAAAATCGTGTTGCTTGATGATTTCCAAAATCACCTGAGTTGTGTGTTACCTTGAAAATCCATTTGCATACTGCTTATTAGGCCAGTCATGCAACTGAAAGAGGGTCATAATCAAGCTGGTTGACGAAACTGCTGCTGCCGTGTGTCTTTGTTTATTGAGAAAGTTGTGTAGCACAAGATTCAAATGCTGAGTTTGTCTGTGACCTTCGGGTTGTTCAATTATGAGTCTGGGCCTGCAGAATTGGCACTGCAGGCCCAGTATCTGCGACCCACTCCCTGGGGGTGGGCCTAGTAAACGAGTAAAAAGCAGGATCATGCTCGTTGAGGTCTGCGTTTGATTATGAGGCATGGGTCTACAACCGTCGTTCCAATTTCATAGGCCCACGCCTCATATTCAACTTCCTTGAGTTCTGGTGGGAAAGGGCCTTCGCCTGTTAGATAGGAGGTAAATGGTTTGCCCTGGGAATGAGACTCGCAGCCCGAGTTCTTACAAACCCTTGGACGACTTTCTTTGGGCTTTAAATGAGAGGAGTTAGAGCTAGTACGTTGTTGAAAGCTTGTCCTCCCTTGCCTTGCGGGATTTGACACAAGCGTTGCTTGGGAGGTCGTCTTTCTTAGTGCTACTGTTTTTTTCAACATGCTTTTTACCTTCGGAGTTCTTCGGAGTTTGGATAGAATGTGGTGTACTAGTGTTAGAAATCACACCACAGAAGGTAGAATCTTGCATGTGCCGAGTTGGTTGAAAGCTTTATCTGTTCACAAATACTTGTTTGGAGTTTTGAGTACCTCAAGAACAAGATGGTCGATGCCCAAATAATCCCAAGGGTGTCAATGTGAACCTCTTGTACTTGTCCTTTACTAGAGTAAGTCAAAAATAGCTAAGACATTGAGAGAATTGCTGCAATTCTTGTGAGTTCTACATGTAAAGGGTTCTTTCCATTGATATTTCTAGGTTTCTACAGTTTTGGCTGTGCCTTGAGGTGTAAGATGTTATTCAACTTTAAATGAGAATCAGTACATTGAGGATGGCACCAAGTTCGTGCAAGAGGTTTTCAATAAGTCGGTGAAAGAACTGATTTGAAGTGAGGCTCTTGAATCGCCACATAAACAATGAAGTCGGATTAAAATCTACTTAAGTGTATTGTGGTTGCGGAAATGACCACACACGTTATTTAGTGAAAGATGGAGTAGGCTAACTAAAACCTTGTATATGTGGTTGGGAATAAGTCACGTTGCTATTATGAAAACCAAGGATATCGTGACCCTCGTGTAAGGCCTAAAAAGTTTGGTTTCTCAATAGCATGTGTGTTCTATAAATAGGCCGATAGACTCTTGGGAGAGACTCTCATTGGTTATTATTACATTCTCTTAAAGCTTTTTGTAATTCTTAACCATACAACTAATAATTACAGAAATATATCATACTAGTACGCTTATATGTTTACCAAGATAACTAGACTTTCTTTTTCAAAAGTAGACAGAAGTTTTAAAGTGTTAGAATTTATGTGTGATTTGCATGATTCACTGGTAGTAATAATTACTTTGTTATATTTATGGATGATTGCACTAGATATTGACATGTGTACTTATTGCATTCTAAAGAATTATCACATGATAAATGCTTAAGATTTGATATGGGAGGTGAATACTATAATCCAAATTGTTTTAAGTCCATAAAGATCATATACCAAGTAACAACTCATTTACTGCAATTCACGGTTGTTTTTGGTTTTGGGGATATAAATGAGGAAGGTAGGGAGATTTTAAATTTTGCTATGGCATTTGATCTCTTTATAGTCAATACAATCTTCAAAAAACGAGATGAACATTTAATTACTTATAAGAGTGACTTATCACAAACACAAATTGATTACTTTATTTGTAGAAAAAAAGATAGAGCGTATTGTAAAGATTGCAAGGTAATTCCAGGAGAAAGCTTAACCACCCAACATCGACTTTTAGTTATGGATTTACAAATAAAAATATGGACAAAGAAGAAAAGAGTGCATCGAGCTATTCGGACTAAATGGTGGAACCTTAAAAGTGAGAAAGAAGATATATTTAAACAAAAAGTCCTTCAAGGAAATGTTTGGAATTATGTTGGTACACCATGTAATATGTAGAACAATATGACTATACGTATTAGGAAAGTGGTGAAAGATGTGTTAGGGGTATCTAAGGGAGGTGTACCAGCACAAAAAGAGGCATCATACAAATTACATTATGCTAAGAAAACTAGTGAAACTTTAGAGGCTTATAAGAAAGCAAAAAAGAAAGCGAAAAAGGCCGTGAGTGAAGCAAAAGCTAAAATTTGGGAGGACTTATATAAAAAACTCAACTCAAAAGAGGGTGAAAGAGATATTTTTAGGATAGCTAGGGCTAGAGATAAGAAAACTAAAGATCTTAATTATGTTAGATGCATCAAAGACGAGGATAAAAAATTCTAGTGGCAAATGATGATATAAGAAATAGATGGAAAAACTATTTTTATAATCTTTTTAATGAAAATAAAGATGTTAGTATCAGCTTAGGAGAGTCAGCCAAATCAGAAAAGTATATAAACCACAATTTTTACCGACGTATTCAAAAGAATGAAGTCAAAGAGGCTCTTAAACATATGAAGGGTGGTAAATCGGTAGGACCAAATAATATTCCTATAGAAGTTTGGAAAATACTAGAAGAAATAGGAATCACTTAGCTCACAAGACTATTTAATGAAATATGAAAAAACCAAAAGATGCTAGAGGAATGGAGAGCAAGTACACTTATACCCATATATAAGAACAAGGAAGACATTCAAAATTGTGTGAATTATCAAGGTATCAAGTTAATGAGCCATACTATGAAATTGTGGGAAAGAATTATCGAACATAGGTTAAGACAAGTATCAAGTATAACAGAAAACCAATTTGGATTCATGACAGGCAGATCTAGTGTTGAAGATACATCACCTTTTGAGACGTCTTATGGAATATTTTAGAGCAAAAAAGAAAGACCTTCACATGATATTTATTAATCTAGAAAAAGCTTACGATAGGGTACCGATGGAGGTTCTTTGGAAAACCTTGAAAAGAGGAGTATCCCATTGACATACATAAACCTTATAAGAGACATGTACGATGGTGCAAAAACATGCGTGAGGACTCATGAAGGAATGATAGACTTCTTTGAAGTTAATATTGGGTTACATCAAGGATCAACTTTAAGTCCATACTTATTTATAATGGTGATTGATGAGTTAATAGAACATACTAAAGATGAAGTTCCTTGGTGTATGTTATTTGCAGATGACATTGTGTTAGTGGAGGAGTCTAAGGAAAAAGTTAATAGAAAATTGGAACTATGGAGAGAAACATTAGAAAGCAAAGGCCTCCGACTTAGTAGAACAAAGACAGAATATATGGAATGTAAGTTTGATCATTTGGTTACCTCATGGGACATAGAAATTAAAATTGGCATACATTGTATCCCCCAAAAGGAAAGTTTTAAATACCTAGGATCAATTTTTCAGAGTAACAAAAGAATTGGTGGAGATGTTACGCATAAAATTAATGCTGGTTGGTTAAAATGAAGAGGAGCATAAAGTATTCTTTGTGATAAGAAGATACCATTAAAGTTAAAAGGTAAATATTATAGAGCAGCAATTAGGCCTGCCATGTTTTATGGTTTTGAGTGTTGGGCAGTTAATCATCAACATGTACAAAAGATGTATGTGACAGAAATGAAGATGTTGAGATGGATGAGTGGTCATACAAGAAAAGACCTTATACATAATGAAGTTATTAGAAACAAATTAGGAGTGGCATCAATAGAGGATAAAATGAGAGAATGTCGTTTAAGGTGGTTTGGACATATAGAAAGAAGATTAAAAGAAGAATTTGTAAGAAGGTTAGAAAAACTAAATTTGGAAAGTATTAAAAGAGGTAGAGGACGACCACAAAAGTTTTGAAAAGAAACAATAAAGAATGATCTAGTTTATTGTGAGTTAACTGCTAACATGGCACACGATAGGGATCTGTGGAAACAAAGAATCCATGTAGCCGACCCCGTCTAGTATGGGAAAAGGCTTAGTTGTTGTTGTTGCATGGTTGCTTTTTAGCAGCTTCATAGTTGCATCAATCTTTAGCAGCTTCTTGACTGCAACATCTTTTACTCAGCTTTCATGGCTAGTCATTTTCAACTTCTTTGCTATAACATTTTGAACAGTTTCTTTGGCTGCAAAATCTTAAACTCAACCTTCCTTACTGGTCATTTAGCAGCTTCTTTAGCTGCAAAATCTTCAACCCAAGCTTCCAGACTGATCATTTTAAGCAGTTTCTTTAATTGCAACATCTTCAACTCAGCATTTCTGATTGATCATTTTCAACAGCTTCTTTGACTGCAACATTTTCAGTAACCTCATGACTGCAAAACACATTTCATCAGTCATCATTACTACAATCTTCACTTCATAAAAAAAAACAATAAGTTTTTTCATGACACTTCTTCCATGTCAAACTAATTGGACTGCACCCTTGTAGCCCGATTTGCATATCAATCATGAGACACTTCACAACCACCTCCAATCTACATTCCCTCTTAGGTATTTCATCAAACACTTCACATGAAGTGAATATTTCTTTTGGATATTTCATCAAATGGTTGTTGTGCATCTTGCATACTATATTAAACATTTTATTAAAACTAAAAATCCGCCCCAAAAAATAACTTAGCAGCAACATGCTCTAGAACAGAATTACCAGTTCCACAGTCTATGTCTCCATCTGAATCACTCGAAGAATTTCCACGATTTTGAAAGAGCGGTAACTTTTCCAGCCCTCCATCTCCATAAAGTACCATCTTGTTATCGAGTCCCCTTACTCACCGGAGAATCGTTTCTCGGTGGCTTGCAATAACTCCTTGTGTCGTCTTCTTCCACCTCCTTCTCTTCCCCATGCATTGGAAAACCTTTGCCATAGAGTTTTCTGGCTGGTGTTTCATCTACGGCGCTGCCTTTCTGGTCTGAGTCGGTACTTTGTGCGGTTGCGTTTCTCTTCGTGTGTATGCTGTTAGAGATGAATCTCTCGAACCACTATGGCCGTCGCGAATGTACCGAGCTAAAATCGGTTGCCTCTGTATGTCGCCACATTTTTTCCAAAACTGAAACAAATATAGGGAAATCAAAGATGGACGGCATAGATTGCAGCACCGCACGGTATTGGCTCATCAACCTCGCAATCTTGAACTCCGACTTTGACGTCCACAATCAATCGCTCCAGCGACTCAACCGACCTCGATCTCAACATTTTTTTTCTTTTTTTGCCGCACATTCACAGTTGTTATCTGTTGCTCTCATCGATCAATGACTCTAATACCATGTTAAAAAATGTGGGTAGCATAGCAGAATATTGAATATCACAAGAACAATGAAGAGAAAATACGAAGATAGGAGGAGGGGCAGGCCCTCAAAAGGAGGTTGCCCCTCTTCTCTTTCTCTCTTTCTTACAAGAAATTCAACCCTTATATAATAGGTTGTGAAACACAAAATGACTAAAATACCCTTAGTACTATGAGCAATTATAATAATACCTAAATTATCAACATTATTAAACTGACACTAAAAAACATATTCTTCAACATATATGACTACTTTTTATTTTTGGGGGCAGAACTTTAATAAAGATGGTTTGTATTGTACATAATATCTTGTAATTTTCTAAATGATACTCATGAATCTAATTTTATATATATATATATATATATATATATATATATATATAGAGAGAGAGAGAGAGAGAGAGAGAGAGAGAGAGAGAGAGAGAGATTGAATCACCTGTTTGGAGGCTATGAATATAATAAGAGTGATTTGTATGTTTTCTTGAAACACAACCCATAAGTAACATTACTACTCTAAAAATAAAGAACAAATATGAGTATGTACATATATATATATATATACATACATATATAATAGAAGTGTGTGCGCGCACACACGGATGTTTGCTGACGTACGCTGGTTTATAAATGGTATAATAGAAGATGCTTGCCGCCATTATGTTTAAGAAGATGCACCTCTCATGCATCACGACGTATGGGAACCGTACCTATCTCGAGAAATTACGAGACGAATGATCGGAAAGCATGACAAGATGCACCTCTCATGCATCACGACGTATGGGAACCATGCCTATCTCGAGAAATTACGAAATGAACGATCGGAAAGCATGACTAGCATGCATCGCTGCTGCATATTAAAACGCCCTTGTACCCCCATTGCTTGAATGATGAATTTCCATGTAAGCTCGTGTGGAGAAATAGCTAACACCAAGCATGTGACTGAGCATCCTGCTCACCTTTTTGTTGATCGTTTTATGTGCTGATTTGCATACGCAGTGGCAACTCATGTGGACATATCAGAGGTGAGTGAAGAGGTAGCCATGGCCTTCAAGTAACAGGTAGACAACCAGATCAAGGAATTGCTCCTACTATTTCGATGCTACTGCACGCAAAAGGATGTACGAATTCCATTAGGGGTCAGCTTTTGGATCTCTGAAGATCATGTATGCTTTCCTAGTGGTTCAAAACTCAATCTGTTACAGAGAGGCTTGGAGTTTTTGATAGAAAATTGTGTTTTCAGCTTCAGCAAGACTTGTTTTTCCTGTGAGATCAGCTACTGCCATGTTAAATCTGTATCTTTCGTTCTTTTTGTGAACTCAGGTACAATGTCAGAATGTAATTTTAGACACTGATATACCTAAGGCCATCATTGAGTATGTTGCTAATGCTGCAATTGAAACTCTGGTTCTGGGTGCAGCATCTAAACATGGTTTTTTCAGGTAATATCTCCATGACACTTTGAGCAGTCACGCACAACTCCAACTAAAACAAGGGAAAGCTTTTTCCCGGGTGGATGGGATCGGCTACATGGATTAATCTTAGTTGTTTTCTGGTTCGAATTTGTGTCATATATGAATTTAACTCTGAGTTATCAAGATAATGTTCAACTGTTTTCTTCGAATACTTTGAAGTCTTTTCTCTACCTATTTTCAGGTCTTCACCATGTAACTATTTAACGTCACCAAAGCTTCAATTTGCCGCCTCAATGTCCATATAAGCTTAAGTTTGTCTCCTATTTTATCCTTTCCAACTTTTTCCTATTAGCCTCATTATGAATATTTTCTTTCCCTATATGGTTGTTAGTTCATCCATGACTAAAATGTGTCCTAATGTTCATCTTTGCATAATTGAATATTAACATGAAGGAATTAATTATTCTCTTATGAGTCTTAACGTATCTCCTTGTGTCATATATTCTTTATGATGTTGACCTACATATAGGTAACTATTTTATTCTTCAAAAAGGATCTTTTGATACCATGTCATAGCCATTGTTTAAATCAATGAACATTGTTCTTGTTCCTGAAGGATTTCAATGGTCAATCTTAACAAGAAAGTGGATCTAGTAATATATTAAGCCCAAAGTTCAGAATGCTTGCAGGGTATATTCAATACTTCATCGTTCTTTTTAGCAACTCTTCTTTATAGTTTTATAGCATAGTTCATTAATTTAGTGCTGCTTGGTTGCCGTTGTTTAGATATTTAGGTGTCACTGTGTTCTTTCTTCAACATATTTGTGTTCTTCAATGATGTTAAACAGCTGAACGATTTTATTAGACAAATGGTAACTGTCTCTTCCAAAATCTCTCTATCTGTCCATGGTCTTCCCAAATTCAAGTGCCACTTTAACTCTCTTCCTTTAAATGGGCTGTTTGCCATGACCCTCCAAGTGAAATAGTCATTTTATGTTTTAGATAAGCTTTATTATAAGCAATTAAATGCGCTGCCACTTTTTGAAGACCATGTTTACTATAAAGTAAATGTCAAAACCACTTGTGACTACTCTTCTCATAAACTATGTTCGCCTGTTTCTGATATTCAAATTAATGGAATAAAATGAAAGAAACATAAAGGAAAAAACAAGAGAAAACTCATCATACATGTGCCTGAGTCATAGGCCTAATTCACAAAAAGGGAACTCAGATCCCTTAGTATTCTCACATAATTCTGGCTCTCAAGTCACATATTCATATGGCATACATGAAAAGAAATCTAGATCTACAAGATTTATCTAAGCAGAGTAGGTAAGATAACAAGTTACGATTTAGAAATCATTCAGATTCGTTAAATATGAAAGTCTTGTCTCTCCAAATTTGGTAGATTCCAACATATGCCATACATATGATGCACTTCTATACGCGTCCACATATAATATGTTAGATGTGATTTCATCTATGATTAACCAATTGTATGCAATGTAGACATATTCATTTTTGTTATCTTGATGTGATTTTATTTGTTATTCATGTAATTCGTGTGATCTGTACTTAAATTTACAAACCAGTTTGCAGAAGATTCAAGAGCACAGATGTCTCGAGTACTGTTTCCAAAGGTGCACCTGATTTTTGCACCGTATGTCATTTCAAAAGGCAAGATTTCTTCTGTTAGGTTGGCCTCCCGACCGGCACCATCGATTCCACAGCAACCCATCGATCAACAACCATCTCACAAGCTTGAGGACGTACAGACCAAGCCTCTTACTAGCTCAAAAGGTAGGTCATCATTCCAGTTTTCAGGTCACTGTAGTCCTGTTACTATGCTTTTAATAAGCTTTATTCTTCACTCTTTTCACTGTGGTTGACTTCAATTTGCAGCTGATAGTGATGATGTGGACACAATCAAGTAAGTAAAGATGACGACTGGTCTTCTGGTTGCATTGGCTAAAATGTTGAGAAGAATTTGATTTCTTTTATTGGTGCAATCAGGTCTCCGTTCACCAGATTAGGGAATGCCCTTGCTTCATGGTCTGTCATGGAGATGACATTTCCAGAATCCGACATATCTTTTGTTGGTGGCACTCCAGATAGGTTCATCCCTTCACTATATGATCAACATGAATCAGCAAAGACTCCAATGCAATTAAATGAATACAGCATTGATGGAGACTTCATGGCGTCAAGGACTCCGAGGATATCAAACGGCCACAGTGTTGATGGAGAATCCTTATTCTCTGATAATAATAGAAGCAGCTTTGAATCACTCCAGTACTCCACTGAGCATTCTTACGTTTCTCATGGCAATGGCACTTCTTGGTCATCACTCTGCAGTGAGTCTCCATTATGCAATCTGAGCTCAAGAGGTGGGAAAAGCATCCAGAGATTGATCAATCCATTCCTTTAATATTAACTTGTACGTTGTTTTCAATCTGTAGGACGATGTTGAAGCTGAAATGCGGAGACTTAAGCTTGAATTGAAGCACTGGCTTCAAAGAAGGTGTGTGCAAGTGTCTGAATCAGTTCTCTAGTTGAACAACACAAAGGGAACGAAGACGATAGTTGTTCTCCCCTTTTGGTTTGTTGACAGAAGCGACATCTATTAATCATTTTTACCACATTTTCCTTTTTCCAGGATCAACGGAAATACTAGACGGTTCTTAAATGTCATGTGTCTTGTATGAGTTAGATCTCAGCACTTTGTATGAGTTTCAGCACTTTGTTGGCATTTTATGCCCTTCCTTTTACTGTGTGCTCTCCAATTTCTTACATCTTTGACTGTATTCTAGGTCCAAAATATCCCCACTACATTTTATCTAGATCAAATCTGTGAAAGATAGCTTGCTTTTTGAAGTCGCAACAATTTCTTAGTTTACTGAAATTTCTGTTTACCAGGTAAAATCAGATGGAGGGTGTATCATGATCTTATAACACTCAGACAAACTCATTCAACTTTGGAGTTGTTATCATATCCCATGTACAGTGCTATAAAAATTGCATCCCATGTAAAAGGATCAGAGAAATTTTTACGCTGGTTGCCTGCTACCTAATTTGACCTCCCTTTTATTTTTTATGGGAACATGTCCTTCCTTAATCTGAGCTTCACAACAGCTATACCAAGGATAGCAATCCCATAGCTGCAGTTATTTTACAGCATGATATACACCACTAAAAGTTTTTTCTACGAAGATTGTGAGCATGAAATTATAAGGTCCTTACATGCACATATTTGTGGCCATGCATGGGATAGGCGCAGGAGCTGCATCATTGGAAGATGGAAGAAGAACACAGAATGGAGGAGGCGAGGTTGTCTGAGGAAGCAGCCTTAGCTCTTGCACAGAAGGAAAAGGCCAAGTGCAGGGCAGTCCTGGAGGCAACAGAGGCTGCTCAAAAGATAGCAGCGATCGAAGCACAGAAGAGAGCAAATGCAGAGAATAAAGCTCTCAAAGAAGCAGAAGAAAGGAGGAAGGCTCTGGATGCATTATCTACCAACGTTAGATATAGGAGATACTCCATTGAAGAGATTGAAGCTGCTACGGAGTTCTTTTCAGAAACGAGAAAAATTGGTGAGGGTGGATATGGCCCCGTCTACAAATGCTATCTTGACCATACATACACCTATCGCCGTCAAAGTTCTTAGGCCTGATGCAGCTCAAGGCAAGATGCAATTCCAGCAAGAGGTATGGCACACGAGACTTGACTTGGTGTAGGGATATAGTATGTAGTGTCAGTGGTGGCAGCATTCAGTCACTCATATACATATTAAGAAAGATTGAAGGATGACATAAACAGTCGTGCCTTCACTTTACCTTTTGGGGTCATAAATATAATATAATTTTCTAAATAACATTCCTATCCCTAAAAATAAATGAGAGTAGTAACATTCTTACCCCTAAAAAAATAAATGAGAGGCTTGAGTGTTTAGTGTCAGAGGTGAGAGAGAGAGAGAGGAACTGTAATAAGTACCAACCACCTTTCACCATTCAAATCACCCTCAGCCACCTTTCTCCAACATCCTCCACCTTGAGACACCACCAGCCGGCGCTCCTCCCGTCCCCCTTATCTCTATAGGGAGAGTGGGTTTGACAGTCTTTTAACTAGCAGCCGAGGAAGTAGAAGGTGGTGTAGAGCAGACGATGGCTCGAGCCATGGGATGTAGCAAAAGGTGATGATGGATGAAACTCGATGTGCATATTTCACTGTCTCTTACTTTTTATTTCCAATGGAAAAGTTGAGATATAGAAAAATATGATAAGCATATTTGACTCACCCAATATATACATGGATACCTCTAACAGCATATACTCATTACTTTTTGGGACAAGAGTATGATATAATTCTTTTTATTTTTATTTTTATTCTAAATAACACTCGTGCCCCACCCACCCCTGAGGTGAAGGAAAGGCGCGAGTGTAGACTTTCAAAGATGTAAAGGAACATTAATGTGTGTATATTGCAGTCGTTGAAATTTGAATTCATTACAAATGTAGAAATATTGAATTAAACCACAATAATAATTAATCGAAACAATCAACAGGTTGAAATATTGAGCTGTATAAGACATCCCAACATGGTTTTGCTTCTCGGTGCATGCCCAGAATATGGCTGCTTAGTGTACGAGTACTCGGGCAATGGCAGCTTGGAGGATCGATTCTTGAGGCGAGGAAACACTCCCCCTCTCTCATGGAAACTTCGATTCAGGATCGCTGAAGAGATCGCAACCGCTCTGCTCTTCCTCCACCAGACCAAACCGGAGCCTCTCGTCCATAGAGATCTCAAGCCAGCAAATATCTTGCTTGACAGGAACTTTGTTAGCATGATCAGTGATGTTGGGCTGGCTAGGCTTGTACCACCTAGTGTAGCTAACGATGTGACAGTATAGAATGACTTCCACTGCCGGTACCTTCTACTATATTGATCCAGAATATCAACAAACTGGGATGCTTGGTGTAAAGTCGGACATATATTCACTATGAATAATGCTTCTACAGATCATTACAGCAAAACCACCAATGGTTCTAACTCATTATGTCGAGCGGGCAATCGACAAGGGGACATTTGCAGAGTTTCTGGATCCAACAGTTCCTGATTGGACTGTGGAAGAGGCACTGGCATTTGCTAAGATATGTCTCCGCTGTGCAGAATTGAAGTGGAAAGATAGACCTGATCTTGGTTCAGTGGTATTACCCAAGCTTCAAAGATTGAGATCCCTTGCAGAAGGGAGCATGACGCCTCATATGTTCTGGGAAAGTCCTATTGCTTCTCCTTACCATAGCATCACTATGATTCGCCAGGTAAGCAGAAATTGCAAGTTTCTGGTTATTTATCATTGCTTATCTCATATATAGTTGTACAATACAGTATTTATCCCTCATAATGACTCCTACACCAGTTTGGATGAGAAAGGCACAACATAACTTGGTTCAATTCCTATACCAATTTGTAACCATTTTTGGTTACAATGGGGAGGCTGAAGCCAGGCATGCATGCCCTTAGTACCGAACTCACAACCTTCAACTTGTGAGGCAGAGTCCCCTAGCCAGGTGACCTAATGCTCTCTGACTGCATCAAACTTCATATCTTTGATGCGAAATTAACCAAGCGAGGCTGCTGCACAGATTGTTAGTTGCCCTTGTGTTATATTAACATTTAACTGTAGGAAAAGTCGTCATCTTCTATTGTTTCCTTTTAACAGAAGCTTGACATATTTTTAAACTGGAGTGCTATCTTCATCTTTCGTTGTTTCTTTTCAACACTTTTTAACAGAAAAAGCTCGACATACTTTTTAAACTAGAGTGCTATCTGCATCAGTATAAGAATTAGTTAGTATATGTATGGAATCTTTACTCGTTGGTGGCAATTTGATATTCTCTGCAGGAAGTGATCAGTGACCCTCTTGTATCATCTGGATATGAGAGTATGAAGAGTCATTCAAGCACTTCATCTTTGCCTGGAAGTGGACCTAGACATTCATAGGAAAGGGATTCGCGAGTGTATATACAACGGTTCTGATGAGAAATAAGGTCAATTGCCTAATCCTTTTATGGTTATTTTGCCCACCATGTTCACCAACCAATTAACTAAGTTTGGAGAACTTAAGGACTTCGTGCTGGGATCCGATTACCTTTTTAGATACCAAAACTAAAACTAAGCCTTCTCTCATGGTAAATGGAGATGGCTACATGGATTCTCCGTCGCCATTGTGCTTTATCTAGCTTCAGATTAGCATTTATCTACAGAGGAAAAAGATCACATTTTGTTAATTCCTTTCGCTTCTTTGGAAGTGCTTGTCATCTAATTTTTTATACCTTCTCATTGGAGCTCCATCTAGCCTCCTCTTCGAATGTCCAAACTGCCTTCTTCATCATCTATCTCATTTCATTTTTCCTAAGTACCGCAAAATTCCATGAAAACAGGGGTTCTCATTTTCTCGATAGGATATTGTGATAATTTCACCATGATTGCATTTTCCGGCAAGTTTCCTCCGGCACCAGAAGATTGGATTTGGTTCTTGTAATCATCAATTTGGTAATAAACCTGATTAAACTACAATAATTGAGTCATCTTGGTGACATCTAAGTGCATATCTTGCTTTGTCTTGCAGGGCGTTCCAAGAGCACTTTCTCCTCAAGACCAATTGAAAGCTGGAATATTAATAGAGTTCTTATATGTACTTATTGTAAATTCAACTAGAAATTGGAGTCCATTTTAGGACCACACCATTAAGGTGTTGAGGAGGACCATGTCACATGTCAATAGCTTCTATTGTGAAAATGATATATTTTCCACCAGAAGTGAGATATGTTAAATTCGTTTCCTTTTTCAAAAGGTTACTCAAAACACATGCATGGGCACACACAAGCACTCAGACACACACAGGGCGAAAGATGCAAATGGCTAAGTAAGATTGGATTTAGTGGGTCTAAATTCGGACCCAAAAAAGTGAAAAACAAAACAGGAATCTGAATCACATGTAGGACACATTCGGCTCAACCATACAATTGGAATTGCATAAGAAAGCAATTCCAGGTATCAGCCCTGCTGATATTTATTTACAAATATCATGCTGTAGGTTCTTTTTATTGAAAGGTAGGTGGGGTTAGGAAGGCCATAGTTATGTTCCTAAAAAGGAGCAGTTTACACACCCATTGGGTACGAGACTGAAATATATCCTTTCCAGATTTTCTCAATCCCAACATAGCTAATTTTATCAAATATTTAGAGACACAATTGCATCTATTGCTTGCGCTTTCAATATGAAAACAACACAAGTGCAATATAGATGACATGACACTCGCTGGAATTTGTGTTCTATTGGCCCTCTAACACAGTTTTGATGGGACGAACCAAATCGTGTATTGAATATTTTGAAGCATGTAAAATCGCTCGAGTGTGTGACTGAAATTGGTGAAATATCATATGCCAAATATATTGTTCCCCATGATATTTATCCAAAGAGTTTTAGATAGGTAAAATTTGGATTACCTACTCTCTTATTGCAGATAGACATTGCATAGATAATTGGTCTTTTGAAAATATAGCATCAGTAAAGATCGGTCATTCCTCAACTGCCATATTTTCCATACTAAAGCTTGGAAATTAAAAAGACTATCTGGTGACATCAATAGATGATAAAAATGAGGGAATTTCATGTTGGACACATAAAAGGACAATCAAAGGAAGCTCCGATAAAAAGGTATGAGAAATTAGATTGTTAAAATCTTAGAAGAAGAAAAGAGAGAGGATAAAAGTGTTGAAAGAAAACAATAAAGAATTATCTAACGTATGTTAAGTTAACGGCTAGCATGATACATTATAAGGCTCTATGAAAATAAAGAATCCATATAACCAATCCCATCTAATATAGAAAAAGGCTTTGTTGTTGTTGTAATTATATAACTAAATTAGCTTGATGGAGTGGTCAACATTCTCACATTGCATTGGCAAGGGGGACATCTACTTGGAATACAAAACCCGTGTTATCACAACCTTTCTTATCTAAATAATCAATTATCTAATGCTAATCAAGGACAAAGAGCAGTTCCATAATGATGAGGAAGAGATGAGGAGACCGGAGATCTACTTGTCTAAGTCATCGTCCGCTTTTAAATTGAGTTAAAGCCTCTCCATTAATAATGTCAGACAAGGGATGGAAACGAATTCATTATTAGTTCCTCCAAATGAAACAACAATGGAGAATGACGATGAGTCTTCCAAAAATTGCCAGCTTACACGATGATCATAGGCCTTAATTTACTAATACGTCTTAATAAGCAAAGGTTTCTTCTTGCTAGCTTTAAAGGAGTGAATCAATTCATGTGAAAGGAGGATGCCGTCATGAATGTTTCTCCTCCAAGAAACGGTTGTTGATTATCACTAATCATGTTATCTAAAATAGGTTGCATTCAATCGCCATTAACTTTGAGATAAATTTATAAAGAAATGCAAAAGACTAGTGGGTTGAAACGATAAAATTTTACCTTCGAGATCAAGATTGAAGAGTGGTGCAGATTGAATTTCGTCTGATGAAGGAATCGAGGAGAGTGTCATGAGACTATAAATCTTTGGGCATGGTTTGCTTTCAAGAGGATTTATATAATCGGGTACTTTTCTTGTAAGTAAAAATACGAGAGAATCTTCTCATGTATATATTTTTCTTTTTTCTTCTCTTTATTGTTCTTCATTCTGGGTTTTTTCGTTTTCAGCATGAAAGAAACAGCTTCTTGATTTCCTCTTCATGTTTAGTACAATAATGTTTCTTTTGTAAATTCTATTTATAATTCGTGTTGCACTAATTTCCTCAGTGAAAATTCGATTTCTAATTCCGGCATCATGAAATAGGCGTGTTATAGCCCACCATTAATCCCTACCTTTCGATTCATTTGGACTTGAAAGACACCGTTTGAAGCTCATATATGGTGCCGGAATTAGATGACCACAGCCTAGACAAAGCACTCTAGCACAGCATTAACCTAGATTTGGTTGGTTTGGAACCAGTTTGGCAGTTCCTACTAGAACCAGACCGAGTCAGGAATCAGTTGGAACTGAAACGTGTCAAATTAACCGGACCCAAAATCAAGGAATCCCGGTTTGGTTCCAGTTTTACCTTCTATAGAACCAGAGTTTGACAGGAATCTGGTTGTTTCAAGCCGTCGATTTCTTTTCTTAATTTTAGAATGAGAATCGACAATTTTGAATTAAGTCAATCCGGGTTCAGTTCCAGTTCTTGATTCTTGGAAATCTATAACCAACGGTTTAAAACCACCAGTCCCGGTGCAACCAACACAACCTGATTGAGCTCGAGGCAACCTAGCCGATATATCTAGCATCCAATCTAGCTTATGCAACAGTAAAATCTAGACATGACCAGTTTGAAACAGGTTCGACGGTTCCAACCAAAACGAAAGCGAGTCAGGAACTGGCTCAAGCCAGAATCATAGATCACTCAGTTCGGTTCTGTTTCCATCTTTAATCATTTCGGGTTAAATGTGTCTTCGCAAACTTTTTCTGTTGCAAACGATTAATGGATCTTGGTCCGTGTCCGAACCAAAATACCAATGCAGCAACCGTAAGGATCTAGTTGAGCCTAATCTCGCTTCACTCCAGTAAACTGGCTGAGTCGCGTTGTGGAAATTATCCGAATAATGTGAGGGTATTCTTGGTAATACGTTTGAAGGATGCCGAGAAAAGCACCCAAAAGGGAAACGTTGTATTCGTGGATTCCAGCTTCTCTACAAAAGTTGTAATACGTTTGAAGGATTGCACTAACCACATTCCCTTTCCATCTTCTTCATTGACCTCTCTTTCAACAAAAATTGACATGATGCCATCGTCAAAAATCTAATCCAGCTTTAGTAAATTAACTATCAAATATAATAAATCAACCTACCAGAAACTGTGTGTGTGTGTGTGTGGGCGCGCATTTGCAATGTCATCCGTAATAGATAACAATAGCTTCTTACGAATGTTGTAAAAACCATATTGGTGCCCGTATGCATTGGGCACCGATACGGCTGTATCGTACCTATTGTATGGTATGATATGATACGTAATTTTTTTTAAAAAATACAAAAATTAAAATTAATGAACAAAACATGTATAACACAATGAAGAAACATTCATACTATAACAAAAGTATCTCCTAATGAAGTTATGAACAACGCTATAAGGATCCATAATTTCATATTTCATATAATTCATATCATTAGGCATTAATTATTAGGTAATGTGAATAGAATAGTGAATACTGAAGGGGTTTAACTTAATAAACAACAAAGTTACAAGCACAATTTATAATCGTCAAAGATGAGAATGTTACAAAGTTACAAATAAAAGTTAAAACAAATTACAATCATCTACAACGTGGATCATAATCAACAAAAGCATTATAATCAACGTAGTCAGGATCACCACCATCACCTTCATCATCATCGTCATCTCCTCCCTCTTCTTCCTCCATAATAGGATATGTTCATCCAACACCTTCGGCTTGGAGTGTCATCCAGTTTTCATCATCTAAAATGATAAGGAGCTCCTCCTCTTCGACCCAATAATCAAGAATATCAATATTTTCGTAACTTAACGGATCATATGACACCTTTTTTGTCCTTCTTTCATATTTTTGTATTTTTCTGTAAAGAAAGAATATTCATATTATAAAGAATATCAAATGTAATATAGTCACATCAAGCATTCATTATTAATAAGATTAAGAAAGAAGTCAAGATTAGGGAATGACAAACAATATATACTTTCTAATAAGATTAAGAAAGAAGTCAAGATTAGGCAATCATCAAAGATGTTATAGGCAACGTATATCAAATCACGCAGTCGAGCCTGCTCTAGTTTGTTTTGTTTTTTCGTGTAAATGCGTTCAAAAAAGCTCTAATTCCTCTCGCACCTAATCGAACTAAATGTTTGGCTCAATATATGTTGAGCAAACCTTGTCAAATTTGATGCATGTACACTAAAACGAGTACATCATTTATCTAAAATAAAACACGATAATGATTAATAAGAAACACATAGAGTCAACCAATTAATAACTTAAATAAATATCAATAAAAACACAATACTTGGTCACATTTGGAAGCAAAGTTGGATTGCAATTGGCCTTCCAACATCTCCAATATGTTGTATATACTTGTTTAACTCTAAATGAATATTATAACGAGTACATGAATCTTCAACAGGTCAATTGCATTTAAGACACTCTTTTTCACTTCTTCATCCTCCACAAAGTTAGGAGAAAATCGAATAGAATGGTTAAGAAAACATATAGCAGCATGCAAATCATGATACATTTGATGGTTTCAACGTGTATCAATTATCTTCCAAACTTTCTTTAAAAGTAACCGCTTGTGGTAAAGGTTTGCTTGTATTTACAATTTGGCCTTATCCATAACATAATATATATAAGGCATAGAAGGTTTATATTCACTATTCACCATCCTCATTACTTAACTAAAAGTATAGTCATTTTCAAAAATTTGTTGCAACTTTTCTAAAAATCAGCATTGAAAACAACATCTACCACAGCAATCCCCTCCATCTTTTTAGACCAACTAATAGAGCTTCATTCATCATATGTAAACAATTTTTTCAATACATTTTTATATATGACAAAACTTTGCAAAGTAATGACATTTGTAGCAAATCTTTTCAATAAAGGCCTAATCAATTTCCTTCTAATTGTATGAATTCGCATCAAATGCCCCTCAAATCATGATAAGTAGGGATTCTATAACCCGATCCCACACTGACAATAGCATCCGTCATACTTTGAAATTAAAATGAGTTTGCAACATTGAAAGGGAGACAATTTTTATAAAAAAATTAAGCACGCCTTAAATCTACTTTTTCAATTACCTCCTTTGAAGTCATAGATTATCTAATATGTGACTCAGCTCTAGGAGTCGTACGTGGGGGAAAAAATAAAGGCATCCCACTAGGACCACTACTTCCTCTGGTTCTTCCTCTAGTATCTCTCGTAGTCATCGAGCGAATAGAAGTTTTTGCAGTGGAACAAGAGTCAACTCCACTACTACTGTCACCATAACCTAAACTTTTTCTCTTTTCTCGTTTTCTCCTCCTCTCTTGAGTCATCTCTTCTTTCATTTTAGTTGCACCATGAAATTCATCACCACCATGATCATACATCCCCTGATTAGAAGCATCTTCAAATGGTTGAGATATGTCTCAACCACCTATTTTTGTCATTTCTCTCACCCTTAATCTCTTTCTCCTTCGAAGCCTTCAATACCTTCTCAATCTTGTACTTCACTGCTTCGAAAACTCGATGGCATTCACTAGTATCCTTCTTAGTTTCAGCAATGTGGTGTTTTATACGAGAAATATCATCATTTTTTACAGTATTGCAAAACATGCACTTGTTCACAAGCCTATTGCCTTAATACACCGAAGTGCAATATTTTCAAGTCGGATCGACTTGATTGAAAGTCATTAAGACAAGAGTGAGAAATCAATAAGAAAGAAAAGACTTTTTAGAGATTAAGAATCACATAATCTACAAAACCCTCAAATTTAAGTAAAAAATATGGTAGAATGCCAAAAGAAAGAGGTATGATATGGATTTGACAAAAACCCTATAGATAGGGAGTTGAATTTGGTGAAATACTTAAGAATCTTTTGAATAAACTACGAAATCAAGAAGAACAATATTAGAAGAAGATCTGAAAGCAAGAGAATGACGTGAAAAAGGGTTTGGAAAGAAGGAAAAATGAAATCCGAAAGTTTTGGATTTCCAAAATTTATAACAGAAAAATTGACATCAATTTGTATGATACGGTGTGATACACTTCGTATCGTACGATATAGTATGATAAATAGCGATAAACGATACGTGTTGTTGTATCGTATCGTATGAATACGATACGTGATAAAATCGTATTGTGCCGTATCTTCATACGATACAATACGATTTTTATAACATTCCTTCTTACTAGTGAATTTGGACCCTAAACTACTTCTTTATGAAACTTGATTTATTTATCAAACTGATGTTGAATTTGGCTTGCACTAATGCGTGTACTAACGACACTAATGCGTGTACTGACGACGCAACAGAGTGGCTATTGAGAATCCATGTAGACAGCCTCCTTTAGTAATGGTCAAGTCATTTTGGCTTTAGAGACGTTGTAATCATGTTTTTTGAGATAATTAATGCCTTAAGCTTGTTTTCCATATAAGATTCAACGAATATTCCGTTCAAATATAATTGCAAAATCTTTTAATAACATAAAATAATTCATGAATATTAGAAAAATACCATGCGCATTCTATTATACAGCAGCGAGTTTAGATTATAGAAAACGATAATTTTCAAACTATCTTCGAATTTATTGTGTCCGCCACTATAAACATTTAAGCATCAAGCTATAAGCCAAACATCGCCACGTAAGGATGGGAGAAGTGCAAGTATGTCCATTAGTTATGAATTGTTCTGCGCGGCAGGATGTTGAGGAACTGTACTTTTGGATGCCTTCTGTGTGATGGAGAGCTATCTTCCTTCTAGAAGGTTTGCCGCAATTGGCATTTTGGTAATTATAACAAAACTGAGAACCGTTTCGGAAGAGCCAAAAGGACTACGATCTCTCCTTTTCTTATTCCGACCACCGTCGTCGTCTGCTTCTTCACGAAGGAATCGAGAGAGAGAGAGAGATGGGCCGGAATTTCAGCGACGTGAGCTTCCTGATCACGACCTCCGGCGGGAACCCTGTGGGGTCAGTTGTGCCGGAGGCCCTCGGGATCGGCATGGAAGGATTCCAGGGGATGAAGAGAAGCTATTCGGAGCTGAATATTGAAGCATTCTTCTGCATGAACAGCGAGGGGGAGGGCGAGTGCCCCGACGGACACGATGCTGGGAAGAAAACCGGGAAGTTCCCTGATGGTGACAGCACTGCTGCTGCCTCCCCCGTGAAACCGTCCGATCGCGACCTCGCCGGAGTAGGAGAAGGCGTCATCGCTGACGATTGGGTGCTCTCTCTCTCTCTCTTGAAAAGAGTTCAAGCAATCGTATCCAGTATTATAAGTAGAACTGTTGATTGTTTAGTGAGACGATCATTAGGCAGTGGCTCCAGATGGGAATCATGGGATTACACATTAATTAATGGTCTAATCAAGCTCTTTTTGTGATAATTAATCCAGCGTCTTAATTGAGATCGGTTGGATTAATTCCCACTATCTTCTGAAGCACCTTTAGGTTGTTCTTCGAAGTCGGATCACGAATCAATTTTAATGAACAGTCTAGTCAAGCGTTTCTAATGAGATCTGTTGATGAATTAATGGACCGACTATCTGGCTTTGACTCTTGATTGATCTAAGTCACCTCTGAAGCTTCTAGTTAAAAGTTTAATCAGTAAAAATATGTTTTTTTTCAATATGAGGCCAAAGACCATACACCCGATGCGAATCGAACTCACCACCTGCAAGTGAGCGACAGGGAGCCCTAACTGGTAAGCTAACTCTCTGGTGCGGTAAAAGTATATGGTTACTATAGATGTTTTTTTTCTTTAATTAGTCTTTCCGCTAGTAAATGAACGGAGCTGCTCGTAGTTTGGTCTTGGTCCAGCTCCTCCCTGTCTTGGTCACCTCAGCTTCATTAAACCATTTGGGCTGAACATAACATGGTCATAGGCTCATTCGTTAGGTGGCATTTCTAGACTTGTCCCCTAAACTAAAATGTACGGTCATTTACTCTCTCTCTCTCATATATATATATATATATATATATATATATATATATATATATATATATATATATATATATATATATATATATATATATATATATATATACGGAATCTGCCCATACGTTCACTCATTCTTTTTCGATAGGATAAATGTAATTTTAAATTTTTAAAGGTGTTTGAAAATATACCAAAGGCGATGGTATTAAACTTATGTGTCCTCGAAAATCAATGGTCCATGATCGAAGTAAACAGGATCCAACATATTTGTGTGTACTCAAAATAGCTTCAACCTTGCTCCCACCCTGAAATACTTTCTAGGTCCGCACTGTTCAGCGAAGGCTTTCAAGTTGATATATCGAATCTTGACCGAATGTAAACGTCCGGCCATCAAGAGGATGGAATGTACTTAGGACTTAGCTTTTGTGGGTACGTTTAAATTCTTATATGAAAGTTAAAATCTCTGTTTATTTTTAGAAATTTTTAACTTGATTAAGAGAGTGTGTTGAATGGTACTAAAAGGTTGAGATCCTGGGTTTCGCCCATTCTCATCTCGGTAGAGAGAAGCTGGCCAGGCCTAGACTCAACATACGCCTATCCAAGTGGTTGGATCATATATTATTCGGACGTGGATTGGAATATGCAGCGGTCTGCTTCCAAACGGGAATCCACGCCGAGATTCATTTCAAGTGTCATATTGCCAGTATTTTCATGCTTCTAGTCGGGTCATTTCATGTTCATGTCAAAAGTAGGACAAATAACGCAAAAACTTTTATCTTACTAATTCTAGAATCTTGAGTTTTCTGTTGGAAAGAGTTTCGCGAGAATGAGAGTTGCGAAGCAGTAACATAAAAGAGTGTGCCTCTCTCTCTCTCTCTCTCTCTCTCTCTCTCTTTATATATATATATATATATATATATATATATATATATATATATATATATATATATATATATATATATATATATATGCTTTAGAATGCTAAAATACTTATTATATTCTTACAAATCTCAATCATTCGATTCGATTAAGGAGATGGATAGTTGAGATTAAGAAAAAAGTAAGTACGTATCTTTTGGAAGTTGTATTTTGAATGGCGTGAGTACTTTTTTGCTTTTCATGTGTTTGATAAGATGTGAATATAATATATATATATATATATATATATATATATATATATATATATATATATATATATATATATATATATATATATATATATATCGTATCTTACTGTATTCTCTAAAACAAACAGGTTTCTGCGGACAATATTTCAAGCCGTGGACGGTTGACAAGGCTCGGATGGTCTCTCGCTCCTGTGCCAAAGGGCTCAAGTAATGTTACATATCTTTAATTTCACCATATCGGTTACTATCACTTTGCGTACTTTATATCTTTCTATGTGCCCTTTTGCCAAAGTAAGTTTGTACTACTCTGGATTTTGTAAGGAAAAATTGAATATGTGCTACTTGCGAAAAAATTCAGGATTAGCTTTGTTCACAAAAATTGGACTTTATCTATCTGGAGAACTTCTATCTGAGACGTATGAGAACTTGGTAGATGTGGAGCACAGCAAGACGATGGTAAGGACCTAAAAAGTGTTAGAGGAAGCCATAAATACCATAGCATTATTATCTTTATTATCGATTTAGATGTGCCTATGACCCAAGGCAGATTGATATTGGCACTAAAAATCCACATTAACCGACCGAGCATAGAAAAATGCTTGGCTTGGTTTTGGTTTTGACATTTTCTTGGTCGAGATCATAAAAGGGTGCACTGATGTCGCTTATATTGTTACACCTTATATGGTTGCTTGTATTCCTCGTTTTGTTTAGGGATGTTAGAGGAATCCTTAGAACCAAGTAGTTTCTACTCCAAAGGACATAACTGCATTCTAGCACATCGACTGCTATAATTTTCATATGCATTTGGTTTCAGCTGATTATATATAAAGTATCTAGATCTGCAAAGTTGAAAATGAAAAGGAGAAAATGGGTTTTATTCTTACAAAATTTTTCTCGTCTCCAAGCCTAAACTAAACGGCTTAGTGTGTTATGTCCGTAGGTCCGGCATCGACAGGCAGTGCTTTAACATATGGATGCAAGGACTCGGAGGATCTATCAGATGACGATGACATCGAAACTGAGGCTGGACCTAGTGAACAAAGCATGGACAACAATGAGTTGAAACGCATCAGACGGTGAGTTGCCTCCTTTGTTGTCTTGTCTACACTTTTCGTCTTTGACTGGCTGTTCCTGAACTCTCTTCCGCGGGACCAAACTCATACTTTTAGTTCACGGCTGCAGTATGTTACCACTTACCCTTTGGTGCTGTCAGTTATGCGGATGGTTCTTGCAGATTCGAAAGAAATTTTCATTTTCTGTAAATTATGAAATTAACGTGTATCATGTGAAGGTCTTTCTTTTTTGCTCTAAAATGTTCCATAAGACGTCTCAAAAGGTGAATCGCTTTAATAGTAGATCTACCTGGCATAAATCCAAATTGGTATCCCATTGACATATATTAACCTTATAAGAGACATGTATGATGGTGCAAAAACATGTGTGAGGACTCATGAAGGAACGACAGACTTCTTTGAAGTTAATATTGGGTTACATCAAGGATCAACTTTAAGTCCATACTTATTTATAATGGTGATGGATGAGTTAACAAAACATATTCAAGATGAAGTACCTTGGTGTATGTTATTTGCAGATGACATTGTATTAGTGGAGGAGTCTAAGGAAAAAGTTAATAGAAAATTGGAACTATGGAGAGAAACATTAGAAAACAAAGGCCTCCGACTTAGTAGAACAAAGACAAAATATATGGAATGTAAGTTTGATCATTTGGCTACTTCAGAGGACATAGAAATTAAAATTGGCACACATTGCATTCCCCAAAAGGAAAGTTTTAAATACCTAGGGTCAATTTTTCAAAGTGATGGAAGAATTGATGGAGATGTTACACGTAGAATTAATGCTGGTTGGTTAAAATGGAGAGGAGCATCAGGTATTCTTTGTGATAAGAAGATACCATTAAAATTAAAAGGTAAATATTATAGAGCAGCAATTAGGCCTGCCATGTTTTATGGTTCTGAGTGTTGGGCAGTTAATCATCAACATGTACAAAAGATGTCTGTGACAGAAATGAAGATGTTGAGATGGATGAGTGGTCATACAAGAAAAGACCGTATACATAATGAGGTTATTAGAAACAAATTAGGAGTGGCACAAATAGAGGATAAAATGAGAGAACATCGTTTAAGATGGTTTGGACATATAGAAAGAAGATCAAAAGAAGAACCTGTAAGAAGGTTAGAAAAACTAAATTTGGAAAGTATTAAAAGAGGTAGAGGACGACCACAAAAGTGTTGGAAAGAAACAATAAAGAATGATCTAGCTTATTGGGAGTTAACTGCTAACATGGCACACGATAGGGATCTGTGGAAACAAAGAATCCATGTAGCCGACCCCGTCTAGTATGGGAAAAGGCTTAGTTGTTGTTGTTGTTGTTTGTATCAAATTAACGTGTATGCTATTGACTATGCAATGAATGTGGTTACCAAAATTTTAGTTTTGTTTTCAGTTAACTAGATTAGAAGCTTGGTAAGTGCTCCAATGATTAAGAATACCATTTTGATGATGACCAATCATCATAACCTACGTGGCCAATATGAATTTTCATGTGAAGCTTTAAGGCTTTGTGCTTTTATAAGGCCTGGCTGTACGAGTCCGTCTTTCTACATTCCAAAGATCTTCTCTGAAGAACTGTTAAACCACGAGTGGTTCCGTTTGGTTATCTTCCCCACCGATATATGAATGCTCTCGCAGGAAGTTCTAGTGTAAACGATCCTGCTATCTTGGGCCCTCATATCCCGAAACAACAAGGCCTGTCTTGGCAGAATATCAAAAAGAAGATGGCGGATAGTAAAGTCCCCTGAGACTGCTGCAGCTAGGGGGCACGGACCAGGTCAAGTTGAAGCAGAGGACTGCAAGGACAAATACAAACACCAAGGAGAATCACAGCTCTATGGTTTTTTAGAAAGTCCAAGGCACTGAAGCAAATGTGGTGAATTCAGCTTATGAAGCAAATTACTTCTTTCGTGTAGGACACTGATGACATGTCCGATTTCTCTCAGAAGTCTTTGTTCGGGCATGTACTGAATGGCTTGTGCCTACTGAATTGAATAAGAGAAACCTTCCAGACATTACAAGCACGCTGGCATCCATTGAGCATTTCTCGTTATTTGGGCTCAAACTCTTCACTGAGGGAGAGCTGATTTGTTGGAATGTTTAGTAAAACAGCTTCTTATTTACTTGCATTGCAAGGCTGTCGAAAATAACAAGATCTCTGGTAATAAGTCTTGCTCTTTTACTTCACCAAGTCTCCCTTACGTGTCATGCTAGAAAGCGTCATATATTGTTGATTGATTTCTGCGCATCTGCAGCCATGTTGATGTTTTATAGTTAGATGCTGTTGTTTCAGTCGATAAGTGCGATCAGATTAGAGTTGCTAGCTTTTTTTAGAGATGAATGAGTCACAGATGCTTGAAATATTGTATATTTTTTGTAGTTCAATCATTGCGTGTTACAGGAAGGTATCCAACAGGGAGTCTGCTAGGCGATCAAGGAGGAGAAAACAAGCACAATTGACTGAACTGGAATCCCAGGTATGGAATTTCTTATACCTTTCCATATACCTCCCCCAGCCGTGATGCAGTGCAAAAGATCCTATGGAAGGGCTAAAGAATTTTTGGAGGACACCGAAAATGTGATTTTGTTCTTTCAAAGTGCGGATAGCTCGAAGGCCAATCAGAACAAACCCTCACAAGATCCATGTAGCTAAGCCGGTGTAGTGTGGGAAAAGGGCCACGTGTTGATTTTGGTCCCTGTGGTGCATGGTCTAAGGATAACGAGACTGAACTTGTATGCTTGAAGATGAATACATTAAATATGTTAAATACAAATATCTTTTTGGAAAAAGGAATCAGGCAATGAACAAGACATCAACTACAAACAAACATAGTTTGCATCCTTCAGTGTCCGGACCTACTTCATGGGCAGAAACCTCTGTTTTCTCTTGAGAGGTGTATTATTTGTGGTTACTTTAGATCAATTCTTTTATGAGGGCACAACAGATTTTACGTACAAAGCTAAATAAAGAGTGAGATATTGACTAATACATCTATGATACTTCCTTTACACGAATTCACTGTGGTTGACCATGCTGAACCTCTGTTTCCGTTTGTGTGATTGTGTCATCCTTTTCAACTTCGATTCTCGTGATACATGTGATTACTTAGTCTACCTTTTGTTGAATACTCAGGTGGATCAACTAAAAGGAGAGAATTCAACGTTATACAAGCAGCTGACGGAGATAAGTCATCAATGTGATAATGCTTCACAAAACAACCGGGCACTTAACGCAGATGTAGAGGCCTTAAGAGCAACTGTGCGCCTTATACCGAGACCTATCTTCATTATTTACTTTTTCCTCTTTCATCCATAAAAGTTAATCAGCAGTTGCACATTAACGGCATTTTCTTTAATAATTTGCGTCTGATTTATTCCATGCCACATGGACACTCACTTAGCTTCTGCATTCTAAATGAATACTCAAGGTTCCCGATACTACAACATGTGGACTTAGTCAATGCCATGTTCTTAACTTCATTAGTTTCTTTCTCAAAGAAAGCTTCCTCTATTTCTTTTTATTATCTTAAAGGTTTACCACATTGGTATATTCTATTTATCTTTATGTCTGTCTACCTTCAAATTTTGCAATTGGCTATCTTAAATTTTATTTTGAACTTACTCTAAATATTATTCATATTGAAGTCCTGTGAGTGTTCAAGGTTTTTCCTTTTAGATGGTATGTGTCCTTGACTTTATAATACTTAGCATTGTGCCATGCACACCTGTTCTAGATATGATACTGGTATCAGTACTGTGTCGACCAAACGTCTATGCAAATGAATGCTTTTGTTTTCGTGATGGAAGCTGCAACTCAGCTGTTGCCAGTCCCGAACCTGGAAAAGAAGGAGAAGGGATGCATTAGGTAGGCGACAGCCAGAGCATAAACACAGTCAAATCTTTAACCATGCATTGTAGAACTTTGGGAATCGTAGCTAACCCTAATTAGTGTAGAAGGAGGCTTGGATCTGGTTAATGATGGAAACTACAATCTACAGCTACTGATGAAAGTTTGTTGTACATTTCAATATAATGAGCTAATATGATGTATATATTGCCTTTAACTAATTGTCAGGTGAAACTGGCACAAGAATTGGTTGCGAGAGGGCCTCTTTCTAACATTGTAAATCATCAGCTTCTACAACAAAGTCCTCTTGCTCCACAGCTCAACTCCTGGAATTTATGCCGCACACTTGATATCCCAACAGTCGTTGATGGTGACTGGTTTCAGGGGAACTCTGTTTTGCCCGGAAACACAAACTTTGGAACTGACAGCGATAATTTGAGCATTAAGTTCAAAACAGATGGTACTGTGCCGAACCAACGGACTTTGAGCATGGAGCAGTTGGATGCTTGGGTTCATGGTGCACCTTCAATAAGCAAGCAGAGCTAATTCTTGGCCCGACAGCTTGAGTTGTCATGATGACTGTATCTCTGATTTTCATGGTAGAACTACATTCGGTTTCAGTTCACGAGCAATATAATATGGTCTATGACTCGTATAAATATTATATGGTTTATAACTTATAGAAATATAATATGGTCTGTAACTTGATAGATTGCAATATTGCAGAATCCTAGTTTCATGAACCAGTATAAACTTGGGCACACTTGATTTTGATATAATTAAACATGGTGTGCCCTTTATGTATCTGAACCTATCATCTAAGATCAGCATGTGCCGGGAAGTTGATAGCTAATGCGAAAGCAACATCAAGCATGAAATAGAGCCATACCAATGAAGTTTGGTCTTTCAGGTATTTTGGCTGCAATATAGCATCATGATGCTAATTTGGAGTCATCTTATTTTCTGTGTTATGCTTGGTTTTTCAATTTTTAAATTAGATAACTACGTGGGAAGATTCTAATGGCAAGTGGTGTTACAAAAATAGATGGAAAAGTTATTTATAAGCTTTTTTAAGGAAACTATAGATACTACTGATATTAGCTTAAGAGAGCTAATGACACAAGAGTATATAAACTATAATTTAGGAATGAAGCCAAATAGTCCTTTAAACAAATGAAGGTTGTTAAATTTATAGTGCCAAACAATATTCTTGTAAAGAACAAAAAATCTTAAGAAAGATAGGTATTCTTTAGCTTATAAAATTATTTAATAAAATATTTTTTTTAAAACATATGTCTAAGAAATGAAGGAAAATATACTCATATATAAAAACAAAAAAGACATTCAAAACTATGTAAATTATTGAGTTAATATAATGAAATTATGAAAAAGAATTATTGAATGAAGGTTGAGATAAGTATCGGGTACAATGAAGAAACAATTTGGATTTATACAAGAGAGAACCGCTATTAAGGCTATTCACCTATTAAGACATTTTATAGATATTTTAGAGCAAGAAAGGAAAACAAGAGCAAGAAAGGAAAACATTCACATGTTATTTATTGATTTAAAAATTATTTATAATAGAGATTATGAAGAGATATTCTTTGAAAAACTTTAAGAAAAAGAGGTATTCCATTGATATACCTCAATTTTATAAGAAAGTAACAGATCCCTTTGAAGTTACTTTTGGGTTATATTAAGGATCAACTTAAAATCTGTATATACCTTTTGTTATTGTTGAGCTAACAGAGTATATTTAAGATAATGAAGTACTTTTGTGTATATAATTCACAGATGACATTTTATTAGTGAATGAGTCTAAGGAAAAAGTTAACAAGAAATTTGAATTATAAATAGAAACATTATAAAATAAAGGTTTTTGACTTAGTAAAATAAAGACAGAATATATAAAACGTTACGTATGAGCATTTGATTATTATTGGTTACATGAAAACGAAGAATGAGAAACATTGGATCTCATAAAAGGAAAGTTTTAAGTACCTAGAATCAATTTCTTAAGTTTTAAGTACTCATGATCAGTTTTTGAAGTCATTGAAAAAAATTGATAGAGATGTCACATATAATGTAAGTTTTAAGATGTAAAAGTGTATTAGGTATTCTACATAACATTAAAGTTGAAAGGTATATATTATACAACGTTAATTAGACATGCTATATTATATGGTGTTGAGTGTTTAACATACTTAATGATGTTATCGACGACAAAATGGGAATGATAGCCATACCAATAAATGATAAAATGAAAGAAAACCATTTGAAGTGGTTTGGGCACGCGTAGAAGCTACCAAAGGAGGCTTTGATAAGGTGTAAAAAAGTTAGATATGAACATGTGTAGACCTTAAAAGTGTTGAAAGGAAACAATAAAGAATGATTTAGCTTCGCATAGAGTTGAATTCTACATAAACAAAGAATATATATATATATATATATATATATATATTAGCCTCCTCTAGAAAAAGACTTTGTTTTTGTTTGATAATTACATGTGAAATATGATAGTATTTCTTCTGGTACCAGGAGCCCTTAGAGCCATGAGGAGGCGCACTAGTGAACTCAAGCATGAGTTCAACAGGCACAAATGAATTCAAATAAGTTCGAGTTTGGCTTGTTATTATATAATGAGCAGCCCATAAACATGTTTGAACGTTTATTGTTCGTATATGTGAACTCAAGCTAACTTGTACAGGAAACGATTCAAACACAGACAGCCCTTGTTCAGTTTGTTCGGCTCGACTTAAGTCCTATTTGTAGGAACTCTTTGGGTCTGACCCAGATTTAAAGTCAGATCCGGTTCAGTTTTGGTTCAAACTACGTGGCTGGCTTCAAACCATCCGTGTTTATGTATCTAAACCAGAATAGAGAAATGAGCTAGAATATGTGAAACCTGCACAAACTCATATGCTTCTTTCAACAAGAAAAGTTTGGTGGCACTTGTGACACGATTGTCTAAAAGAAACAGAGGCAGTAACAGGAGATACCCATTCTAGTGCTTCATCTCCTTCCTTTCGGCAATAAAACTAAAATAAGACTAAAGTCGCCAAAAGGATGCATTATTACAGACTTCTACCTGTTATGGAAGAAATTTGATCTGGCAGGTGTGGTGCAATTACTACAATACTCCATGTTCCACAAAAAAAAGTGGTAGGTAGAAAGGAGATGCCTTTCGAGTGCGTACCAAGATCACTCATAAAAATATAAATCCAAAAGGATGAAACTGCTCAAATAGTTAGGCTAATTAGGTTTGTGTGTGTGTATATATATATATATATATATATATATATATATATATATATATATATATATATATCTAACAAACATTTCATCAACACCAAAGGGCAAGCTGGCCGTGAACTACTAAGAATTATTGGTCTTGTGGAATGGTTACAACCAGTGGCGTATCCTCATTGTTACAGGGTCGAAACAACAACAACAACAACAACTAAGCCTTTTCCCATACTAGATGGGGATTCTTTGTTTCCATAGATCCCTATCATGTGTCATGTTAGCATATAACTTCCAATAAGCTAGATCATTCTTTATTGTTTCTTTCCAACACTTTTGTGGTCATCCTCTACCTCTTTTAATACTTTCCAAATTTAGTTTTTCTAACCTTCTTAAAGGTTCTTCTTTTGATCTTCTTTCTATATGTCCAAACCATCTTAAAGGATGTTCTCTCATTTTATCCTCTATTGGTGTCACTCCTATTTTGTTTCTAATAACCTCATTATGTATACGGTCTTTTCTTGTATGACCACTCATCCATCTCAACATCTTCATTTCTTTCACAGATATCTTTTGTACATATTGATGATTAACTGCCCAACACTCAGAACCATAAAACATGGCAGGCCTAATTGCTGCTCTATAATATTTACCTTTTTAACTTTAATGGTATCTTCTTATCACAAAGAATACCTGATGCTCCTCTCCATTTTAACCAACCAGTATTAATTCTATGTGTAATATCTCCATCAATTATTCCATCACTCTGAAAAATTGACCCTAGGTATTTAAAACTTTCCTTTTGGGGAATGCAATGTGTGCCAATTTTAATTTCCATGTCCTCTGAAGTAACCAAATGATCAAACTTACATTCCATATATTTTGTCTTTGTTCTACTAAGATGGAGGCATTTGCTTTCTAATGTTTCTCTCCATAGTTCCAATTTTCTATTAACTTTTTCCTTAGACTCCTCCACTAATACAATGTCATCTACAAATAACATACACCAAGGTACTTCATCTTGAATATGTTTTGTTAACTCATCCATCACCATTATAAATAAGTATGGACTTAAAGTTGATCCTTGATGTAACCCAATATTAACTTCAAAGAAGTCTGTCGTTCCTTCATGAGTCCTCACACATGTTTTTGCACCATCATACATGTCTCTTATAAGGTTAATATATGTTAATGGGATACCTCTTTTTTCCAAAGTTCTCCAATGAACCTTCCTCGGTACCCTATCATAAGCTTTTTCTAGATCAATAAATATCATGTGAAGGTCTTTCTTTTTTGCTCTAAAATGTTCCATAAGATGTCTCAAAAGGTGAATCACTTCAATAGTAGATTTGCCTGGCATGAATCTAAATTGGTTCTCTGTTGTACTTGATACTTGTCTTAACCTACGTTCGATAATTCTTTCCCATAATTTCATAGTATGACTCATTAACTTGATACCTCGATAATTCGTACAATTTTGAATGTCTCACTTGTTCTTATAAATGGGTATAAGTATACTTGCTCTCAATTCCTCGGGCATCTTTTGGTTTTTCCATATTTCATTAAATAGTCTTGTGAGCCAAGTGATTCCTATTTCTCCTAGTATTTTCCAAACTTCTCTGGGAATATTATCTGGTCCTACCGATTTACCACCCTTCATATGTTTAAGAGCCTCTTTGACTTCATTCTTTTGAATACGTCGGTAGAAATTGTGGTTTATATACTTTTTTGACTTGGCTAAATCTCCTAAACTAATACTAACATCTTTATTTTCATTAAAAATATTATAAAAATAGTTTTTTCATCTATTTCTTATATCATCATTTGCCACTAGAATTTTTTCCTCCTCGTCTTTTATGCATCTAACATAATTAAGATCTTTAGTTTTCTTATCTCTAGCCCTAGCTATCCTAAAAATATCTCTTTCACCCTCTTTTGAGTTGAGTTTTTTATATAAGTCCTCCCAAATCTTAGTTTTTGCTTCACTAATGGCCTTTTTCGCTTCCTTCTTTGCTTTCTTATAAGCTTCTAAAGTTTCACTAGTTTTCTTGGCATAATATAATTTGTAACATGCCCTCTTTGCCTTGATTTTATTTTGCACTACTTCACTCCACCACCAAGCTTCTTTTTGTGCCGATACACCTCCCTTAGATACCCCTAACACATCTTTCGCCACTTTCCTAATATGTATAGTCATATTGTTCCATATAGAGGATGTGCTAATATAATTCCAAACATCAACTTGAAGGACTTTCTGTTTTAATATATCTTCTTTCTCGCTTTTGAGGTTCCACCATTTAGTCCAAATAGCTTGATGCACTCTTTTCTTCTTTGTCCATTTTTTTATTTGTAAATCCATAACTAAAAGTCGATGTTGGGTGGTTAAGTTTTCTCCTGAAATTACCTTACAATCTTTACAATATGCTCTATCTTTTTTTCTACAAATAAAGTAATCAATTTGTGTTTGTGATAAGCCACTCTTATAAGTAATTAAATGTTCATCTCATTTTTTGAAGATTGTATTGACTATAAAGAGATCAAATGCAATAGCAAAATTTAAAATCTCCCTACCTTCCTCGTTTATATCCCTAAAACCCAAGTTTCCATGAATCCCTTGATATCCTAATGCCTCTTTACCGACATGTCCATTTAAATCTCCTCCTAAACAAATCATCTCCCTTTGTAGAATCTTTTGAAACACCTTATCTAACTCTTCCCAAAAAACTATCTTTATACCATCTTCTAGTCCTACTTGGGGTGCGTAAGCACAAATTATATTCAAAACCTCTGCTCTTAACACTAATTTCAACGTCATGATTCGGTCACCATATCGTTTTATGTCTACTACACTCTCCTTTAAATCTTTATTTATGATAATACCAACTCCGTTTCGAGCCTTTTCTTTAACTGAGTACCATAATTTAAAACCTGTATCCTCTATCTCCTTTGCTTTTTCTTTAACCCATTTTGTCTCTTTTAAACATAGAATATGAATCTTTCTCCGAATCATAGTATCTACCACCTCCATTAGCTTACCGGATAATGTTCCGATATTTCAAGAACCAATACGAATCTTATTATGTAGACTAGCTTCCTTATCCCTCGCATCCGTCCATAATCAAAATGCGAAGACCCTCTCTAAAAAAATTTTCACTACATTCGGGCGGCAATGTAGCGGGACTAACTTCTTTACCCACACCCGTCCATGATGTGGGAACCCTCTCTGCAATTGATTCACTACATTCGGGCGAAAATGTAGTGGCCCTTGCTTACTTCTTACTGCATTCGGGCTCTACAACACGTCGCTAGGCGGGGACGCCCCAAAGCAATGCTCATAATTTTTGTAATTCATGTTATAAAAATCCGATGAAGTTTTAAGCTGGCTGTCGGAAGCCTAACACAACCCTCCTCCTTTATCCGGGCTTGTGACCGGCAATGCAAGGGTGATCCCTTACATGGGCAGAGTTGTTACGGGGTCGAAATTCCGAAAAATTTCGTTTGAAATTTTCAAAAGATTTTAAAAATTTTAAAACCCGTTCTACCCGAACATGAAGTCCTCCCACTCGAAATACATTTTTGGATCCCTACTGGGTACGGTAATAGATATTTATGTAATCCACTCACTATAAATTAATTACCTATGGTTGTATAACTAGGCTCTTGCACATAAGCCACTGCAAGTGCATGACATTTAGAGGTGAAATGTACAACTTCGAGTTAATACCAGCATACCATTTTGTACATGAGCTAAAAATAACACAAACATGATGTCAAAACAAGCAAACAAGCTCAAAGAACTTTGAGTTCGACTCAATATGTTCGAACTAGATGTACAAAAACAAGCTAGCCTCTCTAGGAAATAAGCAACCCCTGTTCTGTCAGCTCATTTAGCCTGGAATGAGCCACTTATTTTGTTTTGAGCTTATCCAGTTCGTCTCGATCAAGATCGACCCTCGAATGATGTCGGTGGATTCGATTTCGATAAAATTAAGTATGGTTCCCTTTATGTGAATGCAAAGGCAACCATAAAATAGAGCCGAATCAATAAAGCCAGATGATTTTTCAGGTATGTTAACTGCATCAAGCTTATTTATACAGCTTCATGATGCTTGGCCTGACTTTTGAGAACCTGGGGTGAGTGTCTAACTAGATCGGCTTATTTTGGCTCGTTCATGTTTGGTTCTTGAGCTTAACAAAACGAATATGGACATTGGCTCAACTCCACTTGTGAAGCTCACCAACATTTCAAAAAGAAAAACGAGTTGTTTGTGAACCGCTCGTCTCTTTGTAACGACGTATCATTGTGACACAAAAATGCCTCTATTTCAGGCTTTTTTTCTTCTTAATGCTTGATTCTTTAAATTTTATCGTAGATAATTACATGTGAAATATGTATTTTTCTTTAGGTAATATAATATACATATATATATAGAGAGAGAGAGAGAGGGAGAGAGAAGGAGGGGAATCTTGAATGTATTTTGGTGCATAATCTTATATAAGTATTTTCAATATTTTGGTGTATAATCTTATATAAGTATTTTCAATGTTTAATCTTTGACATTGAGATTTGAATTAAAAGTACATTTATTTTTTTGTACTTTACATGTAATGCATTACGTGCATTAAATACAAAGAAGTTCAAATCTCCAAGTATTGGTTTTAGATATCAAACAATGAAGATATTTATGTAAGATTATGTACCGAACATTATATATATAAAGTATGATTATAGTTGTGTTGTACACAAGTCGACCTCGACCTCACCTTGGTCGTGTCCAGGTCATCAAAGTGGACATGGATTCTAAATAGGGTTGATTTTGGGTCAACCTTCTTTCCGACCCGTACCTAAAGTGAATGACCTGTACCCAACCCATCGACCCGATTTGCCACTCTATGATTAGGTAGAAGAAGTGGTTTGACGTTAAAGTTCATCTAATCTCTCTAGCTGGGTTTATTTGTATACGTATACTGGTAAAATAGAAAAGAGCACTAAAATGCTGAGACCTAGGCATGCACACTTAAGAAGAGGACCGGTGGTTCAAAACGGAACTGGACCGGGTAAAAACCAGTCAGAACCAAAACTGGCTTGGCCGGACCCTGAACAGTAACCGAACCCAGACAGCAGACCTTTTTCATACTATTATTTCTTTTTCCAACTTTTTTAACCTTTTATAATTTTCAGTTTTATGTTTGAAAGCATAACTTAAGCTGGAACCAGCAACTACAAAACTGGGACTGCTCAATATCTGGTTCAATTCCGGTTCATGGGTCAGAGCAAACTGGAACCATAGGACATGTCTAACAACAACAACAACTGTTTGTGATAAGTCACTCTTATAAGTAATTAAATGTTCATCTCATTTTTTGAAGATTGTATTAACTATAAAAGAATAAAATGCCATAGCAAAATTTAAAATTTCCCTACCTTCCTCATTTATATCCCCAAAACCACAGTTTTCATGAATACCTTGATATCCTAATACCTCTATACCGACATATTCATTTAAATTTCATCTTAAACAAATCATCTTCCTTTGTGGAATTCTTTGAATCGTCTTATCTAACTTTTTCCAAAAAGCCATTTTTATATTATCTTCTAGTCCTAATTGGGGTGCGTAAGCACAAACTATATTCAAAACCTTTGCTCCTAACACTAATTTAAATGTCATGATTCGGTCATCATTCCTTGTATGTCTACTACATTATCCTTTAAATCTTTATTTATGATAATACCAATTCTGTTTCAAGTTTTTTCCTTTTTTTAGTACCATAACTTAAAACTTGTATCCTCAATCTCCTTTGCTTTTTGTCCAACCCACTTTATCTCCTGTAAACATAGGATATGAATCTTCTTCGAATCATAGTATCTACTACTTCCATTAGAGATTCCGACATTCTAAGAACCAATACCAATACGGGACATGTCTAACAATATGAGCATTTTTTCAAGAAGAAAAGGAAAGTAGGATTACATGCCTGACATAATTATCACATTTGCTTCTTCCATAGAATGAACAACAAAGTGCAACAACAGGCAGTGGTGGATCTTGAAAATTCCTTAAGGTTGACGGACCACCCACCAAAAGTTTCGGTCAGAGCGTTTTTTATGGCCGACGGATTCAACTATGGGATATATATATATCTCATTAGTTTTCTAAATTCGGGTAGCGCGGATGTCCGACCTGAGTTTAGTGTAGATCAACCCCTGGCGGTAGAAGATATGGCTTTTGACAATAAATTGAAAGAAGGGCCAAATTGAGGCAACTAAACGAGACATCACTACAGGCTTCTCACCATTTTGGTAATGGTAGACATGGTTGGTTCTGATTTTTTTGAACCAGGAACTGAAATTGAACTGGGACCAGGACAGTTTCAATTCTAGTCTTAAACCGCTTAGAACAAAAAAAAAATTAAAGTGAAAATTTTAATAATTATATATACAAAAGAAATGCAGGAGTGGAGATTTGAAACTGCCGGTTTGGGTTCTGTCCCAATTCCAGTTTCACGAAGGTAGAACCAAAACTGAATTGGGTGATCCCTGGCTCCTGGCCCCACTCAATTCTGGCTTGAACCGCTGGGTGGGTTCCAAACCTGTTATGTCTACGTCTAGGAAATACCAAAGAATATTGTTCTGGGAACGAATCACAAACAAGGAGGACACGCTCGACTAATTCATCTCATTTACCAGCTCTATACTCGCAGAACTAAATCCGAACGAGTTCCAGATGAGCCAAACTGTGGATCTAGTTTGTTTGGATCGTATGAACCCTCAAACATGGTGGCCTCGATGGGTTGGATTCGTGCCAAAACAAACCCATACTCTACCTGTTCGGGTCAGCGATTGGCTAAAAGGAGAAAAAAAACGGACTTTTACCCTTTAAACTGATTGATGTACCCGAAACCCAAATCTGCCGTAAGTTCATTATAAAGGACCCACAGTTTCAACGTGAAAACACCAAAAAAGAAAAAGCATTACTACCGTGCGGCACACAGACAGAAACTACATTCCTTGGATCCATTCCCCTTTGAACCAGCTCCTTAGAAATCCAACCCGAAAGGTACCAACACCGCAACCACAATTGCTTTCCCTGACACATCGGTACGTTTGTAGGACACTCCTATTTTAGACAAATGACTGAACTGACAAAAATTTCTTGCAAGAAAATAAAAAAATAAAAACAGTGTAATATTTATATACATTTATGTTATATTTAATATAAATGTAATATATGTGCATAAGAGCATGCTTCTTGTTAAATAAACACTCTCAAGAATCTACAATTTATATGACTCAATCATTTGAGAAAAAATCTCCAATCAAGGTGTGTAATCGAGATGAGCTCGAGTATAAGCAAGCTCACCTTGACTCGTAAAGAACATTCTCGATTCGAACTTAAGCTTGAGTTAGACTTAGACCTTTGATCTTCATGCTTCAGCTTGAGCTCATATGCTCGAACAACTCGAGAGACTCATTCTAGGCTCAATCGGAGATCGAGCTCAACTAAGCTCGTGAATTACCGTGACCTTCAAAAGTTCCAACATCTAAGTTTAATATGGTTGATCCAACTATATAAAACTTTTACGATATAGATAAATGTTATATCTACAATATAAAGCTTGATTATACTTTCTATTTGCTCCAACTCCAAACGGAAGCAACTTAAGTTCAACTTGTGTATGGATCAAGCTAGAAAAGATTTAGCGGAGTTCGAGTTTTCGTGAGCTCGAATAGCCCGTGAGCAAATTGGGTTACTTCCACCCCTATTCGGATCACAACAACCCTTTCTCCCTTGAGTGCAATTAGACTCATGAAGACATGGCCGGTTTCACATGAGCTGGAACCGGAACCATTAAAACCAAACACGGAACCGGGGATCACCCGATTAGCATTTGAAACTGAAACTGCTAGTTACTTAATTTTTTATTATACTTATTAATTTTTAAAAAAAGTAATATTTTTTCCATTTTCAAATGGTTTAAACCTCAAACCAGAATCAAAACCGACCCAGTCTCGGTTCTGCTTTGATTCTTAATTCCAGGCAAAGTGGCTTCGAACCCCCGGAACCAGTCATCTCTAGCCTCAAGACAAGAAAACTTGACAACCATCGTTTCTAAATCATAAGAAATACTAGCACTGAAAGCGCAATTTTGAAAACTATCATCTTCTTTTCTTATATATTTCAGGATGAAGGGTGCTGTTTGTATAGGTACCTATTTTCGTAATTTCAGAAAAGAGTTAGGGTTAATGAAAGCGACGTGTCGGTGCCCTTCTTTTGAGGCAAAATCTAGGGCTAGATCATCACAATGCCTACTCTCAGCGTGGTGAGGGCCCTTCAACCGTACGTTGACCGGCTATGGCAGGTCAAGTCAGTAGCGCTTTACTTCTTTACCCCTGGTCTTCTCCATTGGATCCACTTGGATAGCCGAATATGCCCACGTCGGGGCTCACTTATTTACTGAAACGCCACCCTTCTTAACTACAATGCGGGTCGTCCTTTGAATCGGAATTCTTACGAATCGGATCACGCATCCGATTCTCATATGTACTTTTACCAATCTCTTGCTTGTTTCTGTAGGCAGTGGCATATGCCGGTTCATGTAAACCCGAATCGGTTCAAGTCGTGATGATTATGCGAGTCCCAGCGATATGCCTTTCTGCAATTTATTACCATCAGTACCATCCATTGAATAGTGCTCTTGTCCTTCCTTCTGTGATTTCAGTACAAAGAGAGAAAGTACTCAAATGGAAAAAGAAGGTTTAATTATTAGTATCCCTCCATCATTTCGATCTTCTCCTCTCAAGAAAGAGAAAGAAAAAGAAAATATCGTTTCGGTCGACTGAGAACTAAAATCTCTTCAGTCTGCCTATAAAAACGAGTCTCAGCCTCTCTTTTCCTTCAACTCATGTCGTCACAACATTATCAGATAATGCAATAGCCCGGTGACTGAAAGGCATGAATGAAGGGCATGTTTGTGATGTCCAACGTGTTTCTTTGCCTCTCTTCTTTTATCCTTTTTTGTTCTTCTTGGTACCATAACAAGGATTTCAGTCTGTGTTATATGCCCTATCAGCGATTCTTTAACACATTCCTGTTTACACTTGTATTTTGATGCATCGTAGTCAAGCGAGATAGATAGATAGATAGATCGATGTATTTCCTTGTCGATATGTTTGTGATATTCAACGTGCTTCACATATATGTATGTATGTGTGTGTGCGTGTGTGTCGTTGCTTTGCCGGTCTTCTTTTATCCTTTTCTATCTTCTTGGTACCATGAGAAGGATTGCAGTCTGTGTTATATGCATTCTTTCTTACGTTCTTGCTTACTGTTGTATTTTGATGCATGGTAGTCGAGATGGAGATTAATGTATTTCCTTGTCGATATAAATGTGATATTCTACGTGCTATATATATTTATAAGTATATATATTTGGTTTCTTTGCCTCCCTTCTTTCATCCTTTTCTGTTCATTCACTTTGCTTCTCTTTTATATTCTCTATCAGTGATTCTTTTCTACATTCTTTCTTGTTTACCCTTCTATTTTGATGCCTCGTAGTGACACTAGGGAGAGTGAAAGAGAAATATTACGTGTTGGAGCTCCTTTCTGTCCAAAAATGGGTTTTAGGAGGTGAAAAACAGCTTCTCGACCATGGATTCCACTGTACTATTTATAAGGCATGGACTTTGGACATAGATAGCACGGTGGATTGCATGTTGGTGGAGCTGTAAAACCTTCCTACTCGTATCCTTTTTTTGGATTGAAGGGAGCTCTACATTTGTATCTTTTGATTTTGTCCCTGCATGCCTGTGAGAGATTCGTGTGGTATCAAATACATGGTCGTTCATGGTAGGTACATTTAATCTCTATTATATTCCTGATAGAAATGTATAATATTTTTGTATCTTCTATATGTAATACATTAAGTTTTTTAAAATCCAAATCCACATAGCATAATGATTAAACATGAGAGTGTATGTGTAGCATTTTTGGTGTCTTACATAATTTTAAAATTTCAACCTGCAGCTCTATTTTTCTATTATAACCTTGTTTTTAATCGAAGAGAATTTTAGACTTTAAGATTATTAAGATAGATACCATTTGATGATTTCGTATTTTGGGTTATACGTCTAGGTGTTACGCTAACCTGAACATGACCCGACATTTCCAACCCTAAGTTTCTGGTTCTTCACCTCCTTTCTGTCAAGGGGATCTTTTGTTCGTGTCAAGTTGATTGTATTTAAATATGGACTGCCAAACAGGTCAACCGAAAAATGCTAGAGTTGTTTGTCAAGCTGCCGTTGGATGTTTGACCATAACTCTTTGTGAGTCTTCTCCTCACATATGCGATTCACTGACGAGGCCACGGCATTAAAGCCCTCTGGCTGCGGGAATGAACTAGACATGGCTTTGCCAAGCTGCATTCCAACTGTAAAAGTTCTAATATATATAGAGAGAGAGAGTGAACTAGACAGCCTCTCGTCCTCGACATTAGTTGATCATTGTCATTGTTTCATCACCACTATTGTTCGACCTATATATTTATAATATATATATATTTATAATATATATATATTTATAATATATATATATATATATATATATATATATATATATATATATATATATATATATATATATATATATATATATAGTGTAGCTTCTCTCTCTCTCTCTCTATATATATATATATGTATATTCGTATAGGGAATGCCATGCTCTCGCTTGTTAATGTAAGGTTTTCATCAAAACATCTTGCAGACGTTACTCAATCATACACTAGTTCATTGTCATGTCAATTGGACGGTGACGGTTAAAACATGCGTATTAACTGGTTTTGAATCTTTCATTTTAGTTGATAAATAACTATATTTCATTGTGTTCATGACCAACTCGATTTGCAATTGCATAGACGGCGCTATCCGTTTCTCGGTTCAATCAGCTCCTATTTCCGTTATGTTCAGCTCATCGATGGCAACAAAAGTGTGCAGAATTTCAAAGTATAAAAGCAGTTTTTATTCCTCCATGTAAAATTACGAAACTCAGTCGATTGTTTTAATTAGTTGTATTATTTTTTTATATGCATTTCAACTGTTAATGGGACATGAATATTTACATCTTTGTGGGTGCGAGACACAATCAATATTATCAATTGATTCTAATTTGGCATCAAACCCGATTTAGTCAGATTAAGCATCTGAAACAATCTTCAAATCCTATCTTGGATTGGGATTTGATTGGATTTTTCTCTCCCGATATTTCTGGAATTTAAGTTTGGTCTCCCTTTATCACATGAAAAGGCACTCAACATTTGACGCATTCCTGATATCCGAACAAAGTCCTCCAAGTGCAAGATCCAAAAAGAATATATTTCATGCGGAACTAGACGGCTGAGATTAGAACTGGCGAAACTAGAATTGGAACCGGAGAAGCTGTTGGGTTGGGTTTCGTTTCACATTCTAGAAAGGTGTAATTAGAACCAAACCGGAACTGAGCTTAAATTATATGCACAACTTGCAACTAATATATATGTATATATATATATATAGAGAGAGAGAGAGAGGGAGAGGGAGGGAGAGTTTCTAGCTAGACTTTACTTTATCATCATGATTGTTTTCAGTCAATAAGACGGTGATCAACACTCATCGTCTTTAAATGACCGTGAACCTTCTATTGATGTTTTTGGGCAATTTGATTTGTGTTTGCACGAGTATATCTATGACATAAATCTATTAAAGTGTAAGGTGTTTATGTATATAACGAAGTTCTGTTCCTTTTATGAAATGTCATTCGAAACATTTTTAAGCTTGTCCTGTTTTAGGTAGAAGGCACTGTCCTCGGTTTAACCAGAGCCATGGTCTGGCACAACTTTACTTGTGAATGGCTCACCTTTGCCTGGCTTGTAAACTAACAGAGGCAAAGCTATATATGATTTGAACATGATGGTTGCATGTTTGGTTCGGGTCATAGCTCATATACGTTTAGTCAATTATATGGAATGTTTTGCACACATTTGCAATCTGGGAGCATGCTAAACCTAACTGTTTGAGTGATTTCAATGATGATTACTGATCAACCCTTTTAAATTTTATAATAAAGATTAATTTTGACTTCGTTTTCAATTAAAAAAATCAAATGCCCGACTCGAGTGTTGGGGAAAGATCGGGTTGTATTGGGGTTGATTTGCTTCTTAAAGAAATACAAAATAATAACCAAGAATCCTTTGTATTAATTCCTTACAACATGGGGATCCGGTGCTTCAACAGATATCGAGAAACTATTTTCTCAACAAAGATAGAAACCTCAATGAAGTGTGTGCAAACGAATATATTTAAGGAACTTGTTTTAGAACTTCAACAGTGTATATTCAATGTGTGAAGATGTTTTTATGCAAGAATTTGCACTGAAAGATATAAAGAGAGAGAGATGTGCCCGCCTTCCCGTTCAAGAAACAAGAGCAACGTTGCTTCCTAAGTTTCGAGACCCATTAGTCAGGATCGTTCAGGCAGATACTGGTGTTATACTTCAAGAAAAAATCATTAGATCATTCGTTCTTAATTGTCACATACGATAAATGTCAAACTAAATTTGGAAAGTATTAAAAGATCTAGAGGATGCCCACAAAAGTGTTGAAAAGAAACAATAAAGAAGCTTATTGTGAGTTAATCCCTAACATGGCACACGATAGAGATTTTTGGAAACCAAAGAATCCATGTAGCCGACCCTGTCTAGCATGGGAAAACCGACCCCGTCTAGCATGGGAAAAGGCTATGTAGCCGACCCCGTCTAGTATGGGAAAAGGCTTAGTTGTTGTTGTAAACTAGTTCAGTGTCTTTCAATTCACTTTATAAATCAATCTTTTCGACTCATTTGGATTGGTTGACTCAGTGATACCTCTTTCAGAAATTCAGAAAAATGTGTCATTCATGACAATGAATTATTTGAAAAAAACCTTGACTGCATAGAAAATTTCCTTAAAAAACTAAATACTTCGCATTAGATGATGGAATGTGACAATTATGATATATTAAACATGAAACGCAAGGGGGAAAATGACCTAATTCGGTCTAAGTTGGATTCACAAATATTTTCTAAGGTTAGATCAGATCGACGAAAGGCTCAAATCCAATATCCAAAACAGCAATATTGGCTATAGTACTGCTTTATTATGATATTTAACTCTAAATTCTAGTAATGTATTTCTCGCACAAATTACCTTTCACATATATATAACATCTTCATCAATTCTTCAATCTATCTAAAATATTTACCTAATATAATCTCATTTTTTATAATATATTGTATATCAACCTTAACTTTCAATTTATTGGTCACCTTTTAGATATGACATCCTCATCAATTCTTCAACCTATCTTAAACATCTCTCTCCTTCTGCCTATATATATGTGTATATATATAGTGTGCATCCTCATACTATCATTTTTGAGAATATATTATATATCAATTTTAACTTTCAAATTATTGGTCTACGTAGACAAAAAAGGAAAATAAATATTCATGTAGAGACATGGTCCTTGCTAAATATAGATCCACTAATCCAAGATAGTCAAAACAAACTCAAAGGATATATATATAGTGATTGAATCTTGCCCACTTTAAGCTACCCACTAAATACATCATTGTTTTCTCTTGAGCATAAATGTAATAACATTATACTTCATACACTTATAAAAGTCTTTTAAAATTTAAGGTGGGCGTGAGTGACATGAGGTTCGTAGGATCCAGTTTTCCACGCACACACACACATATATGTATATGTAGAAAAATAAATGACGCATCCTTCAAGTTGGATCCACATGCTCTATTATAATTTTAATGGTAGGAGTCAAGTAAATTAAGAATGAATTCAAAAAGAACATTTGTTTAAAATCCTTAAAAGTCTTGTTCGAGAGTTATCCTCCATTCAAGTCAACTTTAAGAATATAGGACATTGATAAAAGAGTTGTGCTGGACATAGTTTTATGTGGACTTTTCACATCTTTTCATTTGTTTTAAGCTAAGGGGTTTTCACGGTTCGGTTTGGTTCGGCTTTTTAGAGAGTCGAACGATACGAACAGCCCACGTTCGTTTCGGTTTTACAGCCCTAACGACGCACGCTGAGATCTGTGGTTTCTCCACAATTGCTTCCCGTTTAGTCCTCCCTCTTCCTTTCCCATTCGTCCAAACGGCATCGAGGAAAGAACTACCAACAAAAGAGGAGAGAGAGAGAGATTATTGAACACCCTATTGTATAAATTGATCGGCCACCAAGCCCCTCATTCGGTAATCATATTGATTGGCCCTCCGACGCGCTGATATCTATTTTACCTTTCATTTTCCTCTATTTCCTGTTATTGATTCCCCTCTCTGAAACAACCTCGATCGAGAATGCAACATTTCTTGTTTCCCGCTGCTTTTGGTTTTCAATACCGTGCAGTACGCGATTTCTGAAGGTAGATAGTCGATTTCTGGGACTCTTTTCACGCGTGCTTTCACCCATTTCCCTGTTTTGGGATCATTTGGAGAATTCGCTATTGGGATTGTAGAAGTCTCTTGGTTCGACGTCGCTAGTAATTCGTTTTTTTTAACTTACTTTTGGCCCCATTTTTCGGCGATTTATTTTCCTGCTTCTCTTTTTTCAGTCGTCGGCTAATCATTTTTTATTGGATTTCTGAGAGTGGCTCCCTTGATTTTTTGGAGCTTTAAGGGTCAGGTTCCATTTGAATTTTGATTGATGGGAGGACTGTTTTTCCTTGGCCGCTTTAACATCTGCTTCTTTAGAAAAAATGCGGAAATCCAATTTATGACTTCTTTTGATGTTTAGGTTTAATCGATTATTATAATTTGAGTTTCTCATTGCATTGTCAGGGCATCAGGAAATTTCATTCATGTTTTCCTTTGCTTGTTGATGCAGGAAAAGTCCAAGGATTGACTCATTCCACTGGTTATAGCTGCGGAGGTGCTAAATTCCACGGGAACTTGCAATTGCTGTTCGCTTCTGTGTATGTTTTTGGTAGTTTTATGGTGTTGTGCTGAATAGGATTCCTAAGGGTAAATTCTCCTGGCGAGTGTTTGTTATGAGGGAGACATCGCCCTTCTTTTCACCTGATCAATCAGTCTACGTACATTTTTCTGTCATCGATGCACGACCGATTTCATATAGGATGCAGACTACGTACATGGGTACTGTAAGAATCAAGCATGGTAATTGTTGAACATTGTGTAAGATTCCAGGGAAGGAAGATCACTATAGCAGAAATATCTAATGCTCGAACGATTGTATGCTTTTCTGTGGGATACTACTCTCTGAGCTCCTGAAGGGACGAGGGTTCTCTCTCTCATTAGAGGGAGTAGCAAATTAACATCACGGCTTAGCTACTGGAAGTTGCATGGGTGATCATGAAGATTGGGTGCAACCAAATGGCCTGTTGCCCAACGGCCTGTTGCCCAATGTTGCAGTGAATCTAACACGAAAGCTCGACCACGACAGATGGTTAATAGCAGAAGAGAGAACTGCAGAATTGATTGCATGTATCCAGCCAAATAAATCTTCAGAAGAGCGAAGGAATGCAGTTGCTGATTATGTGCAGCGACTAATCACGAAGTGCTTTCCATGCCAGGTATATTTTCAACTATGTGCTCCCTTTCTGTTTTGCTTTGCTTTGCTTTTTCATTGCATTTGTTTTAATGACACATGAATTTTGCGGAAAGGTGCTGAACTCTGGTTATGTCCATGACCCTTGGGGCATCACGTACTTGATGCTAATCTATTTGGCATGAAATCAGATGCTCAATGTCTTTTTGGATCTTGTTCTTGCACAACTTTTCAGTTACTTGTCGGTGATTTTTTACACATCTGTACTTTCCTTCTTCTTCTTTATCTTCATCTTATTCACTGGAGTAATATGTCATTTCTGGACATGAAAGAGGGAAACTTGGTTTCTGATAAATGCGAGGCACTGTTATGTAACGAACTTAGGAGAAGGTGGTATGCAAAACAGACTTTCAATTTACAACTTGGACTTTAGTGTTGATTCCTTCTCTGGTGTTCGCTAAGTATTTTTAGAAGGGGTTGCTCCATGGAGACATATTCCAGGTGGTGCCCTATGTCAAATGGACAACTAAGTTTAACGTGTTAAGGTAAATGGTTTCTTTGTTGTAAATTTGATTTAAGAAGGATGATGAAATCGTCATGCAGGTCAAGATTTCTAGTTTCTATTCTGTAGTAGTTGTTTTCTTGGATTATAAGATATATTTCATGCTTCTGATGGTATCCATTCCATCTATCTTTAGGGAACTAGTGAAGGTATCCGTGACATGTATCTTTAAGGGAGGTATCCATTTATATTCTAAATGGTGAACTTGGATCATGCAAGTAATGTGGGCGTTGATAATTCAACTCCAAATATTAGACTGGACTTTAGATTGGGTGTGCTTGTGCTGTAAGTGAAGCGAAAGAACATGTGCTCTTAAAGGTACTTTGTATAACTTAATGTTATCCATATCAATAGAAATATCAATGTGATAAAAAGTATGTATCATTTAAAAAATCTGGTTTGTGTCATGATACAAAAGATGGGCCATATCTGCATGTATTGCATGATACTGCCGATAAGACATTCAAAGACCGGATTCCTATACAAAACCAGATTTTATTTTAGGGCCTTTTAGGGACCTGATATCTCCCTTTTTCTCCATTTACACGTGTAGGGTGAGGTTTTGTTATTCGTTTAAGAGAAATTGGTGATGTGAAACTTTTTTGGACCTCAAATGGTGCGTTATTCACGTTCCTCTGTACTTTACATTGCATTTGCTGTATAAATCTATGTTTTTCTTCATTTCACACTTTTCATTGGATTTAATGTGTGAAACTGTTGTTTCTCTTCATTTTAGGTATTCGGGTTTTATTTTTGAGGGAAGGTGTTGCGACCATTGGAGTTAGTGACATCATTCAAATGATATGACGTGGCAATGATGATCACTGGTTGGGAGTAGGTTTAAAATAAGGGTGTGATTTCTATGGTAAAAGTTCATAGTGGTTGTTTTATCCAATGTTGTAATTAGCATATCGGTGGCACCGATATGCGATAACTATGCCGTATCATACGAAATGGTACAATATGACACATTAAAATTGAACTATTTTATAAAATTAAAAAAAATCCAGAAAATATGAAAAATTACAATTAAAAAACCATAAGGTAACCAAGTGGTAGAGAACTCAATTAGAATGCAACTTAAAATGACATTTTTATGATCAATAAACTAATACCATTAGTATGCAAGCCTACGAGAAAAAGAAAGTTAAACTTAAAGTTAACAATATACCAACAAGGCTTTTGAAAGTTTACAAAGTTAATATTACAATTTATTACATAATACAAATACAAAGTTATAAACTATAATAGTCTAATTTGATTATTTCATTCCACAAAATGTGAATTATAATCAACAAATGCATCATAGGCATTATAATCACGGTCACCACCACCATCATGATCATTGACACATCATCTCCCTCCTTCCTCCAAAAGTGGGTCATTCGATCCTTCACCTTGAATATCATTATCTCCAATATCTGCTTACACTTCTATTGCTCTCCAGTTTGCATCTTCTAAAAGAATAAAAGGCTCTTCTTTTTCGACTAAATCATGAAGAATATCAACATTTTCATAGCTAAGTGGGTCATAGCATTGTCCTTGTCTTTCTTGCATCTCTTTGCATTTGTCTATAAAGAAAACAAAAGAAAGAATATAATTTACTTATTCGAAAATACATTACTTATAAATTACAACTTACAAGTATAAGGAACGAAGACGAGCATGCTCTAATATGATTATCCTCTTTATGTGAATGCATTTAAAAAACTCCAATTCCTCTCACATCCATTCAAATGTTTGGTTTAATATACATTGAGAAAACCTTGACAAATTCAATGCATCTATACCAAATCGAGCTCACCATTCATCTAAAATAAAACATAGTAAATGAAAGGATTAAGTCTTAAGAAGCAACACAAATCATAAGAAGTAATAATAATTTATCAAAAAACCAAATCATACCTGGTCGCATCTGGGAGCCGAGTTGTATTGCAATTACAACAACAACATTAACTAAGCCTTTTCCCATACTATACGGGGTCGTCTACATGGATTCTTTGTTTCCACAGAGCCCTATCATATGCCATGTTAGCAGTTAACTCACAATAAGCTAGATCATTCTTTATTGTTTCTTTCCATCACTTTTGTGGTTATCCTCTATTTCTTTAATACTTTCAAAATCTAGTTTTTCATATCTTCTTATAAGTTCTTTTGATCTTCTTTCTATATATCCAAACCACCTTAAACGATATTCTCTCATTTTATTCTCTATTGGTGCCACACATAATTTATTTCTAATAACCTCATTATGTATACAGTCTTTTCTTATATAACCACTCATCCATCTCAACATCTTCATTTATGCTACATACATCTTTTGTACATGTTGATGATTAACTGCCCAACACTTATAACCATAAAACATGGGTGGTCTAATTGCTCCTCTATAATATTTACCTTTTAACTTTAATAGTATCTTCTTATCACAAAAAATACCTAATGCTCCTCTCCATTTTAACCAACCAGCATTAATTCTATACGTAACATCTCCATCAATTCTTCCATCACTCTGAAAAATTGACCCTAGGTATTTAAAACTTTCCTTTTGGGGGATGCAATGTGCGCAAATTTTAATTTCTATGTCCTCTCAAGTAACCAAATGATCAAACTTACATTCCAAATGTTCTGTCTTTGTTCTACTAAGTCGGAAGCCTGTACTTTCTAATGTTTCTCTCTATAGTTCCAATTTTCTATTAACTTTTTCCTTAGACTCTTCCACTAACACAATGTCATCTGTAAATAACATACACTAAGGTAATTCATCTGTTTTGTTAACTTATCAATTACCATTATAAATAAGTATGGACTTAAAGTTGATCATTGATGTAACCCAATATTAACTTCAAAGAAGTCTATCATTCCTTTATGAGTTCTCACACATGTTTTTGCACCATCATACATGTCTCTTATAAGGTTTATATATGTCAATGGGATACCTCTTTTTTCTAAGGTTAAGAACCTCCCTCGGTACCCTATTGTAAGCTTTTTTTAGATAAATAAATATCATGTGAAGGTCTTTCTTTTTTGCTCTAAAATGTTTCATAAGATGTCTCAAAAGGTGAATTGCTTCCACAGTAGATCTGCTTGACATGAATCCAAATTGGTTCTCTATTGTACTCAATACTTGTCTTAACCTACGTTCGATAATTCTTTCTTACAATTTCATAGTATAACTCATTAACTTGATACCCCGATAATTCGCACAATTCTGAATGTCTCGCTTATTCTTATATATGGGTATAAGTGTACTCGCTCTCCGTTCCTTGGGCATCTTTTGGTTTCTCCATATTTCATTAAATAGTCTTGTGAGCCAAGTTATTCCTGTTTCTCTTAGGATTTTCCAAACTTTTATAGGAATATTGTTTGGTCTTATTGATTTACCACCCTTCATATGTTTAAGAGCCTCTTTGACTTCATTCTTTTGTATACGTCGGTAGAAATTGTGGTTTATATACTTTTCTAATTTAGCTAACTCTCATAAGCTAATACAAACATCTTTATTTTCATTAAAAAGCTTATAAAAATAATTTTTTCATCTATTTATTATATCATCATTTGCCACTAGAAATTTTTTATCCTCGTCTTTGATGTATCTAACAGAATTAAGATCTTTAGTTTTCTTGTCTCTAGCCTTAGATATCTTAAAAATATCTTTTTTACCCTCTTTTGAGTTAAGTTTTTTATATAAATCCTCCCAAATTTTAGCTTTTGCTTCTCTGACGGCTTTTTCGCTTCATTCTTTGCTTTCTTATTAGTCTCTAAAGTTTCACTAGTTTTCTTAGCATAATGTAATTTGCCCTCTTTGCCTTATTTTATTTTGCACTACTTCACTCCACCACCAAGCTTCTTTTTATGCTGGTACACCTCCCTTAGATTCACCTAACACCTATTTCGCCACTTTTCTAATATGTATAGCCATATTGTTCCATATTACAAGGTGTACCAACATAATTCCAATCATCTCCTTGAAGGACTTTCTGTTCAAATAAATCTTCTTTCTCGCATTTGAGGTTCCACCATTTAGTCCGAATAACTCGATGCACTCTTTTCTTCTTTGTCTATTTTTTTATTTATAAATCCATAACTAAAGTCAATGGTTGGTGGTTAAGCTTTCTCTTTGAATTACCTTACAATCTTTACAACATGTTCTATCTTTTTTTCTAATAGAGTATTGAAATTGACCTTCCAAAATCTCAACGCTATCTATATACTTATATAGCTCTAAATGAATGTTGCACCTATTAGATAATCTTATACAAGGTCAATTGCATTTAATATCCCTTTCTTAACTTCATCATCCTCTACAAAGTTCTAATAGAGGGATTAAGAAAATATGTAGCAACATACAAATCATTATACATTTGCCGATTCCAACGTGCATTTATCTTCTAAGCCTTCTTTATAATGACTGCATATGGTTAATGTTTATTTGTATTTCTAATTTGGCTCCGTAGCATTATATATAAGACATAGAACGTCTATCTTCACTTTCTACTATTCTCATTACCTTCACTAAAGGCACAATCATCCTAAAAAAAGTATTGCATTTCTCTAAAAAATTAGCATTAAAAATAACATCTAATCTACTAAAGTAAACCCCCTCTCTTTCTCGATCACCTTATAGAGCCCCATTCATGGCCGAATCAACTCCCTTCCACTAGTGTGGATTCTCATCAAATGCAATATATATGAGTGATGAGTGATTATAAATAAACTTTCTGATATTTCTACATGCATTAATTATCCCCTTAATATCATCCATTGCACTTAAATCATCAAGCATTAAGTCTATGTAATGTGCAACACATAGAGTCTATACTAAGGATGAATGGTTCGCCTATCTTACCAGATGCTCCAAAGTTTGCATCATTATCAGTGGTGAATTTAATAATATTTTGAACACCAACATCTTCAACATCTTTAAAAATAGAGTAAGTTATAAACAATTTTATCAATATGGGACAAGCCATAGGATTTCAAAAATAATGTTCCCTTTGGATAGTAAACTAGGAAGTTCACTAATGCTATGTCACATGGGTGCGGGTACGGAATACGACAAATTTCAAAAAATTTGGGTATGGCGACACGACTAGGGTATATAATATTATATATATTATATATTCAACTAATTCAAGCTAAAAGCGTAGAACAAGTGAGACATCAATTAACATAAGAATATGACGACAACAATAAGTACACAATTTTATATTAAAGCAAAACAAGTAAAGAACTACCTATGTCATATCAACAATATTATCATAATATCATTTATCAACTATGAACAATATTAATGTTTGATAAATGAAATGAAATAATGAACATGTACCTGATAAATTATAGATCTTCACTATCATGCCTAAGGACCTAAGGTGAATTGACGAATCAATGAAAGAGTACTTCTATATACAGTTATATTGAGATTGAAAGCTAATAGGACATTTTTTTTGTTTATGCAGGAACCAAGTAAGAATATTCAGTTAGAAGCATTTCATGTTTTCTGGGTGAAGTTAAGTTCTGAGTCGATTATCAGCATTGACGCAATATTAAAAAAGAAAACTGCAAGCAAGCTAAAAGTGCATCATGGATCAAAATATAAAGAATTACATTTACTCATAATGCAGGAAGCAAAGAATTGTTTCAAATATCTTGCTCTGACTTTCCTGCATCATCATCAGTGTATTTTCGAGACATACATTACCAAGAAATCGAAACAAGGTGGACTTCGATCGCTCGAACGCTGGAAAAAAAGGAAGAAAGGTGGACTTCGAAAATGAAAGAAAGTGAAACTTACCAAGAAATCGAAACAAGGATGAAGGATGATCAGGATCTTCGGTCGTTTCAGTGGAGAATCGTGTTGCGGGATGAAGATGAAAAGTTGCAGACACGGGATGAAAATGGAAAGAGGACGTTGAATGGGAGCGATGAGCATGAAGAGATCTTCGGCCGTTTCAGTGGAGGATGCAGGAAGGGGTTGAATGCGAGTGGCGACTGGCGAGCCTGAAGAGATCTTCGGCCGCTTCAGTGGAGGATGCATGAAGGGGTTGAATGCTAGCGACGACTAGCGAGCCTAAAGAGATCTTCAACCGCTTCAGTGGAGGACGCAGTCATGCTGGAAGGGGTTGAATGCGAGCGACGACTGGCGAGCCTGAAGAGATCTTCGATCGCTTCAATGGAGGATGCAGTCACGCAGGATGGAGTTGAATGCCAACGGTGACCCTGAAGACCTTGAGGACGAATATGGATGTCGCTTCAGTCGAGGACGCAGTCACGCAGGAAGGGTTTGAATGCGAGCGACGACTGGTGAGCCTGAAGAGATCTTCGGCCGCTTCAGTGGAGGACGCAGTCACGCAGGATGGAGTTGAATGCCAGCGGCGACCCTGAAGGCCTTGAGGACGAATATGGATGCTGCTTCAGTGGAGGATGCAATCACGCAGGAAGGGGTTGAACGTCGCTTCATAACGAGGCTGCCCTAAATCGTGGATGAATATGGTCTTGAGGACATTGACCGCACCAGAAAATCATTCAGACACGTTGATCGTGTCGATTGATGATGACACGGTGTCCTTGCCGCACCGACACGGTGTCGTTATCGCACCAGTGTCGACGCCGACACCCCACCTCATAGAGGTGTCTGTGACATAGCACTAATGATCTACGATGCCCATCTGTCCAACCATAAGCCACAATGGAACAACCAATAACCTTCCATAACTCCCTAAATTAAAGACTCCATTCATAAATAATATCAACCCCATTTTTATAGTAATTTATCCTTTAAAGCAAGATAAGTAGGGAAAACTTTGTACACTTCAAATTTACTTTCTCATTTACCTCCCTAAAAGCCATAGCTGATCTAATACCTAGTTGAGTTCCAAAAGTAATACATTGAAGAAATAATGAATGTATTACACCACCTCTAGTACCTGCTCTACCACTCCTCGCAACCATCGAAGGGAGGGGCTCTTTCAATGGAACAAGAACCAACTCCGCTACTATTGCTAATAGAACCTACACTCTTTCCTTTATCTCGTCTTATCATGCTCTCTTCAATTGTCCCTTCCTCCTCCTCTCTATCCATAACATTAATTTCTTCTCGAAAAGCATTTTTAGACATCCTAACCACCCATTTTTGCTCTCTCTCTTTGTTGTAATATCTTCCTTTTCTTTGTGAGTTCCAGAACGTGTTTAATTTAATACTTCACACTTTCAGCACCCGACGACAAGCACTTGCTTTCTTTTTAGTTCCCGCAAGATGTTTCATGCGGGAAATACCTTCATGTTTCACCTCATTACAAAACATACACTTATTGACAAGTCTATTGCCTTCATATACCGGGGTACAATACTTTTAGCTGGATCGCCTCGTTCAGACACTATCAATCAAAGCAAAGATAAACCACAATAAGGGCAAGGCTTTAAAAAGATGGAAAATCTTGGAATCTATAAAAGTCCCAAATTGTTCAAGTGAAAAATAAGGTTAGAAAGGAGTACGGATGAAAAAAAGAGAGTATGCCATAGATTTGAGAAAAACTCTATGGATTTTGAACAATTTAAGACCAAAAACGTGTGATTCCTCCACGAAATCGAGTAAATGAAAGGGATAAAAACCGTTTAGGAGCAAGGTAGGGATAAGGAAGGGTTTAGGAGCAAGCAAAACAATAAAAAAAACTGAATTTCTCGGGTTTTATATCCTGCGAGTCAATATTGACTCGTACGATACGATCCGTGTCATACTGTATCGTGCGATATAACACGATACGGCCTGATAAATCATAGAGCATGATATGGTATCGTGTACCGTATCGTATTATCTTACGATATACGATAAACTCATACCATATTGTACGATACAATATGAGTTTTACAACATTGGTTTTATCCCAACTAAGACACCACTTAGCAATAGACAACTATAAATTATCTTCTTTGATTGACAATATTAGGAAAATTCTTTGAAGCTATTAAGCGATATGTCTACGATTGGTAAATAGTATAATGAAGAGGAGGCAAAAAAGATTACAACAGGTGTGGATGTGGAGGAGGAAGACGATGACAATAGTACTAATTTCAGTGTTGGGTCAAAGGGTGATAGTTCTACAGCTGCAACAAGTAAGGGGAAGAGGGTTATGGAAGAGAGAACATGTAACAGGAGAGGGAGAGGCAGAGGAAGAACATCTCAAGGTATTGCACCTCCTACTATTCGTTCATTCTACCTCCTAGAACTATCCGTCCTCATCCTGGAATTCAGACCGCTACGAGTGCAGTGCATATGCCTGAGCAAGTAGACCTTGTAATAGGGAGGTGGTTTTTTTTGCTATGTTATCAATAGCGGTTAGCGGGCTGTTAGCGGTTGACCCTAATATAGCGGTAGCGGGGATATAGCGGGGATATAGCGGATTTAGCGGTACACTTTCATTTATGATTAAATAATTATATATATATAATGGATTACTCATTTCTAAGAAATATCAAGAAACACATAACTACTACTTTATCAAACTAAATAAACAAATTTAAGAAGACAAACAATAAATTTCATGTAGCATATGCATATTGAATTTTTAAACTTATATTTAAAACAAAAACATAAATGTAACCAAATTATTCTATACATTAGGCAAAATAAGTAAAAGAAACTAATATATATTATACTTATCGGATCAAGTATGGATACAAAGGACACTAATGGCAATTGCCTGCAAAAGAACTCTTACTTGTCTTATAAAAGAAAGAGGTCAACTCTTCGACATAATCAGAACAAACACTATGATAAACTTCTACACGCTCTTTTTGCATGCAAGGGTTTATAAACAATGCTTTCTAAATTAAGGCTAAGATCTCATACTTCAATTTGGCATACTACCTCCCCATGTAGAGGTTTTGTTATGACCATTTTATTCATTTAACATGTTTACTCGAATGACTTTTCACATCTCCAAGAGTCACCATATGTATCCCTTTGTAGGACACTAACATAGCTTCGATAGGTACAATGCTTGATGAGATATACATTATTATTTTTAAAATACATCTTTTAGCTATTATGATAAACTATTATACAAATAAGCAGACAACAAAATAAGCATTTATCAACCTGTAGAAGTAAATCAAGTCAAAATATAACAAAATAAGCTAACATGTTTACTCAAATGACTTTTCACATCTCCAAGAGACACCATATGAATCCCTTTATAGGACACTAACATAGCTTCGATTGGTAAAATACATGATGAGATATACATTATTATTTTGAAAATACATCTTTTAGCTATTATGATAAACCATTATACAAATAAACAAACAACAAAATAAGTATTTATCAACGTGTGGAAGTAAATCAAGTCAAAATATAACAAAATAAAAATTGATAAACCATCTTGTACGCTATTCTTGATATAGAGGACCGATATAGCGGTCATAGCGCCGCTATTAGCGGCCAAGAAGGTCGCCCGCTAATCTTCCAACGATATAGCGGTTCTCTGGCCGCTAATACGCTATAGCGCGCTATAGCGGGCGCTATAGCGCGCTATTAACTACTTAGTTTTTTTGTACATGAATGATACATGTATTCTATTCAATGGTGCCAGTTCTTTACATTCAAGCAGTGACAAATGCCATTGCCAACATTAACCAATGGAATAAAATCACCTCTTTTTATTATTGGAGAGAAATTGTTAGATAAGACCATGGTGTTCCTATAATAGTGGCATTGTGCTGCTTGGTTATGTAGCTTCATTCATCTGCCTTGCATTTATTCATGAGTCATGATTTTGTGAATGAATTTGTTTGTTTTGTATTTCTTATGCTTGAATACATTTTTGTGAAATCTTTTTTGTGTCATATTGATTTGTTCTAACATTTCTATGATTTCTAGGTGTTCACATTTGGGTCTGTTCCTCTGAAGACTTATTTGCCTGATGGAGATATCGATTTGACAGCCTTTAGCAAGGACCAGAATCTAAAGGATACATGGGCAAATGATGTTCGAGATATTCTTGAAATTGAAGAGAAGAGAGAGGATGCAGAGTTCCATGTGAAGGAAGTTCAGTATATTCAGGCAGAAGTATGTCTATTATGTCTCTTCTTAAGATCTTCAATTTCTAAAGAGTTATTTTCAATTGCCTTTTTCTATTGATATGAGTAGCTTGGTTACCTTTTCATCCTTACTTTTTTGATTCACAGATGTCCAGTGAAACTGATGCTTTTTCCTTTTTAGAAAAGAATGTCTCTAACTTTTTGTGTGGATTAAACCAGAATATCTCTGAAATCATGTGAATATGTACCACATGTTCAATAAACACTTTCCTTATTTCATTTTTGGCAGCGTGAAACTGTGAAAGAAAATTTAAATCATTGAGATCTTTGATTTTTGGTCTTCTTTTATTTGTCATTGTCTGTGATCTGCGTTTTGGAATCTTTATGTTGAGCACTGTATCTTTCTTCAGCTGTAAACTGTTACATGTTGGCATCCTGAAGCAATTTCAGTTTTTCTACCACTTATACAACTTTTCTTCTTTGTCGTACAAAGTTTGACATATATGGTAGATGGTGGCTGTGGTTTATGAACATCACCATGGTGCTTATGACTAAATGGGATCCACTCTTAAACTCGACTGGGTTATTCAAGCCACGCAGGCCTGTAATAGAAAAGTTATTATGGGGGAACCTAGTGAAGTCTTAAGCATCTCAAAGTTGTCAAATACCTGTTAGAAATTTAAAGTTCTAAGATCGAGAACAAGTAGGTAAGGAGTGCTTTTCTTGCAATATGTCAAGGATACAAACATCAAATGTCACAAAAAGTTAAAGACTTCAAGAATGCAACTTGTCATTTAATGTTAGGGGTCTAGTTACCTTACCTTACCTTACCTAAGCCTTTTCCCACACTAAGTGGGGTCGGCTAGAGGGTGCAACACGAGGACGTCCTGGGAGGTCACCCATCTTAGTACTATTGTTGCTCAAGCATGCTTAACTTTGGAGTTTGGATGGGATCTGGTGCATTCATGCTCGAAAACGCATAACCATTAGGACCCGACAACGAGAACTTCCTAATAGGTCAGTCTTAGAAGTACTATTCTCGCCCAAGCATTCTTAACTTCAGAGTTCAGATGGGATCCAGTGCATTCATGCTCAATGCAGGTGAAGATTATAAAGTGTCTTGTTGAGAATATTGTAGTAGACATTTCATTTAACCAGCTTGGAGGGTTGTGTACCCTTTGTTTTCTTGAGGAGGTAATTTGGTACATCCCAGCCAGAAGCCTCACACTGTATCATTCTCTTTGAAAATGTGACCTTGATACTATTTTTTTCTTGGATTGACAAGAATTTGAATTTGCTCTTGTAGGTTGATCATTTGATAAATCAAAACCATTTATTCAAGCGTAGCATCATATTGATAAAGGCTTGGTGTTACTATGAGAGCCGGATACTGGGGGCCCACCATGGACTTATTTCCACATATGCCTTGGAGACCTTGGTTCTGTATATATTTCATGTATTTAACAACTCATTTGCTGGACCACTGGAGGTAGAAGAAATTACATGGCTTTCTTTTATTTTAGTTTTTTGGTGATTGATTTGACATAGCATTGTCTTTGCTTATGTAGGTATTGTATCGATTTCTGGAGTTTTTAGTAAGTTTGACTGGGATAATTTCTGTGTAAGCCTATGGGGTCCAGTTTCCATTAGTTCACTCCCAGATATGACAGGTAGTTACATTATGACTGAAGATTCCTTTTTCAGTATTGATTTAGCTCCATCTTGCTTAATGATTGTTTTCCTCCTTCGCTCCCTCAACATTTTCCACAGCTGAACCTCCTCGAAAAGATGGTGGATATATATATTCACACACGTACATGTATATATACATTCATACATACATGTGCATGTGTGTTTGTTGTCTCTATATCTATATATGTCTGTCTGTCTGTATGCATATATGTACAGATATTTGTGGAGATCAAGTCCCTGCTAGAGCAGTTACTGGATATATGTGTATACAGATATCTGCAGTGTATACCAAGTTAGGCACAATATTGTGAACTAAATTTTATAGACTGATTGGAACTTGAGTGATAAGCCTTTCATGGACGGTTTGCTCAGAGCAAGGTGAAAAGCGTTGAACTTCTCTTTTTCAAATTTCTCCTCCCTTTGTTTCACCAGAGGGTCTACAACGCTCTTGCAGAAAATGAAATCTCTTCAGCAGGTAATAATTATGTAACAACCTTATTTACTGGCCATCAAAGGGCTCTGCAACAGTGCAATGTTTGAGGATTGGAACTGTGACAAAATGTGTAAAGAACTTTTACTCAAAATGACTGAATTGAAAGCAAACATTTGCAAGTCCATTAGGTGTTCTCTTTAGTCCCTTTCTGGAGTTGAGAAAGAGAAGTGAGAAAAATTTCTGAAATGACAATACTCACCACCACAAAATGCACGGTATCAAATGAGAGTACTTTTATCAATTATTGTCATTAATGTGTATGAGATAATACACATACAGGTTCTTCCAAGCTAAAACATAGAGGGATTTTATAAGTTTGTGTAACAGAATGTGGTGAGAAAGATTTGACCAAAATGCAATCCCTTAGTAAACCCTAGGTTCATGAGGTAATGAAATGTGCGTTGGTGTTGATCCAGTAAATCTGATTAATCCACCATTTTAATTATTTGCTTTACGATTTCAATATTAAAGATCTTTATGCCAATGGAAAAGTACTGTAGACGATACAATTTGGAAATTGTGCATCCTTTTATGATGTTTGGACAAATATTGGTATTTAATGGTGGAGGTACTTTTGTTTCCTTATTTATTCAAAGGTGCCAATATACATTCTTGAGAAGAGTATTTCCTCGAAAAGGGAACAAAGTGCAGTCAATATTGGGTTTGATCTGGTAAAAAGTAAGAACACCATACCAATTCAATGGGCATGAAGCACAACATCAATTTTCTTGGGGATTATGTCAGTTGTATCCTTCATGATTAGACTTGTCAGATTCAGTAGCCTTGTTGATCCTACATCAGTCATTCCTACAAGCATCTGTGAGTGCCACCTTGACTACCATGATTGATTGGGTCATCCACTGATACAAGGTGTATGCTGTCAATACTATTCAATGAGATATTAACAGGCTTTAGGATTTGAAACCTCAAGTTTCTGTTTTAAGATACTGCTATTAGAAGTTTCATGACATGTCTATCTGAACCATGACTGATTCTTTTATAACCAAACGTATTTCATAACCTTTTATACATTGGACTCTTTGGTCAGACTTTTTTTCTGTGGTTAATGTGAGAACTCAATGTGTCTTCTTGGATTTCTGCTGTATGGGAATTTTGTTGAGAATCTCCAAGAAGACTTCTGCCAAAGAAGTCTTGCAAAATTTAATAAAGAAAACGAGAATTTAGTTCAGAGAAGGAAGCTTGAAATGTGTGTTAGCTTATTCCTTTGAAATATCTCTGGAACATCTTAGGAAAATTGCTTGACTATTTTTTCTTAATCACATGGATCCTCTGATTTGAAAAATATTGTGAATTGTGAATGCTAACTAGGAGAGACAGTGCACATGTGGTTTTTCCGCATGCTTTTGTTTTGTTTCCTGAAGTTTCTCGGTTACTTTCAGCTTTCTATTCTCTCACTTTGTCTGACATGCTTTCTTTTCCTTTCATTTCTGAGATGTTTTATTAGTATCCCTTGGTGAATCAGCATAAGCACCTTTAAATGAAAGAGATTTTCTTTCTTTCTTTTTTTGTTCTCATTCTAATTGTTTCAATACATTCTTTATGGATCTCTCTTCTTATTTCAAGAAGACACTTTTATCTGCATTCCCTACCCTCAAGACTCCCTAGTCCCCTGTGTCTCCATGTCATGTAGCATTGGGTAAGCTGGAGTCAATAGGGCATTGTTATCATTTCAAAAAACGGGTTTGTTTGTTGGCCATATTTACCGTTGCCTTAAGTAATAAAGGCAAGATTGATGCAATGTGATTCACAGGGCCCTCATTATGCTAGATAAGTTCACTTTTCAGTTTGTTTGTGACTTCGTTATTTCAAACTAACATTGTGCATTCTGGATTACCTTCTCGTAAACTTGGAATTTCCAAATTGTAATAACTGTTAATGAGGACTGTGTATTTATACAAATTTTGAGACCACCAATTAACTGCTGCAACTTGCCAACATTTATTGTTTTAATACTTCCTTATGTAAGGGATCTGCTTGTTTGGACTAGGTAATTTCTTCAGGATACGAAGTGCCTTTGCTTTTGGAGCTAAGAAGCTAGCAAGATTACTTGAGTGTCCCAAGGAAAACTTGATTAATGAGGTCAACCAATTCTTCATGAACACATGGGAAAGACATGGCAGCAGACAACGTCCTGATGCCCCTAGTCCAGATCTTTGGCATTTGCAACCTCCAAAAACAGAGCCTACATGTAGATCTGATATTTTCAGAAACCAGTTAGCAATGAAGAGTAGAGGAGACAATGAAGGGCTTATAGAGGTCAGTCGTGCTTCTTCCTCTGACGGGGCTTCATCCATCCATAGTGCCTCAACAGGGTATGCATCTAGGGCAGGCCATTCTTCTGGAGTTCATCACAGCCTCAGCCAGAAAAACCCTAGTAATCAACACATCAGTTCTGAGAAATCTGATAACGGTCTAAAGGTAGATTACTCTTCTAATGGTCAAGAAGCGGTAGCTAGGCATCAGTTTTCAAGGACAAGGTCTAGCCCAGAACTCACCGAGACACCTATTGAGCTATCACTCAGAGGAAGACGGACTAACAAAGCATCAGAACTTGGAAAGGATCATCATGTCACCGCAAGGCCTGACAACATCAACCTGAGAAAGAACACATCTTCTGAAACTTCTGCTCCTCACCAAAGTCTGTCTTCTAGTGACCCATCTTCACTTAGGCACAACTCTTCACAGAAAAGTTTGGATGCTTGTGCACCTACCAATTTGGCTAGCTCACTGAATAATTATGCTCATGATGATGGCAATGTGGCACAACAAGACTTGCAGCAGGAAGAGCAAGATCTGGTCAATTTGATGGCTGCCACTAGAGCACATGGCCTTCCTGGAGTCGTGAATTTAGGGTCTTCACACATTCCTGTTCCATTACAACCTTCACTTTTAGGATACTCACAGAGAAATTTAGGAGGGCTCATGCCAACCAATCTCCCCTTCATTGACCCTGCTTGGGCATCTGGCATGCAATTCCCACCTGGTATTGTTTCTTCTCAGCTTGCACATTATTTTTCTGGGCTTGGTCTTGCCTCCAGCCAGGAGATCATTGACTCCAGCAATGAAAGTTCTGCTCTGACTGGATCAAACCAGTATGATAATGATGCTGCATGCTGGTCTGACAATGATAATGCCTCTGCAAGTGGTTTGGATTTTGCATCTTCAAGAGCAGGTGGTTCCAGTAGTACTTCCACAAGAAGTCAGCAACAGAAGTTTCACAATGGCAGAGGTGCTGAGATCTATGTGTCAGAGAAATCAGCCAACATCAGGTCATCTGGAAATGAGGTGAATATGTCAAAGCTTCCCCGGTCTTCAAGGGACAAATGGGGAACAAAGAGAGCTGTTGGAGGATTCCCTACTGCACAAGACAAATCCAAAGCCTCCTGGCAATATGAAAACGATGCTTCAGCAATGGAAGTTGAAGTGGACAATAAGGATTGGAGAGGTTCATCTTCAAGCAATGGGGCAGCTGCTTCTGCAGTCCCTGCTGGATTGCCAGTTGGCTATGAAGCTGGTACCAGTGGATCAGAGCCGATGATCCCTGGACCGATGCTTGTAGGTTCTGGCTCTCGGCAAATTACCTTCTATCCTACAGGACCTCCAGTTCCTTTTGTAACAATGCTCCCAATCTACAATTTTGCGCCTGATGTGGGGAATCCTAGTGAATCGCCAAGACAATTCGACAGGGATGAAGGTTCATTAGAGAATGGTCATATAAACGTATCTGAACATGGTGTTGCTGCTTCAGAGAATCCAGAGCGATCAGAGGTATTTGTTGGCTGCAGTTCTGTGGAGGCTACAACCGCTGAAACAAGAGATGAGCTCAAATGGGACATTCTAAATAGTGATTTTACAAGCCATTGGCAGAATCTGCAGTACGGGAGGATATGTCAGAGTCCACGGAACTACCCACCACTAGTTTATTCACCACAATTTGTTGTGCGGCCTGCTTATCTACAGGGTCGCTTTCCATGGGAAGGACCAGGAAGACCATTATCAGCTGCGAACATGGGCCTTGTCTCACAGATCATGAGTGGTGGACCACGCCTTGTTCCTGTTGCACCTCTGCAATCAAGCTCCAGCAGACCTGCTAGAGTTTATCAACGTTATGGTGAAGAGTTGCCAAGATATCGGAGTGGCACAGGCACTTACATACCAAACCCGGTAGGTTTCTCTTTTATTTTCTTCTCATGATAATGGTTGTTCATCATGTGTGCATATGCTTGAGCCTTTTAGGCTTTAGGTTTGAACACAGTTGTAGCTGAGAAACTATTGGTCTGCCTAGGTCTTAGAATATTTCAGCAGAGGAGGCTGGTAAGTCGATCTTCTTTTTCATTTTGCAATCAGAAATTCGGTAGATTAACCAGGACCCTGTGTCCATCTATGTTACACAAAAGAAATGACCAAAAATCAATTTTGAATACTTGCTTTTAGATTTTAAGACACCACAGCCTTATTTTGGAATTCATTAGAGTGCCATATTTAACCTGTTTGTGCAGGTTCTTTTCTTTCTTCTACATATCTCATGTGTTTTAACATTATTGCCGATTGTGATTGAATTTTACTACAAATTTTCTTTTTGAGAGGGGGCACCTGCTGATCATGATTGAATTTTACTACATGCTTTGTTTGAGAGGAGGCACCCTTGTATGCCTTAAATGATTGTAAATGGGTCAAGCTTCTAAACTTATATCCTTGCAATTGAAGAATTAGCTGCAAAGTCACATTTACATGAACAAGGTGTCTTTGCTGATGTGAAATGGTGCCAGTCAAGCTGTTGAAACTGGGATTTACAAGAAAATATGGTTTACTTGTGTTTGACTTCGTGATGGTACATAAGGTTGGGTGATTTCATAGAAAAATTGGATCATGATGTCTGTTTCTTATCCAAAGTGACTGTAGTTCCTTCCCATAGATTTACATATAAAAGAAGCCCTTCATGTTCTTTGTTTTCTTCACTGATATCATCACTTATACTTGTGTTTGGTATTGTGATGGTACAAAAGGTTGGGTGATTTGATTAGAACAATTGGATCATGATGTTTGTTTCTTCTCCAAAGTGACTATAGTTCCATCCTGCTGACTCACGGTGAAAAAATCCCCTGTATTTTGTTTTGTTCACTGAAATGATCGCTCTTGCAGTCCTAACGGTTACAGACTTACAGTGCTCCAGATTCTTGTGTGATCTTTGGTGGATTTGCTAGTTTCGTCTTTAAATGTCTTTCACATGGACTGTGTTCAGCATGACATTTTTGTATTTTCGTAGAATATAAATTGTTGTATTTTGTCTTTCTGCCTCACATCTTGTGGTACACTTTGGGTTGCTTCAATTGACAACATTGTGCTAGTATCCTCTGTTACAAGCTGATTTGTTCAAGAATACTGTATTTTTTCAAATGTCTCTTTAGCAGAATACTAATTGGTCTTATCAAAAATAAAAAGGAAATAAATACTTGTTGGCCTTGGATCATGGTATCCTGAGGATGGTTTCAGCAGGGAAGTGGAAAATTTTTGCTTGATTGTCGAATGTTGTCCTATTGATGCGTACCAGTACACCTTGGGTTGCTTCCAGCCTCCCACTGACATTGTTGTGCTGGTTCCCCCTATTACAAGCTGATTTTCTCAAGCAATCTGTTGTTTCAACAAATATTTTTTCAAACGTCTCTTAAACAGAATACTTGTTAATCTCTATAATTAAGCACAGGACCTCAAGGGTGGTTTCTGCATGGGAAGGGAAGTTTAGCCCACGTATCATGTACTGAGGTTGAGACAGTTGCAACAATGTCTCAGGCCATGTGTAACGGTTGTAGTGTCATTTGCTCTCATCTCTGTCCTTTTATTATTGGCTGGCCATTGCACAAGCAACAGAACCAGAAGGATTTGTATGCTTAAAGCATTTTAGTTTCCAAAGAAGCACTTTCTTGCATGCTCCTTGAATTATCTGTTTTTGTAGTAGTCAGAAGCAACTGCCAGTCAATTAATGAACCACTGGTGGTTTTCTCAGAAACCAATTCAACTCCGGGACAGGCAATCATCCAACAGCAGGAGCCACAGAGGTAGCTATAACTATGAAAGAAATGAGCATAGGGAAAATGATAGGGTCTGGAACCTCAACTCAAAGCCACGTGGCCCTGGACGAAGCCACAACAAATATGATTCACGCACCCAGGCTGATAAACTAGGTTCAAGGTCTGACCATAGAGGAAGATCATGGGATTCATATAGACATGACAATGCCACTTCATTGCCAACACAAAATGGGCTACTCACGCCCACCAGTTCTGTACATGGCACAAGCAATTTATCATATGGAGTGTATCCTCTACAGGCAGTCAACTCTAATGGTGCAGTGGTGATGTTATATCCTTATGAGCATGGTGTCGGCTATACCCAAGAACAGGACCAGCTGGAGTTTGGCTCACTGGGTCCAGTCCCGTTCAGCAGTTCAAATGATGCATCACAGGTTGATGGAGGCACACCACGATTATATGAGCAGCAGCATGGTTTGTTTGTGTCTGGTTCACCTTCTCGTTCATCTCCTGACCAGCCCTCTCTGCCACAACTTCAGAGGTAGGCACTTTTCTTTTTACTGAATTGAAAATTACGTTGTTCAGTACTTGTTCTACGAGGAAATGTCAAAAGGGAACTTTCCTGACTTGATCATATCTTTTCTGATCTGAACCGTCATTGAGTGTGTATTGTTTTGTACACAAGAATGTTGGCCACATATAGTCAAGACAGGGTTAGGGTTTTTATTCATTTTGGACAGACTGGTAAATCGATCCACCAGTTGCTAGGTGAAATTGATAGGAAAGAAGTTAAACTATAGTTTGTTACTTTGTTGTGTGGCTGAGATCCAGTAGGAGCATGGTTTGTTTGTTACTTTGTTGTAACATCTTCGTAGCATGCTTATTATGTCAAGTAGGAGACCGTCTTGGCTAAAGTCTTCAAACTGAATGTACAGGGTCAAAGAAGGATATTCATAAAAGAATCTTTTCCAATGACTCTGATTGAACTGAGATCAGCATGTAGTAATGTTTTGTGGCTAATATCCAGTTGATGGTGTAACATCTTTGTGGCATGCTTATTATGTCAAGTAGGATTCCGTCTTGGCTAAAGTCTTCAAATTGAATGTATAGGAACAACATAAGATATTCATTAAAAGGAATGTTTTCGAATGACTGATTGAAGTTTGATGAGCATGAGGAGAGATGAGCTAAGAGCCTTAATGGAGCTAAAAATGAATTGGCTCACGAAACATATTACACTATATTTTAATTATAATTTTCAGTGGAAAAACAAAACTCATTTTTCTTTTAAGTTAGACTATAACTCTTGAATACCATGTTCAATTTTTTAGTTCTAGAAATAAAACTCTCCTGCTGGAAACATCAACCATCTGACTAGTTGGGCCAGCATGTGTTTTCTAACATAGACGTGCATAACTTATGTATACACCCAATTGTATTAGCATATTTGAGTAGAGATGCTGCAAACACGACCTATTTATGTTTGGCTTCGTTATCTTTGATAAGCTACTCATGTTCAGCTTATCAGTTTGATGCACTGAACAAGGCCAAACTAAGCTGAACCGCTAGTTGCTTGATTTGTTTCCTAGCTCTGCCTGTATGCCCAATGATCAAATAACTAACTGCCGCACCTAACAGATTTAGGTTGATGAGAAACACTCTAAGGGCACATTTGTGTGTGTTTGTTTCATTCCTAGCGAAGAACAAAAATAAGTCCACTTTGAAATGATACTACCATAAAAGAAGTGTTAATTTAGTGGTGTATGGAGATGGTAATGGATGATCAGGATGGTAGCAGTCGGTGGTGATGGCGAAAGTGATGGAGAATGGTTAAAGTGGTTGTTAAAGTAGAGCATGGCAAACAATAAACTTATTCTATACATTAATAGCAAGTCCATGTTACTTGCAGTTACAATATGATTCTGTGGCACATGAACACTCTACCAAGAGGCCACACTGGTGTTGGACTCTCTGACAATTAACATCCGTTCCCATGTCTGATTTAAACGTTTTTACTGAGAAACTTTGAGATGGTTTAGCGCTATGTAGCAAGAATATTTTCATCAAAATGTTGATTCTTAATTACTTTATTAATGAATAAATACATGTGAAATCTGCCTCTTTCCTTTAATTTTACGAGATATTATCTATTATGTAACATATATTATGCTTATATATAGTTGTGTTCCTGCACCCATGATTTTTAAGATCGCTGCATCTCTCACTTATTAGCACTCATCCCATTCCTGCACTACCACTCGCCTGACATAGGCAGATGCACCCTCATATCTTCAGCTTAGCTTGGTTATATGAAGCTATATCTTTTCCCTTGAACTTGTTAATATCCACAAAAGTTGTAATATTTAAAACTTCCTTTAATAAGTACTTTTGAAAATTTTCAGGGCAATAAAGTGCTCTGATCACGTCTTGCACTGGTTGGATAATCAGTCAATTTCTAGGGTTCACATGGATACATGATAAATCAGTGAAGATGCACATCTGGGGCATGAAAATACTACGAATTTCTGTTTCCACAACTTTAGCTCGTTGATGATATAAATGCCTCACTGATCCACTGTCATAATAGCTTATACGATTTGTTTCTTTGTTGCAGTGGGGTTGTTATGTCATAACCTTTTCTCCTGACCTTTGTAGAAGAATTTGGTTAATCTCTCTTTTTCTGGAAACTTGAGGATTCACCCATTGTTGCATGGTTTACTATTGTTGATTAGCGTTTTCACCTACATGTTTGGACCTTGGAAGGAAGTCATCTAATTCCTTCAGTATCAAGATAGAGGCTATACTTATGTTTGGACTTTGATGAAGCTTGCCTAATTGTCAGAGTAACTCTATAAATTGCTTCTTGTTTGCGAAATAAGCTTCATAGGCATCATACAATCTCTTGTTTAATTATTCTGAAGTGCAACTATTTAGGTGTATTCAGTTTTGTTCTTAAAGAAATTTTACCATTGTTGCTGCAAGTCTGTCACGTAGGGACTTCTAGAAGGGTGCTGCACCCATTCCGGACACTCTAACATGCCTGTGTCCTTCTCACCACTATCTAGTTTAAATATTTTCTAGTGCTATGGCACTTAGACACCTTATGATTATTGGCGAATTATTACTGTCTTTAGTGAATTGGCTTGTGAAAGCGATGGTTTTCTATTTGGTTTCGTGAGATACCATCACTTGTCCTGTACTCGCACTTGCACCCATGTGACATAGGTTTAAGTAATGGTTTTTCATTGGATTATATTGAAAGATGTATCTAAACTTTTGTTATATGCTAATAATGCTTGTTGACCATATCCCTTGGGATCGTACGTGATACTTAAAGATGTGTTGTCTTAACAGGAGGATTTGATTATTTTGCCTAGATTGGCGGTCCAGAAGAATCATTCATTGAAAGAAGAGGATTTTCCTCCTCTGGCATTCCCTTCACAGGGAAGGGGTGATGGTGGTGGGAACGGCTCTAACAGCAGAGCTTCACTTTACCAGACTTTCGTGTTCACCCCTTCTCAGTCGTAGGAGGCCTCCGATCTATTTGCTCTCGTGGATATTATGTACAATCTTCTCTGTTTTTTTTTTCGTCTATTTCACTCTTTTAACCAGTTTAGTCAGTAGCTTTTGTATGTACACTAGGGAATTTGCTTTTTACCAATTAACAAAGGATCTTAGGCGATCATACTCATAACGACAATAGGATAGATTCTAGTGGGAGAGGAAGCTGTTTTTCTCTGCCTTGTTTAATATAGGATCTATATTCCTTTAATTGATCATTTAGGCTCTAAATGGGATCCTAATTTTGGGATGCTGTCATGGCTATGAAATCAGAACCTCTTTTAATCATCATCTTGGTTCTCTAAGTCTAAGCATATATCTGTTATTAGTTTGTTTCGGATGTGCATCATTCACTCTCCTAACTCCTGGTTTTAGCAATAGCCGTCTATGTTAGGGTGTTGAGATATTGTATGGGGAGCCATTTTCAGCATTCCAGGTCTGTTCTTTCTGTTAAAGTTCGCAAAAAGTATAAACTTCTCAGCATAGCAATGTCTGCTGAGGCACCATTTTCATGTTGCCAAGAGCATTTTTACAGCGAGAATTTCTTTTAGTAAATGGGGGTTTAATTTCCATCCGTTGTGGTTCTTATGACGTGGAAAAGCAGAGTTGTGATTCTGGTACGTGAAAGTTGGATCTCTAGCAGAACACTGTAATAGCTTTCTCATTGAAATGATGTGTGTGTGTGTGCTCGTGCTTGTCAAGACGAATATTCTTTATGAATTCTTCTATTTTTGGTTTTAGCGATGCATTCAGGACCCAGTTGGCTGCACACACACACACACACACAGAGATGCCATATACGACATAACTGAAGTTTCCACAAATGACTGACTACTCGCGCGAATCTGAAACAAAGCTGCACGATCAAGGGGTACTGCTAAATCCTGATGCTTGAAACGTGTCTACCTGATGCTCAGGATTTCTGCGTAATTTACATAAATGATAAAACTGTACTTTATGGGAAAAAGCTTGGTTGTTGTTGTTTGATGAAACTGTACTTATCACAACATAACGGAACTGGTCCTACCTCAGCTGAGCTTCTGCCTTGCTTCAGGCTGTCGTACATTCTTTTAACTTTCATTCTTAACAGTGCGCCACAGACGGATGCTTGGAGATGTTTCTGATTGCTTTCCCCGTCCAATCTTTATGGTCTCTTGGTAGGTGATTAACGGAACATTTAATCGTCTTGCCAAGTTAATAAGAAGATGCATCAAATGCTTGATGTTTTACGGCAATTAGTGAAAAGAGTATTGACTGTAAGCAGTGCATGTTGACAAACAGGAAGAGGCGAAGAGAACAATCAATTAATTTCACCATCCTCCCCAAGTTCTCCAACAACAACAACAACTAAGCCTTTTCCCATACTAGACGGGGTCGGCTACATGGATTCTTTGTTTCCACAGATCTCTATCGTGTGCCATGTTAGTAGTTAACTCCCAATAAGCTAGATCATTCTTTATTGTTTCTTTCCAACACTTTTGTGGTCGTCCTCTACCTCTTTTAATACTTTCCAAATTTAGGTTTTCTAACCTTCTTAGAGGTTCTTCTTTTGATCTTCTTTCTATATGTCCAAACCATCTTAAGTGATGTTCTCTCATTTTATCCTCTATTGGTGTCACTCCTAATTTGTTTCTAATAACCTCATTATGTATACGGTCTTTTCTTGTATAACCACTCATCCATCTCAACATCTTCATTTCTGTCACAGACATCTTTTGTACATGTTGATGATTAACTGCCCAACACTCAGAACCATAAAACATGGCAGGCCTAACTGCTGCTCTATAATATTTACCTTTTAATTTTAATGGTATCTTCTTATCACAAAGAATACCTGATGCTCCTCTCCATTTTAACCAACCAGCATTAATTCTATGTGTAACATCTCCATCAATTCTTCCATCACTTTGAAAAATTGACCCTAGGTATTTAAAACTTTCCTTTTGGGGAATGCAATGTGTGCCAATTTTAATTTTTATGTCCTCTGAAGTAGCCAAATGATCAAACTTACATTCCATATATTTTGTCTTTGTTCTACTAAGTCGGAGGCCTTTGTTTTCTAATGTTTCTCTCCATAGTTCCAATTTTCTATTAACTTTTTCCTTAGACTCCTCCACTAATACAATGTCATCTGCAAATAACATACACCAAGGTACTTCATCTTGAATATGTTTTGTTAACTCATCCATCACCATTATAAATAAGTATGGACTTAAAGTTGATCCTTGATGTAACCCAATATTAACTTCAAAGAAGTCTGTCGTTCCTTCATGAGTCCTCACACATGTTTTTGCACCATCATACATGTCTCTAATGTTCCATAAGACGTCTTAAAAGGTGAATCGCTTCAATAGTAGATCTACCTGGCATAAATCCAAATTGGTTCTTTGTTGTACTTGATACTTGTCTTAACCTACGTTCAATAATTCTTTCCCATAATTTTATAGTATGACTCATTAACTTGATACCTCGATAATTTGCACAATTTTGAATGTCTCCCTTGTTCTTATATACGGGTATAAGTGTACTTGCTCTCTATTCCTCGGGCATCTTTTGGTTTTTCCATATTTCATTAAATAGTCTTGTGAGCAAGTGATTCCTATTTCTCCTAGTATTTTCCAAACTTTTATAGGAATATTATCTGGTCCTACCGATTTACCACTCTTCATATGTTTAAGAGCCTCTTTGACTTCATTCTTTTGAATACGTCGGTAGAAATTGTGGTTTATATACTTTTCTGACTTGGCTAAATCTCCTAAACTAATACTAACATCTTTATTTTCATTAAAAAGATTATAAAAATAGTTTTTCCATCTATTTCTTATATCATCATTTGCCACTAGAATTTTTTCATCCTCGTCTTTTATGCATCTAACATAATTAAGATCTTTTGTTTTCTTATCTCTAGCCCTAGCTATCCTAAAAATGTCTCTTTCACCCTCTTTTGAGTTGAGTTTTTTATATAAGTCCTCCCAAATCTTAGCTTTTGCTTCACTAACGGCCTTTTTTGCTTCCTTTTTTGCTTTCTTATAAGCTTCTAAAGTTTCACTAGTTTTCTTAGCATAATGTAATTTGTAACATGCCCTCTTTGCCTTGATTTTGTTTTGTACTACTTCACTCCACCACCAAGCTTCTTTTTGTGCCGGTACGCCTCCCTTAGATACCTCTAACACATCTTTCGCCACTTTCCTAATATGTATAGCCATATTGTTCCACATATCAGAGGGTGTGCCAACATAATTCCAAACATCTCCTTGAAGGACTTTTTGTTTAAATATATCTTCTTTCTCACTTTTGAGGTTCCACCATTTAGTCTGAATAGCTCGATGCACTCTTTTCTTCTTTGTCCATTCTTTTATTTGTAAATCCATAACTAAAAGTCGATGTTGGGTGGTTAAGCTTTCTCCTGGAATTACCTTACAATCTTTACAACACGCTCTATCTTTTTTCTACAAATAAAGTAATCAATTTGTGTTTGTGATAAGCCACTCTTATAAGTAATTAAATGTTCATCTCGTTTTTTGAAGATTGTATTGACTATAAAGAGATCAAATGACATAGCAAAATTTAAAATCTCCCTACCTTCCTCGTTTATATCCCCATAACCAAAGTTTCCATGAATCCCTTGATATCCTAATGCCTCTTTACCGATAAGTTCTCCATCTCGATCCGTGCTCTTGCTATGAGGGTGTTCATATGAATGCTGCTATTAGAATCACATGCACCTTTCTCGATGAATCATTCCCTTGTCTATAGATAGGCTGTATACCTTTCAGCTCAAACAAGCATAACTCTGTTGCGGCTCTTGCTGCATTTGTGTGCCACGGGTGCCAGCCCTCAAAATTGTTTCGTCAAGAAAAAGTTTAAATTCTTGAATAAACATATCTATTCATAGTCGGGTTCTACATCTAAAACTGCATCAAATATTGATCAGATTTTGACGCATGCCCCTTTCAACAAGGGGGTTTACTGGAAAAAACATTAAAGTTGAGAGGTTGTGAGTTTGATACTTTGGGGTGTGCCCGCCTTGTAGCCTAATCGAGGGGCCTTCTTAATCTCTTGAGAATCACAAGAACTAGATATTTAAATTTACAGACACGTAGTACATGTGTGGGGCTCCGGACTCCACCAGACTCAGGATATGAGTTTGATTCCCAGTGAATGCATGCTGCATGCCTGTCCTCAGCCTTTCTGTTGTAACACTCGAAGAATAACATCCAGTTGGATATTGTATTTCTTAATATGCTTTAGACCTCCAGTATCTGTCTAAGAATCATTTCATAAGGCAACTCAATGCCAAACCTATCCGTTTACATCTGACATATAAAACCAAAAGCCCAACCTTTACAATAGGGTCCGCACACTCTTTTTCATCTAAATACCAAAATGGCCTTCCATATAATTTCTGTTTTATTCTCTCTCCTCTCTCATCCAATCACTGGACTCCCACCCAATCTCTCCTCTCCCACTCAATTTCAGCAAAAGTAAATTTAGTCGGATCTCGTTGATATGGTGATAGAGGTTTCACTCAACACTATTGCCTTATTCACAATTCAATGCATATTCTTATGAATTTTATTGAAAAAAGATAGAACAAAAAAAAAAACTAAAAACGAAATCAATAATAAAAAGATACAAAACACAATAATACAAAAACAACAAGAACCATAAGTTAGAATAAACGAAAAAACATAAGAGAATAAAAAAACTTATGACAAAAATTTTAAAAAAACTAAGGCATTTTGACGAAAAAGACTTGTCTGATTTGCGTCTCCCCCAACAAAAGAGACACGGGTTGGGTGCGTCTCCCAAGAGGAGAGACATGAATGAGAGACACCCTAGTTTTTTAGTTTGAATTCTAGTCTAAAAATCAATCAAAACAACTAAAAAAAACATAAAATAAAAACAAAATAAATTTTCTGATGTAAGAGTATTTCCGTAATTTCAGACAATATCAGGGGCATTTTGCAAGAAATTGGCGAAAAGGGTGTGTATAGTAAAAAGGGTGCGCGCTTATTGTTACAATATTTCGTTTAAAAATGCCTGAGTTGGTCGAAGATTTAGCACTAGTCATTTGCCTTTCTCTGCCTGTACAGCTCATCAAGTGGAGAGAGAGAGATGGCGTTCATGTTCATGAGAGGCGAGCCGTTGGTGAGGAAAATGGCGCATATAGCGGTTTTTGTTGTGCTCCCGGCGTCCATGGTGGCATCTCTTCTCTATGTTCCCCCCGTTAGCTCCAAGAGAAAGGAGGATGAAAAAAAGTAGAAACCATCTATTCCTTCGTTTCCCTATTTTCTCTCAGGTACCCATCTTCTCTTTCTGGACCCCCATTTCTCTCTTGCCCTTTTATTCATGGCGTAGTTCACAGTGGACCTCTACGCTCTATCTACGATATTTGGATTCTTTTTGATTCCCTTACAATGGTGTAGAGGTTCAATTTTGGGCCGACAGTGGTTGCAAGTCTCTACGTACTATACGGATAAGACGTCTAAAATTGGGGGTCTCATTGGATAGAGTTATTGCCCTTGTTGATTTGTGTGATAGATGTTTTGTTTAGTCTCTTTACCAATGGTTTCATTCTTTTATGCATGAAACGCGTGTCCTTTCTGGAGTTTTGTACAAATTGTTAATGGTTCCTCAAGAATATAGGCGGATCCTTACTATCGTCTCGAATATATACATGTATCCAATTCTCCTCTCATGTTTGTTTGTGACGAAACATGATTAACTTTTTCCTTGCCCTCCGTTTCTGTGTTTGTGTGTTTTTAGTCAAATTTCTTCAATTCAGATATCTGGTCTATAGTAGCACAAGTGCGGTTCTTGCGGTTGACGCTTACTAGTTTTGTTGCTTGCAAACTTCGATGGTCTATCTAGAAAACCAAGCCGTTAAAACCTGAAGAAAGTCGTTACCCCAAAAGAGAAACCCGATTGCAAAACCTCCTTTAGTAGATATTAGTTAAAGTAATTTTTGTATCCCATTCCTTAAACTAACTTATTACCAACAGCATGAACCAAACACTTTGTACTGCAGAGTGAATGAATTAAAACTGTGTTAAATTAACTCTTTATATACACAAGTGCGGTTCTTGCGGTTTACTTGATGATATCCCTTTTTCTCTTACGACTAGCTTTTTAATTAATGCTTGAGCTTCATTTCTCACTTCACACATTGAGTTAAGCCTCACACACGTTGACCGTGTTCAACTCAATCGAAGTCACGTAAGGTGAACCCTAAAATAGTGAAGTTGTGAGTGGGTGCTGGACACACCCCCTCCGTATTGATAGCAAATAGGTAACCCCTTCGTCAACGAAAGCCTCACGTTGACTCATGGCCATTGACACTGAGATGATCGTCGACCCCATTCGTAGAAAGGGGAAGGTAAAGGCTGTACCAGTGGCCGACTCTGCCAAGTCTACGTCAGGTATCCTGCCTGACGTGGACGCTAGACTTACCAAACTCGAAAAGTTGGTAGGTCGTTTGGATGCTGCAGTTGCGCGTGCTGCGGAAGGCTTCGACCAGTTGACGGGCGAGATGAGCACCGCAGTGAGAGACATGGAACGGCGTACGGATGCTTGCGAGTATACCTGCAACGTGACGAGTGACCGCGTGGAGCAGCGCGTCTAAGAGATGGAGGCAGACTTTAAGACCCGACTGTAGAGACTCAGGAGAGTGCTTCTGCACAACTTCCGGAGAGACAGGCTTCGAAACAATCTCAGCTGGAGATGCTGGCTCGATTGGATGATGTCGAGCGCAGGTTGGCAAACGGGCATGGACATGGTGGTGGAGTAGATCGACCACGTCGCATCAAGGTTAGAGAACCAAAGGCCTTTGCAGGGGGTCGTGATGCACAGGTATTGGAGAACTTCCTTTACTAAATGGACCTGTACCTCAAGGCTGGTCAGCTTGAGGACGAAGAAGAGAAACTAGCCCTGGTGGCTACGTTTCTGGAAGACGATGCCATGCTGTGGTGGCGTCGCATGCATGAGAATGCTGAGGTAGGACTCACTCACATCCACACTTGGGATCTGTTTAAGCAGGCTCTACGAGAACACTTTCTCCCATACAATACTGAGGTAGCCGCGAAAAGGAAGCTTGATGGCTTAAGGCACAACGGATCATTGCAATATTACATTAAGGAATACCAAACCTTGATGTTGAGCATCCGGACGATGAGCCCGGAAGATCATTTATTCAAGTTCCTCAATGGGTTACAGCCGTGGGCTGAGCAAGAGCTGAATAGGATCAACCTGCAGACCCTTTCTGAAGCTATAACGGCGGCGGAATGTCTACCTGACAATCGTCGGCCAACTAGTCCGAAGAAAGACAAGCATGACACTGAAAGGCAGAATGGTTGGAAAATGAGAATCATTAAGACACTTCAAAGGATACCCCAGCCGAGTCTTCCACACCAAGAGACCATGGGAACAGTAAAGACCATACGAAGAAGGATAAGGCCAAATGATCCTTCAAGAAAGAATGTTGGTATTGTGGTGGCCAATATTTCTTATATGAGTGCGAACACAAGAAGGAGGACTTTGCACGCGCCGCTAACGCCGTGCAAAGGACAGAGACTTCGGATGGCGACCCAAGGGAAGACACTATGAGGGTTGGTGCAATGAGACTGTTGAACGCCATAGATGGGGGATCAACGTCATGCATGCTCACGAACAAGGCTCTCATGTACATACCGATTATCGTCAATGGTAAAGATACAGTAGGAATGGTGGACACTGGTACAACTCACAACTTTATGTGCCCGAAAGAAGCTAAACGTTTGGGCCTAAGGGTAGTGGGAAGTAGTAGCAACATGAAGGCTGTGAATTCAGAGTCCAAACGCATTCTGGGGGAGGCAGTTGCTGTTGCGACTCGAGTGGAGAGTTGGCGCGGTGTAACCAACTTCACAGTGGCATCGTTGGATGAGTATCGGGTGATACTTGGCATGGAGTTCTTTAGGGCTAGCCATGCAGAGATACGACCAGCCTCGAATTTAGTGGTCTTCATGGATTGCGATCAACCCTGTGTTGTTCGTGCATTGGCTTCGGATGATGGTCATGTTCAGAAGGTGTCAGCGCTTCGGCTCGAAGAAGGTCAGAAGCAAGGGAATGTCACACGTGGAGTGGTGCTGCAGGGTGCTGAACAGAAGATGCCTCACAGTAGGGTGTCTTTGAAGACTGGTGCCGCAAGACTGAAGGAGTGCGGAGACGTTCGGCTCACCGCATGTTCAAGGAACCTACCTTACGGGAAAGGGGTAGGCCGTCAGCACTGGAAGACTGGCGGGCAAGGTAATAAAGCAGCAACAAGTTCTGGTCCTAAGAGACGACGACGCAAGTCTGTTGCTGGCAAGACAAGACGGGAGATGCAAGGTAAGTTGCATAGGAGCGAAGGACCCAGAGGGCAGTTGGAGGCACGACAGAGGATGGTTGTACAAGACTCCAAGACACTACCAACCGTACATAACTTCTGCGCTGATCAGTAGGAGCGGCGTGATTTTGCCCAACCGCTCCATGTGAAGGCAGTGATACGCATGAAGAAGTGGACGAATTCGAAGTGGTGAAATGCCCACTCAATGAACCGAGACAACCAAATGTTTTTAATTGTTTGCGATCTCATGAAATTAGAAACTTCTAGCACAAATATACCTAAAAGTTGGCAACAGAAAGGGAAATGGTTTTGTCACAATTTTTATTTGTTCATAAATTATTCTTATTCAATAAATAAAATTATAAACCCAAATTACAAGCATATTTGAATTTTAATTTTTTTTTTAGTGTATCGCCTGTATCGTACAATACAGTACCATATCATACGATACGGATAACGCTGATTAACATGGAAAACATGCCCCCATACTAATTCAAGGATCCACAATATGGTCTAGTTTCCATACCTCCAGACTAAACAGAGAGAGCACTGAGGATGGGAAAAGGTTATTGAAATGATTCATAATGCATGTTCAAGCAAATAATAAAGCGTGAAACATCTGAGTCATGTTTATGCAAGTTTATATACACGGGACACAAAATCATGGAAGCATATTGCCCAACTTTCAGCGATCATGTTGTCTTCAATGAGATCCCTGCTTCTGAAAAAATAAAAGTGTCATCTGCCCATAGTGATGTCCAGTTTAATTTATAAATCAACCTTTCATGAACTTAAGTAATTATACAAGGACTAGGTTGACAATGCGAAAAGCGTATTACTGTGCACCAATATATTTTGACCAGAACCACAAAACGTGTTCCAGTAATCCTCCGATCAGTGTAAAATCTCCTAGAAAGTGAAACTGTCCAAGCAGAGGCAACTGCATGGCTTTAAGCAACGGTAGGACAACATACTGAAAATCAACAAGATAACATGTTTAACGTAGCTGAAAAAAAAGAAAGAAACCTATAGGACCCATTAACTAACACATCTTCATTACAACCGAGAGATTTCTAAAGGAAAAGCATGACCACATACAAATAACCAGAGAACAGAAACATAAGAGGTTTGAGAATAAGACGTGAAATCTTTGAACTATCTAAAGAAAAGAAAGAAAAGGTGTGGCACGTATATGGTGTTTAAAATATCCAAGACAGCTCCTTCTTAATCACAGAATGGTAACTGGATGAATGCTATTTGAACTCCTTCAGAAAATATATGGTATATGAAGGAAAGTAACATTGCTTAAAAAGTGCCCGGTTTATCTCATGGGCAAGCCCATGCTCATCCTCGTGGTCTTCATTCCCCTCCCAAGGTTTGCGCCAGCCCTGACACAAAACATGCAACATGCACTTAAATTTGAGGCTTCAAACTGTGTCTAAGGTGACCGACACCCTGTTGGTGCCACACTGACACAATGTCAGTGTCGGTGCCGACACCTCACCTCCTTGAGGTGTATGTGTGACATAGATCTAACACTCTAAATGAAAAGATTAAACCAAAACCAAGGCTTCTCCTATACTAAGTGGGGTTAGCTCAATGGATTTGCATTGTCATTGGGTTTTATCTTGTGTCACATGATACATTAGCATTTAGCTCCATACCACCTTAAGCACGTCTCTCTTGTTTTATCTATTTTTTTTGTTGCAACACCAATTTTTATACATATAGATAATTTATATATATATATATATTTATATATATGAAAAAAAATCAAAACTAAGCCTTATCCACACTAGCTACATCAATGTTGTAAAACTCATAGCGTACGATACAAAATGAATTTATTGTGTATCATATGCTAGAACGACATGGTACATGTAAGTGTATCGTGTTTGATCATTTATCGGACCATATCGAACGAGTTGACATCAATTTTTCTTAACATGTAAACCTGAGATGTGCAGGTTTTTTCTGGTGTTATGCCTGCTCCCAAGTCCTTTTTTACCACTTGTGTTTACTCCCAAACCTTTTCCCATTCTTCCATTTGCTTGATTTCATGGAGAAATCAGACATTTTTCTCGCAAACTCCTGAAAATTTATAGGGTTTTTGTCAAATCCGTTATCAACATTCTTCCTTTAATTTCTAGTCCTTTCTCACCCGATATTTCACCTAAAAAATTTAGGGTTTTCACAGATTTTGAGATTCTTCACCTTTGTAAAGTCTTTTTCTTGTTGTGGTTTATCTCTGTTGAGCTTGATGATGTCTAATTAGTAGTAGAGGAGGTAGAGGCGATAGTGGAATACATTCATTTTTTCTCTCACATATGGCTTTTGGAGTTTAACCGGGTATTAGATCAACTATGGGCTTCAAAGGAGGTAATTAAGAAAGTAGATATAAAATGGGTGGATTTTTTGAGTTTTTTTAATTAAAATTGCCTCCCTTTTAGTGTTGCAAATTCATTTTCTTTCGAAGTATGATAAATGTCATATGCTATTGTTAGTGTAGGATCATGTCATAAGGTTCTAGCTTATAATGCTTTGAAATATAAACTACTACAAAAATGAGTTAATATTATTCATGAATGAAGTTCTAAATTTAGAGAGTCGTGGAAGGTTACTGGTTTTTTTCTGTTGGATAAATAGCCAAAGTAGATCATTAGTGAACTTCTTGATCTATTGTCTAAAGAAGACTGTTTTTTAAATCATATGACCTTTCTCGTATTGATAGAACTATAGACAATTTGTTCCTTATCTCTTAAGATGTTGGTGTTGAAGATGTTATTCAATTCATTATTGATATGAATTGATAATGCTTCAAATTTTAGAGCAAGAGGTAAGATGCTTGAGTCCAACTATCTATCCTTACTGGGGACCCCATGTGTTGCACATTGCATAGACTTAATTCTTGAAGACTTGAGTATAATTGATGAAATTAAGAAAACTATTGATGTATGCAAAAATATCACAAAGTTTATTTATAGTCACTCATTTGTATTACATTTGATGAGAACCCACACTAGTGGAAGGGAGTTGATTAACCTTTCTTTGATAAGATTTGCTATGAATATTATTGTTATTCAAAGTCCTATGATACATAAAAATGCATTGAAAAAGATGTTAGCATATGATGAATGGAGCTCCATAAGTTGGTTGAGAAACTGGGAGGGGATTGTTCTAGTTGATATTATTTTTAATGCTAACTTTTGAGAAAAATGCAACACATTTTTTTAGGATGACTATACTTTTAGTCAAGATAATGCAAATGATATACAATGAAGATAGGCTTGATATGCTATATATATATATATATGATTCTATGGATAAGGCCAAATTAAAATACAATTGGTCACTGGTAAAAAAAGGTTTGGAAGATAATTGATGCATGCTTGAACCGGCAAATATATCATGATTTGTGTGTGACTGCATATTTTCTTAATTCCTCTATTAGATTTTCTCCCAACTTTGTAGAGAATTAAAAAATTAATAAAGTGATATTGAATGCAATTGACTTTATACAAGATTATCTCTTCAGTGCAATTGACCTTATACGAGGATGTCAATCAGATGACATGAGCATCTAGGACTTCCTTTATATGTTCCAATGCATCTAGGACTTCCTTTATCACTCCTTGCAGTCATCGGATGAACATGAGCTCTTGTAGTGGAATAAGAACCAATCCCAGTGCTACTGCCACCATAACCTATACCCTTTCTCTTATCTAACCTTCTCCTTATCTCCTCAGTTGTCTCGGCTCTCTTCCTCCTCAATCTTGAGACATATCTCATCTGCCTATTTATGCGCTCTCTATTGTAATATTTTTCTTTTTTTATACCTTTCAAAACTTGTTGAATTTCATACTTTATAACTTTTGGTAATCAATGACAAGTATTTGAATCTTTTTTGGTTCCCACAAGATGATGGTTAATGCGAGAAATACCTCAATGCATAACCTCGTAACAAATCATGCACCTATTCATAAGCCTATTACCTTCATACACTGAGGTACAATACTTCTATGTTGGATCAAACCGATCATATGCCATGAAGCTTAGTAGAGATAAACCACAAAAAGAAATAAAATTAGAAATATTAGGAATTTTAGAATCTATTAAAATCTCAAATTTTTGTGTAAATTGGGTGAGAAAGGATTATGAATGAAAGGAAGGGAGCATGTCACAGATTTGACAAAAACCTATAGTTTTTCACGAGTTCGAGAGAAAAAAGTGCAATTTCTCTATGAAATCAAGCAAATAGAAGATAGAAAAAAGGTTTAGGAGCACGTAGAGAGTAAGAAAATGTTTGAGAGTAGGCAGAACACCTTAAAAAACCCGCGGGTCTCGGGTTTATACAACAACTACTAAGCTTTTTCCCATAGTAGACGGGGTCGGCTACATGGATTCTTTGTTTCCACAGATCCCTATCGTGTGCCATGTTTGCAATTAACTCCCAATAAGCTAGATCATTCTTTATTGTTTCTTTCCAACACTTTTGTGGCTGTCCTCCACCTTTTTTAATACTTTCCAAATTTAGTTTTTCTAACCTTCTTACAGGTTCTTCTTTTGATCTTTTTTCTATATGTCCAAACCATCTTAAACAATGTTCTCTCATTTTATCCTCTATTGGTGCCACTTCTAATTTGTTTCTAATAACCTCATTATGTATACGGTCTTCTCTTCTATGACCACTCATCCATCTCAACATCTTCATTTCTGTCACAGACATCTTTTGTACATGTTGATGATTAACTGCCCAACACTCAACCATAAAATATGACAGGCCTAATTGCTGCTCTATAATATTTACCTTTTAATTTTAATGGTATCTTCTTATCACAAAGAATACATGATGCTCCTCTCCATTTTAACCAACCAACATTTATTCTATGTGTAACATCTCCATCAATTCTTCCATCACTCTGAAAAATTGACCTAGGGTATTTAAAACTTTCCTTTTGGGGAATGCAATGTGTGCCAATTTTAATTTTTATGTCCTTTGAAGTAACCAAATGATCAAACTTACATTCCATATATTCTGTCTTTGTTCTACTAAGTCGGAGACCTTTGCTTTCTAATGTTTCTCTCCATAGTTCCAATTTTCTATTAACTTTTTCCTTAGACTCCTTCACTAATACAATGTCATCTACAAATAACATACACCAAGGTATTTCATCTTGAATATGTTTTGTTAACTCATCCATCACCATTATAAATAAGTATGGACTTAAAGTTGATCCTTGATGTAACCCAATATTAACTTCAAAGAAGTATGTCATTCCTTCATGAGTCCTCACAGATGTTTTTGCACCATCATACATGTCTCTATGTCAATAGGATACCTCTTTCATCCAAAGTTCTCCAAAGAACCTCCCTCGTACCCTATCATAAGCTTTTTTTAGATCAATAAATATCATGTGAAGGTCTTTCTTTTTTGCTCTAAAATGTTTCATAAGACGTTTCAAAAGGTGAATCGCTCCAATAGTAGATCTACCTGGCATGAATCCAAATTGGTTCTCTGTTGTACTTGATACTCGTCTTAACCTACGTTCGATAATTCTTTCCCATAATTTCATAGTATGACTCATTAACTTGATACCTTGATAATTCGCACAATTTTGAATGTCTCCCTTGTTCTTATATATGGGTATAAGTGTACTTGCTCTCCATTCCTCGGGCATCTTTTGGTTTTTCCATATTTCATTAAATAGTCTTGTGAGCCAAGTGATTCCTATTTCTCCGAGTATTTTCCAAACTTCTATAGGAATATTATGTGGTCCTACCGATTTACCACCCTTCATATGTTTAAGAGCCTCTTTGACTTCATTCTTTTGAATACGTCGGTAGAAATTGTAGTTTATATACATTTCTGACTTGGCTAAATCTCCTAAACTAATACTAACATCTTTATTTTCATTAAAAAGATTATAAAAATAGTTTTTTCATCTATTTCTTATATCATCATTTGCCACTAGAATTTTTTCATCCTCGTCTTTTAGGCTTCTAACATAATTAAGATCTTTAGTTTTCTTATCTCTAGCCCTAGCTATCCTAAAAATATCTCTTTCACCCTCTTTTGAGTTGAGTTTTTTATATAAATCCTCCCAAATCTTAGCTTTTGCTTCACTAACGGCCTTTTTCGCTTCCTTCTTTGCTTTCTTATAAGCTTCTAAAGTTTCACTAGTTTTCTTAGCATAATGTAATTTGTAACATGCCCTCTTTGCCTTGATTTTATTTTGTACTACTTCACTCCACCACCAAGCTTCTTTTTGTGTCGGTACGCCTCACTTAGATACCCCTAACACATCTTTCGCCACTTTCCTAATATGTGTAGCCATATTGTTCCATATATCATAGGGTGTGCCAACATAATTCCAAACATTTCCTTGAAGAACTTTCTGTTTAAATATATCTTCTTTCTCGCTTTTGAGGTTCCACCATTTAGTCTGAATAGCTCGATGCACTCTTTTCTTCTTTGTCCATTTTTTTATTTGTAAATCCATAACTAAAAGTTGATGTTGGGTGGTTAAGCTTTCTCCCGGAATTACCTTACAATCTTTATAACACGCTCTATATTTTTTTCTACAAATAAAGTAATCAATTTGTGTTTGTGATAAGCCACTCTTATAAGTAATTTAATGTTCATCTCGTTTTTTGAAGATTGTATTGACTATAAAGAGATAAAATGCCATAGCAAAATTTAAAATCTCCCTACCTTCCTCGTTTATATCACCAAAACCAAAGTTTCCATGAATCCCTTGATATCCTAATGCCTCTTTACTGACATGTCCATTTAAATCTCCTCCTAAACAAATCATCTCTCTTTGTGGAATCTTTTGAAACACCTTATCTAACTCTTCCCAAAAAACAGTCTTTATACTATCTTCTAGTCCTACTTGGGGTGCGTAAGCACAAACTATATTCAAAACCTCTGCTCCTAACACTAATTTCAACGTCATGATTCGGTCACCATATCGTTGTATGTCTACTACACTATCCTTTAAATCTTTATTTATGAAACTCCGTTTCGAGCCTTTTCTTTACTTGAGTACCATAATTTAAAACCTATATTCTCTATCTCCTTTGCTTTTTCTCGAACCCATTTTGTCTCTTGGAAACATAGAATATGAATCTTTCTCCGAATTATAGTATCTACCACCTCCATTAGCTTACCCGATAATGTTCCGATATTTCAAGAACCAATACGAATCTTATTATCTAGGACTAGCTTCCTTACTCCCCGCATCCGTCCATAATCAAAATACGGAGACCCTCTCTGAAAATTTTTCACTACATTCAGACAACAATGTACTAACTTCTTTACCCACACTCGTCGATGATGTAGGAACCCTCTCTGTAATTGATTCACTACATTCGGGTGAAAATGTAGTGGCTCTTGCTTACTTCTTACTACATTCGGGCTCTGCAGCACGTCGCTAGGCGAGGATGCCTCAAAGCAATGCTCATAATTTTTGTAATCCATGTTATAAAAATCAAACGAAGTTTTACGTTGGCTGTCGGAAGCCTAACACAACCCTCTTTCTTTATCCGGCCTTGGGACCGGCAATGCAAGGGTGATCCCTTACATGGGCGGAGTTGCGGGTCTCGGGTTTATAGGTTAAGAAAAATTGATATTGACTCGTACAATAGAGACCGATAAACAGTCAAATACGATGCACTTACCTGTACCATATCATTCTAAACTTCTAATATATGATAAACTCATATCATATCATACAATACAATTTTTACGATGCTTGGGAGGGCCTTGTATAAAATATATTTCTATGAGTGTTCGGGTATAAGGAGAAGTGTTAGAGTTCCGATAGTTTAGAAACCTCATACTTTTGGGCTTGGCATATAGATTTCTCCTTCATGAATTGGATGATCATTCTATTCATTCCGTCCTAATAATAGTCTCTCTTCATTCTTTGGTATATTTTAGAGATACCCTCATGTCCACTAATATGAGATACTGAGGAAGAATTTTGAATTAGTGATACAGATTCCATTTGAGCTCTCCGTTAAGATCTAAATCAAGGGCTTAAAAAATTAGTTTTTCTTTTTTTGTTTGGACTGCCTTTAATGGATCTAGATATTGATAGAGGGCTCAAATTGTTAATTATGTTTGTTAATGTGTCGTGTTTATGTTAATGTGTTTTGTCTTGTTAGTGTCATGTCAAAGTCTAAATAAATGTTCTATTTAATATAGTAAATGTCATAGTTGGACCCAATTGATCTCGATCAAATCCATTGGGAACCGTGTCCTACTTTTAGGGGTAATTGTGTCTTTTAAGTTAGATTAGGTTTAGTATAAAGTCTGGGTTTAATTAGGGTTGTAAACAGATCAAGAAAAGAAGAGGATGGTCGCCCAGTAGAGGGGCCGATTCAATGAGAAATTCAACATGATCAATGAAATTTGTTCCTTGATTCTTATTAATGAAATTGATTGAATGAAAGCAAGATGGTATCAGAGCCTCGCACACAGATATAGCAGTCAGCTGAGGTGTACTTCATCCTTGAAAAATCAAGTAAGTTGATATATTAGTTTCTTGAATGTTTGATGAAAAAAAAACTGCATTAATCCATCAGACCAAAGTTCCAGCCTATTAAAGCTGATCGTGGGTGAATCAGTTTATCGCAATTTTTTCTTTGGGTGAATCAGATTATCGCAAGGGAACAAAGAAGATTGTTTCTGATTATCGCAAGGAAACAAAGAAGATTGTTTTTCCTTCTTGAATCAAGATCAGGTCAGTGACTCAGGGACAACAAGTCCATATTGAATCTGTTTTAAATAGATCAGTTTGTCCCGTGAAACACTGATCAATTATAGTTTGGAATTAGTTTGTCTGCAGTCGCCATTTGCAATCAGTTTGTCGTGTTCCATCAGTTTGCAATCAGTTTGTCGTGTGACATCAGTAAAGAACATCGGCAGTAGGTATTGACGATTATTGACAACAGATTTGTCTTTGATGATTATAGCTGAATGGCAGTAGATTGACTTAAATCGTTAATACATCATTGATAGCGACCTGCAAAAGAAAGAAATTTTAGAAATATCAGATTGAGTATTGTATCAAGTATACAAGATATTACTGAAAACGTGTACAACTAACATCATAAATCAAGGTATTAGACAAGAAAGAATCATCAATTCTTTTTAATCCGTGTAGATCTTGATCAAGATGGATGGAAGGTTGAAAGAAGAAACTATGTCAGCCACATATGGAAAGGATCAAAAGATCGAACCATTCCAAATTACAAACATTCGCCTAGATGGACGAAATTATAGGGAATGGGCTAGGTCTATAGAGCTTGTTTTAAGATCCAGAGGAAGGAAGCAACGCAGACTATGAACGGTGGGTAAAAGAAGATGCTCTTATAAGTTCATGGTTGATCCAATCTATGAACCCATCTATCAGCAAGACTTTTATGTATATAGAATCAGCCGCAGAGATTTGGACTGCAGTGGAAGAGGCATACTCTAGACAGAAGAATATTGCAAAAGAATACGAGATTATTGAGAGGATAAGAAAATGTCGCCAAGGAATCATATCAATAAGTGAGTATTATGGGAAATTACGTGAACTCTGGAATGAACAAAAACATATTGTGGAAAACAAATGTAGTCATTGTGTAAAAGAAAGAACAGTTGAGTCTGAAATTTGAAAAGTGTTCGATCTGTTATGGGGAGTTTCATCAGATTATGAATCTTTCAGATTAAACATTCTAAGCAAGGAAGAACTTCCGTCACTTGGCACAATATACTCACTCTTACTAAGGAAAGAAGACAGAAAGAATCTAGAGAAAGGTGAACATATAAGTTGAAAAATCTGCATTTGTTGGTAGAGGACAGAGCAATTATCAGAGAGGAAGAAACTCATTCAGAAGAAGAGACAGGAATCAATATTATGAGGATAAGAGCAAACTACAGTGCACGCATTATGGTAAAAGGGGACACACAAAAGAACAATGTTGGGAAATTATTGGAAAGCCTCCAGAATATAGAGATTACGACAGAAAACCCACAGAATATAAAGATTATGGCAGTCATGTGGCAACCATATCTGAAAAGAAGGCTGAAATGAATCCAATAAATGAAGTGGCAGAATTAAAAAAGCAAATTACAGAAATTGAAACACGTTTACGAGATCAACCTTCAACCTCCTCATAAAAAGCAGAATAAGTCCACCTACTTCATACATCATCAGTAGTAATTATTCATTTAAAGATTCTCCAGTTTTTTCTAATTGGATAATAAATTCAGGGGCTACCGATCATATGGTAGGAAACAAAACTAATCTCATGCAATATGAAGTGAATTCAACTCCTCACTATGTAAAAGTAGCAAATGGTTCATTGATTCCAATGGCTGGAAAGGGAACGATCCAGAGAGATAATCTCAGACTTAATTCAGTGATATATATTCCAGAATTTCCTGTAAATCTACTTTCGGTAAGTTTATTGGTTAGATATATGAATTGTAGAGTTACATTCTCTCCATATGACTGTTTTTCAGGATCGTGGTGAACTACGCAATGGACTATACATACTACTTGGAGATTATATTCCAAAACGTCAAAGTTACTTTGTTACTTTTATTGATGATTGTTCTTGTATGACTGCCATGGTTATTATTTAATGAAGTCCAAAAGATAGAGGTAAACTTGTTATTTCAAAAGTTCCATAAAATGGTTAAAACTCAAGATAATGCCGTATTCAAAGTTCTTCGAAGTGACAATGGAAGAAGTACCAAATCTCATAATTGCAAACTTTTTTTCTAAGTAGAAAGCATTATTAATCAAACAACTTCGATTCCAATACACCCCAACAAAATGGGTTGCAGACGCAAAAATAGACATTTGTTAGAGGTTGTTCTCGTGCTATATTGCATCAGAGGTCATATACCATTCCGTCTTTAGGGCGGGGAAGTTTTCTTTTGGCAAGCTATATTCAATTAATCGAACTCCTCACGATCTATTGACTTTCAAACACCTTTCAAAGCTCTTAGTGATTTCGTTATTGCCCTCAACAGCTCCAAATCTCTTCCTCGTGTCTTTGGATGTGTAGGTGTTTTGTCATCTTCACAAACATAAGCGTAATAAATTAGCCCCATGAGCTACATAAAATGTGTTTTTCTTGGATATGCTATGCATCAAAAAGGATATAGGTGTTACTATCCTCCAACTCCACATGTTTATAACATTGGATGTGGTGTTTCATGAGGAACTAATCCTTTCTTTTTCATTTAAGTCCGAACTTCGTGGGGTATCAAAAGGAATATGACTTGTAACATCCGTGATACTAGTGTGATCTACCGATCTTGATATCGATCCTTCTTTCGACGAAGACATGATTGCACCACAAAATGTAAGTCCATCAATAGAAGATGAATCAAGTAAAAGGACCACAAACTGCGAGCCCATCAATTGAAGAGGTTGAATCCTCACTAGTATACCACACCAATCTCTATCGAGGATCCACCTTCCTATTCCTCGAACCCGAATTGCCAAAAAATAGCTTCTAGATGCCTCAATCGAGGTATTCCTAAGCTCTACATATGAACCTGAAATTTGTAGTAGCGTAAAATATCCTATGAGTCATTAGTGTCTAATCAAAATCATTTAATCAAATAAGTCATTTGCAAATCAATTATCTCGCTATATCTATTCCTAAATCTCTAGGCAGAAGCTTTTATCCCGATCCAAGGTGGAAAGTCGCTAAGCAATGAATGAAGAAATGAAGTGCACTACAAAAGAATGGTATGGGACTTGGTCGATTGCCCAAAGGGAAAGAAGTTGTAGGATGGGAGTCGATGGGTATTTAACATCGTGAAGTATAAACCGATGGTGGAATAGAACGCCTAAAGGCAAGATTGATGGACAAAAGGATATACTCGCTTATTTGGATTGATTACACAGAGACATTTGCACCGGCTGGCAAAATCACTTCGTTCGGCTCGAGTATTGTTGTCCTTAGTCGCAAATTCGATTGGCCACTCATCAATAATTGGATGTCAAAAATGCTTTTCTACATGGAGAATTATTAGAAGAAGTTTATATGGAGCAAATTCTGGGTTTGTTGCTCAAAGGGGAGTCTTACGCCCTCGTTTTTTTGTCTACACAAGTTTTTGTATGGTCTCAAACAATCTCCCTCGTAGCTTGGTTTAGAGAGATTCAAATCTTGTTGTTTAGCTGAAGTTTGGACTGACTCGGAGTGCAGGCTAACCACTTTGTCTTCTATCGCCATACAATCCGAGGTGTATCTATTTGATTGTGTATGTGAAATGACATTGTTATCACAAAAAGAATCACCAAGGTATAACTCGGTATAAAACAACATCTTCTGTCATCATTTTTAGACCAAAGATCTTGGTGCAAGCGTTCGTTATTTCTCGGGGAATTGGAAGCAAGTACGGCCCAAGGATGGCATAGATATCTCACAGAAGAAGTATGCTATGGATATTCTCAAGAAACAGGACTCATTGAATGCAAAGTCAGCCGATTACACTCCTATGGATCCCAATGTTAAACTTTTATCTGAATTCGGGAGGAGCCAACTTTCGTACCTAGGAAGATATAGACAATTGGTTGGAAAACTTAACTATCTTATCGTTACTCCGTGCAGATATCTCCTCCTCAAGCAAGTGAGCGTAGTAAGCCAATTCTTTAAACTCACCTTGTGAAGGATATTGGAAATGCTGGTGGACTCGTATTCTCGCATATATTAAGGAGCTCCAGAAAAGGTCTTGTCTATGAAGACAAAGGACACACTCAGTTCGTTGGATACCCGCGATGCTTTGATCGAGGTGCCCTCCTGATCGATGTGCAGGATCCACTTCGGTTATCAGTGTATCCATTAGGGTATCTACGATATCCCTAAGAGTAAGAAAACAAAATGTGGTTGCAAGATCAGAAGTTGCCGAAGTAATATCGGATATCGAGCCATGGCCTCACCACCATAGAGCTCATTTGGTTAAAACAGCTTTTCTTAAAGAGTTTCAAATTGAAACGTTATGCGCAAATGACTCTTATTTGTGATAAATTCAAGTCTTGTGCATATCGTCTCCAATCCAAAGTGTTTCATGAGAGGACCAAACTCATTGAGATAGATTGTCATTTTATTCGGGATAGTGTACTTGCAAAGGAATTTCAATTAGAACATGTGCAATCAGGACATCAATGTGCAAACATCTTAAAGCAGTTACTAGAGATCTACTTCAGAGATTATGTGGCAAGTTGGGTGTAACCTCCATCTTTCACCCAACTTGAGGGGGAGTGTTAATTATGTTTGTTAATGTGTCGTGTTTATGTTAATGTGTTTTGTCTTGTTAGTGTCATGTCAAAGTCTAAATAAATGTTCTATTTAATGTAGTAAATGTCGTAGTTGGATCTAATGGATCTGGATCAGATCCATTGGGAACCGTGTCCTACTTTTAGGGGTAATTGTGTCTTTTAAGTTAGATTAGGTTTAGTATAAAGTCTGGGTTTAATTAGGGCTGTAAACAGATCAAGAAAAGAAGAGGACGGCCGCCCAGTAGAGGGGCCGATTCAATGAGAAATTCAACATGATCAATGAAATTTGTTCCTTGATTCTTATCGATGAAATTGACTGAATGAAAGCAAGACAAATTAGCTTCTATACCACTAAAGTTAGAGCCAATTCATGACTTTTCTTTTTTGACTAATTTGCTGAAAGGTTTCTTAATATTTCTTCATACTTTTTTTCTTTTAAGATTGCCTCCAAAGAGGTTTTGTTCTTTTTCCAAATATTAAAATGATACAAAGCTTGTTGACTCAACTTTCTATGTGGCATCCTTGTCATCAAGATCATGTGGGAGTGTATAGATGACATGCTGCTTTGCTTATATAGAAAGGGGAGTTGATAAAAGAAGTGACCATGTTAAATTTCTAGTTGGCCCACCTTTCATGCATATGGATCTTATAGTAGTTGGGTCTTGGTCTTTCAATCTTCTATTTTACATTAAACACATGGTTCCAAGTTGACTCAAACAAGAAAGCAAGTTATACTAGCATTTGGTTGTGATGGAATGCTTAGCCAAGTCTATATAGGAGTTAAAATGTAATTCAAAGCAAAAGTGTTGAACTAAAATATCTATAATAATACTTTTGTGTGAATATGGTTAAAGATTGAAGCATGGGCTCCTTCAGGGTATTGTGTAAGTTGGGCCATATCGCACTCACAAGATAATAGTACGTGGTCCATATAATCTCCTATCTCTGTAGAGAGCAATGATTCATTGATGTTATTTGTTGAAAGTTATTAGAATAGACAATTCTACTGCATTCTGCTTCCCAAGTAAAGGAAAACATTGGAGGTGGAATCCCCAACTTCCACAAAAGCTTTTAGGTCATCTAGTTGGAGTGTCCTTGACTCTAGATAAACCAGTTCATTTGAGAAAAAACCATCTGTTGCTCCTTTCCACCTAAAACATCCCTTCCCTTACCATTCAAATTGAATGTTTATAAAATAGATAATTCTACCCCATGCTGCCTCCCAAGTAAAGAAAGACACTCGAGGTGGAAGCCCCAACTTCCATGAAAGCTTTCAGGGCATCTAGTTGGAGTGTCCCTGACTCTAGATAAACCTCTTCATTTGAGAGAAAACCATCTGTTGCTCCTTTCCTCCTAAAACATCCCTCCCCTCACCATTCAAATTGAATGCATATAACTGCCTGATGAATAGTGTAAATGTTGGTGATGGTAGAGGAGAGACTATACAAATGTTACGTTTATCTATTATCTTTTGTGGGATAGGTAACAACTATTTATTTCATTTGATGTGCATACTTTTGGGGTTTGAGATTGTTTGTGGGCTCAAACTGAATATATTATAATGAAGATGGGGTTTCAACGGAGCAACGGAAGTTTGAGGAATACATATCACCACAAAGTGACAATCTCAAAGCCTTAGAAAAGGTTATAGCCAAGTGCAACAAAGGCACACCGAAAGAGTAAGGAACACAAATTCTTAGAAAATGCTATATAGCCAAGTGCAACGAAGGCACACCAAACATATAACAAACACAAAGCCTTAAAAGGCTATAGCTAAGTGCAACGAAGGCACAACAAATGAATAAAAATACTCTTATTAATTAGCCACTAAGGGCCTTATTAAATATGTACATGAAGAGACTTTATATAGGAGAAAGAGAGAGAAGAGAGGAGAGCAAAGGAGGCCAACCAGCCCCCAACGGGTAGCTGGACTAGCCGTTGGGGCTGGGTGCCAGGGGCCATTCGGCTAGAGCTCTTGGAGAGGACCCAAATGGCCCGGTGCCTCGGGTCCTATCATAATTTGAATAATAAATAAAAACATATTTTTAGAAAAAATAAAAACACATAAAAATAGAAAAGTACATTTCTTAACATATATATGAGAGCAAGTTGATCCTGGTTGAAGAAAGGTTGGATGGGAGGAGGTTGACTAACATTTTGCGATGTAAGCTCGACTCTTTTCCAATGAAGTATATGGGATTACTTAGTGCTTAGTTCAAAGGGTTAGATATTTGGGATCCGTTGGTTAATAAATTTGAGAGGAAGTTATATGGGTGGAAGTGGAAGTACTTATCTAACTAGGTGATTAACTCCCATTAAGAGCACCTTATCAGCCCTGTCAATTTATTATATAATTTTGTTTCTTATGCTGGTTTCAATGATTAAGAGATTGGAATATATCTAACAACTTTTTTTGGGTCATCTTGATAAAGAGAAGTTTGAGTATCATTTGTGGGGTGGGAGGCGGTTAAAAGCTCTCTTCCTTGGGAAGGTTTGGGTGTGAAACCATGGGTTCTTTCCAATTTGGTGTTATTGAATAAATGGCTTTGATGATTTTCTGAAGAGGAGGAGAGGTTTCGGGAGAAAGTTGTGGTGGATAGATTTGGATTGGAGAGAGGAGGGTGGATCACTATGGTGAGGAGGGAGCCTTATGGTTCTACTGTATGGTTGACCATAAGGAAAGGGTGGGATAAGTTGAAGGAGAGAATGTTGTTTGTGGTGGGAGATGGATTAAGGGTGTTTTTCTAGCATAATAGATGGTGTGGATACTGAGCGTTGAAAGTTAGGTTTCCAATTGTCTTTTGTTGGCTATGAATAGAGAAACTACGGTGGCAAATGGTATGGAGAGGCAGGATGGTGGGGTGAAATGGAATATTTTATTATTAGAAACCCATGGAATTGGGAGGATCCTTCTCTTTGTTCTTTGAGTTCTTATATGCCTTTAAGGTGAATGCGGTGGGTAGGGATAGGGTGCAATGGAAAGAAATGGGTAAAGTGTGTGAATAAAGAGGACGGTAAAACTGCTAAGGAGATGTCTTGAATTTTTATTCGAAGGTCAGGTATTCCTCTTGTTTTGTTTGTTGCATGGGAAGCGGCTTGATGTCAGATTCTCTACTTCGATAATTTTCAAATGGTAGACATGACTTTCATGAATCACTGTCCCATGTCAAGTGGGAGTTACAGATAGTAGATCATTTGTTATTGTTTTTTTGGCGGACCATACATCTTACGCATAATGAATAAGATTGTGCGAGAGGAGGGCATGGAGTTATTTTTATCGTTACCGCAAGAGGAAGTATATAGATATACCTTTTGCAGTCTTTTTTTTTTGCTTGTTTAGAGGTAGGAATAAAGGGGTGTTTGATGGGGGTGGAAGGATCTTTTACCTAGCTGCTGGAAACTTGGTACAAATTTTTTTGATACGGAGGTAGTTATTAGGCTTCTGTTTGTATAGTTTATAGTGTCTTGTATCCATCTTGATGTACAGGGTGCACCGCCTTGGTGCTCTTTAGTGGAACCTATTTATACCAAAAGAACTCAGAGAAATACTCCGCTTCTATATTTTCTTTCATCAAAGCACTTGTATCCATAGCCAGCAAAAGAAGCTCTGGAAATTTAATTTTCAAAAGTTGGTCTCGGCACCATATGTCATGCCAAAATGAAACCTTCCTTTCATCCACCACCTCAAAGAACACCCCTCTTAGAACTTGCTCTACCCACTCCTAATGGACAGCCAAACACTCAACTCATACAGCTCCCTTGTTGCCAATGTTGGCCACTCTTTATCCTTCACATCAAATCTGGCCACCACCATCCAAAGTCTATTCTGCCCTGTGGAGGACCTCCATAATGACTTGCTCATCAGAGCTTTATTGAGCAAAACCAAATATTTCACACTTAAACCACCCAAGAAAGAGAACGGGGGTTAATCATGTGCAGTCCAACCAAATGGAACTTGAAGCCATGTCCTCACGAAAATCATTGCTGGATATCTTATCACCAAAACAAGAATAAGGAACAAAGACCTGCAATAAACTGACAAGTTGGAGAAATGTACTTTCGATGAGAGCCAACCTTCATCCTTCCACACCCTCACTGACTGAGGTTATCTCACTCTTATTTAAGTTCACTATAAGCCTAGCGACCCCAAATCCTGAAAGGGTTCTCCTCAAATGCAACATATTCTGGTCATTAACCCCATAGCGACTTGTACAATATCCTTCCTACCTTTGCCAACCCTAACACCGTCTAACAAGCACTTTCCTCTGCAATAGGTAAAATCGTGCTTAATGCCTCCATCACCAATAAACACAATAACAAGGAAAGATGATTACCTAGTCTTAACCCTTCAAATTATGAAAAAAAACATTGGTGAACCATTTATCATCATTGAGAAGCATGTTACCAAAATACACTGAACAAACCCTTTCAAAGATCCCCAAAGCCTGTCCTATATAACAGATATGCTGTAAATGCTCAATGTACATGGTCGTAAGCTTTTCCCATCTCAAGCTTGCACACAACCCCCACTCTTCAATTTTTCTTTACTATGAGAGTTCCATCTAAAATTTGTCTACCTTGAAGAAAAGCATATTGATTTTGTCCAACCACTTCACTTATCGCTCTTGAGTTTTGAGGATAGCACATTAGAGAGTATTTTTAAAACACCCTCCACCAAACTGATAGGTCTAGAATCTTTCATCTCCACCAAGCCAAATCTCCTTCCGTGTAAAAGAAATGCAACGTATGGTTCAGCTTCCGGACAAAGGTGCCACTCTCTTGGAAGTCTTCAAAAATATCTTTCTTAATCCCAGTACAGCAAGTATGGAAGAAGGCAATAGAGAAGCCAACTGAACTTAGAGCCTTATCACCACTACAATGCTTCATGGCCCTGTTCACCTCCTCCAAACTGAATGGGTGACTGTTCCATTCCCTATCCTTAAGTGATAATGTCAAACTCCAATCCATCCAACCTCATCCTGCTTTTTCTTAAGGCCACAATAAAAATCACAATTCGCCTCCTCCATCCAATTGCCCTTTTCAAATACAACATTGTTCACCACAAATCGCTCCAGCAAACAAATTTATTGTGCATGATGGTAGTGGTGAAAAAACTTAGTACTTCTGTTGCCTTCTTTGAATGACCTTACTCTTGCCTCCTCCAACCCGGTCTTTCAACTATTAATCCAGGTCTTCTTTATTTTGTGCACTAGCTTTCCAACCTCCTTGTTTGTCCATGTTAAAAATGTGAGAGCTTTCTATGAGCTACCTTTGTGTGTGTGCACGCACATAATTATATATAATGCATGCGCATTAAGAGTTTCTATATTTCTAATTCTCAATGTGTGTAATTCAGTCAGTGACCATGTGAAATTGATCTGGACAACAATTTCTGGATATTGAAATATATTTTATACATTTTCCTTGTTCATTAGTTTTGGCAAAGGTCAACTGGTTGCCATTTATGCCACCTTGTAGGCTTTTGAGTACATGGAACTTGAAGTGGACTCTAATTGGGTTCCATATATGTGTGATACTGAACAAGAAGTGAATAAAGGAGAGTAAGAAGAGGAGGATGGGGATATAATCTAACATGTGGTGGAGTAAACATTTTTTTTTCCCAGATATTGGTCCTATAGTGGAGACAGAAAATTACAGCAAAAATGCTGGATTTAGGTTAATCCTAGTATCTCAATTCTAGCACAATGGTAACATCATAAAAGTTAAAGCAAGATGGTAATTAGCTTAATTTTGATACTTTGAAGGGTTTTATTGGGGGACAGTTTCCTTTTGGTTTTGGTTTAGGGAGGGGGTGAGGGGTTGTAGCTGCTTCTTGAACATTCATAGCTTTATGGTTTTGTTATTGTTTAAGGATTTACTATGATGAGTCAGAAGATTTTTTGTCTTTAAATGAATGACCGGTTCACTTGGCGAACATATGTTAGCAGTCAGGTCTGAATTTCTTTTTTTTCCACAATGGTCGTTTGATCTCATGGACTTGTAATCTGACCATTAATTTATTCAAAGGAGCCATCTTTTCAGTTAAGATCAAGTAGGCCTTGCAGTGCAATGTGAGACATGGTTTGAGGGAGAAAATAACATTTATTGTTGATAATTGGGTTGTGCACTGAAAGGGCATATGACATTGGCTAGGGGCTCTTTTGTGGACAGTAGGCCAGACCCAAGTACCCATCTTGTAAGGATCTGCTAAGTGTTAACCCAGCTTCCATATAAACAAAAATGACATATTCTTCTGTAAACTTCTAAAAAATTTATGTAGAAAGTTAGAAATGGGAACGTCACTGCTTAGTTAGCTTATGGAACAAAGGAGATTTCAGAGAAGTTGATGAGTGGAGACAGAATTTTCATTTGTATCTGTTTTGTTTTACAGAAGCAAGATTTAAAGTTTCCATTTAGTGGTGTGGCTTAATGCTTTGTTCATATACCTTATTCTTAACCTTGACCAAGCCTTTCCTACACTAGTTACACTCGGCTAGAGAGTGCAACTTGAGGACTTTCCCAGGAAGTCCCCACTCTACTGCTATTCTCGCCCAGGCATCTTAACCTTGGAATGAAGAATAATAGACACTTGGTGTTACCTGAAGGGTGAACTTGCTTGAATATATGAATATGAGGTATGGCTTTCAGGTTTAAATAGCATTAAGCATATATGACCGGAGGTTGATCACTTAAAGATGAGTAAGCATGAAGGCTTAACTGCATTATTTTTTAATACTGGTACTTTGATTGGTAACTCCATCTCTGTTGAATCACAGTCCTTATGGTAATATGTTAAACTGTCCTAACTCATGCTTATGGTCATGTTCGTTTTTTACTAGCATTTTCTTTTCCATATGGGGATGACATGTGGGTTTTGCTAACACCATCATTTTGACAAAAACAATGGCATTACAGTTTTACGTGCAAGTGGGAGAACAACTACTTAGGGATGTTTATGAAAACAAATGTATGATTTTCGAAATCATAAACACTAAGTTTGGAAATGATGTTTAGGTGTATATTATAAGGAATAACAAAACTGATTAATGTATATGAGATGTTATGATCAACTAGGTCAGAACTAACATGGGATGGGGTGGGACCAAGTGATGCAGGGGTTTTACCAGACCAAGACTGGTGGTGCAAGGGCTTTGGCCAGGCAGAATCGGACATACAAAGTTTCCAATCAGATCGGGACTGACCACTGCAAGGTTTTTAAGATTAGCAATAACCGTCCATACCAGAACTAAACAACCCTAAATTGTATATGCAAATATCTAATGGACTCGACTTAACAAGGAGACCTGATGACAGGAAAATAAATATGCTAATTCATGTGGAAATTAAGGGCAGTTGTGATGAATGCAAAGGACAAGACTTAATACGATGGATGCTTATGACCAAGGACAAGAAAATAAGAGGACGCAAGATGACTATGGTGGATTCGATATAACCAGAAAATAAAAGAATGCAAGATGATATTTAGGGACTCATGGAGACTTATGGGAACTAAGAGCCAAAATTAAAGATGCAAGGTTGCTCTAGAAATACCTTAAGGAAGCTGGTTGACCCTCTTCTTTTCTTGATCTCTCACAATTGGCACACACGAAGGAAGCATCAGAGAAAGAAGAAAATTGGCCTTTATTTTTTGGGAGTCTTGAATAGAAGAATTTGAGAGATTTTCTGGATACTTGAGAGATGATTCCACAACGGGCTAGAGAGCAATATTTATAGATGGATTTCATGCTCCTTAGAGATAAGAATAAAATCTTAACTGCAAATCTAATAGATCTAGCTCAATTTTGAATCGAGATGGCTCCCTTAGGACTGGGATGGCTTGCACTGGGACTGAGAAGGTTCCATTTGAACGGAGACGGCTCCCATTGTGGCAGATATAGCTTGATGGTTTGAAGGCTTGCTAGCTTTCACGTGATTTGAAGGCTCCATGAGCAGCTTGACTTGCTTTGGATGATGTGGCGTGGCTAGAATGGTTCCCATAGATGTCTCGAGTTCACATGGATGGGTTGCCTTGACTTAAATAGCTTAATAACCATTGATTTTAGTACACCAAGGTGGGGCATCCCTTATATCTTGAATTGGATCTTGTCCCAATGAAGTGGGTCGATCCATCGCTAGAATAGGTTTGGTTTGGCTAAAGACTAGGCATTTGGCACGATTTTTGGCTAAGGAATAAACTCGAGTTTTGCCTTAGAACCAAGGGCCTTGGGTAGACTAGGGCAGGATGTAGGTTTAATTGGCTTAGTCTACCTAGGCTTGGTTCAATGAGATTTTTAGCTTGGATAAGTCAAGGCTAGAGACACATACATTAATACTTTAAATGCCTTTAATTAATTTGTGAGGGTCGAACCACCTGTATCTTGGGAGCATTTAGATGTTGGAATATTTGTTGCAAAGTAGTTTTGGTTCTTTGTTGGTTGGCGTGAGATTCATTCTCATATTTTCCTGATTTGCAGGTTGTAGCTTTCGGAAAATGGCCCGTTGGAATCTCCCAGTATAAGCTTTCGCATGGACACTCTTTCGTGCAACTTGCGTGTTTTTGCATTTCTGAGGACATTGAATTTTAGCTTGGTTAATGAAATGTTTGGTACCTTGTTTGCAACCTTTGTTGTTTTGCATATGTGCATTTCTGAGGACATTGAATTTTAGCTTGGATAATGAAATAATTTGATACCTTGTTTGCAAACTTCGTTGTTTCGCATATGAGCAGACTCCTCTCTCTCTCTCTCTCTCTCTCTCTCTAAGCAAGCTAATCGATTACTGATGCCATGTTTAAATGAGATTTGCTATGCAAGCTGAAGATTAAGTTGCAAAAGTAGGCACGAAGAGATCTGACAAAGTTTTACGCGAACTTGTTGCTACATAATGCGAGCTCAGTCACGTCGTTTAAGTGGGTTAGGCGCCCGCTATTTACGCGTAGACCCTCGCTTTTGCTTAAGTAAGGCAAACACATTACATTTCAAACAAGTAAAGCCGATTGAATAAACAAATTACGAAGATCCAATTTACATCTGAAAATGCCTTAAAAGTTAATATCAGAGCCTCGTAGCTAAATCTGAGACTCTAAAAAGAATAAACAAATAGGAAATGAATCTGAACTTTTATCAAGCACATAGAATTGGTATATAGGTCATTCTAAGGTTGTTGTTCATCTATGACCCACTGGCCGTCCATCTACTGCATGATATGATCCGATCTGCCGGAGGCTTGTCAAGGAATCTCGTTGATGAGGCGAACATGTGGATTTCTGTACTTATCCAGCAGCATCTTCGAAGCTCTCTCCATGGTGCGATGTGTCTGATAATTTTTCTTTGTTAGCATCACACACGCACTCAGAGTCTCACACAATATATATATATATATATATATATATATCAGATCCTTCCCACCATTGACAGATTTACTCATTTTGTTTAACTGAACGTAATTTAAAAAGTTTTAAAGGTTTAAAAAATACTAGGTTAATGTTAAAAGCGATGAATACAATGAAAATAGAATATATATATATATGAGGAAAATGTACGGCCGTGGCTGATGGGCATATTTTTATGTAGATAAGGAAACTGTTATGTCTGCTCAAGTGGAATGTGCGCACTTAAACTAAGCTTCATGCAGTTATTTTTCCAAAATAATCTCTACATATGTATTGCTGAACCAACAAAGTTAAGAGGATGCTCCAACGTTCTGCTCTTTATATATATATATATATATATATATATATATATATATATATATATATATATATATATATATATATATATATATGTATATGTATATGTATATGTATATGTATATGTATATGTATATGTATATATGGCTTATAGTCATATCTAAACCCTATATTACAAGCCGTTCATGCGCATTTCACTCTTTTTTTCCAGAATTTGGGTCAAGTTGATCCTCATCCGGCCACAGAAACGTAGATGGTGCGTGTGCGTGTGCGTTAGTGCGTGCGTGTATTGACACAATTTATCATTTATGTCCGCTGACGCAGAACGCAGAAGTTACACTGTTGAGACCTCATGCTTCCTCTTTGCGTTAGTGGTGAGGAATGTGCGTACTGTCAGAGTTGGGAACCTTTGACTGAAGCGCCACGTGCTTGCTCTTATCATTCAATCATGCAATCACTCAATATTACCACGAAGCAAAACGGACGCAAAAAGAAACCCTAGTAAGCCAGGGGATGAAGCATGATAGTATTTCTTGGGAGTGAGTGCAGGGCGTATAGGAGAAGATTAATGAACTTATAGGAAGTCATAAAAAAGCCCAATAATATATGTAAAGTAATAAATGCATAATTTTTTTTTAGTACATAATCTTGTATAAACATTTTTATTGTTCATTTTTTTTTTTGCATCGTAGAGATATGAATTAAAAGTACTATCAATTGAAAGTAAAGTTGTAATACATATATAATAAATATATATTATTTGACCTAGTTCTTACCGTTTTTATAAGTATATTTCATTGTATTTATAATAAACTCCGCCCATGTAAGGGATCACACTTCCATGACTAGTCCCAAGCTCGGATAAAGAAAAAGTGTTGCGTTAGGCTTTCGACAACCAATATAAAATTTTGTTGGACTTATCTATCATTGATTCTACAAATTATGAGCATTCATGACATATGATAAGCTATGTTGAAACAAAGAATCCATGTAGTCAACCCTATCTAATATGAAAAAAAGACTTAGTTGTTGTTGTTTTATTCCTTTGTCTCTCTATGTGTGAATATATATATGCATGTATAACAAATAATAATTAAAAGTAACAGTAAAACAAAGTGGAACATGTGTGTGTAAACATATTAATTTCCATTAATATGTGGCATTTTTTGAAAACTTTCTACGATAAGGTCATTTCACGACGAGTTGATGCCCTTTTAAGATCGATAGCTTGATCTTCTTATGGCCGAGATATTACGCAAAGTGATCACCATTGGGCCAACTGCAGTGGTCTGAGTCGAGTCCTTTTGGCTGCCCATTTGCTCGCACCATGCATGGTTCCCTGACGTTTAAAACCCGATTCGAGCCCATGAACTACATACAATACAAATTAGTCATGATGTTCATACCTTCTTAACCAAGGTCAAGAGAAGCCGGTTCCGCAGGCGGTCCCGAGATCTCGAATCCGGTTTCTTCGTTTTGAATCTCCCAAACGTCTCGGTCCTGTAGTTTGAGGACGAGAGAAGTGAGTTCCTTTCAACCAGGATGCCGGAGTACTTGCTTGAGCTGTTGCGGACCTGTCTGGCTCGCTTAGCCCGTGGGTCTGGTTTCGTGTCGGCGAATTTGCGAAGAAGCTGATCCGACGAGGCCCTGTTAACGCTTTGCACCGTGCAGGCTGCCATTAGAGAACTGAACCCAGAGGGATGAGTAAGTAGGTTTGAGAATAGATTGTGATGATGGTGGTGGTGGAGAAGATGAACGTTAAGATGATTGAGATATATAGTGAGGGGCGAAAGATATGGGATGATAGATAATGAGGAATATAGCCGTTAGAGAATAATGGGGAGCGTTAATATATGGAGTGGAATTGAAATTATATAGTTTGACGCTTTGACTGAACTTAATTATTTCCTTTCACATGCCCTTTGCTCTGACTCCACGTGATATTGCCTGCTCCTTTCCCCCTTTTGGGTTATTTAGGGTTTAAACTAGGTTTAAGAGGACATCACACAAGAAGCAATACTTCACCTGGCTAGAAGGTCGACTCACAAGTTGGAGGTCATGAGTTCGACGCTTGGGGCCGGGCATCAGGCTTGAGATACTTCATCAAAGCCAAACAAAAAGAAGAAAAAAAGAAGGAAACAAGTTGAAGCCGCCTTACGGGGTTAAGCAGGGACTGAAATAAAACTAGCAGTTCTAAACAATATTTTGAATTTGGCTAAAATAATCTCACGTTTAATTTAAGGCATGTTTTTTCCTAATTGAAACTAGAACTTTCCTCGGAACTGGAACTAGAAGCGGCAAAATCTGTTCCATTTCCAAGTTTCGGCAAAACCGGCCAGGTCGATCTGGTTTGATATTGACATCCTAAAATGGAACCTAGACCATGCTTACCCTGAGAAATACAGAAAAGCCCTTTATAATTTATAGAAACAGTGGGTTGTTTATCATCATCGTCGTCGCCATCATGCTTCAGAACACAACCCGAATGAGGTGGACTGGGTTCAGGTTTGGGTATGGGGGGCAATCCAAATTGCTTTCACTGAATATGGAGGGTCTACAGTTGGATGTAGGTCTGTAAGAGGATCCAGATTCCTGATCCGAGAATCTATTCAAAACTTGAACCAGAGTTTCTGCACCTTGCGAATAGAAGACCAGACTATTCCCATGAGAACCCAGATTCTTGATCCAAGCATCGATCCAAAACTTGACCCCTGATCATCTTTTCAATTTCAATACAGAAGAGATAAGGGTTGTTTGCATAAAGTAACTTGGTATTGCCTGGAGGACCGACTTAGCAAGAGTAACATGCCCTGATCGATTTTGATCGTGTTCCGCTGGAAATTCGATCTAGCTCCAGAATGTTTCTTAGTTTTCTGGTCGAGATCAAACTTATTATGCTACTTTATGAGTGAACAACTTATTCTGTAATTTATTAAGTTTGTTTGTCATGTGATTGGTTATAGATTATACATTATACACTGTCATATATTAGCATATTAAAACCTTATAAACCATCGGGGAGGATCATCTCTGTGTGTGTGTCAACTATTTCTTAAAGGCAGGCACAAAATTGTAGTTGATCAAGTGACAACCTGAGTATACAGTCTATTCCCAACCGAACTTGTGGAATAGTGGTGTTTCCTCACTTATAAAGCTCAAACTTTGGATACTACAGATACGTTGGGCCTACGGGCTTCTTGGTGTTTGCAGAGCATGGAGCTATTGAACTGATGTGTGTGTGTGTGGATATACAGCTTGGCTTGTGCCTTTCTTCAACCCAAGTGCATATGTACAAAAACATGCATTTGGTTGATTATCACAATGAACTATTACAAGAGATGACTGTAACTCGGATTCTCTTAGCTCTCTCTCAAGCTCACTCTAAAGTGAGAAGTGGAAGTCCCAATACCCAGCCTTGGGCGGGTATTTATAGACCCAAGAATGGACAGCCTAGCTTCTTCAAGAAGCCTCTAGACTGGCCGGATATTCTAGGAATATCCAATGTGTATACAAGGGAAGTAAACTCATGTGATGAGGTCTCCAGAGGAGGGGTGCGCGCACCTACGGGGTGGAGCGTGCACCGCTCATGTCATGATCGTAACCGAGTAAAAGATAAAGTTACAGTCGTTCATGGCGGTCATTAGAAAGTTGCTTTCAACCAATCGTGACGGTAGCGTCTGCTAAGAACAAGCTGTGCTGCAATAAACAATACAACAAGACTTTTTGGGTCAAGAGGTAACAATGAGAAAACTCTTTATATATATATAGATATATACACACATGCATATGCACACACACACACATATATATATATAATTAATGGTTGATCTTAAAAGTGAAAAAGCATAATTATACATATACCTTGTTTTAGGTATACTTCATTTACATGTACACTTTTTGTTTTCGAGCTCAACTATTGATTTATTAAGATGAATGATTAAGATTTTCAAGAATGAACATTTATATAAAGTTACAAGCGCGTGCACACACACACACACACACACACACACACATATATATATATATATATATATATAGAGAGAGAGAGAGAGAGAGAGAGAGAGAGAGAGAGAGAGAGATTGCATGGTTATACTAGCATGCTTAGTACTACCATGTTACCATATCCTGATATATCTCAACCATGTTCATATTGGGAGATAAAAGCAAAAATTACATGTTTACTTTTTGCAAATGCAAACATATAATTTTTGCCTTTTAAATTCAAATCTTACACATCCATCTCCTGAAATAGATGGTTGAATTTTGTGTGCTAGCATATACCAAGCTTTCTCTCTCTCTCTCTCTCTCTCTCTATATATATATATATATATATATATATATATATATATATATGTGTGTGTGTGTGTGTGTGTGTGTGTGTGTGTGTGATTATATAAAGGTAGTAATGCAAGAGTGAAGCTTGTTGTTTATTTGGTGTTGCTACTCGAGCATGAACGTTGGAAAATATGATGAGTCATTTTTTGTCAATGCACGTAGCTTCGGCTTTTCATCTAGTAAATAATTATAGTTATAGTTTTTGTATGGTGTGCATGGTGCTTTATATGTTTACAACTTATTCTGCAAAATTTTCCAAGTTGGCTCATCGATCATGTGATTGATTATACACTGTGGCATGTTGAACATAGTGAAGACTTCTGCTGAACCAGACTGGCACTATTGATGTGTTTTGATTATTCACTCTTGAGAACTCATTATATTGGTTTGGTTCCAGGTTGAGCTTAAAGCCAACCAAATCTGACCATGAACACCCCTAATAACAGCCACACATTTTCGATGCATGGCATGTAGGTCCGACATGGCTACGAGAACTCGATCTCCCACTGGATGTGCTCGACGAGTCGAAATGAGGCTGAGAGGTGTATTATCATCACATTTATATAAAAAATTATACATTTGTAAATTGAGAGAATTCATTCATATGCGCTCTTGGCCTTGTTCGAGCTGAATCAAGTGGCAATATTTTCTTTCTAATGTAAATTTGATTGGTTCTTACTTAGGATTAGCCATAATCAACCTTACCCATGTCAGGTTTGGTTTAAACATTTGATTCTAAAATTTTGTAGTTTAATCTTTTCAATTAGCTTTTGAATATGTTCAGCCCGATACTATGTTTTCTTAAACCATATGCTAACAACATTAGCAACAGAGAGCATTTTCGAAGAAAGTAACACTAGTTGAGCTCGTGCTCAAGCTTGAAAATTGTGAGTTTAACGAGTCGAGTTCAACTAAGCTTGAAAGTAACATAAACCAAACTTGAGCTTGAAGGTTGAAGCTCAGTCGAGTTCAACTCATGTACTGTTTGGTATTTTAAAAGAGCAAAGTTGAAATTGCCCGTACTCGAGCTTGACTTGGCTCAACATCTATGTTGGGTTTTCGTGCTGGTTTTGTATTGCCAGCAACTTGAGTGATTTTGATCATGTTTGTGTTTCTGTCAACATGAGGTCAACCCGAACACACCCAAGTTTTTGAGGTTTGCTCGTGTTGGATTCTTCTTTTGTGCATTATATTGCCAGCCCCACTTTTGAATAGTATTTAAGAAACAATGGGGACATTAGGCACCCAATTGCTTTCTGGAGATGCAACCAAGCTCAGCTCCCATATACTAGGATCATGATCGAGCCGAGTCAAGTTCGAGTATGGGCAAGCTCTTGAGTATGGGCAAAGCTCAAATTGGCTCATTTAATAAAATATGTAGCTGGTACTTGTGCTCGAACTTGACTAAGCTTTAACCATGAAGTTTGGTTTCAAGCTGACTCGAGCTCATACCCTTCGAGCTCGAGCTTGATGCCCCGATCCGAGCTCGGAATTTCCAGTGAGACCTTGATGCCCCACTGCGATTGGAGATGTTGGCAAAATGGAACATTTGCCGTGTCCTTGCATTTCAACACCTACCAATTAATATCTTAGGCATCGAAATATCAATAAATGAAATGACGTTACACTATGAAATCCTTTATACATGAAGAATGTATAAAATGAGACGGTTCTGCCAAATGAGCCCATGGACATTCGGGTCATTTTCCAAATTCAGTTTCTAGGCCGTTAATTGACCGTTAGATCTTCCGTTGGCGATCTGCCTCATCTTCTCACATACCTTCTCGAGCTCGTTGTATCCTTCTGCAGATTTAACTGCAAACTCTGTAACGGCGTCAACTACCGATGATAAACCACTGCACACCACGTCAACGGCAGTTTCTGTCGTCCGCTCTGTTAACTGTCGTTGCCGCTCTCGCTCTTGCTCCAACTGTTTTCTGAGTTCCTCTGCCCATTCTTGCTCCGGAACTGCACCTGACTCTGACACCAGTTCGGCATCTGGCCGGTCCAGCAAGTAACTCGCCATTTGCAATTTGTTCTCTAGATTCTTCACAACTTGATCTGACCTATGGCTTTGTTTCAAGTTCTCGCATTGTTGGTCGCAGAAAGCTCGAATGTTTGTCAAAAAACTCCTCAGCATGTCGATAACCAGAGTTTCCGGCGACCCGTCAAACATGGAGGCCCAGCGAGCTGTGATTGAGACAATTGGTGGTGCACCGATTCGTTGTGGCGACTCTGGCAGCTTGAATGAGTCATCAATCTGGAGGCGCAGGCAATTTAGAACCCATCCAACCAGAGCACGGACGTAAGCGCGTTGAGCCTCGACCCAGTTAGTGAATGCAGTGCGCCAGTTTACGAGCTCGGCTTCAAGCTTGGCAGTGGCACGCTGATGAAATTCGACCGGGATGCTCGGAGGAACCCACGGGATCAGAGTGTGCTGAGTGGCTTCTAGCATGATCTGTTTCTGGGCTTGGTGACATTCTGCCATTCCCCTCCACATCCTTGCCAACCTGTTTGCATTCACATTAACATATTTTGAGTTTAACCAAGAAGCTAGAACCTTGAATACGTCTGCTGTTCAACTAAATCCACAAGAAAGACACTAAAAACATTTCTCTCTTAATAACTCTAACAATCCAGGTTAGGGAAGCATGTATCTGAGCTATCAAGGGTAAAATACTGAGACTCGGACTCATCAAAAGGTGGGCGTGACAATTTATGGAAGAAAAAATCGCAGTATATGAGCTAGCTCAAGAACAAATATAATCAATCATATATATTTGCAGTAAATGCAGTCTTCACCAGGATGATGTGAAGATCCTTTACTGACCAATTCTGAAAGGAACCACAGCTCTGTCAAGTACAAAGATACCAAGAAAGCAAATCCGTCACATTGGAAGAGAAACCGATTAAGAATATGCATGCATTTAGAAGTTATTTATTCATCTGCGCACCTTCTGAACAAAGAAATATCAATGTCATCTGGTATCACATGCAAAGAAAGAGAAATTTTTAGCACCTCAGAACTCACGGTCGTGTTCCATGCTCAATGGGTCAACACGAGGTTGATTGTGGACTGTTTCGTAGATTCATGGTGCAACATGAAGTGTCCTCTCATCTAGATCGTTGTTCCCTCACAACCGACTGTTTCCAGGCTTAACCCCAAACTGGTCCACTAGTACTGAATTCTTTTGCCTTACCGCTACAACAGATTTCCCCGTATAATGCATTCAACCCCATAGCAAACTTAGTGTTGTCCGATAACAATCATCAAAAGCTACTTAGCGGAGTCCATGATAGTGTACTGATTACAGAAAGTTCATGTAAACACTGTTGTTCAGCAATCTCTACAAATCAAAGGGAACATGAATAAGAAGCAGAAACGTTGCAGATACTCTCGACCCAAACGACCAAATCTTTACAGGTATTGATGCAAAGTGGTTAACCTTTCCTCCAGACTTTGCAGCTATTCAATCAATTGTGAATAGACCAAAGCTATGGATCAACATTAAAGTGATTATAGCTTTTCTCCACACCTTTTCTCCACAATTTGCATTACCAAAATAGGAAGTTAAAACAGCAGTATATTCACTCAGATCACATTTAGATTTAGGTGTTCAAATAAATGCATAATGAGCTTGTTTGAAGTCTAGATCGTCCAACGACAAACAGGAGGGCTATGAATCTGAGCAACATTTGCATGGCAAATGAGATAAATTGTACTGAAAATTGAACTTATATTTTCCGATTCCATATGAATTCATGTCAAACCTAATGAACAAATCACATTGATTGGCTGAAAATATGTGATAACCAATGCAGAAATCACATTTATTGGCTGAAAACATGTGATAACCAATGCAGAAATCACATTTATTGATTCAAAATACGCAATACCCTATCCATCCAAGTAACTTAGCTCCTATTTGCAGCCATCTTCTTTCCCCGCAAGAGGAAAGTGGCAGTAACTCTGTTGCTGGACAAAATGCCCACTTATATGAGTCAAATAATCAAGTAGGATAAACATAAGACTGGAGTCATACCCTTGAATTAACTCCATTAGTTGTGGTTGGAGTTCTTCATCCCTCAAAGCCTCGATCCGTCTCGACACATACTCAACTGACTGCAAGGAAACTCTGATGCGATTGCGGAGATCTCTGATTGTGAGTCTGGTTTTATCGACCATAGATGGGTCATCTCCTTTTAAATCATGTTCTTTGAATTGTTTGCACTTTTTCTCATACGTTATACGGATCCGCTCCCCAGCCTATTATAGAAACAAAGAAAAAACAAAATTATGCACAGGAACGTTAAGGTTGCTAAATGTCTGATATTTACTATGCTTCAGTTACTGACTGCCTTTTCTTTTACTTTCTGTGATTTTCTCACTTATAGTTCTAGTGGCTTTCACTATCTAAATTCTCCACTTACATTAGAGGACTGTTAAACCCTCCAAAATGCATCAAAATTTTGAAAGGGATGACTATAATTGGATTAAAAAGTTTTCATGTGTACCCACTGTAAATGTGTCTGAATTAACCAACTGAAGAAACTAAAGGTACCTTTACTTCCTCGTAAAGTTTTTTCTCCCATGCATACAATCTGTCCAATGTTGATCGGTGACTTCCAGAGAGCATACAATGTTCCTCAGGAAAAGTACTAATACTGTCCCAATCATCATCCCTGGAAGTTGAAGAAGCTTGGAATGTTCTTGATGATGATGAGTGAGATGATGCAGAGCGAATCAAAGCAATTGGGTTCAAAATTTTAACAGCTGGACAATGCCAAATTCACAAAAGGAAAACATGGTGCCCTTAGTACAAAAAAAAAAAGACACTAAAACGATACTAAATTGCATCAATTGATACAATGCATGTCAATGCTATAGTTTTATAGTGCAAAAAAATACAAAGAAAACTAGAAACAAACTGCAAAAGAGACAAGGAAGATTCCATGCCCTCTGAAGATTTCACAACCAGTTAGCTTACACAGATGCAAATAACAAAGGCAACCCAGGAACCCATATGACAACTATAATGGTACTTAAGAAGATCATGCACAACACTAGAACATGGCCTACTCAAAGAATACAAAGTTATATTGGGACATGCATTTCTATATTTTCTGATGCAAATGAAGGTGTAGGTCATGCTTGAGGAAAATGCTCTAGCATGAGAAGATACGAGCATCGTTTATCTAAGAAACTTAAAGCATCACAGACAAATTTTATGCAATGTCTTGGAAGCTTACAGTGTTTTGGAGGGTACTATGTAGTATAAATGCTGCTTTGTATCAAAACGGACCAACACTATGATACTACAGTGAAACACAAGATGGAAGAAAGAAAAGTTGGTTTACATGAACAAGCCTAGAATCACCTCAAAGTTTACGTTTGTCATGTCATTATCTAAAACATGCAACTGGTTAGTTCTAGTTTCCCAGATAGGAATTTTTCACTTTCCTAGAAATGGAGGACATGATAAAAATGATGTATTGAACTGAAATTCTAGGTATTACTTTTAAAACTTGCAATTGGTTAGCCTTAAATGTCCCAAATAACAAGTTATCCCTTGCCAAGATTACGCCGGTGTGGCCAACTACAAGAAACAAGCCAGATTTTCAAGTGAGTTTGATTCAGTAATAATAATGATACTCATGAATTTGAAACTAGTAGTCATCAGATCAGCCATCACCAAATGTCAATAGCTCATTGTACCTGTTAGGTCATTTGAAGCAGTGGACTGATGTGCTTTATTTGTTTCGAGCATAATGGAGACCTCGTTTGCATAGTCACATGCAATCATGAACTGATTCTCTATATTCTTAATGATCTCAGAGAAATTTGGAGGACCATGATTAAAGTAAACCACAGTTTCAGTCTTAGTTGGATCCTGTGAGCTGGTGACCCCGTGTTCCATTGAATTTCGTAATTCTGACACTTCAATCTTACTCTGCTTAGCATCATCATTGCCAAATTCAAACACAATATCATCCATGGTTACTGAAATTTTCTCCGAAGGTTCAGCTGATGATGAGACTGCATTTGCACGACTTTCATCACGATGTGGTGGTTCACTTGTCAAGTCCTCTTTTGGTACTTCCTCGTTTCTACTCTCATCAGTTTCATCTTCCAAATCAGGAATCCCTTCTTCTTCTCGAACTTTTTTCAGACCTCTGATCTCATCATCAGTTGTTCTAGAGGGGCTGCATTGTGAAGGATACATGTAGGAAGAGTCCAGAGAAGAAAAAGGGTTCCAAAAGAAGTCCCACTGAGAAGCGCGAGGTGGAGATGGTGGAGGTGGGCCTGGTTTGCTGTATGGTGATCCAAAGAATGTCGAGTACAGAGGATATTGAGTGTTAAAGAAATCGTCGCCTCCGTGTTGATGGTGTAATGGAGAATATGATCCAACCTTGAAGACCTCTGGTGATGGTGGTGCTCCCATGGAAACTGATGATGAACTCACGGATGTTTTCAAGTAGTCAGTTTCATGCTTAAAGAAACCATCACCTTCGTGTTCATAGTGGAAAGGGGAATATGATTCAACCTTGAAGATTTCTGGTGATTGTGGCCTTTCCTCTACGAAAACTGGTGAACTCGTACTTGCTTTCAAATAGCTTCTAACAGTCGCATGCTTAAAGAAACTGTCGCCTCCTTGTTGGCAGTGTAACGGAGAATGTGATTCAATCTTGGAGACCTCTGGTGATTGTGGTTTTTCTTCTACGATAACCGAAGAATACAAACCTGATTTCAAGTAGTTTATAACGGATTCTTGCTTAGCAGGGCTTTGCGATAAGGGTTTCAAATTCAATGTGATAGTTTCGGGCCCAGTTTTTGTGGGTGTCAAATGGAACATGAATCCACCATGGCTTATCTCTCCCTCGGAAAACTCATGAAGAGCAACTGAAACACGTTTGAGAGCTTGTATATAGGAGACATGTCCTGTGGCAAACAGATTCCTCTCCTGTATTGCTTGCTTGATAAAATTCTTCCTTTCGCTGCAGATTCTCACAACCTCCTCATCATCCAGCTTCGAATTAGAGCATCCCATCTCCTTTTTAACCTATGAATTTGTCAAACTTGACTCAAAACGGGATCCCTCTACACAAAACAGATGCCACTGCATGAATTTCATGTGGTTCTCTTCAGCTGTTTCATGTCAACATAATTTTTTGAGCTCCAATGGGTAAATTCTGAAAAGAACAGCAATATTAATTACTAGACACAAAAGAGAAACTAACATAAGATTTATGTTGTCCCCCAGTCATGCCACCCACGAAATAGAATAAATTATTCAAACATAGCAAAACTGCATGAACATTTATATTTATACTCCTCCAGACACTAAGATTGCCAATCGAATGAAATGCCAGAAGGGCGCACAGGAAAAGTTAAGAATCCCAAGTTTAGAATAACAGTTCTTGCGAAGGAATTCCTTACCACAGAGGGAAAGAGAGGGCCAAGTAAATATCAGAGAGAAGAAAAGGTTTTCCTTGGAATAGAAGGCAGCTGGAGAACCTCCCCTCAGTATTACTTCCTAAAAGAAACCAAATCAAAATAAGTTCCAACATGCAGACTTACAAAAGTTCTAAATATTTTCACTAGTGAAGAGTATCTAACAAGAGAAATAAAACTGAAGCCTAAATGAGTAAAGCCTTTTAAGATCAAAGAAAATGTTCAAATTGCTGGATCAAACACACAGAACCCCTCCCTATGGTAAAAACCAATGAGCAGAAAACCACCATTTGCCAGATCAATGGAATTCTCCCAGCACCCTTATCAACCCCATTTACAACAGCAATAATTGCCCTTTAACTAATTGGTGGCCAACAAAAGACCATTTTACTTCTTTAACATTCTAAATACCACGAGACGTCTGGGGCGAAAAAAGTAAAGACCGGATTATCCGGATTTAATAATGAACTAAAAGCCTTTGAAATATAGAAGATAAACAGTAAAATAATAGAGGATTGCCATAATTACAAAACTTAGGATTACGATAACATAAAAGAACGGTCAAAGAAATTATCGTCAAAACTTTGAAACGAGAAAAGCAGTGTTGTGTTTTTCTAGGAAAGGTTGGTAGCCGCAGCCTTTCCGTAGCACATACTGCTGCTTTTGCATCCAAACTTTAATCACGATTGGGTTCAAAACTTCGAATTGAAAGATACCACCAATTGAAGTTGGAACGCTCGCCGATAGCAGATAATCGGGCGAATAATGAATGCACAGGAAAAATGCAGCAGACAGGTCAAAACGAGAACGGGGAAGCGGGGGGTAGAGAGAGGGAGTATGATAACGATCAGCAGCAGCAGAAGAAAAGCAGCAAAATCAGGTGTGCAAGGAATGACTCTGAAGCTTGTAAAATAACAAGAAAAATTCAAAAGTACAGGTTAGAATCAAAGTTCCAAAATGTAATCCGATAACATCGACATCGTACACAAATGAATAGCCTACCTCTGAGAAAAGGTGATCGCAGAGGTTACTGTTTCTGCTGATCGCAGAGGTTACTGTTTCTGCTGATCGCAGAGAGAGAGGGAGAGAGACCTGGCGTTATTCGGAGAGGGAAGGAAGAGTACTTTTGTGTGTGCAACGGTCGAGTTACAAAGATGGAAGTATGTGCAGCAGCACAGAGAGAGAGAGAGAGAGAGAGAGAGAGAGAGAGAGAACAAAGACGGAATATAATCAATATATACACGGTGAGGGGGAGGAAGGAAGTCAGGAACGAATGAGACCTAAGACCACGAAACTTTCTCTTTCTATATTCCTTCCATTTCCAAAAGAATGTAAAGGTTTCAATTAAACACAAGGAAAAGAAAAAGAAACAAGGAAAGAGGAACGAGAAAATGAAGGCGACCGCCAACCCCGAGAGAGGAGATGATATCACCGCCCCGTGATTCTTTCCAACGTCGAAAAATTCCCGTTGCAATTTTTAAATGATCGAAGTACTGCATTGAAAACCCCCCAGGCCAGATGTGCTTGCCCCAGGAATCGAACTCATGACCCACATCGTGTGGGTCGAGCGCCCTGTCAGTAAGCTAACGAGAGGCTGACACGGTTCCGAATCGGTCCGACGATTCCAATCAAAATCTGAATTGAAACTGATTAAAGTAGACCCAAGACAAGAACCACTCGATTTGGTTCAGGTTCTACCTTTCATAGAATCGATAGTTTTGCACCACAGGTTCCATATTTTTCTATTCTTTTTATTTCAAAAATTATAATGATTCTTTTTGCTGCAATCGGCTTGTAACTCAAACCGGAATTAGAACTGACCTGATCTTAATTCAGTTCCGATTCTTGGTTCCAGGAAAACCCGAATCAGCCGTCGTGCACCCTTGAGGAGTCTGGGTGACTCTTAGTGGAAAATTGTTTCTCTTTTTCTTAAAGATCAAGTCAAATTTTTAAGTCTCCTGATCTTCTATCAATAAAGCTTTTGACATGTAATTATACATCAATGCCTACCCAATCAGCTAGTTGGGTTTAGCATGGTTTTCTAGCATACATGTATGTATATAGAAGTTCTACATACTCGACTAAATGAGCAAGTATGAACAATTTAAGCAAAGTATGGCTTGTGCATATTCAACTTGCACGAGCTAGCTCGTACTGAACTTCTTTCGAATGATCCAAAACGAGACAAACAACAAGAGTCAACTGACCCTGCGAAGGGTCAAGGGGATGATGGGAGGTCCATGAATGAGAGCGGTGTGTTTTGGTTGAGAGGCTGGTCATGGGTCAGGTTCGGGTAGGGTGACTTCCTTCTCTAGTCAAGATCAAGTGGAAACAGACCTGGTTCATTCTTGCGGTCAATTTGGACAACGGTGTCCTGAATTGGTCGAGTTTGGGTCGATCCATGCCAACCTGCCCGACATACCGTAACAATATATATATATATATATATATATATATAGTTGCTACTAAAGAAATTGACCGTGTAGCCATAACAGCCAAATATAACACAACTGTCAAATTGCATATACAGTTGCTACTAAAGAAATACAATTCCTTCAAAATGAAAGGAGACAATGTAATAGAACATGTAAACCATATGTTGGTAATGGCTAGGGACCTAACTGTGGCAAAGTCAGTCATCCCGAAACCGATGCAGATATCAATTATCCTAAACAGTCTTCTCCCGTCATGAAACATGGTCATCACTGCCCTCAGATTAGGGTCAGAAATTAATCTTTCTGAATTGCCTCTGAAACTAGGAATAGAGCAAGAACAAATGAGCAAAAACAAGAAAGAAAAATTTCTAGTGGTATAAGATGAGATAGGGTCTAGCTCCAAACCCAACCAAAAGAGAAATAAACCAAACAAAAGGTTTGGCAAGAACAACAAAAAGGGCGGTCAATTTTTGAAGAAAACGCAGGAAAACGCTTCTCGGGGTAAGTATTTCAGCTGTGGAAAGATCGATACAATAAGAGAGATTGCCGCAATAGGAAAGGTAGAGGAAACAACCTACAATGCGGACAATCAGAGACGTAGGACATAATCTGCATAATATCCGAATGTCTTTATATGGATAACCCAGTGATTGGTTGGAGGATTGACTCGAGCTACCAAACATATCTCGAAGACAAAGGAAGGGGCAATAGATATAAAGAAATACAAACCAGGAGAATATCGGGTATACATGGGCAACAACACTTTCTGAGATGTTTTGGGTACTAGGTCCATTAGAAAAATAAATTAATTTCTGCCTTTGTAAACATCGGGTGTACATGTACAAGGCAAACTGGTTGTACTGACTGATTAATTAATTGTGACATTGTAAACACCCAAATTTTTTTTCAAAAATGTGAACTTTTATAATTTCTGTCTTTTTTTAGAAAAATTACAGGTTTGGGTCTTTTAAGGGTTTTCAAATAAAGATACCTTAAACGAACTAATTTCTGCACCGAAATTTCATAGCAACCTCAAAAAAAGGGTACACGGCACCCCTCTCAAAAAAATCCAATTTTGACAAAGAGCCAAAAAAATGACTGCTTTGCCCTTAAGTCCAAATTGGTAGGATTCCACTTTTTCAAATGATTGCCTTCAAAGAAAAAATGGTTTCAAATAAGTTTTTAAAGAAACAAATGAAAATGAGACATTGGGAACTAAACCCAAAAATGTTTGCGAAATGTCAAATCTACAAAATCTTATGAAATTCAAAAACAAATCAAATCCAAACAAAACCTTAAAAACTCGTCCGATCGAAGATAGTCTTACTCCAACACCCTACACCCAAGGGTTAAAGTTGTTCAAGACTCTATACCATCGAAAGGGTTAAAGTGATCCAACACCCTACACCCAAAAAAGAGTTAAAGTAATTGAATTATTTACAATTAGCCTCTCTCTCTCTCTCTCTCTCTCTATATATATATATATAGAGAGAGAGAGAGAGAGAGAGAGGCTAGCTGTAAATAAAAAAGGTCTTGCGGTGTAGAATTGTGAATTGAATGGTTGAGGTGAAAGAACAAGAAACATTTAAATCACATGCATTAAATATGTATAAATGTATAATGATATTTTTTTAATTCAAATCTCTATTATTATTCATGCCAATCAAACGGTAGATATGTTTTAAGTATGATTATTTATTAAAAAATATTGTGTATTTAGACCTACCTCTCTATATATTTAAACATAGGAACCCAAAAAAGAAGGAAAATTTAAATAAAAATTCAAGAAACAAAAGAAGTAATCTTAATATAAATAAACCAGAAAAATGAAGAACTAGACATATATATATATATATATTAGATGTAGACAAAACTGTAATAAAAATACACAAGTGCACACACACACACACACACATATATATACATTAAACCCATAAAAGTGAAAGAAAATTAAGAAAAACCTTGAACAAACAAAAAAATTAATAAAATGGATATTAATATAAAGAAACCAGAAAACAATTAACTAAACACACACACACACATATACACACACACACACACACACATATATATATATATATATATATATATATATATGTGTGTGTGTGTGTGTGTGTGTGTGTCAATTTATGTATTTATAAATATTGAATGTAGACCCTACTCAATTGTCGCCGGGTTCCTTTGGTGGGCTCGGACCTGAGCAGGTTTTGCATCATACGAACCCGGGCACGGTTCGGGTCGGGCCTGAAATCGCTACCCTATCTGGCAGTACTGGAAGCCCAAATATTATACGCGGTGATCCATTAAATGGATTTAACTTAATTGAGCATGGAACATGTGAAAGGAATTTGGGAAAAGCAAAAGGCAGTCGGCAAAAGGAAAAGACGAATCCGCTGCATAAAGCTTCAAAGTTGTGTGCCTTACGCGTGAAGTTGGCATTTTCATTATTTTACTCGTTCTGCCCTTCAAGGATTTCCCTTTTCGCTCACCAATTTCTGGCTGTTTGACTGGTAGAACATTGGACAGACAGACAGATCGCCACTGTCCTGGACCTATTTTCGCAATATAACATTTGAATTCTTTCTTTTCACAAGAAAATTGTAGAGCGTGCATTGAGAACCCGATAAAAGACAACCCAAAAAGTCTGTTTCCGTGTTACTGTTGACACTCTAAGAACGGGGGAAAAGAAAAAGAAGAGTTGGGTGTATGTTTCGGTTTGACCTATTTTTATGAATGACATTACATGAACACACAACAGGTAATAAGGTGGTTTCCCGCTAAAGAATTGGCAGATTGATGGGTATCAGGTTGTCATTATCGGGCTTGTTTCTGCTGCCCAAAGTAAAGAGGTGGGGGCCGTGGGGCATATTTTCTGATAAACAGGATAAGGATATCTATACAGTATGATGCACTGAGGGTGTTAGCCCACCCGGCCGGGCTCTTGACTTCTGTGTTGTAGACTGTAAGTTCAAATCCTGGGCGTGCATTTCATGCTTCAGCATTTTATTATAAAAAAGAAAGAAAGAAAGAAAGAGGATATGAATATTGTTAGCCTTCTCCTTTTTGTGTATGCATATATAAAGAGAGAAAGAATAGTATATGCTTAAACCTTCTCAAAGATCTCAATAGGTCAATCTTTAAGATCAATAAGAGATTTTTTTGTCAAAGATCTCAATAGTTCAATCTTTAAAATCAATAAGAGAGTCAAAAAGCATATTCATTGTGAGGGTAAAAGTATCAATATATCCTTTTGTTTTTGAGATTCGAGTTTATATTTAAAAGCATGTTTAAGATATGTGCATGAACTACACACTCCACTTCATATATACATATATAACTGTATATTTTAACAGTTTTATCTGCAAGAAATTACCAACAAATTTTGAGATGTAAGGCCAGGGCTTTTAAACCGATTTTTAATTAACTCTCCCTCAAATTCTCAAATTTGTCTTCCCTCCTTTTTTCCTCCCGCGTTCTCTCTCTCTCTCTCTCACTCTGATTCCTGTGAGATCATCACCAACAATAGATCCATTGTAACCGGTATGTTCTCTCTCTATGATTCTTGCGAGACTATTGGCATCGTTGGGTTCTGCTTATTGAGGTTACAGATAGAGCCGTTGAACGGTAAGGACTGTGGTTTTTGGTGTGGAGTTGCCGGTCACTTTCTTCGATACCCGGTTGCTTGTTATTGGAGGATCATACATGTGTCGACTGAGTTGTAAGAATTACTGAACTTCTACTTTTGTGTATTTAATTCCTTTCCATGCCAAGCTCCTGTCATATTTATGTTGGTATAATATGTTTTCGACTAGATATTCATGATATTCACGTTTAAGCTTTCCATTGATATTTAACTCATCAGTTACAATGATTTTGTAGGTGGCAAAGTGCATTGAGATTGGACTTCCTGCAATTATTATTCTGCTACTGTTTTCATAGGTAACTGTAATGCTGCTTGTAAGTTCTAAATACTCTCGAGGATTTTCCTCTCCTTGAAAGTTTTGAAGCTCTTTCCTTCCGCTTTATAAGTTTGTATCCATTTGTTTATTACAGCTTGTAATGTCTCACATTGGTGAAAACTTCTTTGTGGTACATACTTCATATGCTAAAGTCGGAAAGACCAGTTCTCGATACGTTTGTTGTTTTATTTACAGTTGCCATTGTGTGGATTCATACTCACCTCCTCACAGTTGTGGGCGCTTATAAGCATTCATCCTCGTAGCCATATCATGTATTGTATTAGACACCACCTCCTAAATTTGCTTTTTTGATATCATATACCGTTAATTACGTCCAAAGAATTATAGATATGGGTCAAGGTTCATCAGTCACCAGTGTTACAAGATAAACATAAAAATCGTGATTTCAATTGAAATGGATGCAAATGCTCACTTTATAAATGAATATGATAATAAGATGAATGTTGAACTTAATGAAATTAAGAACAAGTAGTGAGGAAGAAAATATGTATCGTGATGATATCCATGAAATGTAAGAAAAGAGTAAAAGTCCACCACTTACAACCCCAATAGAGCACATACAAAAGGAATGAATAGTAGAAATACAAACTTCTATACTCCCACTAGACTATATACTCTCTATTAGCATAAAATTTGGAAGTTACAAGGATGCATATAATTTTTATAATTTATATGTTACGTATGACGGAATTGAAATATGAAAGCATATTTCGAAAAAGAAGAGAGATGTCCTATATGTGACCCTTCGACTGCGAACTGAACTATGGTTGTGTAACCAGGCTCCTACGTGAAAACGCCTTGGCAACTCTATCAATAAACTCTCTTATGAGGGAAGAGTCCCGCATCTGAGTTGTAAGCGTGTCGCGGGCCACGCATCGTTATTTGCTATCAATACAATCTGTTTTCTTATTTATTCTCAAGTATCCTTGTTATCTCCAAACGACCCTCCCCTATCATCAGTCTTAAGCTTCCGCTGAACCTTTGTAACCTTGGTGAAAGGCTTGCTAGGTTGTGCGCAGCCTAGTGCCGGTCACGCGTTCCACGCCGTGATTCTAGCGTCGGGGCATGACAACTTTGGTATCCGAGCGATTCTGATTTGGAGAATTACGAGTGAGTGCGGGACACACCCCCTCCGTATTGATAGCAAATAGGTAACTCTTTCGTCAACGAAAGCCCCACGTTAACTCATGACCACTGACACTGAGATGGCCGGTGACCCCATTCATCATAGAAAAGGGAAGACAAAGGTTGTACCAGTGGCCAACCCTGCCGAGTCTACGTCAGGTATCGTGCCTAACATGGATGCTAGACTTAGCAGACTTGAGAGGCTGATATCAACACTAGACACTGCTATTGCACGTGCTACCGAAGGTTTCGATCGGTTGACGGGAGAGATCCACTCGGGCGCGTGGAAGTTTGGGAGAACAACCACGAGCTTTCACTGGAATGATTTGAATGCATGGAAAAGCACCTCTATCAGACGGAAACTGCGTTGCTGACCCGGATGCTGAAACTGGAGGAAATGGTTGTTGCGGCACCCATGGAGAGACATTCTTTGGAGGACTCTCAAGCGGAAATGCTAACTCGACTAGAGGGAGTTGAGAGACGGTTGACTAATGGCAGTAGCCAAGGACTTAGCGGGGGAGCGGAGCGACCCCGATGCGTCAAGGTTCGAGAACCTAAGCTCTTTGTTGGGGGTGTGACGTGCTGGTGCTGGAAAATTTCTTGTATCAAATGGAGTTGTATCTGAAAGCTAGCGAGTATGAGGATGATGAACTCAAGCTAGCCGCAATTGCCATGTTCCTGGAAGATGACATCATGTTGTGGTGGCGCTGCATGCTGGATGACGTTGTAGAGGGACAGTATCACATTCGTACTTGAGACGAATTCAAACGGGGTATTTAGGATCACTTCCTTCCACACAATAATGAAGTCGTTGCAAAAAGAAAGCTCGACATGCTGAAACACTCTGGACCCATTCAGAATTACATAAAGGAATATTAGACGTTGATGCTGAGCATCCGGATCATGACACCGGAAGACAGGCTCTTTAAGTTTCTAAACGGTTTGCAACTTTGGGTGGAGTAAGAGTTGAATCGAGTTAACCCCAGGACGCTCTCAGAAGCTATCACGGTGGCAAAACGGCTTACTGATAACCGCCGAAGAGATGATGGCAAGAAATCCTCCTCCAAGAGAGACAATGGAAAGGAGAATGATAAGTCAGAAGACCGTCGAGTCAAACAAGGTAATGGTTTGGCCGGGACTTTCGACAACCGCAAAGATAAAGACAAGAACGACAAGCACAAGAAAGGGAAAAAAGGAAAAGAAACCTTGAAAAATGAATGCTGGTATTGTGGCGGACCACATTACTCTGTGGAATGCCAACATAAGAAGGATGACTTTGCGCGTGCCAACAACACCGTGCAAAGAATGAAGCCCCTTGTAGAAGAACCGCGGATGGGAGTGCTTCAATTGTTGAACACTGTTGGATTTGACAGCCAAGCCTCCTCTTCTACGTCGTGCAAGGGATTGATGTTCTTGGACATGACGCTAAACGGTAAAGCCACCACGACCCTAGCAGACTGCGGTGCTTCACACAATTTCATACGCCCTGAAGAGGCAAGACGTTTGGGGTTGCGAGTAGTGCCAGGGGATTGTCGGATCAAAGCTGTAAATTCAGAAGTTAAGCCCATTGAGGGTGAAGCCATCAACGTTCCGATCAAGCTAGGAAGTTGGACAGGTGTCACCAACTTCACTGTGAGCCCCATGGACGATTATAAAGTTATTCTACACTAGAATTTCTGCACGAAAGTAAATGGGAGCTTCGCCCCCACTGCAATACCTTAGTTATCGTGGATAGCCCAACCCCCTGCATCATTCAACTCAAGTCGATTGGCGATGAACATATGTGTGTGTGCTCAGCCCTGCAATTGAAGAAAGGCATAAAGTAGTGTGAAGATAAGTTCCTGGTGTCTTTGTGGGAAATAGAGCAGGAGGCGCTCAACGAGGCGACGCCCCCTGAGATTGACAATGTACTAAATGAGTTCGTCGATGTCATGCCCAACGAACTCCCAAGGAAACTACCCCCTCGTCGAGAGGTAGATCATCAGATCGAGTTGGTGTTAGGTACCAAACCACCTGCTATGGTTCTGTATCGTATGGCCCCTTCAGAATTGAAAGAGTTGAGGAGACAATTGGATGATATACTGGCTCTAGGGATCATTCGATCCTCCAAAGCTCCTTTCGGTGCACCCGTGTTATTCCAATCAAAACATGACGGATCGAAGCGACTGTGTGTGAACTACCGCGCTCTTAATAAGGTGACGGTTAAGAACAAGTACTCGCTACCTCTTATAGCAGACTTGTTTGATCAATTAGGACAAGCGCAAGTATTTTCTAAGTTGGGCCTTCGATCGGGTTATTGGCAAGTGCGCATTGCGGATGGGGATGAGGCGAAGACGACTTGCGTCACACGGTATGGTGCCTACGAGTTTCTAGTCATGCCGTTTGGCTTGACAAACGCCCCTACGACCTTCTCAACCCTGATGAACAAGATATTCTACCCGTTCTTGGATAATTTCATGATGGTCTATTTGGACGACATTGTGGTATATAGTGTCTCTATGCCACAACATATCCATCACTTACAGACGGTATTCAAGATGCTACGTGATAATGAATTATATGTGAAATGGGAGAAATGCTTATTTGGCAAACCGGAGATTGATTTTCTAGGGCACGTTATTGGTAATGGAAAACTCCGGATGGATGCAAAAAAGATTAAAGCAATTGAGGAGTGGGATCCTCCAACAAATCTAACAGAACTTTGGTCGGTCCTCGGATTGACAAAATATTACAGACGTTTCATTGAGGGATACGCTGCCATAGCTTCGCCTCTCACGACCCTGTTGAAAAAGAGCCAATGTTGGGACGGGAATAAAAATTGTCAACATGTGCTTGATCAATTGAAGATGGCTGTGACGCGAGAACATGTTCTAAGATTTCCTGATCATTTGAAGCCTTTTGAAGTACAAACTGACGCCTCGGATTACGCCCTAGGTGGAGTGCTTATACAGGAGGGGCACCCCATCGCTTATGAAAGCCGCAAGCTGAAAGACGCAGAGAGAAGGTACCTTGTGCGCGACAAAGAGATGACTGTTGTAGTGCACTGCCTTCGCCTCTGGCGCCACTACCTACTGGGAAAACCATTCGTTGTGAAGACGGACAATGTTGCCACAAGTTATTTTCAGACTCAAAAGCGCCTGTCCGCTAAGCAGGCGAGGTGGCAACAATTTCTGGTTGAATTTGACATGACTATTGAGTATAAGCCAGGTAGGCTGAATTTCGTTGCTGATGCTTTGAGTCGAAAGCCAAACTTTCTCATTGTTATTCAAGAGGATGCTGGTGACAATGCCTATCACATTCGGAGCGATCTGTTGGACCGCATCCGCGCTGGGTTAGAGAGTGACGACATGGCGAAGCAATTGCAAGCACTAGTTGATGAAGGTAAAACTAGGCGCTTCTGGAAACAGGACGGATTATTACTGACTAAAGGCGGACGTATCTACGTACCTCGTAAAGATAATCTAAGAAGGGACATACTACGAGAATGCCACGACTCTCCGTGGGCAGGACATCCTGGAATGAAGCGCACGCTCGTTTTGGTGGAGCGAGCTTATTATTGGCCTCAGATGGGATTTGACGTCGAGACTTATGTGCAAACTTGTTTGATTTGTCAGCAGGACAAGGTTGATAACCAACATCCATCAGGTTTATTGGAGCCCTTACCGGTGCCTATGCGACTTTGGGAAAGTGTATCAATGGACTTTATTCTGAATCTACCGAAGTCCAATGGATGTCAATCTATCTTCATAGTGGTAGATAGATTCTCCAAGTATGGGGTGTTTATGGCAGCCCCCATAAACTGCACAACTGAGAAGACCGCAGAACTCTTCGTCAAAAATGTAGTTAGTATTGGGGACTACTAGCCAATATTATCAGTGATAGGGATGTCTGCTTTATAAGCAATTTCTGGAGAGAAATATTTCGTTTACTTTGTTCGGAATTATTCTTCTCAACTAGTTGTCATCCCCAAACAGATGGTCAAACAGAACAGATGAATGCCTTGCTTGAGGATTATCTAAGGCACTATGTGAGATCCAACAAAGAGGATTGGACGGAATGGCTTGATATTGCACAATTCTTATACAATTTGCATCGAAGTGAGTCTACTGGGAAAAGCCCCTTTGAGATGGCCACGGGACAATAGCAGCAGACACCGCACACCCTCGCGGCACAGTATGAAGGCAAGACCCCCATCGCACACACCTTCTGCGCCGATCTATAGGAGCAGCATGATATTGTCCACACTCTCCTTGTGAAGGCAGCGAAGCGTATGAAGAAGTGGGCGGACATTAAGAGGCGTGCTATCGAATTTGATGTCAGCGACCAAGTCCTTGTGAAGCTATACCCAAAGCAAACGCAAATTTTTTGCGGGCAGCATGACAGGCTGATCCGTAAGTACGATGGTCCCTATATTATAACAAAAAGGGTAGGAAACTGGGCGTACTGACTGGATATTCTAGACCACATCCGTACGCATCCTGTCTTCCATATGAGTAACCTAAAGGCTTATCATGCTGATATGGAAGATGCAGACCACAACCAACCAGTGTGGGCACCTGTGCCACTAAGGACTCCGGGAGCTAAGAAAGTGGAACACATCCTCGACCATATGGAAGATAAAAGAGGACACATCCTGTGCTATCTAGTCAAGTGGAAAGAATACGACGAAGCGGACGCGAGCTGGGAGAAGAAGCTAACCATACGCCAGTTTCCTAGACAGATGCGAGAGTACCATTTGCGTGTTGGGTTGCCGTAGACGTCAACGGTTTAAGCGGGGGAGAATGTAACCCTTTGACGGCGAACTGAACTATGATTATGTAACCAGGCCCCTACGTGGGAAAGCCCTGACAAGTCTATAAATAAACTCTCTTATGAGGGAAGAGTCACGCATCTGAGTTGTAAGCATGTCGCGGGTCATGCACCGTTATTTGCTATCAATACAATTTGCTTTCTTATTTATTCTTAAGTATCCTTGCTATCTAGTCTTAAGCTTCCGCTGAGCCTCTGTAACCTTGGTGAAAGGCTTGCTAGGTTGTGCACAGCCTAGCGCCAGTCACGCATTTCGCACCTTGGGTGATTCCAGCGCCGGGGCATGACATATATTAGGCACTACTCATGTGCAACAAGAAAGGGTTTAAAAAGCCAAATAAAGATGAATAATCATCAAGAATTATTACAAGTTACGATTGCAAAGTTAGACTAATTATCAAGATGTGTTTAAAGATAAAAAAAAGTGGATTGTTATATCACACCATATGGAGCACAACCATAAGTTGCATTTCCCATAAAAAAATACATGCAAAGGTCGACAAAATGGATATATTCACATAAAAGAGTGATAATCATGATGCAAATCAAGGTTAAGGGCTTCTGAAATAATGGATGTGATGTCATATGAGGTAGGTGGTATTCATAGTGAATCATTTAATGAAGAACATGTGTATACTTATCTTCAAAAACATAGACTTATTTGAGAAATGATTGTCAAATTTCATTAGCATACTTTGTAAAAAAGCAAATTGAAAATCCTAGCTTTTGTTATGTAATTCATACTAATGAGCATAGTTAAGTAACAAATTATTTCTTGGTGGATGTTATAGCTACATGTGATTTTTTGGTCCCAAAGAACCTCAACCCACGATATGATTTTCTTGAAAAGGAAAGATGAAAGAATTAGGAAATAAAACTCAAGAACATAATACTTCCTAACGCTTCTAGTGTGATGTGGGCCCATACTAGTTTTTCTTATCGAACAAGAAGAGTTGATCTCTCATGCTACCAAATTACTTGTTTTGAAGAAATCTGAATTCCTTTAGTTTCGTGCTTAGTGAGCCTCAAAACATTCGACATATCACAAAACTGATCATTTGGGTTCTTATGTAAGAGTATGGTTAGGCAGAGTGAGTTTTGGATTGGGTTCAACTTGGTGTGATTTAAAAAGGGGCATTTAGGTAAGGAGATCGAATTGGATCCAATCCAGGGGTTTGGGTCATGGACCATGGGATGAATTTGGAATTTAGCTTTGGTTGAAATCAATTGGATCCATCTTAAAATCATATTATAAGTAAAAAAGGATCCATTTTAAAATGGATTCGGTTTGGTTAAAAGGGGAAGTTTGATTTGGACTCAGTTAGGTATGCAAGATTTGGGTAACCAAGTTCTTCTGGATCTGGGTGTGATGGGATCCAATTCAAAGTTTCATAAGGATGGAGAGGATCTTTATCCGGATTACAAGGGAATGGATCAGGTCGGGTTGGTTTATATAGGATCTAAAGGAAATGGGATTCGCTTCTGGGTCGGATTTGTGTTAGCTCTAGAGAAAGTGTTAGATATGGGTGTGCGTATATTTCAAATTATTTCCATTGAAAGTGTTAGCTCAATGGCAGGACACTCTACCGTCGTTGTTATTGGTGAGAAGTTCGACTCCTATAGGGTGCATGTGATGTCAGTGTGTGTGAGGTTTCGGCCTCCTTGTAACCATAAAAAGTTTCAAATTATTCAATTAGAAGTAATTATATGCGTGTTTATATATACACATATATATATCTATATATATACACACACATGATGTACATATATTTTAGATAAGCACAAACACATGGTGAAGTTCTAGTCTCAACCACGAATCAAGCCACTAGTCTCGGTTCTCAATTTTTAGAGAGCCAAATTCAACCATGCTATGGCCAAAATTGAACCGCTGGTTCTAGTTTGGCATGGTTTGGTTCTGCGTCATGATTCTACTTATTTAAGGGTCGCGAAACACAATATATTACACCATCAGATTATGTTGATCTACAGTGCACATTTTATATGTATATGAGGTTATACAACTCATATATATATATATATATATATATATACACACACATATATATATATAAACACATACACGCACATATATATGCATACATATATATATATATATATATATATATATATATATATATATATATATATATATATATATATATATATAACCTTACAAACTTATCAAATACATACATACATGTATATACACTTTATATATATGTATAAATATATATATATAAAGATGTACATACATATATGTATATAATGGTATGGTTCAGTTCCAACACTGGAACCGTAAAACCGAACCGCCAGGTCTTTTCCTACTAGAACTGAATCGAATCAAACCACCACAGACATCTAGGACATTGTGAACACTACCTAGTTGTGTCACAGGTGGGACAGCATCCAATCATTCTTTTATATATATATATATATATATATATATATATATATATATATATATATATTAGACCTAACCATTCTCAACAACCCAATCAAGGGTTTATATATATCTATATATATATATGTATATATATGTATATATATATGTATATATATATATGTATGTATAATGGTATGGTTCGGTTTACTTCTCATGGTTCTGTTCCAAAACTCGAATCATGAAACTGAACTACCAGGTCTTTTCCTGCTAGAACCGAATCAAACCAAACCATCCAATATCTAGAACATTGATTCGATTATGTGAACACCACCGTAGTTGTGGCACAAGTGCAACATCATCCAATCATTCTTTCTCTCTCTCTCTCTCTCACACACACACACACAGATATAACTTTATCCAAATCGTTATAGACAACCCAATCAAGGGTTATTTGTTGTTGAAATTGAAAATAAAAAAGTTAAAAAGTATATGCATTTTATTACAGAACATGTGCTTTTTACTTTTGTTTTCAATTTCAACCATTCATGTCCCTGTGTCTGATTGTTGAGATTGGTTGGGGTAGAGTTTAGGTAAGTGTAGTTTGCATCCTCTCTCTCTCTCTATATATATGTATATATAATGGACAATAATGTTGTATGATATGAATCAATAATAGGATGTTGTATGATATGAATCAATAATAGGATGTTGTATGATATGAATCAATAATAGGATGTTGTATCATGCAATATGGTGCAAGACGAGCTAATATAACAGGCAAGAAAGGTACCAATACAAGTATTAATATACGATATCATAAGATAAAACATTGGTGGCACACCTAGTTTGAAACCCCAGTGGAAGTGTGTGGTAGATTTAATCAGGCTGGACATGCATGTGAAGCATGGTGCATCGCGTCCCAAAATAGGATTATCTTGAAAAGGATCCCTCGCTCATCAATTTAGAGAGGGAAAAAAAGACTGTGACCATGAGACGTCCTCTGAGAATGGTTTCAAGTGGGTCTGTTAAACGAGTAGAGCCCAGTTGAGTCTGTTCGTCGCTCTTCTCGTTTCACTCGTGGTTGGCTAATGCTTGCCTTGTCAGCTTGGATGAACTCATCCGAACATGAGTGGGCTCACTAAACTTGAAGAACTTGATTCTTCACAAAATTTAATTCAAAACCAAGTTCCTTATGATTTGATCTTAAACCTAATTTTTCAATTCAATTACCCAATTTAAATAATTTCAGTTATTTCAAGTTCGGTATGGTATCGGGTTATTCGGTTTGGTTTGGTTAATGAACCGAACCGGTCACAAGAACTGGACACAAGTTGGTACATCCATTATGTTGTGCAAGACGAAGAGAAACAAATGCAATTACGTGAACTGGACACGAACCTGAATGAAGTTCCTTCCCGGTGACACAAAGGAAGGCATCTATGGCAACTATTTAAGCAGTTGGATGCAATTTCTTTTTTGTTGAAGCACCTAGGAGTAAATTCCTGTAACTTCTACATAATAAAACCATTAGTTACGAGTTGGGCTGCAACATAGTACGAGACACTTTAACCCTAAACTGACACATAAAAGGTGTCAGGCTGTGTTGGAGGTGACCAGTTGACATGAATTCAGAAATGACGCATGACACAACACGAAGCATAAATTTGCTAGTGATATAACAGTTATGACACGAAAGTCCTGCAAAAACAAGAACTGAAAAGTTTGTGGTCGTGAGACTATACAGTTTGTGATTATCCAAGGTGAAGAATCTAAAGATGGCTCCAAAACCATCATCTCACATCACCTGTTAGGGACTTGACTCACAAGTTAATGGTCACGAGTTCGATGCCGGAGGCGTGCAGAACAAAACCTGGCTTCAGCCCCTCAATGTAACCAAAGTGGTGCAATCATCAACAGAAGATAAACTTCTTTGAAGAAATTGAATTCATTTCACATTGATACAAATGAATCAACACGCTTATACAATCAAGTGATCATATATATATATATATCCAATTGGATACTTTATTCAAGCATTTTATTTAAGATGGATTGCGATCTCATTGATTCAATCAGCATGCGGATCTAAACTGCATTGAAGTAGCCCAAGTTGAGAACCGGAGGCTGCTCGGCTGAGGACAGGTCTTGGTAGACTTTCACCTTGAAGCACTTCACCACAACCATCGTCAACTCTCAAGATCATGTGATAGGTATAATGCTCGGTGCCACGATCTAGCACATATGCAGACACCATCTTCAAGAATTTGAACGAAGCTTTGTTCTGTGATCGTAGCGTTTCACGGCGAAAGCACACAGGCTCTGAACATGGGCGTCGTTGGCGATGCCGGCTACCTGAACCCAAGGGGATGAGGAAGGAGACAATGTGATGAAGATGCCCAAGTTACGCACAGGGGGTTGGCCCGGTGCCAATAAAGCTTGGTACACTTCAGTCCAGTAGTAATTGGTTTGTGAGAGCTCGAGCACCACAATAAGCAACGTCCAACTTTCACACACACACACACATATAGATAGCTTGTGGATATGTGCACAAGCAATTGTGTTAAATCTTCTTTGATTATTTTAACCATCTAACAGGAAATGAATGATCGAGATTTAAAAATAAAACAGCAAGAATTCACTTTTGAATATATAACCTATAAAAGTGTAAATGTATTTTTTATTTTTTTTGCTTTTTGCTTTTTCATTTCAAGTATCTTTCTATTTGATCTTAAAGTTCAAATCACGAAAGATGATTTAAAAGATTGGCTTTCTCTCTCTCTCTCTCTCTCTCTATATATATATATATATATATATATATATATATATATAGATATAGAGAGAGAGAGAGAGAGAGAGAGAGAGAGAGAGAGAGAAGTTATTATATGCACACACCATCCATACTCAAATCTACTTAAAGATTTTCATAGACCAATTAGTGTGATCAATGATGAATATTTGAATTTTAAAAATGAAATGTATCATTATACTTTCATACTTCACATTTAATTCAAATCTTTCGATTGAAGGGTAGGGATTTTTTAAATGAATTCAAGTATAGATGGGTGTATGCATGAACTATGCTCTCTCTCTCTATATATATATACATATATAGAGAGAGATAAATTAACATTAGTGCATACTCGTTTATCTTTCAATCCAATATTTCTAACATTCGATAAATATGATCAATAATGGAGATTTGATTTAAAAAAATAAAAATAAAATTGTACTTTTCATACTTCACATTAAATACACATGTATGTTAAATACTTTTTAAATTAAAATATCTACTGTTAATCATATTGATTTACTATATATATATATACATATACATATATATATATATACATATACATATATATATATATACATATACATATATATATATACATATACATATATATATATATATATACATATATATATATATATATATATATATATATATATATATATATATATATATATATATATATATATATATATAGAGAGAGAGAGAGAGAGAGAGAGAGAGAGAGAGAGAGAGAGAGAGAGAGAGAGAGAGAGAGAGAGAGAGAGAGAGAGAGAGAGAGAGAGAGAGAGAGAGAGAGAGAGAGAGAACTTGTGGATATGAATCTCTCTAAGAAAAAAATGACTGATTGAGATTTTAAAAGAGAGGAGAAATAAGTTGTCTTTGAGAGAGAGAGAGAGAGAGAGAGAGAGAGAGAGAGAGAGAGAGAGAGAGAGAGAGAGAGAGAGAGAACTTGTGGATATGAATCTCTCTAAGAAAAAAATGACTGATTGAGATTTTAAAAGAGAGGAGAAATAAGTTGTCTTTGAATACATACCCTATAAAAAGTAAAAGCTGCACTTTTCCTTATTCTTTTTCTTTTTGGTTTTTCATTTCAACTGTCTAGCTATTTGATCTTAAGGTTAGAATCACTAAGATGATTTAAAAGAATGCTGATGCGCATATGAATCTCTCTCTCTCTCTCTCTCTCTCTCTCTCTCTCTATATATATATATATATATATATATATATATATATATATATATATATATATATATATATATATATATATATATATAGGCACGTGAATCCAATTAGTTAGGTAGGTACATTAGATAAATCGCCAAGCATTAAGAACACATCGACTTACACGAGTAAGAGTTTTAAATGTTCAATCACGATTATATGAAAATTTCGAAGTTCTTGAAAGTTAATAAAGAAAGCTTTTTGTTTGATTATACGTACCATTAGTTAAGTGCGTGTAGCCTGGGCTCGTGGTGAACGGGAAAAACTTATAGACGAACAACAAGTTGAAAGATCAGCTCGTTTAAAAGCACTACGTATCAATTAGAGTGAGCTGCAACACACACGCGGAGGAAAGAGCAGTTGAAAGAGATGCACATTTGTCAATCACAAACTAAAGGAAGAAAGAAAAGGAGCGTCAAAACAAGTACTCAAATTGTGCACCTTCGTATTTCAATTAAAGAACATTGATGAATGTAACCGGATCCAACCAACTCCTATGGGTTGACCCGAAACCGGACCAGTCCTGGAACCAGGGGAATCAGAACCAAATTGAAACCAAGAAACCCAATGGTTCGAGGAGAACCAAACTTGGGTCCTAAACTAGCATTGGGCTTTTTTTGTTAATTTATTTTGATATATTCTCTACCTTTGTAAACTAAAACTGAAATCAGAATGCACATTGAACCAGAACCAAAACTGGAGGAATCGCCCTGCCCTAGAATTTTTCTTGAAGGTCATAAGACGAAACGTGGGCCATGCATATGGCTAGCCCCATTATACTGAAAGAAAGGCAGACTTCCATTTTGGTGCACGTTCTGATGCTTGGATCGTCGCTAGCAATTAAATCCTTGTCCGGAAACGGTGGAGCAGGCACTGTCAAAACAGTATCTCGAAATACGTCAAGTTAAAAGGTCAAATAGAGAAATTTTCCAAAATACGTTTCCCTCCCTCACTGCTTCCCCCTCCTTCTCTCTCTAAAACACACAGAGAGAGAGAGTTCTGTCAATATTCCCTCTCTCTCTCTCTTTTTCCTGGGACTCTGTGCAAGTGAGGAAGGCCATCCTTTTTCTGAAATCCTCATTTTACCCCCAGTCTTTCATCTTTCAATTTTCATAATTCCCTCCTTGCCCTTGTCCTCCCTGAAATGGATGTGCAGGACAGCACACTCTTTGCCTCTATTCCTGCACTCCATTGCCATTCTTGGCGTTGATCCCACCGAACCACCTGCTTCCCTAATAACCAAAAACCCTAAATCTTCATCCTTCCGTTCTACATTTTCTAGGGGAGTTTCCTTGTCTCTGCATGTAGGATGTTTTGGCTTCTGGGTTGTGGTGACTGAAGAAAGAGGTTAATGGTTTTGTAAGTTGGTATTCTTTTTAAGGGTTCATATGGGAAGTCTTTCTTGGCGTCTTGACCTTTCCCTTTTCAATTTCCTTTTTTGGAGTTTATTTGTTTCTATCTGGCTCTGAGAGCTTATTGTTGTTGATTTCTTTTGGTGTCTTGGAGAAAAATGTGGGAGATTCCTGAGGGCGTAGCCTTTCATGCCTTTAAGAGTTTCTCTTTCTTGAGATTCTCTATTTTTTCACATTTCTTTTTCTTTACTTTTTGTTGATCATTGTAAGCGTTTTAATATGTGGAATCAATCCCCTTGAGTGAGTGTGGGAAGTGAATGGTTTATGGGCTTTGGAAGGATCTTTTCAGGAGTTCTTGTGCTCATGAGATCCGGGAGAACGGAGGCCTGTTCATAGTCAAAGAGTGAGCTTTTGAACCCCTTTCTAGAACACTGTTACTGGGTACAGATCTCATACAAATAAGGGTTCTGCTAGGGTTTTGGTTCAAGCTTGAGGGTGCGCAGATGAAGATCTGCATATAGTTTCAGTTTTTCTTGTTCACCTTGCTGCTTCTTTTGTGTGTGTATTTGGTGTCCGTTCCATATGTGGGAATAGATAGATCAGCTGAGCTGGGGAGTAGAAAATAGCAGAAGTTGGGTTCTGTTGAAGGGTCTCTGGTGAATTTTTGAAGCTTTTATGCTGATCAATATGTTCCGTGGAAAGGAAAAAAAAGTTCCGTGGAGTGATTTGCTAGAATTTAACTTGCAATACAGGTCTGGAAACCAGTTTTTAGAGGAAGTTGAAGAACTAAAGCTTTTCCTGAGATTGTTTTGCACTAGATATAAAACATCTAGTTGGAACTAATCAGATCTTGAGTTTGGTTCGTAGTCTTACATGCTTGACTCATAGTGACAGTAGTAGAAAAAGTCTTGCTATGCATTTGTCATCCTTTAATTCTTACTTCAAAGTACCACTATATTTTTAGGGACGCACATTTGGAGCCTTTGAAAGGTTGGTGGTGAGATCGTTAAAATGAATCTCCTCCAAGGGAAGATCTTTCGTAGAGCACATAAGAAAACCCAAAATAAAGATCCAGAAGCGACTCAGGTGGTCACCGAAGCAAGTAACGGGAAGGAAGAATTGCCGGCAGAACCACTTCCTAATGCCAATGATACTTCTGGTGATATTGAGGACGACGACGATGATTTCATAACTGGGGAAGTCAAGAGGCGATTGAAAGAGTTGAGGAAGAACAGCTTCATGGTGGAAATACCGGAAGAGGATGTGGATATGGCAGCGTCAAGCTCTAGCGAATGGCAAGACTCAGAGGCAGAGGAAAATAGTTCATCTTCCGCGTTTGAGAACGTCTATGATAAGTACAGTGAGAAGATGCTGTTCTTTGACAAAGTGACTGCTGAACAGATGCCTGAAGCAGGTATAGTTACAGCACCCTCATCTCCCTTTAAACTGGTGCACTTTCCCAAACAATGATACTACATCGTAACTGTGTAGAATTATCTCGTATGTTGACAAATATATCTGCACCACTAACTTCAGATCCATGTCACGCAGATATTTCTGCTAGAATGACACAACTGTGCCCAACACACACTAATTTTTTTTTGAGTATTTTAAGCTAAAAGCTCTAATTTAAAGACAATAGAACATTGACGGATAAACGACATAATAACTTGTGAAAACTGAGTTTTCCTCTGATGTATAATATGAAGGTTATATTTTTGGATCGTCGAACCCATAACTGCCAAAGATTGCCATATCTTGCACCCGCATAGCACCAGCGTCCTGCACCTTTATCCACACCTTGTGACATAGCTTCGGAATCGTGAAGTTTGCACCCTTATAAAATATTGGGAAGACGTTTTCGCTCAGACACCTGATAAGGCTGTGTCATAGTTTTGTATGATATCTTCGTACCTCTCTTCATGTTGTAAAGCACGTTATGGTGGTAGCTCAATAGCACTCCGCGTTAGCCCGCCTGGCAGGGATCTCGACTCCACCAGACTCACGTTGTGAGTTTGATTTCCAAAGCGTGCATGCGTGGCTTCAGCCTTTACGTTGTAACCAAAAAAAAGGTGGTATCTCATTATGATTCATCATGAACTACCGTAAGTTCTTCAATTCTGCTTTTGGTAGGACTTTTGGTTATCATTATTTAATATTGAAGCATAGAAAAATTGTTTCTTCTACCGTCATCATATGTTTTTACTTATTTATTGTCCCCACAGAAAATTGAAATTTAAAGAAGTCTAGTTGCTATTTGCAGGTGGAAGCTAGCTGTTCTTCCTATGGTTCCTTTGGCTGTCATTTCATATAATTACTATCCTATAGAAAAGAATAATTTTACTGCAATAAAAGTATTGAGAATAGGAAACTCATGTCAGGGATCATTCTTTCGTTGGGTTGTGGTAGGCTTTTGACAACCTACGTAAAATCTTGTCGGACTTATTTACCATGGATTCTATAAATTATGATAGGGCTATGTTGAAACAAAGCCTAAAAGTATTGAGAACAGGGCACATGCGTACGTTGTCTGAAGTCCTTTCCATGCCATTGTCATTTTTCTGAATTGCATTGAGCTCTCATCTACTTGTCTCAACAGTACATTTCAGTGTTGGTTCTGGATTGCACCCTTGTTATGTAGAAATTGTTACAACATGAAGCACACAGACACCTGTACGATCATTTGTATAGCTGGCAATGTTTCTTTCTTATCTTTACTCAATGGTCTGTTGATATTCATTTTATAAAGTGATGAGGTGCATCAATAGAGGCTCCATCTTGCTTATGTTACCTTTTCAAATTCTCCAATGTTCATGACCTTTCCCTTTATCTTTTCCTAGGTTCTCCAGTTGCTTCGAAGAAAACAGCAAGATCGACCTCAAAGAAGCTGTCATCAACTTTTCGTCATTTGTCTCTAAAGAAGCAGGAATCCCACGAAGAAGCTGAGTATCTGCAAGAGAAACACCACGATCCTTATCAAGAACTTGAAACTGCTTATGTGGCTCAAGTGTGCTTGACTTGGGAAGCTCTTCATTGCCAATACAAACAGTTCAGAGACAAGATGTTACCAACAGAATTCCATGCTGTTCCATGTTATGCTCGTTTTGCAGAGCAGCTTCAGCAATTTCAAGTTTTATTGCAGAGGTTCATTGAGAACGAGCCTTTTGAGCCAGGTCGTAGGCCAGAGATTTATGCCCGAGCTAGAGTTTCAATGCCAAGGCTGCTTCAGGTCCCAAGATTTCAAGGTAATTGCTGCTCCATGATTCATTATTCCACCTACTTTTACATTCCTAGGGGTTTGAATACATGAAGGGGAAGTGTTTATTATACATGGTGTTTCAAAGTTTTCATGCAAGTAGAAATGGAATTTGTGTGTTCCGAATATATTTTTCTTTCTTGATTCCATCTTTTTCTGTTTAGTTCTTAAGAGTTGTCCATATGTAAGGCAAAAGTGTGATGCATTCTCTAATTCTTTTGCAATGAAGCTCCTTTGCTCTTTGAAACATGTATAAACCTCAAGTTTGGATTGATTTGTTGATAGTTCTTTGACTTGTTGCGAACACTTCCAAAAATCATTGAGCTTTCTCATCTAAAGAGGCGTCATCAGGATTCAAGAGAAAAAAAAGAGGTGTCACCAGACATGGCCTATTCTCAACGGGATGAGGCTTCTGTTTCATGCTAGATCAATGTATCGCTTGCGTATGTCTAATGGCAGATGGTTTTCCTATGTTTCAAGGTGCAGACCAGAAGGAAACCAGTGAAGAGTCTGACTCGGAGTCACACATCTCAGTATCTGACATCTTGCTGTTAATTCAAGACTCAATCCTGACATTCCATCAGTTTCTCAAAGCCGACAAAAAGAAAAAAGCTGGTCTTCTAAATGTTTTGGGAGGCCACAACCATGTTTCTGATCCACTCCATCAGATAAAAGTTGATCTGGAAAAGGTACTCAAATATCTAAACGTATATGTCTATATTGGTTTTATGACACGCCTACTCTTCTCTTCTGAATGCTGTCAAAACAAGCATGGTTACACATGTTGCTGCAACTCTTAGAAGAAACATTTCATGGTTGCACTTTTCTTTAAAGAACTTTATTTATTTTGATAGTTACCCTGGTTAGGCAGACTCATTTCTATCAGTTATATTACTGCAAAAATACGGTCGTACAAGTCAGGGGTGATCTGTACTGGTATCCTCCATCACACCAGTAAGAAGGTTGCACGTTTTCTTATATTAATATTTGTCAGAATGCCTCTCCTTATCTCTTGGTTATTTTACATTTCATTTAACTGTACATTACGGTAATGGAGGATTCCTTAGTGAACACATCATAATCGAATCCAGAAAAAAATGAAAGTAAAGGAGCTGTTCAAGAAGAAAGGGTGGAAAAAGAAATCTTGGTCCGGGTCATCAGAAGAAATAGAACTCCTACTCGGACTCATCGACATCAGGGTGGTGTCTAGGGTGCTGAGAATGGGAAAGATTAATGAAGAGCAGTTGCGCTGGTGCGGAGAGAAGATTGGCAAGCTGGATTTCCCAGGAGGACACTTGCAGAGAGACACCTCTCCACTTCTATTCCCCTGTTAATTTTGACTGTTGGTGCATACTGGATTGATCTATTTGCTGCCCATCTTTACCTCAAATACTCATCTTACTGGTATCAATATAGCAGGTAGAGTGCAGAAAATTACCTTGATGATTTATTGGCACAGTTCTGTATAGGATACGTTATTTTAGGCTCTATTTTTCTCCAACCCGTTGGGAGAAATGGTTGGGTGATTCAGAACGGCCATGTTTTCCAGCGTAATTCAGTACTCTCTCTCTGCGGCACACACTTGCGTGCACGCACATGAACTATGTTTTCTTACCGTGATTGGTGTTCTTCGAGGATCAAGGTCTTATACTGCATACTGTAGGCAATGTTCATTGGAGCACAGAGAACAATACCATGGGAGATGTGGGTGACCATGGCTGGTAAATTAATCGAATAAATACAACACAGGCTTCTCGCACATTCCCTAGCGAGATAGCTTGTGTTTATATATTTACATACAGTTTACGTGAACTCGTTTTAACTAGTCGTGCTCATTTCCTCTCAGCTTCAAAACAATATTTTGTTTTTGGCGTAATTTCACCTACAAATGGTTTGCTGTAACCGTTGATGAAGAAAGCAGTACAGAGTTTTAAGATAAAACAAAGGGGGAACACTTGAAAAACCGGTCGTCCTTTTCGGTGAGCATGAGCCAAACTGGGGTAAGGTACAAGTTCATGTTTGGCTCATTTAATACAAACCAAACACGGACAGGCCGAATTGAGCTTAGCTCAGAGCAGCTTGATTTGTCAACATCCCTGTGGGTATTTGCCCGTAATCGCAATGCAGTATGTGTTTATGCAGTGAAATGCTCATTAGTGAACTGCAGATATCAAAGCAATCAGCTCTACGGGGAAGTGAATCGGTAAATAGTTATTATCCTTTTGTGTCAGGTGAAGATCCGGAATGTGAAGAGACTTAGATGAACACATTGGAGAGCTAGCAAGTCGAGCACTTTCAGATCTACTTAGTAATCACATCTCTAAAATTGTAAAGCATTTGTCAAGAGCCTGAGCTTGGGGGATTGAGGATAATCGTAGGTGAAAATGCATCTCAGTGAGTTGATACCAGTGGGTGATTGAATATCTTTGGCTGGAGATGGAGAAACCAACCAGTATTTTGCCATTCCATAGGTCCTGAGCTGCAGACAGTTCCGAACTTCAATGGTGTGCCCTTCCACACTGCGAGGTTGCCACTCTGGTCGACCCTCACACATCATGGCCACTGATTTTCTTTTCAATGCTAATTGCTAACTGAAAGTATCTATGTACAAGGATCAACATACCTAATTACAAGTTTCAAATATTAAAACATGAAATCATTCTGAATTACAAAATAAATCCAAGCAAAAATATTACAGTGACACAACAAAAAGCAATAAATACATTTAGTTGAACTATTTAGCATCAAGTCAAACTGTAAACTCTGATTCTATTAGTTCAGATACAAACTTCACTCAAACTAGAACCTGGAAGAAACATTCAAGAGTGAGATGGTGAGTGACGACACAATGCTATCATAGTTTGCTCAAGTAACAAGCAAAAACAAGTCTACTTAACCATACAAACAGATTTAGAAATATGGATCGATTCTAAAATACATATCTAAAGTAAGAGAATGATTTAAAAGATGGTTTTAAATAAGATAATTAGTAACAGTTCACAAACATATCCATAAAAGAAAAGGCATATAAAAGTTGTAGATTCTTTTCTATCCTTCATAGAGAAGCATAAGAGCTGTCGTGCACGAACCCAATTAAACTAGTTTAGGCTGATTGTCACTATTGGGCTTCACTGGTAATGGCAAAATGCCATTTTTGCTACCAAGGACCGATGGATCTTAGTTCTTTACTCCATCAATCCCATAAGTGGACAAGTTCTCTGCCTACAACGATGCTATGTCTGCAATCATGGTTTCATAATGCAAGCATTGGTCTCAAAATCTGAGGACTGGTAATGGCTTGTCCCATCTCGCTTTACACCACTTATGTGCCGAAATCTTGCATTGGGAGCACTGTCAAAGTCCAACCGATTGTGAATTGCTCTTCTCAAACTGAAAAAGAAGTTCAAATACAACATCCAATGTGTTGCTATAAAGTTGTAGGAAAGGAAGGAATTGAAAATGTTCAAAGTACCGAAAGGTGTTTCAGCAATTAGAAACGTGCTTCTCATTCTCATCCATATTGTTAATCACCAATACTTGTGAAGAAACCCACAATTCTCCTAGTGAGCTGATCCGTGATTCTGCAAGCATAGAGGAGCTCATGACTAATGTATGCTTTGATGTATCCAAAGTAAAAAAAGAACAGAGTTTTCCAGCATGGATCATGTAGTCCCTGGATGTTGACCAGCCTTAAATATACAATCATTGTGTTAATCTTATATAAATAAACACACGTATATAGTAAGACAAGTTTAACTACAAATTAAATGTATATGAAGCACAAGACTGTAAATATTCCAAGACATACCAGATACAGGATTGGCATAATAATAACTATTAACATCACATGTTGCCCTTGCAGAACTAACAATATTATTAACTCACAAATCATCAAATATGAACGACATGGTAAAGGCAATAAGTAATTCACAACATGATAGAATTATGTGCTGACATTCAGAACAAGAATTGTAGCTAAGGCTGGATCTGTTCGCATCAGCTCTGACAACTAAGCTCATGGTATTCATTCTCTTTGTCAATACAAAAGGTTTTAACTATACTAACCCATGCATGCTAAATCCGAGTAAAGTTACCTATTTTACCTTGGGTCTTCCACCTTGAAATCACACGCTATGATGCTTCCATCCTGCACTCTTGGGGTCTAGATTTTGAGTTGCCTTTTTTACATGCAGACTAATGCTTGCGATAAATGGGAAGCTGACACTCCCTTACACAAGCTAGCTATATGATTCTGCATTGCCATGGTTTTCAGTAATCTGTTGGCATAATTTAACTGCAAAACATAAGGTCTTCTAATGCTTCTGACCATAGTAGAAAGTGCTCCCTGTAAGAACCACATTCGCTGTGGCTAAGCTTTCAGTCTAAAGCTTTTTGGTAACATATAGGATCTGAACTCACATCACATTGTTTTTCTATTAAGAAACATGAATTTTACTCTCCTCTATTGCAAGTCCCAGCCCTTCAACAATACTGTAAATCTCATCAGATTGAGGATGTGACCTGTCATCAATCAGAAACTTATGGACCACGCTGTCCACCTCTATCCAACTATAAGCTGGGTTCTTTTGCACTCTTTTCTCCTTCATCAAATCTCTCACCCTCAAAGCATCATACCACCTCCCAGCATTTGCATATATGTTTGAAAGGAGTACATAATTCCCTGAATTTTCAGGCTCCAATGCCATTAGTTTCTCTGCTGCACTCTCCGCCAATTCTACGTTCTTATGGACTCTGCAAGCACTCAACAAAGTCCCCCAGATGACAGCGTTCGGCTCAAGATCCATCTTTCTTATAAACCCATAAGCATCCCTCACCAGCCCTGCCCGGCAGAAAAGATCAACAATGCAGGCACAATGCTCCATCTGGGGAATGATGTTGAAATTCTCTTGCATGAAATCATAAATGAGGCAACCCATTTCAACCAGTCCTGCATGCACGCATACTGTTAATAGCCCAACAAATGTTACGTCGTTGGGCTCAATCCTTAAATCTCGCATCTGTCCAAATAGCTGGATAATGTCACTAAGAAGCCCATGCATGGCGAGTCCTCCAATCATAGAATTCCAAGTTACAATATCTCGATCAACCATTTTATCAAAAACTTGCTTAGCTTTTCCAATCCTTCCCGTCTTGGCATACATGTCAACCAATGCAGATCCAATAAAGACACTTGAAGTCAGGTCCTCATTCTCTATGTAGACCCCCACCTGATCACCAACTTCCACGGAACCTGAACGGGCGCATGCAGTCAAGACACTAACAAGTGTGACCTCATTTGGCTTCAATTTGTCCTGCCTCATCTGATCAAACAGCATGATAGCTTCATCAAACTGCCCATTCTGTGTATAGCCAGAAATCATGGTGGTCCAAGCAACCACATCCCTCTCACGCATTCTATCAAACACTTCACGTGCTTCATTTGCTGATCCACATTTGATATACATCTCCATAACCGCTGTCGATAAAATCATATGCATTTGGAATCCACGCTCATCAATGTATTTCTTAATTCGCCTACCCCTTTCGAGATCACCAAGCTTAGCGGTGATCGACATTGCAGTCACCAGAGTGACCTCATTGGGCTCCACCGTATCCAGACACATTCGCTCGAACATTTCGATCCCCTTCACGAGCTCCCCGTTATGCAGATATCCAGAAATCATCGCATTCCAAGTCACCACATTCCTCTCACGCATTTCATCAAAAACTCGACGTGCATCTCCAATTCTCCCATTCTTCGAATATCCAGATATCAGTGCATTATAGGAAATCAAATCCTTCATCAAAATCTCACCAAACGCGCGCTCCGCCGATTCCAAATCTCCCAATTTCCCATACAGATCGACCAAACCAGTCTGAACGATGACGTTGGATCCGAAACCCAATTCAACTATCAAAGAATGGATTTGAATTCCGGCGCGAGGCTCTGGTACTGCCCCGCACGCCTTGAGAACTGGCGAAAATGAGAAAGAATCCAAAGGATAACCGTTTCGGTGAATCGACACGAAGCACCTGATCGCTTCTCCGTGGCGCCCCAAACGGGAGAACATCGAAAGCACCGTGTTCGAGAAACAAACGCTTGGTTGAGGAATTCCTTCGAACACTTGGCGGGCGTAGTCCAGTATGCGGAGATCGAGAAGTTTCAATACGAGAGCACCGAGGAAACTGTGTTGGGCGTCGGAGGTGAGGAGGAAGGAGTGAACCTGCTTTATCTGCCTGAGATTAGTGCACGAGTGAAGCCGAGGGAGGAGGAGACGAGAATCCATCTCGGCATCGCAAGGGTTAAGAGTATCTTCGGTTCGCCATTGTAGGTGTACGTAAACCATTCAAAAATCCGTCTTGTATTTGTCTTATTGACATGCCTAATCTGGTTTCCTTGTCCTCTCCAACCCGAACACGACCTTTTCTTTTTTCCCCAAACAGCGTGGACACGGAAGCAGACTTTTCCGCTTGCTTTGTGCCGGGTTCTCGTATTGATCTTGAATTGTCAGCAATTTCGTGTTTTTGGGTCGTTTCCATGTTAAAAATAGGTCAACCGAAACACAGTCCCTTGTCATGCTCAATCTGAGTGGACTTCTGTTTATTTTCTACCGGGTTCTCGTGTTGCTCTAAAATATTCAGCACCTCGTGTTTTGGGTCATTTTAATGTTAAAAATAGGTCAACCCAAAAACAGACCCATCTTGCTTTCATGCTTATTTGTTGGATAGAAACTAGGATGATTTTTTCATGCTTGTGTCGTGTCGGAATCCCCACACAGTAACTGGGTCTACTTTTGTATTCTATTATAAGAATTATAAAAAAATTATGGTTTAAATGAAACAATTGCAATGGGTTTGAACTCTAGGACAAATAATTAAAAAAAGCTAGCTAAAACTAAGATATTAAACAACAAAAATGTTAAAAACTTACTAAAACAATTAGGTGACGGGCAGGTTGAAATCGGGCCCGAGAGCGAATCCAGTTCCCAGGTACCAACATCAGTGTCATTACCCAAACACCCGAATATGGGGTACAACAGCTTTTTGGGCATCAGCATAGCGATTTCTTTTGAAATTTTATGTTGGATTCTTTCAAACCTAGCTCCTTTTGAACTAGTGAAACCCCCCCATCAAACTATGCCTTATCTTTTTGAATTATACATGAACAGACCCGAATACTTTCCTTTTGATCTGGACTCTCTCTGGTCATGTCTACATTGTGGTTTATTACGGTTTCTCCAAGTTATAAAAAGGGCATGACATAGAGAATACACGAGGCCGATATGGGCCTCTTATTCTATTTGCCAACCTCATCGTTATGACCCTTCACCGGATCTCCACCACCTTCATTACAATGCTTAGATGATCAGCCATTGTTGCCAGCTAGACTAGGGACTAAGAAAATTCGGCCATAATTATTCTCGAGGACGGCCAGATTTCATCCTACTAACCCATTGGGGCTCATATTTTGATGGCCACAGGAAAATCTACACATTATTGTGCCACAGCCAGAACGCCATTTTTGCTGTCAAGGATTGCACCAACTCAGCTCTTAAGTTCACACACTATGCTCGTCCGAGTTATCTACCTATTGGTATCCGTGCATGCATTCAGAGCCAGAAAACCAAACTCAGACTAAGAAACTTCCAAGAAATCAAGTTGTTGGGTGGTATATCAACATGCACATGATAAGTTAAATACAACTTTGTGATCACAGAAAAATTTGCATATGCACGCAAACTGATATACATTGAAGAACTTATCTGTCCTACAACATCAGCACCTAAATATACAACTATCATTCATAGAAACATGAGCATCGTCTACATGGGGATGTTTATGTGAGAACAAAGAAAACTTTCACTGAAGGATGAAAGGAACAACCCTTCTGTTGGATAGTCTAGCATCGCATATTATGTGCCTATCCCAAAGATATATATGTATATAAAAGCTGGCTCCAATTAGAGCTGCCATGATCTGAGCAAAATGAAGACTGGCTCCAATTAGAGCTACCATGATCTGAGCAAAATGAAGAGACAGCTAGTAACCTAACCAAGCACACGGAATCGGTTGAAACATGCTTCTTGCACATGCCAACATATCGTCACGTTCTCCATGAGATAACCAATCACGAAAATCCGTGAAAAGCTTCTCAAAAATCCGTCCTTGCACCTCATAAGAAAATTTGTATTCATCCGGGGAGAGTGCCTGAGAAACCAAAGAAAATCCATTACAAAATTGGATACGTTTATATACTATTGTACAAAGGGAAGGCATTGAAAATGCTCACAACTCTTCCTGCGAGATGTTTCAGCAATTGAAATGTCATTTCATTCTCTTCCAAATCGTTAATAACAGCTAACCATATTTGTGAAGCAAGCTCATGAGCGATGTCCGACGATTTGCCACAGGTGATGAACTGGTCTGCACATATAAAGAGTTCACAACTAGCAATTACATAGTGCTTTCAAAGGGATATGATCCTTGTAAGATCTGCATACACAGAAAAGACATGGGGGAGTGGAACACTAAATGAAACAAGAGATTTCAAGTACAAAAATACCATCGCAGAATGGCTCATGCAAGGCATCTTAATGTTAATCTAACATTCTATTAAAAAAAAAAAACAATAATAATTCTCCACACAGAGTGTTAGCTCAACTGGCAGAGCTCTCTGATTCCTTACTGCAGGTGGGGAGTTCAATTCCCCAGGGATTCGTGTGTGTGTGTGTGTGAGGCTTCGGCCTCCCTCGGAAACCAAAAATAATAATTATGTTCATTTTCAATAAATAGTTATTCATGTAAAGCGAAAACAGAATTATGGGGGAAGAACTTATGAATAACCTTGACATTTAAAGCAAAACAGAAGTTTATGACATTCCTTTCAATATTAATTGTGTACACAGAGATTCTTAGAATGCTTCTTGAATTGGAAAACTTTTGAATGCCCTTTCTCCTAATACAAAGAAAGACAACTTACTAAACATTTGAACTGTTTATCCTCATTTCCTAGTTCAAAAGTGTCGTGAAAATCCAAAAGTTAAAAAATAAGCACACACATATGTATATATATATATATATATATATATATATATATATATATATATATATATATATATATATATATATTTGAAAAATAAAGATAGATGAAGAATCAAAGAGTACCAATGACAGTTCCATGAAGTATCCTGGTAGGCAGTCCTCCTGTAGTTGATTTTTGAAGCTGCTCTTTGAGGAACAAATAAGCATGACCCATAAGCTCGTCAATCTCATCATAGAATGGAAACAAGTCCTTGGTAACATGTAAAGCTGCATATCGCCTGCATTACAGTACTCCCAAATCAGCTCATTGAAGTCAGCAATAACCAAATTAAGTAATAACATCAAAAATATATATTTCATTATCAAATAAATATAATCAAAGCTGTATCATTCATAAGCTGATATCAAGTAGTTAACTCCAAGGAGTCCTCTAAAATGGCAAGAGATAAATTTCAGTATTTAATAAAAACAAAATAGAGAAACAAATCTTATTAACAACCAGACATGAAATATATATAATTGCATGTGAAGGATCGATGATGGAAGAGCAATACAATCATACAAGTTGTAGACTCCAAATGTTACAGATACGGTAACCTAGAAGCAGAAACATAAAAATACAGATGCCTAAGAACTAATTTCCGTAATCTAAGGGACCATACCAGCTATGTAAGCTCTATGTTTGATCAATAACTTTGTCCTGGAAACAGATGGAGGAATATTGGATTCCATAAAAGCATCTTCATAGTCTAATTTACTATGCATGATTGAAATATTGTTACAAGGAAACGAAGAAGCGGAAACAGAAAAGTATCAGCTGCCTAAGAAGTAATTACAGTGATACTAGGAGTATATCACCTAGTTTTTCCCTATCAATAACTTTGTTCTGAATACAGGAACTTCCTTTAGGGAAAAGAATTTGCTGCCTAAATGTATCTTCGTAGTCTAGCTTGTTATGTATGATGAAGATACTGCTAAACACGTGGATCACCTCACAAGTTAAAACAAAATCCTTTCTTAAAAAGTCAAGATCTGAATCATCGTCTCACATAAGTATGGAGTACGTGGGACTGAACAATGGTTCCTTCGATGCATGCTAAGTGATTCTCTGAGTAACCTCCACCAATTGGTTCATGAAAGAAAATCGGTTGCTCATTTTGGTTCTCATGGTTCATAAGTTTCATAATAAATAAACTTATAAAGAAATTCCATGGGCAAGGCTCATCTCTTGTGTGTTATGCAACATACAAGGAATGAGGTGAGTTATGATTCATATATACTTCCCAGGGAAATTCTTTTTAATAATAACTGTTCATGGTTTAGAGTCACATTGATGGCTGAAGAATGTATTTGTAATTTCGGGAAGTTGAATATGGTTCCGCACATCAATACCAGAACTGGATTATGAAAATGGACATGATATACCAAATCATAAATGCCAAAATTCTCACAAAAGAATATCATTATGTTGAGATCGAATATGGAGTTATAGAGACACAGGTCCTTAAATATGTTTTTATTTGTTATGTAGAGAATTTACATAAAACAGCCAGTTTCAACTGCACCTTATGAGAATGTCAAAAGGATGACTTCTTTATACAGCCTTAACTTCCCCATGTTTGTTATATTGTGATCTCCAAAGCAGCCTTCACTTTGTTAACAATTTGATGATCGATAAAATAAGGAGTTACAAGTGTCGCACATTGGCATTCATATGTGGTTGTTTTTTTATTATACAACATGCCTTTCCAGTTGTCACAATAGAGAAGCTAATGCAGGAAAATAACCAGTTTTCCATGTACCTTCTGCTACGACGTTGAAAAATTGGGCCTGGCCACCTCTTCCCTTGACCAGCATAGGGCCAATTCCTCACAAGAGCAGCTTTCCAGAAGGACTCTCCTCTGAGTAAAGTAGCCCATTGTTTCTTAACACAGGATATAACAGCAAACTCAGAAGGAGGCAATCTGATGAAAATTTCTATCAGCAAATGATCTGGAAGCTTCCCAAAGAAGTGCTCCAAGTCCTCACTGATTGCGTAATCTTGTAACATTTTGAACCTTACGTAGCTTCGTTAACTTTATCAATGCCCAGAGAACTCCCAATCTGTAGATCATAGAACAAGGTGACAAAGAGGAGCCAGTTTACAAAGAAATGAACAAACTTCAGCTTTGTCCAACTTAATGAGAGTTAACTGTAGAGCTTCTCCTCGCATACTCTGATTATTCATTCATTCAGTATTGAAGCATGCAATTGAGATTTTTGTGCTTTTAACTAGTATTGCTGATTAGGTAATTGTTCAGACTCAGAGACCAAGTCTACAAACAATAAAATGGATATGACAGACTCTAACCTCCCAAGACAATTAATAACAGCAATGGAACTACAGAAGATCGATCCAGTCAGATGATGACTCAATAATAGAGTTCATCTTTCTCTCTGAAAGCAGAGTTGTACCATCAAGGGTGAATATAACGTCACCTCAATGAAGGATCTAATCCATTGTGTTGTACGAGTCTGAACTTAAATGTATGTCACACAGCCTTGCCATATCCTGACACAAGGCAGATAAGGTTCTGTATAAAAATAACCCATTAAGAAGTGTCCTTGACTGAAAAAGCAATACTTGTGACTCACAAATGATAAAAAGTTACTGGTAAAAATGGGACACAATTAGTTACAACTTTGAGCTAACATTTAAAAAACGGATTCTAAACTAAGGCTGACTTTTATTTCGTTACCAACAAAATCTGAGCCTCTTTCCATACTAAACAGGGTTGGCTATTGGATTCTTCATTGGCTCTGACACATACCCTAGGTCATACCTACATTCAATCTCCAAAACAATGTCGTGCTTTACTGGTGAAACGACAAGTTCTTCTCTAATCTATATTGTGTAGAAGCCTTCATATGGCGCTGTTTCTGGACACTATAAGATCATAATCTACCAAAATGAGACACCTTTAGCCTTAAATTTTAATGTTGACAAAGAAGCATAACTCAGAAAATGTGAGAGACAAAATGATAGACACAGATAGGGGAACCAATTAGTATCTTCTTTTAAAGCTTCCCTCCAACTCTAAGTCTTTCCAAGCCAAAACATGGACTTCCCCTTAAAACTAAATAAATACTTTCCTCTTTAAAGTTTAATCTGACTAAAGGATATAAAGGTAATGGATAAAACAGATACTCCCTTAAGCGAAAAGAGAGGAATATCTTGATAACATAGGGAAAACATATTTGATACCTTTAAAAAAGAAATAATGGTAACCACAGATATTTGCATGTTCTCTTATCGGGGTATCAAGTAAGAGCCATACTACAAAATTATGAGAAAAAATTACCAAATGTACGTTGAGACAAGTATCTAGTACAACAAATAATCAATTTGGATTCATGTCAACAAAGAACCAACTTGGATTCATGTCAAGAAGATCTACTATTGAGGCGATTCACCTATTGAGAAGTTTTATGGAATATTTTAGAGCAAAAAAAACCTTGATATTTATTGATCTAAAGAAAAGCTTACGATAGGGTACCAAGAGATATTCTTGAAGAACCTTGGAAAAGAAAAGTATCCCTATTGACATACATCAATCGTATAACAGACATGTATCATGGTGCACAAACATGTGTGAGGACCATAAGATAATGACATATTTCTTTGGAGTTAATATTGGATTATATCAATGATTAGCTTTAAGTCCATATTTATTTTTATTGCTCATTGAGGAGTTAGCAGAACATATCCAAGATGAAATATCTTGGTATGTGTTATTTACAAATGACATTATTTTAGTGGATGAGTCTAAGGAAAAAGTTAATAGAAAATTGGAATTATGTCGAGAAACATTAGAAAGTAGAGGCTTCCAACTTAGTAGAACACAAAAAAAATTAGAAATATAAGTTTGATAATTTGGTTACTTTATATGATATAGAAATTAAGATTGATAAACATTGCATCCCTCGTAAGTAAAGTTTCAAATACCTAAGATTAGTTTTTAAGAGTGATAGAAAAATTGATTGAGATGTTACATATAAAATTAATGCATGTGGGTTAAAATGAAGAAGCGCACCAAGTATCCCATGTGACAAGCCATTAAAATTGGAAGGTAAATATTATAGAGCAGTAATTAAACATGCTATATTTTATGATTTTGAGTATTGAGTAGTTAATCATCAACATATACAAAAGATGTTTGTGATAGAAATAAAGATGATGAAATAGATGAGTGGTCACACAAGGAAAGACCTTATACATAGTTAGGTTATTAGAAACAAATTAGGAGTGACATCAATAGACGATGAAGTGAAAAAACTCGGTTAAGATCATTGGAATCACAACTCCTCATCGTTATCTGCACTTCTGGCACACAAATCTTCTTTTTGTATTGATGATTGAATGCCCAATAGGTGCTATACATAAAATTGCTTATATGAAGCTTTATAGTGTTTGCCTAATTTGGGTGTTGCCTTCTCACCACATACAGCACGTGGTGCTCTCCTCCATTTTAACCAACGCAACCTGTATCAATTCAAGATGTATTTTAGTTCTATATGTGACATTAGCGTCATTCCCCATTTGTAGCAAGACTTGATAGTTGATAGCAAGTATTTGAAATTCTTATGACCTTGAGGCAAACAAGATGAGAAACAACTTGTAACAAATGAACAGGTAACAACAGAATTGTGAACTCACCAAGTCGCAGTTTCATTGAATTAATTTCAAAACTCAACTGGTCCTTACAGTTCAGCAGAAGAAACCACCATGCAGAAAAATCACAAGGAAGAAATGAAATAAATGGACGGAGTAAGGAGAAGGACTTCTATACTCAGTCTGGATAACAATATAAAGACAATTGAGGGGTTTTAGCCCCAAAGAAACAATAGAATTCCATTCTACAAGTAACGCTACCTAAACTAAAAGAGTTAATCCCCAGAAGAGAAGGAATACAAAGAAAGCAATCACGAGAACTTTACTGAAAGAAAAAAGTACCGAACAGATTCGAATAGTGACACAAGATGAACACATGAATTCCCCTAATGATCAAAACAATCGAAGCTTAAAAGAAAAACGTTAAGCCACAAAAAAGAAACTGCAAGAACCAAGATTGGCATCCCTTTTCGATATTGGAAAAGGCAGAAATTTACTAAGTAAACAATAAAAGAATATAGTAAATAGAGATACCGACCTGATTCCATCACTTCTCCATTGCTTTTGGTTTCCGTATCTGAAAGTAAAGGGCCGGAAGCATCGTGGAAGAGTGAACGCTTTTACAGAGGAGAGTCCATCGAAGCAGTCCACTCCTCTTTTTTTTTCTTATAAACTTGGTTGTAATCAAAGTGCCCGTTTGTGTGCAGCCTGGGCCTTGGCCCAACTGGGAGAGTGCTCCGACTCTTTTGGCTGCAGGTAGGGAGTTTGATTCTCGTGGTGTGCATGCATATGCATGTGTATTAGGCTTCGACCTATAAAAAAAAAAATGCACTAATAGCATTAGCTCAACGACGACGAGATGTTCTAGCTTTGTTGTTGTTAGTGGGAGTTCAACTCTTAGAAGGTGCATTTGTTATTCTTCGTTCTCTTCTTCTAACAAAAAGGAAAAAAAGAAGGAAGCATCTTTTATACATGCATGTGCTAGGCTTCGACTTTCATTTGTAAAAGAAAAGTTATTTGTTTGCGAGGAGCAATAGCTCACCCACAAGTGTTGAGTCACAAATTAAAGCTTAAGAGTTTGATTCTTTAGATATGCCTTAGACTTCTGCCTCTCATTTGTAAAAAAAAAGTAGATGTGATAATTTAGACATGACAAGTTATGAACCAGCTCAGTTGTTTGAACAGACAGTAAGTTAGACCAGAAACTGGACAAAATCTATATACATGAGACCGTATTTAGATCAAGGACTTCCTGATTCGAATTGAGCTCCTCCCCCTACATATAAAAACTAGAACCAAAACCAAAACGGATGCTTTAAACCGTCAATTATCGATTCTACTTATATAAATTATTTCTACATTTTCTATTATCCTTTTCTTTGTTTTTCTGTTCAAAATCACAAACGTGACCAGAACTGATGACTAGAAACTATAACCAAAATCAGATAGAACCTAATTTAGTTTCTGTTTGTAATTCTGGTTTAACCGGAACCAGCCATGTCTAGAGGCTTTCGATGCGGAATTATGTGTTCTTACAAGGTATAAACCTTGCCTGGAACCAGGTTCCGGGAAGTTTTGAATTAGGGTGGCTTAGCTATCATCCTCACTATCGTAATGACTATGGATAGATAGAAGAATCAAGTGAAGAAATGGATGAAGTGAGATCAACACATTGAAGTGGGACATGTTCTTTTTTTTTTCCTGTTACAATGGGAGGCCGAAAGCTTGTGCACTCATGCACGCCCTGGGAATTGAACTCATCACCTGCATGGTGGGAGCAGGTTGAGATAACACTGACGTGCAAGATGAGCCATGTTTACAAAGGAGTCAATGTATGCATGGATGGGTAGCATCTTCAAAAAGATTGGGTACCAAGAGTTGCAGTAAAACCCAATTAAAGAACAGCTTTTATTAAGAGAGGATGTTGCAGGAGCATCCTCATTCAACAATGAGGAGATAAGTTATTTCTTTCCTTCTTGGTTTACTTTGGTTCATTGGCCCTATTGGTTTTATTGGAAAAAGAGCATTTTCATCTTATTTTTATTGGTTCCACTTTGACAATTTTCTTAGTTAATATTCTCATCAGGGTTGGTCTAGTATTGTGCGACTAGGGGGATTCATGATTCGGTTTAGTTAAGTTCTAGCATCAACCTTGAATCAAACCATTAATCTCGGTTCTCAACTTTTAGAGAACCAAATCGTACCATACTATGGCTAGAACTTAACCAAACCAAACTGTCATGGTTCTACTTATTTAAGGATTTTGCTAAATACAATGTATTATACCATGGAATTATTTAGATCTATGGTTCACATTGTATATGCATATAAGGTTATAAAACTCTCTCTCTCTCTCTCTCTCTATATATATATATATATATAAATTTATAAATTTGTTAAGATTCATATCCATATGATTATATAAACTTTATACACACATACATATACAAACTTATACATAGATATTTATATCTACATATATATATATATATATATATATATATATATAAAAACTTTATACACAAACATACACACGTGCATGCACACACACATAATGGTTTGGTTCCAACAACGAAAAGGTGAACCAAACCGCCGGATTTTTTTCCTGTCAAAACTGGACCGAACCAAACAGCGAGACAACTAGAACGGACGGTTGGTTCGGTTCTTCATGAACACCCATATGTGTTATCATGCACCCAACTCAACGACTTATTTCCGCTACACCTCCCCCCCGCCCCATGCATATTCAGGTATTGAACTTGTGACCTTTTGTCGGAGAGCCAACCTGTAGCGGCTGAGCTATGCCCCTTAGGCCACACCTTTTGTCAAGCACGCGCACACACACACATATATAGCAGGAACCATCACAATCACTAAAACCTAAAAGAACCTGCTGAGCCATTGTAACCAGTCATTTTGTAAGGCCCCTTCCACACCAAACAAATGCTCCTGCATTTATAAGCCACTGGAAAAGAAGTGAAGATTGAGTGAGGGGCTGCACTTACAGGTGACCCAAGACAACGAGACAAGATCATGATAGATGAGACGGATAAAGTCCCTCAAATCCTCAGCGTCCATGTATGTCAATCCGAATAACGAAAAACAGATAAAATGTTGACCGTGCAATTGCATTCAGACGATTAGGAATTTCCTATGTCAAGTTAGGAGGTCACAAGTTCGATACCCAGGGGCTAATCTCACAGGGATCAACTCGACCCCAAGTTGCCATAAAAAACCAAAAGTTCCCAAGACCAACCACTCATAGTTCGGTTCAGCTCCGATTTGCCTTGGCTTGTTTGTGTTCGGTTCTTCAAACCATTCATTGTGAACATGAACATGATGGTTCAACTTGGTTCTACTCTTGAATACAAAAGGCAAACAACAACAACTAAGCCTTTTTCCATACTAGATGGGGTTGGCTACATGGATTCTTTGTTTTCACATAACCCTATTATAATTTGTAGAATCCATAATAAATAAAGCCCACAAAGTTTTACGCTGATTTCCGGAAGCCTAACACAGCCCTCCTCTTTTATCCGAGCTTGGGACCGGCCATGCAATGGTGATCCCTTGCATGGGCAAAGTCGTGTGTACTGACCCTTGAATACAAAAGGCACCTACAAAAATTTCACCTAAACCACACCCTAGAAGTAATTATATTGGGTTGTTTAAGGTAATCAAGAAAGACCTTCAGATGATATTTATTGATCTAGAAAAAGCTTATGATAGGGTACCGAGGGAGGTTCTTTGGAGAACTTTGGAAAAAAGAGGTATCCCATTGACATATATTAACCTTATAAGAGACATATATGATGGTGCAAAAACATGTGTGAGGACTCATGAAGGAACGACGGACTTCTTTGAAGTTAATATTGGGTTACATCAAGGATCAACTTTAAGTCCATACTTATTTATAATGGTGATGGATGAGTTAACAAAACATATTCAAGATGAAGTACCTTGGTGTATGTTATTTGCAGATGACATTGTATTAGTGGAGGAGTCTAAGGAAAAAGTTAATAGAAAATTGGAACTATGGAGAGAAACGTTAGAAAGCAAAGGCCTTCGACTTAGTAGAACAAAGACAGAATATATGGAATGTAAGTTTGATCATTTGGCTACTTCAAAGGACATAGAAATTAAAATTGGCACACATTGCATTCCCCAAAAGGAAAGTTTTAAATACCTAGGGTCAATTTTTCATAGTGATGGAAGAATTGATGGAGATGTTACACATAGAATTAATGCTGGTTGGTTAAAATGGAGAGGAGCATCAGGTATTCTTTGTGATAAGAAGATACCATTAAAATTAAAAGGTAAATATTATAGAGCAGCAATTAGGCCTGCTATGTTTTATGGTTCTGAGTGTTGGGCAGTTAATCATCAACATGTACAAAAGATGTCTCTTACAGAAATGAAGATGTTGAGATGGATGAGTGGTCATACAAGAAAAGACCGTATACATAATGAGATTATTAGAAACAAATTAGGAGTGGCACCAATAGAGGATAAAATGAGAGAACATCGTTTAAGATGGTTTGGACATATAGAAAGAAGATCAAAAGAAGAACCCATAAGAAGGTTAAAAAAACTAAATTTGGAAAGTATTAAAAGAGGTAGAGGACGACCACAAAAGTGTTGGAAAGAAACAATAAAGAATGATCTAGCTTATTTGGAGTTATCTGCTAACATGGCACACGATAGGGATCTGTGGAAACAAAGAATTCATGTAGCCGACCCCGTCTAGTATGGGAAAAGGCTTAGTTGTTGTTGTTATTGTTGTTTTTAAGGTAATCAAGGACTAATTTACAGAGGAAGGTTTTGCTAAATGGAGGACCATCTTTTTTTAGGGAATTTAGGGAAAAAGTCTCTTCCAACTTAGTTCAGCTCACTCATAAAAGGACACAGTGCTGCTCATGAACTGTTTGCACAGAGGCTGCTGGGTCAGCTAGCAGCCAGCTAGATGCATAAGCCAAGAAATGAATAAGGGTGGCTCGGTTCATTCAGCTCGTTCAAGATACCTAAATAAACGAGAGAGAATTTCACTGTGATTCTTCTTTTCTTTTTCGTGAATTACAGCTGTAGGAATCTAATATATGGTTGGAATCTCAACTTGCATGTGAGAGCCGGGCCAAAACTTTCTAGCCGATTAACTTGATCTTGACACTTGCAAATATGGTCCATTCCTTTTGTGCAAAGCTCGATAAGGGTATCTATCTATCTAGTTCCCTTTGGAAACACGGCTTATTCTGTATTTCTTGAATGTCCCACAGCAGAAGAATAAAAGCTTAAGAACTACCAATTACCAATTTCTTGCTTGTTTCAAAACTCAGAAGATCGGAGGAATGACTTGAACGGCTGGACAAATTTACTGCTAATCCTTTCTTAATTGCATGAATTTGCATTTTTCATGGAAGTCCAAATTGAGAGACTCTGCTTTAGAAGAAATTCCCCTTTTTGGATGATCGGTAAATATAAGAAATATTTGATGATATTGATGATTACCTAGTCTGAAGTAAAAACTTTATTAAAGGCAAAAGAAGCTCCTGATCAAGCCATCTCACAAGCTTGTCAGCATCGGTCCATACTATCTCATAAGGACTGAAGCTTAGCAGGAGACACCCTTGATTGAGCTTGTTGTGTAAAGCAGTCCAACATAGAACGAGATCTGATAGGTGTCGACAGTTTGCAGAGATTCTTGATAGTTGGTTGTTGATGATCTTTTGAAGATCAAAATAAACTTGTCGTTCTTCGAGAGATATGTCCATATTGATAGCTAACCTATGAAGGTAGAAGAAAGAGTGTCTTGAAGATTTATTCTCTTCTCAGGATCCTTGCTAAATATAATCTAGATAAACTCTACAACAGTATTGAATCTCGATGGCGGTAAAAGCATAACTTTTCTACAATAAAAACAGCGTGATCATCCAGAATAATTGTATCGGCTTGGGTCTCCTTTCGAGGGGCTTCAACAACACCCACCATGGAGAGTAATGGATGGTGACAAAGATGCATATGCGTGAGGTGATAACTCAATTATGAAAATGGACATGAGGATTCCCTGGAATCCAGGGGGCTACAAAGTTCTCAACCGGAGTTTCCCTTTCAGGAGTTCCATAAAGCCATTGAGGAGTACCATTGGTGGAAATCAATGTTGTTGAGGGTATCGATGGTTTTGGTGGGGAGAATGTAATCCCTTATCTACTATGAACTAAACTATGGTTATATAACCAGTCCCCCTTCGTGAGATAACCTAACAAATTCAGTGCTAATAATAGGGTCTTTCGTTAGTGAAGACAATCCCTTACTTAAAACTTTTGCTAAGTTACCCTCAATTGAATTATAATGCCTTCGGGGTCATGCGACACTCTTCTTATCATCAATAAAGTGATCTTATAGACTCTTGCGAACTTAGTGTTCTTGCTTCTGTGACAGCGCAATGACCCTAACTAAAGGCTAACCTACATCGGGATTGACTAGGCACCGGTCATGCGCCAAACACTTTGACGGTGACACACACATACATATGTGTGTGTGTAGATTTGGCTGTTTCCTAATGAGCCTGAACGGAAGCGAACCAGACCAAGAACTGATTGGATTGGTAACCAAGGCTCACCTAGTCCAGTTTTGGTTTCAACTTTTACAAAAGCGAAATTGGATCCAAACTGGAACTGGCAGTTCTAAACGGCCAGTTTTCCAGTATTTTTTATTTTTTTTATAAAAATATAATTTTTAAAATAAAATTACTGGAACCGGAACCAGCCCTAGGCACGTTCAATTACAGTCCCAGGTTTTGGGTTAATCGGAATCAACAGTTTGGAACCATCGATTCTGATCTAGTCTGGATTCACATGTCTATGGATGTATTTATGTTGTTCCTCCATATGTTAACTAAACCAAGCTTCTCTTTTTTTTGGTCTAGGGGAGGTCGAAGCAAGATGCATGCTCTCGATGCCTGTGAACTATTCCTAGTTACTGCAAACCTGGCTTCTTTAATTTGACAATTGATGAAAATTTTCAGTCTTTTAATGTTTAATTCAATAAGAGTACTTAAGCGTTCATGAATTCACTAATTCGAAAATTATAAAAAAGAACGGAGTGCACTCATTTGACGGACGCATGGTGTGGCTCTCTAATATAGGGTCGAGGTTGTGGTGGCCAATGACGACAATGGTCGTTGGTGGCAGCGAAGCTAGCTAGGTAAGATCCCGGTGGATGGTGATCGGTTTCACCCGGTGGATGGTGATCGGTTTCAATAGATGGTCGGGTTGAGCTGCTGACAAAATAAATAAAATAAACAAGTCGGCTTGATATACAGTAGCGGAAATAGTGTTAGAGGAGGCCAGTATATATTTCATGGTATTAGAGGAGGTGAAGCATGTATCTCAATCATGTATTCAACAACTTTTACAGTGAAATATCAGAATTTGAGGAAGCCACCACCCCACCTTTGTATGTAGACCCGCCACTATGAATATGAAAAGAACAGATTAAAGTTTTTTTCCAAAATCAATAAAAATAGTTCGTGTAAGCAGCAAAATACTGTGAAAATATATAATATAAATAAGCTTATTATAGTTGATGATAATGACCGCCAATCACGGCAAAATTTGAGGGAGCCACCACCCCACCTTTGTAGATAGACCCGCCACTATGAACATGAAAAGAACAAATTAAAGTTTTTTTACAAAATCAACAGAAATAGTTCGTGCAAGCAGCAAAATACTGTGAAAATATATAATATAAATAAGCTTATTATAGTTGATGATAAAGACCGCCAATCAGGGCGCGAATTTGTCATAACTTGGTTGAAGCACCATTGGGCGTATGGGATCGATCATAAGCCATGCCTAAAAAAACAGAAGAGTAGCATGTGTGTGTGGGGCTAAAAACACCATTTCCATTCGTCGCCGCCTTAAAAGTCTCCTTGTTAAGCTACCGTTGCATGAGAAGAAGAGAGCACCACGTAGCCAAGAACAACCTGCCCACTTCATAAGTGCGTATGCTTGTGCAATATTGAACCAAGTGTGGGCAAGTCATCCTTGGCTCCACGCCAGTCTGTGCCTCATCATTCAAGGCCTAACTTGGAGGAAAGCTCATTCCCTTTAACTATTTCGATATGCTAACCTGAGAACCCTTCTCTCTTGTGCTTTATTTGGATGTCATGGTGTAGGATTCCTTCATTATATATAAAGCGAGAGGAGTTTGCTTCTTTAACATGAGAAGATGCCGACGATATTTTTTGTGAGCATTTCTACAAGTGGATCACCGAATGTCAACATGCATATGCATTTTCTGAGAGAGAGAGAGAGAGAGAGAGAGAGAGAGAGAGAGAGAGACTTTATGTTCTTGCTTTAGAAGATTTTTCTCTTTTAGGATATCGATGGTGTGTCCAACTTGATATCTGCACGGTCCCCCAATTCCCATAAGAGGAAACTATGCAGTCATGATAAACAAAGATAAACTTAGTGGATCCCATCAAGATATAACAAAAACTTTTAAGCCCCAACACGCCCCGTGGAATGAAAACGGATGCCCTTCCCTAAAAGTTCGATCAGGTAGGACAATTTCTGCACTCATGCGCTAACATGAAAAAAGATTAATTAGGTGAATTGGTATCAACACCCGGATTATTATGTAGGTATATACTTTTATATTGCGAGTATCACAGAACTTGTTCAGTATGGATGTAATAATCCGGATTATTATGAGTAAAACTTTTAAATTTTTCATAAATGGCTCAAATAACCAAATATCAGCTTTCTTGGGCAACTTCTATTGCAAAATGAAGCTCTTCAACCCTTGAATCTATGGTAACACTCAACTACATGATCACGAGCCTGACAAGCTCACAACTTAAGCGCCTTTGTTTAAGCTATTTTTAAAAAAAAGTAAAACTGCTTCCATGTTTTTATAAGGAGCAATATATAATACTATAAAGGTGAGAAGAGTGAATTGGATGGATGGAAAGTTCTGTCTTAGTCCTTTCTTTCGTTCAATGGTACTCTTCAGTCTAATGGCCAACGGACAAAGGGTATATGTCCGTAGTGCTGAAGATGTAAGCTATGCTGAAGTATGATTCAAAGTTGTGTTTTGCTTTTCATATGTAATTCTATGACATTATACATGGTTCAATATATTGTGATTTCGGTTGTCTTCTTGCCGGTTTCTGACTTCTGTGGACCTTTGGTTCATTTCTGTGGACTACTGGTTTCTTGCTGTCTTTCTTTTCATGTACTCCTGTGGTGGAAGAACAAATATATGTTGTTTATTTGTTTGAGGTTTCCTCTCAATGGGGTTTCCATGGGAAGAAGTCTGGGTTTCGGTATTCCAATGATGTATCTCTCTAGACTGCACTCTTATCTTTCCTCTTTAGGAGCCTATATTATGAGAAGCCATTGGGGTAGCTGTGGCAGCAGGTAGATATTGTAACACCTTTGCACGCCCAAGGACCATGATATCTCTTTGAAAGAATATGGGTTTCTTTACTTATTAGTGAGTCCAATGTGTATGAGCGTTTTGATACTCATTATCAAAGAATAGCGCTATCTTAATCTTCTTTTTCATAGAATTAAATTTCTAGTTACACTTAAACATCGATAGAATTAAATTTCTAGTTACACTTAAACATCGATTGAGATCAAACTTGTCATAGGGCTTTCTTTCATGAAGCAGCTAATTTGCATGAAAACAAATCCTTGAGCCTGTTCTTTAAGCTCCACCAAGCTGGTGAGACGTCACAATTAATCTTTAAACTTCTATAAGCAAAAATAATTAGAAACCATTGCACTAGTTTAGCTTGACTACTGAATCTCTCACATTTAAGTATAAGCACATGTACATTCGGGTTTCGTATTCTCCATTCATATTAGGTTTACAGTGCACGGTTGCAATCACGACTTCAACCTCCTCTTGTTAGCATAATGCTCATTATGCACTCAGGGTGATACCCCACTTGGCAGATCTCTCAACTCTTGTGAAGATTGATCATGAGTTCAACTCTCAGGGCATGCATACCCACTGTAACGAATAAAAAATAATGCTCATTATAAATGATAAGCTGGTGGCCCAAAAATTAGATGGTTAGACCTTATCTAACTCTTCAATAAGTTGAACGTTCATCTTAATCAGTTTTTCAATTACTTGCAGCCATTGGCGACCATTCACTTAATGCTAGTTTCATGAAATGGAGCCCTCATGCCTACGTTTTGCATTTTATTTTATAGAATAAGAGAATGACACGAACAGTGGGTAGCGGAAATCAAATTAGGATCTGGTTTGTAAGCAAAATGATAGTGCTTCAAGATCATTTTCTCCAAAAATGATGGCTCCAACACATGTTGGATAGAGGCGGTGGTTGGTTATGACAATGGTGGTGATTGTGATGGCTGCGAATGGCGGTGATCATGAGACTAGGGCTGCAGTTGATGGGAATGAACGGTAATATAGCGAATCGCTGGGCGTTGACAAAAATAAATAATAAGATATATACATAAATATATAGAGAGAGAAAGGAAAGGTAGAGGTTATAGTCAATGAGTTAGGTATTCATAGTGTTAAAATGGTGGTTTATATAATTGGTGTTAGAACACCAATATTGTGGATCAACGTGCATGAAGAAAAAACACTCACTATGTTCCAAATAACACAATCTCCCTCTTAACGAAACAACGTGTAAGGCCAAAGACACCCTTTCCTTTGATCTCATCTTAATAGTCATTGTCCTTGCCATGTTAGCCTTGCATGAGAAGAAGAGAGCACCATGTAGCCAAGGACAACTTGCCGACTCTATCCATGTGTGCGTGCATCTGTATGTGTATGTGTGCGTGTGTTGTGTGGAGCAAGTGTCGGCAAGTCATCCTTGGCTGCACACCACTCTCTGCCTCATCAGGCAAGACCAAGCTTGGATGAAAGCTTATTTGCTGATACTCTTTCAATATGAGAGCTATTCTCTCTTGCGCTTTGTTTGGGATGTCATGGCTACGATCCCTTCATTATATAGCGAGAGCGGATTGCAGTTTTAACATGAGAACAATGCCAATTAATATTCTTTGTGACCTTTTCCACAAGTGGATCACCGAATGTCAATATGCATTTGCGTTTCTCTGGAAAGTCCAAATTGTGTGTGTGTGTGTGTGAGTGAGAGAGAGAGAGAGAGAGAGAGAGAGAGAGAGAGAGAGAGAGAGAGAGAGAGAGAGAGAGAGAGAGAGAGATTTATTGTTCTTACTTTTGAAGAAACCTCTCTTTTAGGATATGTATGGTGGGTCTGCACAGTCCCCAGCCTGCCTGAAGAAGAAATTCTAAAACCATGATAAACAAAGATAAACTTGGTGAATCTGCAAAATGAGCGATATATAGCTCACCTGGCTAGGCAGGGGTCGACTCACAAGTTGAAGGTAGTGAGTTCGATACCTAGCGCCTGCAAGGGATTCAATGGATGATGAAGTGCAGTCTCCGGCTATGGTCTTTTAGATATGGCTGAAGCAATCGCATGATAGTCTCCAACACAAGATGAGCATTCATGATCTTTGTCGGTATCTCAAGTCTGTCTTGCTAGTTTCTTTTCATCTATTTGGGTAATTTAAGGTTTATGGTTATGCCCTACATTATTTAGGGTTTGTGACAAGGGCGTTAGGAGTAAGTGAATTCTAGGTTGGAGATGAACCAAGGGTAGTTGATGGATTTGTGACCTGGTTCTTCTTGGTTTTGAATACTCCTCCGTTCTTTTCGTTAATAATAAAGAATTTTGGGTCTTGGGTGACTCTTGGTTGTGTTGTGCATGCTCTTCTGTTGCCAGTGCGATTGCTTGGTGTTAAAGATTAAATGTATGAGAAACAAGCAATTTTTATCTGAATTTGGATTTTGATAACTGAGATTGGATTCCGTTTGAACTAAAACTTCTATCTGGGTATAGGAGGACCATAAGATTATCTAGTTTATTTGACAACAAATTTGGATAAACTTGGTCAATGGATTCTTTATTAGGGTAACCTGAAAATCGAACTAATTCAATCCAGTTAGCTGTATAATTCGGTTAAGTAAAATATAGCAACTTTGGTTTATGGATAATTCGGTTTGGTTCAGTTCGGTTAGTGAACTGAACCATGAACCGAGCAGACTGATTCTCCCACAACATCCAACATATCAACCCGAAGTGCATCCATTTCAACCTTATCAGGTACAACCTCCACTAGCACACCACATATACTAAGAATTCCACAATGACTTGAAGTTGGAGGACGTATCATTGAAATGCGATGGTGTCATTGACTTGTTTCCGAATGCATTCGAGATTGAACTCCAGATAACATATCAACGGGTTGATAGGATTGTACCGATCTCAGGGATTTGAAAGCCAAGTTTACCATCTTTTCCCGAGAAGATGACAAATATCCAAAAAAGGATTTATTGAGACTAGAGGAGTAAATCGTCATTATCGGATCAATGTGGCCAAAGCCCTAAAGATAGGGAGAAAGTCCCTTGAAGGAGCAACAAGTTTGATCCATTTAGTTGTCCGGTCACTTCAAATATCAAACTTAAGAGAGTCCCTTGAAGGAGCAACAAGTTTGACCCATTTAAGTAGTGATAGGGATGAGAGTCTCATCCACAACCACAAAGTTATTCTCCTCATCAAAGAGATGTCCCATATGGGCAAGAATGATGACTTGTTATTTGCGTCCTTGAATCAGTCTTGTGTGACAAAGCTAAGCCAAGATCATTACCTCATTAACATCGATGATGCCCATCTTGGGATGTTGAAGTTCAAATATATAATGGTTTGACTTCGTTGGATATTTTTGGAGAGAAGATATCGTTCTCAAGTATGAGGTCAAGCCTCCTACCGATATAGTTGACTAATGGATAGAGAATTTCAACCAAATAGGCAATTTTGATTCCATCATTGACACATCACTCATACCCACAAACAGCAGGATCAATGTGAAAGAAGGTTGGAGTTTGATGTGCCTCTCTGTGGTTGTGCATAACATCTTCTAAATGATTGTTCTCGAGTCATGTTAGACTCTTAGAAGGAGTCAGATTCCCTACAAAGACGGAGAAAAAGTCATCAATATTTACATCTAGAAATATTCCATCTTGTCAGGGAATTGGAGCCATTTGGTTCTCCCAAAGAGAGCCACGTAAGGATAGACGAGTAAAAAGCAGATGCAGAATGTGAGGAACGTCTATACTTTCTGACCAAAGATGGGTTGAAACAGTTCTCAATGAATGAGGGAACAACCGGTTGGCTCCCTTCGTTCCTCGTCATCCAAACAGCAAAATGATGTAAAATATATATAAATAAGGTTATTATAGTTCATGATAAAGACCGCCAATCGGGAGCTTAGTTTCTCATCTCTTGGTTGAAGCACCCTTCGGACTCTGGGATCCTAGTTATTGAATGCAAGTCTAGTTACCGAAGGAAAACGTCTGCTCGTGGTGCAATCCTCAGTTTGGAATATCGATCTTCCATGATCGGAATTTGTGTCCAAGTGCAGTAGCCATGCTCCCAATCCATTGTTTTGGCAAGAATCTCTTTATATAACGGTGTTAGAACATCACAATTGGCATCATTAATTTGCAATCCCCAAACAACAGAGAAGTAGCATTTGTGTGCGAGTGTGCATGCGAGTGTGGCTGGAAATGCCATTTCCATTCGTCGTTGCCTTAAAAGTCTGCTTGTTATATTAACCTCTAATGAGAAGAGGAAAGCCGCCAACTTGATACGTGTGCACGTATGCGCACCACTCTCTGCCACATCAGGCAAGGCCTAGCTTGGAGGGAAGCTCATTCCCTGCCACTCAACATGAGAACCTTTCTCTCTTGTGCTTTGTTTGGGATATCATGGTCTAGCTAGGATCCCTTCATAATATATAAAGCCAGAGGAATTTGCTGCTTTGACATGAGAAAATGCCAATCAATATTCTTTGTGACCATTTCCACAAGTGGATCACAGAATGTCAAAAAGCATATGCATTTTTCTAGAAAGTCCGAATTGAGAGAGAGAGAGAGTGTGAGAGAGAGAACCTTAATACTCTTGCTTTTGAAGAATTTTCCCTTTTAGGATATAAATGGTAGGTCCAGCTTGATATATGCACGGTGCCTTCTTTCCATAAGAGGAAAAATGCAGTCATGATAAACAAAGATAAACTTAGTGGATTCCATCAAGATATAGAAGATGCCATAGATAGATACAACAAATACTTTTAAGCCCCAAGACGCCCCGTGGAATGAAAATGCATGCCCTCAAAGTTGGATCTGGTAGGACAATTACTGCAGTCATGTGCTAACATTAAAAATAATGGTTGAGATGATGACCAGGCTACCAAGGAATCGATGGAGCCATAAAGAGACGTGAAAGAGCCTAGCTGCACGGTTCTTTTCATCATGGTCTGCCTCATCGGCTCATTTACGATAAAGCAATGCAAACTCACAACTGAAGCACCTTTCTTTAAGATTGTTTTTTAATAAACTAGCCTTACGTTCCACTTATGTACCAATTAATTGAACACAAACAGATTGTAATCGGTCTCGTATGTGGGATGTTGACCATCCAACTGAACGGCAGGCCGATCTTAAAGATGAATCTATGCTCAAGAACTAACTTAACCTATAAAAGTAGTAGAGATATTCATGGAAGAGGATCCTCCCCTCCCTGTGGGGACACGAATTCTTTTCATGTGGGACGCGCTCCACATAAGACAGAGTTGGGGAATGAAAACACGAATGAGGATGGGGACGGAAAAAACAAGGAAATCCTCGACGGAGATTGAGGAGGGGATAAGAGGAGATGAAGATAACATGTCTTAATCCAACCCTTTTTCTATTTGATTTTTTATTATAAGAGAATAAATAGTAGAAAGTGTTATCTTTTTTTAATTCATGAACTTGTTGTTATTATTTACTTTTCATCCATATTAATATGTTACAATTTACATGTATATTACATAAATTAGATTTTATTATATATAAAAATGAGCTCCAATCTTTTTTTTAAGCTTTTCTTCAATGAATTTCCATGGGATCGTGGAGACAGAGATGAAATATTTTTATTCTTCGTGAAAACGGAGACGGGAACAAGATTGGAAATGAAGCGCAAGAAGTTTGTCCTCTTGTTCCACTCGATGAACATCCTTAGGGTCAATGACGAAAAGCGTTCGGCATCTCTCTCAACGGACGCCATCACCAATCAGACGAAGGTTATGGGACGGCATGTTGCGATACCTACATGTTGACAATTCTTAAAGTGTCATGTTTGACAAACAAACTCATCACTCGGCCTGAATTTTCCCGGGAATGATGCGATATGATCGATAAAATAATATCTAGATAAAATATATTGTACTCATATTTATGCAAGTGCAATAAAATGCAAATGAAATATTTTGTCATTTTATTGCACTATTGGATTTTATTCTGTTCGGATCATCTAGCAGTTTCTTTTGATATGGGGGAAGAACAAGTCGTATTATAACAAGAATTTAATTTCAAAATAAAAGAGTCTCTGCACGAGCTTATTGTACAGGATATGGTGATCAAATACTAAAAATAAAAAAAACAAATTGGAGTATGAGAATTAACATAAAAACCCCTAAAAAAATTACGAGGCCACAAAAGCTTAAAAACTTTATTAGAAAAATGTACAGTTAAACCAGTCCTCAAAACCGGACAGCAAGGAACAATTTGATGAAGTCCCTAAACGTCTCACAAATCAGCCCCAAAATACACATACATGTACTAAAAAAAAACTAATCCACTGCGGATTACAAAATAAGCAAATAGGCAAAGTTACGGAGCTTGAAACCAGTCTGCCATGGTATAAGAAGACGACCAACGGTGGTTGATTCTGAGAAATTTCAGCGAAAATGAAGATCAAATGCCCACCAAGAGGAACTCCCAGGCTCGATCTCCCTATTCCCGTTTTCTCCCGCATACAGACATGTATGCGCCAAGAGGATTTCTTTTGCTACTCCTCCAAGAAGAGAGATGAGTGCGGCTGCTCCCTTCAACGTCACAAAGGACGGCTTCTCATGCATACCCTAGCGCATCGGCCCTTCTTTTTGTGCGTTTCGTGCAAACACCAAAATCGGGTCTTACTATCTCAATACCCATCAGCAACACATGTAAGATGGAAGTGGATGGTTATGACAATGGTGGCGATTGTGATGGCCGTGATTAGTGGTGATCATGAGACTAGGGTTGGAGTTCATGGGAATGAACAGTAATATAGGCAATGGCTGTGGCTGTGGCGGAGGCCAAAATAAACAATAGAACACACAAACTTATAACATATATATATATATATATATATGTAGAGAGAGAGAGAGAGATAGACATATAATAAGCATAAGAAGACATCAAGTAGTAGAGTGTTAAAAAAATAGTAGTACTCGCAAAAATATATATAATATGTGACATCATAAATAAAATAACCACATTATAATTAGTATGTTGGTCCTCCAAATGTGGGGATAACCTTCCCATCTCTTGTTATATTGCTTTGTTGGTCTATTTTCGAAATCTTAGCTAACACCAATAAGAAAATAAAAGGTAGCACGAAACTTTAGAATAGCATTTCACTATCTGAGTCATGCTTCCAGTTCATGGTTTTGACAACCTTACCTTTATATAATTGGTGTTAGAACACCAATATTGTGGATCATCTTCCATGGAGAAAACACTCACAATAAAGAGTTTCTCATATTTTCTAGTTCCAAACAACGCAATCTTCCTCTTAAGGCAACAACATGTAAGGCGAGAAATACCCTTTCCTTTGATCTCATCTTCATAGTCACTGTCTTTGCCATGTTAGCCTTGCATGAGAAGAAGAGAGCCCCATGTAGCCAAGGACAACCTACCGACTCTATCCATGTGTGCATGCATCTGTGTGTTGTATGGAGCAAGTGTCGGCAAGTCATCCTTGGCTGCACACCACTCTCTGCCTCATCAGGCAAGACCAAGCTTGGATGAAAGCTTATTTGGCTGATCCTCTTTCAATATGGGAGCCGTTCTTTCTTGTGCTTTGTTTGGGATGTCATGGCTAGGATTCCTTCATTATATAGACAAAGCGGATTGCTGTTCTAACATGAGAATGATGCCAATTCATACTCTTTGTGACCTTTTCCACAAGTGGATCACCGAATGTCAACACGCATTTACGTTTTTATGGAAAGTCCGAATTGTGTGTGAGAGAGAGAGAGAGAGAAAGAGAGAACTTTAATATTCTTGCTTTTGAAGAAACTTCCTTTTAGGATATAATTGCTAATGTTAAAAACATTAATTGGGTGAAATATTATATGTATTAAACATTGTTGCAAGTATACATGTATATAGAGGTAGTGCTAAATGCATCATATACTTAGATACATAAAAATAATTAAATGTCTCCATTATTTGATTTTCAAGATCAATAATAAAGATTTGCATTAGAAGTATTGTTTGTACTTTATATTTAATATATCATATATATATATATATATATATATATATATATATTAAATACAAAGTAATTCGAATCTACATCATTGGTTTTAAAGATCAACAATAAACATGCTTAAACATTTTTTTATGCATCCAAGGACATTATATATTTAACACCACCAAAACGTGTTTGGTAGAGATGCAATGGGTTCATTTACTCAATATTTCGTAAGATAAATAGCTGGAGCCGTAAAGCAATCTGAACGAGCTTTCTTGTTTAACACCACCAAAATGTTTGACAAAAGAATTAGCTTTCTAAAGCAAATTTTATTGTAAAATTTAGAGTATGTGTGGTATATGATCAATCCCATCGATGATCAAATATTTTTAGTGTTTGAATTGAGACGATCAATAGAAAAGATTTGAATTTAAAAAACAAAATATAGCTTTTTGTATTTCATATTTAATGTATAACGGTATATTTTAATTTTTAAATTCAAATCTCAATCATATATCGCATTGATCAAATGGTGAAAAGGTTTGAGCGGATTTAAGCATAGATAAAAGCATATACCCCACTCTCTCTCTATATATATATATACACGTGTACATAGATCTTTCTAACATATTTTAAGAGCATCTAATATTTTTCAAGATTTCCGTATCAAGACCCACCGTTTGATCTATTTTGAGGAGCTTTGTTGAGAAAATGCCGAGAATGAAGAGAGACTTCCTCTGATTTATTCCTTCCCCTTCTTTTAAGGGTGGCAAATCTTTTGTGTTTCAGGTCTTGTTTATGTTACACATTTCATGTTGGTATCAGAAACAAGTCAAGTCAATATTGCAACAGACATCCTGCTTTTTTTCGTGTTGTTTCGAGTGCACACCAAGTACACGTACTTTTCAGGTCAACCTGAACGCGATCCAAGACTTTTCTGTTACAATGGGTGGACAAGAACACGAGTCGTCCGCCCATCATTTGGAGATATATTGTCAGAAGTTGTGTTTATGGTGCTTGTGTCGTATCTTTTCATGTTTACGCCAACTTGAACATGATCCAAGACTTTTTATGTTATAATGGGTGGACACGAATACGAGCTTTTCAGGTCGTGACATCTAGGGCTAGGGCTCTTCTCACAATCATAAAACACTTGATCACTAAAAAAAAGAGCATATAACACTTCATTCAGATTTATTTTCTTAGGGGCCTATTTGTAACAAGGTGGGAAATGGTTTCCCTAGACATAGACATATCCAAGTTCTCCTGAAAACAGGAAACAGGAACTGAAACCAAATCGAGACCTGGCCAATTCTTGTTCCAGTTGGGAATCACCGATTCTTGTTTGAGTTCGGGTTTGTGTCTTAAACTACCTGGAACTGGAAAAAAGTATTAAAAAAGGTTTAAGATTTAAAAAAAATAAAAATATGGAACCAGTGGTTCCATGGTTCCGGCTCCATGAACGGTAGAACCAGATTCGATACTGCTATAGGTGGTCTCCAGTTTTCAGTCCGGTTTGATTGGTTCTAGTTCTAGTTCTAGTCAGGTCCTGGTCCAGTTCGGTTTCGAGTGGAACCACTAAGACGCTTTCTAACCGACCATGTTTAGGTATTCTCAATGGCAGGTTCTTGGAATCCCATCCATGGCGTCTGTTAGGAAACGCCTACGAGTGAGCGAAACGTACACGACTCCTTGCCCTGGAGGGGAGCTCGACCCCCAGGGGTGCGCGCAAGTGTGTGTTTGAATTTGACCCCTTTGTAACCTGTAATGTAATAGGAAAAAAAAAACGTACACGACTCCTCTACCACCTTTTGAATCTGTACTACAAAATGAAAAGCGGCTAGATTTGAATGTCCCATGGAGACAACGATCAACTTGATATTCTGCGGCTTGTATTCATTAGGCAAGTTGCATCCCAGGATCGATTCTTGTTCCCTTCCCAAAGAGCCACCGTCATCATCTCTATCTCCAGACCACTTGCTTCACAACTCTCTCTCTCTCTCTCTCTCTTCATATATATATATATATGTATGTATATATATGTATATGTATGTATATATATATATATATATATATGTATGTATATATATATATATGTATATGTATATATATATATGAGGAAGAGATAGATCATGTCCAAATGAGGTTGGACCATTGCGATTTGATACCCTTTTCTTGGCATTGATCGAGCTTCTTATGCAACCATAATGATTGATTTGTCATCAAACATTTTTGCGAAAGATAAAAACTATTTTGTAAACAAAGATCATGTCCAAATGAGGTTGAACCATTGCGATTTGATACCCTTTTCTTGGCAAAGATCGAGCTTCTTATGCAACCATAATGATTGATTTGTCATCAAACATTTTTGGGAAAGATAAAAACTATTTTGTAAACAATTTCCTTATTAATACTTATTGATACATTATCTAAAAATGGAAAATCAAAGTATTCAAATTAAGTATGATACCGTTATAGTCACCCTTCCTTTCTAAACAGTATGAAAAGACTATACACCAGCACCTATGATATTCTTTTCCTTTTGTTATGCTGCATTATACGTGGACCAACCAATATTATAAAGTCTCACGGTCGAATCAATCATCACGCTGTCCGGACCTACACGATTCACTGATCCATCATGTTCCTTTGTCTGAACCACTTTGAATTGGCACTTGGGATAGTAAACGTTAGGCTGCAAGTGGTTTTGAAACCTAGAAAGGTAAAGCAAAGGTTTAGGGTCTTTGCTCCTTTTTCTGTTTTCCTTTTTGTTTTGAAATATATGAGTTTTTGTTTGATGGTAGAACTTTCCTCGGAACATGATGGTAAACACTTGATCAATGAATCTTGCTCTTGCTTTAGATGGTAAACACTTTAAAAGAGATAGTATAACGGGGATCGCATTTGTGGGAATAAAGGTCGATCCGTCATGTTTCAATGATGCTTAATATGATGAACTTGTCTGGTTCAATGGTTCTTTCTAAAAGAGATAGCCCTATCAACCCGATTTGCCCTATCAACCCGATTGGCCCAAAACTAGAAAATGCATGTAGGACCAACCAAGGAAGAAGACAAATACCGCTATACCTTGAGTAGAGGCAGTTGTACACTCATGTGAGCCCGTAGACATAGGGAAGAGAACAAGAGAGAAAATGACCCTTCTCTTTAACAACAATGTCTTTGAATTAAATGTTACTTTCCAAAATGCTTATTATTTATCTTATGAAGGGCTTGATGCACACCTTTGTGGGGGTCTTTCTCCATACTGCATAAGCTTTCACAACTTATGGTAGCTATATTTGACTATCACTTAAAGGATAAGAAGATCAAATTGCTTATCGGCCATGAGATTATGTCTCTAGAAGAGTTGTCGGGACAAAAGTACTACTGCAAGTGGTATAACACTAACACTCATAACACAAGGAATTGACTCTCATTCAACAATGAAATTTAGAAAGCACTTAAGGAAGGGAGGCCACAATTTGACGAGGAGTTGGTAACTAACATAGATCCACTTGTAGAACAACCAATAAACATTGTTGTCATAGAATCAACCTCTGGTCCTTGCAAATAGTATCAACATTGACCTCTACTGTGTCTACAAGTGATAAATCACATTTTTAAATTAGTATCAATAATGCAAATATGCAAGCATAATTAAGCACTCAATAATGATACAAATTTAGTTTCAATAGCAAGACCTCTACTGTGTCCAATTACTACCCACAATGTAGGAGTCTCCCAAATCCTCCTCCTATCCAACCACTTAGCCTCCTAAGTATGCTCTGAGCGTATCGAGTTGAGGACCTTGATGACCAAATCATAGGCTTGTCAAGTCCAATCCTTCTAATCTATAGGACAACAATATTCAGATAACACACAAGTAGAGTCATACATTCACATAATTAAACTCAACAAATCTACATACATATTGACTTGGGAGCATCTCCTAGATCCAAAAGATCCACCTAGGGCTAGGTCTTAGGCTTTATACCTCTACATCAGTCATACCATATGTTCAATTAAATATTAAAATGACATATCCATAACTAGTATTAAATTTGTTTTACTTTAAACAAGTCTCTACTCTCATTGACTAGTCCCATGTTCCACAACTTAGGCATGTTGTATAACTCGACATGAGTTGCTTAATATAGACTATAAGTGGAACTAGCATGACCGAAGTAATCAACTCTACTCATAACTCTATGCATACCAACCTACAAACTAACACTACCTGGTATGACTATCTACAATCAAATGTCTCATACTATCATAGAAGTTAGATCTACACCCGGTAATGTTTTACTCACATAAATAATAATTTACAAGCTAGTTGGTACAACTATCTACTATTCAACAATGTTTCATACCACAGGAAAAAGTATATCCATGCCCAATAATGTTTTGCTCATGCAAAGACACACTCATGCAGTACATCCATGTAGTTAATATAGCATTTCCAATCATGTTTAGTGAATCAACACATATAGTCATTTCAAAGCACTAACAACTATTTCATTATCCCATGTGCCATTTAAAAGCAAATAAAACTAGCTTTAGCATGTATATGGAGAGAAAACACATTCACCTACTTGTCACTTCTATATAGATACAAATCCCACAATACTCATATCTTTAAATCATCTTGATTTAGTACTTGAATCATAATAAAAATATAATATAATATTTTATATTTAATTACAGAACCATCAATTCAAATTTTGTCAAAATCATACTTCAAATAGTTTCAAAATATCCCCAAAACCCCATCTGGATCACTAAAGGATCTATAGGATGTCTGCTTGCTCAAGATGCCGAAGATTGACACCGAGAGTTTCGAGTTCCATCTCAATCAAGTACTAAACAAGGACATGGTGAATTATTGACTAGTCAAAAAGCTTTGCATGTCACTTTTTCACTCTTATACTAAGTTGAAATATTACCTGCTATAGATACATGTCTCAATCATTTGTATAGTGGACATTATACACAATTTACTAAACAAGCCCATCTTACAAAAGAGACTAGTCAAGTGGGTTATCAAGCTCAACCCATTTGACTTAATTTATGGTCCTCTAAGAGCAGTAAAAGGATAGTTGATTTCTTAGTCCATCTTGCTAAGCATGAACAATCCATTCAAGGAACACAAGAGGCTATAACTCCTGTACCATGGATTGTGGCGTTTGATTGTGGCAAGCAATGTGAAGGGAACAAACATGGCCTAGTTGTGATGGACCCAAAAGGCCAAATGACTCAAGCTTGTTATAACATTAGCAACCAAGTTAGCAAATAATCTTGTACAAGATATTGATGAGAGGGATAGATGGGTGACTTTTTGTAATGTTTCATAAGTGTCGACCAACATGACATAGGGCCCCTCCATGCTACATGGATGATACTTGTGAACCATTAACAAATAGAAGGTGGTATAACCCATATAATCAAAGACATGTTAAAAGTTTATTTATTTATAAACAATTTAAGATTCAACAAGGTAGCGGTACAACAAAAAGAAATTCAAAACTATAAGGAGCCTAACAACTCCTACCATCTAGTAGTGAAATATAAAATCTTGCTTCAACGTCTCACGTGCTCAGCGTCTCTACTAGTTATACCCTGAAATTTATATAAAATAAAACCTAAGCACCACACTGTGCTCATAGATGAATGTGATCTCTCTATAAATAATCACACTAGATACATACACTATATCAAACTAAGTGGTGAGAAAATATATATCATCTAACAAAAATAATATCATTTCCAAACATGCATGCATACTAAAGCATTCATCAATATGCAACTTAATTTTGATATTACCAACTCTATAGTGTAACAAACCACTGTCACGCTGCAGGAGTTGCCCACATCATACTCATGTTCAGCCATGTGACCTCTAATAATGCCCTCAGCTTGTCGGGCCCAAGATCTTTGTGCCTCACAATGGCCCACTAAGTCCAACCCCTCAGGTCAATGAGGCAAAAGTATCCGCATACCCCACTAATAGAGTCATGCATTCAACCATATAATCACAATAATATCCCTAAAGTTACATCCCATATTCATAATAACATCCATTGGGCCATCTCTCAGGGTCTACATAACCATATCCACATTCACAATAATCACATATATCTGGTTATATCAAATCACATGTTCGTATCAAGTATCAAATCCATTCTACTATACATAAACTCTCTACTTTCATTGGCTAGTTATATTTGTCCCCAATTTTACATGTCGCAACTGACATGAGTTGCCTATTGCAACTATAAGTGCAAACTAACTCAACAATGAAGTAGCCAACACAACTCAATGCATCTACGAGTTAGGACTATCCGATACGTTCATCCACAATCAACTAACGTCATACAATGTCATTAGAAGTAGATCCATACTGATAGTATTTCATCCACCTACAATGGAAACAAATGAGTTAACACTAACATATACGTTCATCTATAATCCATCAACATCCCATGACATCGTGAAAGATAGATACATACACATTAAGTGGTTTACTCACACACAAACACACTCATGCCATATATCTATACACTCATTAAAGCATTTTAAAGACTATTTTACAAACCAACACATGTATACTCATTTAAAAACAATAACAAACATTTCACAATCTCATATATAATCTAAAAGCAATTAAAACCACCTCCAGCATATAACTGAAAAGAGAGCACATCCACCTACCTAGTGTCTTTACGTAGATCCAAGTATAATAGCGCTAACTCCATTTAATCACCTCAATTTAATCTCTAAATCATGATAAAAGCATAATATTAATATTCTGTATTCAAATAAAACCCAATGGTTCAAACCACATTGAAATTAGATCTCAAACGAGTTTGAAAACCCTAAAAACCTAATTTGGATCCGTATAATTATGTTTGGATCGAGTTAAAGGATCTAAACCTAAATCTCTTTTAAAACAAATCTCAGTTCATTGCAGACCCAAATCAAACTTGAAACCGTGTCCTTGCAAAGACATTGGTTTGGCGTCCTGGTCGGTGTCGCATGTACCAAACACGACACGACAAGGGGTGACATGAAATGTCGTGTCGGTTCACCCATCAACCACCGATTCAACCACCAAATCTGTCAGTTTTGGCCAATTCCTCAAAGATTTCAAATACCAAATGGTTCGCCATTAGCAGGTAGGCCTTTTGTCGCCAACAACCGCCACCCACCACCAATGGTTTCACCAGAAACAGGGAGAAAAGGGTGCGGCTAGCCCCTTTTGTATGGATCTTGTCAAAAACCTATCAATTTAGCCCTTTTAACATACGAATCCGACCATTTTTCCCTTCGATCAATCGTTTTCCTGTGATTTTTGGTATTCCCGACTATTTTCCTCTTTCACTATTCTTCTCTCTCTACCTCTCTTTCTCTTCCCTCTCACTCCCTCTGTTTCTCTTTCTTCACTCTCGCTCCTCTCTCTTAATCCCAGTGGCTGGGGGTGTTTGGGAGGCTATTTTTGTCACCCTCCACGATGACAATCGGTGGCCACAATGGGTATTTTGTGGCCACCGTCTCTCATTCCCGAGAATCGGGTCCCATGTGGGACTCGGGTCAGGTTTGTCGGATTATAGGTTTTCATGTTATAGCATTTGTCCCATCTTGGTGTGCATGCTATAATACTCTCCACCTTTATTAGATATGGCTAATTTTATAGGTTTTCCTAATTGTTTATCTACTTCTAACTTAAAATCCTTAAAAACATTAGGGACTTCAGATTTTTCTTTAACGAGATAAAGATATATAAACTTGAAATAGTCATTATAGACCTAAGGTAGTCATTAATAAAGTAACAAAATATCTCACCTATAAAACATGGGCTAAAAGGTTCACATACATATGTATAAATTAAATCTAATGTTGATTGACATTTTATGGCATGTTTAATGAATGTGTTGATTATTTTGGACTTTATACAATCAACACATGTTTCAAGATCAGTGAAATCTAATGATCTCAAAAGACCATTCTTCACCAATCTATTTACTCTCTTTTAGGATATGTGTTGTAGCCTTCTATGCTATAAGATACATGAATTGTCGTTTAATATATTTTTCTTATTAGTACATATTAAAGAAACTACAAATTAAGAATTAGAAGAGACATTCAATTTGAATAAACCTTCAATAATTGCTATAGCAATGAGAATGTTTTCCTTTATTGAAGATATTCTTGATATGTTAAGCAAAATGCTATGATTGTCTTTAACTAATTTGACTATAAAAATTAATTTATTCTAAAATGATAGAATATAAACACAGTATTTCAAAATCAATAGTTCTCTAGAGTTTAAGATAATTCTATAGTCTCCAACTGGCTTTACATGCGAACACGTCTCATTATTCGATATTACAAATCTTTTGCATTCAGGTGGATAATACTTTTGGAAAGCCCTGCAAAATGATAGAAATGTACATAGTGGCACTTGAATCAATCCATCAACTAGTACTAGGAACAAAAGCTAGATTTGATCCATGACTTATAATAGATATAGTATTACTTTTTCTCTTTGCAAGATAGATCTTGTACTTTTGGCAAGTGTTCTTTAAATGTTCAGTTTTTTTACCAAAAAAAATACTTGACTTTATCGATGGGCTTGTCAACCACATTGTATTTGCACTTTTTCTTTTGGACTTCTTTGCCTTAGTCACCTGATCTCCTGATTTGTGAGCTACCAAATTGGAAGAGTGACTCACGATGTTCATCTTGTTACTAGTTTGTCTTTTCTCTTTCTAAACATACTTGGTCATAATTTTATTAATTAATTAATTATTCATCTTTATATGTGTTGTAGGAAACCTTAAAGAGTTCATACTCAGTAAGTAATATTTGTAAGATGAAATGGAATAAGAAAGTGTTTGAAATGGTGATCTTGAGATCATTTAGTTTTTTTGTAATGCTATGCGTAGTCATGATCTGTTCTCTTATGTTTGTGTTTCTTGGGTATCGCATGAAAGTCAATTTTTAAATCAAGACACCTACTTTAACTTTATCATATCTAATAAATTGTTTCCTAATCATATCTATATAAACAATTGCCTCGGTATTAGGAGTCATAGGACCCTTAATGTCTCTAGGCACATGTTATAGCTTATACGAAAGAGATAGTTCACTAGATCTTTCCCATTTAGCATACTCAACCTTTGTATCCATACTTCTTTCATCAATGGGTGCTTAAGGAGCATCCACCAAAAAGCAAAGGTCTAAGTTCATCAAGCTCAATTGAAGCATCACAACTCCATTCCACTAAAGAAAGTTTGTACCATGCAATAAAGGTACCCGAATTAGTTTCTTTTCAAAAGTAATAAAAATATTCAGTAAGAAGGCCATATATAAATATATAACCATAGAAAATGACAACAACATTACTATAGCCCTACGTTGATAGATGAAACAACATGCTAGTAGTTAAGGAAAGCCATGAATATAATTTTATTTGCATGTAAGTCTATGCCAAATAGTATTGTTGGATATTAAAATGTCACATATTATATATACAAATAAAACTATTTCGCCCATTTAGGCATAAGCATAACAATCCATGTTGGTAGACAGTCGTTAATCTAATTTATCTAAATGATGATTGAAAACATCATACTCACTAGATTTCAAATTCTAAAAAAATTTGATCTAGACTTATATGTAATTAACTAATTAATTCTTCTTACTTTGCATCACGTTGGTCAGAAAACCAAATCGTCTGAACTAAAGGTTCATTACAGTATGTTTCATAATCCAGCAACAAATTGGACAAAATATATAAAAACAATGAAAGCATGCTAAAATCACTTTATAACATGTAAAAATCAGTAATTCATGTCTATTATAGTATGAAAAACAAAAATATTGTAGTGCTACATGTATGTCCAATTTGTCCTTAAATATAAATAGTTTATTTTAATGTAAAAGTTTATGAAATTTAGGGATTTAATATTTTTTAGTGATTTTTTGTCATCTTGTTTACGATCATAATAAAAAAAAGTATCTCATATGTAAACAAATTGACATTATGAATAAGAAATCTCATAAAAAAGTTCAAGAGAAAATTAATTAAAATCAATGACAAGAACCAACTGTGATGGAGACTTGTTGAACCATGTGGTGGTTGATCCTTTATTTGGAAGTATGCTTTTTCTTTTCAATCTCCATAACAATCACCTCCGCTCTTATAGAGGGAGTTTCTCATATGATGAGAACTTAAAGAGTTATGTGATTGTGTATTGAAACGTTAGGTAAGGATACTCTTTTATACTATACATTACATAAATATGGTATGGTGTTTCGAAACACCACTATCTTCACAATCATAAAAGTTTATTGAGAATTGAGAGAGTTGTTTGATAACTAAAAGACTTCCCTCACAAATGGGAGAGTTTCTTGAGAAACGAAAATGTTTTCTTGATAATTGAAAAGTTTTAGATAAGTCGATCATATCATTCCAACGTAATACACATCATGAGGCTCCCGAAGGCAACAAAAACCCATACCTAATCTGGATTTTACACCAAGAGAGAGAGAAAGAACATGATCCTGTGATTGACAGCAGTCAATCAGAGCAACTTTTAGAGGAGGAGAGAGAGAGAAAGCAAATCTGCCCATGGGAGAAATTATTTGAGAGAGAAAGATTAGGAACGAGAACAAACACAAAAGAGAGAAAGGAAAGAAGAAAGATTATTCCCTGCAAACGAAACTTATTCCGATTATTGCCAAAAGTCGAAATACGACTACAACAGTTGAAAGTGCAAAATAGTTAATTCCAACTGTTAAATACTGTTATTTTGACGGTTAAAAGTTAGAATATACCATAATTTGTTCCAGTTTTATATTACCGTCGGAATCTTTTTCCGTCAACAGCGAGAGTAAGCCTATTTGCCAAGTACTGTTTGGAATATATTGGATCCGGAACTAGTTGAATCGGACTTGAAACGGGGATCACCCAATTCAATTCCAGTTTTACCTTTCATCAAACCAAAACCATGTCAGAACCAGTCTTATTTTTAAATTACTTTTAGCATTTCAATTTTTTTCCAATGACTTTTTATGGTTCCAGGTGCTTTAGGACTCAAACCAGAGCCGGCGCAGTCTCGGTTTGCTTCCGGTTTTCAATCCTAGGAGCGAGAACTGGAAGCGATCATGTCTATCCACTTTTGCTTTTCAACGTATTGAACATTGAAAGAAGACCATACAAGCATTATCCTCAAAGAAAAAGAGATTGTGGGCGACTGGATACAATGGCTTTGCCGCAATATCTTCTTCCATTTTCATGTTCACATATCGGTTTTGGCTTTTTTAAGATTTGTCCAAATGCAAGTGCAAAAATTTGCAGGTAAAGTCGAGGAATCATGAGAGAGAGAGAGAGGAGAGAGACTGGGGGATGGATGGGTCCACGAGACAGCCAATTGGAACCAATTGCTGCTGGTCGGCAATTAGATCCCATACAAATGCTGCTAGCATATAATAATGATAATGTTATTAATGCGGTACGCAACACCACAAGCGTGTCACGTCTTTGATCGTCGGTAAGCAAAACGCTGCCCATCAAGATACCGTAAATACACGTGCAATCGAGTAAGTTGCTTTAGGACTAATGTGAACAATGCACGTCATGATCAATATAGCATAAAAAGATAAATATCAAGAGAACATCCGAATATGGTAACTAAGAGGTAGTTGGTACCCAATTCAAGTAACTTGCACCATCACACACACACACACAGAAGAAAAGCCTTAGCAAAAGCTGTACATGGCAGGCTCCCCTATATGCTTCTAATCTTGGTTGTAATATTGAAAGATGAAAGCATTAGAATGCTTGCAGTCTTGTTGAACAAAAAGGGTGCCTTCGATCTCAAGCAAAAGCATACTGAGAAACAATAATTTGGAGCTAAATGCTACTATGGCACAACAACGAGCTTAAAGGCAATTAAGAATGCACACCACACTTAGTGCGGGAAGATGCTTCCTTTTGGTTCTGGTTCGAGATTGAGCAAAATTCTAGGAAAGGATAACAGCAACGAGCTAGAAGTATTTACAGGTAAGGGGAGATCAATCACAAAATAAAATAGAAAACGACCAAATAGGCATCAAACAAGTTTCGTAGCAGTACATGGATAATTAGCTTTGTGCTCTGCAGCCCTTTGTGAAGCAAGCCATTGTTGGAGTTTCTATCTGAAAAGGATCCTAACTAGCACGAAGAATATAATGTCCTACAGGCGTCCATGGCATTGGGGGTGCAACCAAAGACATTAAACAGTTTGGTGGGGCACTTAAGGCACAGTTTGTGTCCCCGGGACTTACCTCGAACAAAATTCTTGATCATCAAGAAAACAAGTTCTAATCATGCTTCCTTCTACCTCATAAGTTATTCTTTCATGGCCTCATCAACTCTAGGATTTACTGACCCACAAAGCCAGGACAAAACACTATCTATTACATTTGTAAATTTCTAATAATGTTCAGAGGGGGACCGGACCGTAGATGTTCTACTGGGCCTCCACGGATTACTAAAAAGGGAAAGCTTTCCAGGAAAGAAATGCCGTTCCATTGTTTATGACAAAAGAGTTCACTGTCTCTTTAGGAATTTCAAACATATCTGCGAACGCTGGCATTCCATCCTCCACTAAGAAAAATGGTCGAAAGAGAATATGAGTGTTTGCTTGTTCAACCAGCATTCAGACTGCCTATATAAGCAAATGGGGTACCATCCAGAGCGAAACAGGAGATAGAGTCATCCATGGCATGTAAGAGCAGAAGCAAATAGCGTTCATCTAAGCAGCCTTGCATGATAAAGCAGAGACTTGTTATGCAGCCAAGGATGACTTGCCGACATCGACTCTGAATGAGACGTGTGCATGTGCGTGCACCTGTGTGTGTTGGCGGGTTGTCCTTGGCTACATTCTTCTCTCTTCTTCTCATGCAAGACCTAGACGATTTCTCCATTAACATCACCAAGCAGGAGACCATCAGATGCCAAGAAACCAAAAAGCATACATGCTCATCTACGACGCCTTACCTGATGAGACGGAGAGTATTGTGCAGCCAAGGATGACTTGCCGACATTCACTCTTTGTTGGAGACAGAAACAGAGTGTTGGCAGGTTGTCCTTGACTACATTTTGCTCTCTTCTTATTATGCAAGTCCTTCTGGATATCTCCCAACAAGAAGACTCAGACGCTAACAAGCAAAGGAGCACAGAGAGTTTCATCTAAGAGTAATTGCCTGATGAGGCAGATAGTGGTGTGCCACCAAGGATGGCTTGCCGACATTTACTATCTGTGTATGTCTATGTGTGTGTGAGAGAAAGAGAGTTTGTAGGTTGCCTTTGGCTACATTCTTCCTCTCAAGCAAGTTCTATATGATACGTGGATCAGAGTGCTCCAGTGAAAAGATCAGAATGGTATACAACAATGGAAGTAAATGAGTGTCCAATCTTCGAAGGTATGCGTATATGAAAATTATAAACACTAATGACAATGATTGATTCAATCTGTGCACTTAAGTGATGAGTTTTACTGAAATAAAATACATCATAATCCTTAACTCATCTTAAGATTCTGCAGCTCTACATTTGCATGCATGGCATATAATTCACAAGGGCTTCTGCAATCAAAAGGCTTAGGAGTAGAAACAGAAAAGATCATTTTTAATCCAGTACAAATACAATCTTATTTCTTCTTCTTGCCCGAAAGAAATTCCTATACATCCAACGAACAAAGTAAATATGGCCAATATAAGCAGGGGAAATAACATGGTATTATCTGATTCATGCGGATATAATAAAGTATAAGGGTACTTATTAAAAAAATGAGTACTAAAAGATGATCGCATGTTTCTTACATAACCAGCAATTTGATGCATATTAGGAGACAGCGATTCCTAAAGGACTTTTCGTTATTATTGCTTGTTGCTAAAAGAAAATTCCTGTGAGATTGGTTCTGCAGCTTATACTCAAGTTTGATGCAGGCGGACAGTAGGTGCGTCAAACATTTGCAATCACTCCTGAAAACTCAAACTCTCAAGAGGCCTTCATCGTTAAATGGAAGAGAGACATATAAAATCTCGTGCTAAAGATCGTGGAGGTTCAAGGATGAACTAATAAATGTATAAAAGATGTAAAATTTTTATTCCTCAAGATCTGTTATCACTTACCTGTATGATAAACGCAGGTTATGTGATGTTACTTGCTATTTAGTCCCTGAAATCTAACAATTTAGAAAGAAAAAAAGCAAAACGGGCATCACTAAAGCTAGACGAGGTCAGAGTAGCTGCTTGTAAACTACAACCATTAAAGGATTACCACAACACAGGCTTTTCAATTAATTTCCTGAAGTTTTAAGGAGACCCTGTGCCATATTGCTGCGACGGAACCCCATATGGCTTCAAATGACGAAAGCTAGACGAGGTTTCATGTCATTCCTTCAACTTCTGCGACAATTGAACAATGTTAAACACCACAGAGACCAATAAATTTTCTGTGGACTTCTAGCAATCTGTTCCGTGTAGGTTTGGCAAGAAATATTGTTTGTCAAGCAAAAAGGAGTCCATGACCAACATAATCAAGTTTCACGGTCATATCACCGAAACCAATTAGTGCAAACGTAACTTGTAACTGTGAAAATTGCCTAATGGAGAAATCTGACACTGTATTGAACTGATGAAACGGCATTCATCAAATAACTGGGAAATGAGAAAAGAAACGTCAATCCTTTCCTCCGAATCTGAACAAGTTAATTATCTCATCTCCGTCCATAGTTTCTCGTGTCTATCGGACAAGACCGAAGTAATTCATCGTCCACCATTTGTTGAAAAACCATGTCTTGGACTCTTGGCTTCTCTCAACTTCTTATCTGCTTCAGATAATTTGCCATGCATGAACCAATCGGTTCTTGCACAACCACCCTTTTCATTCTCTGTAACTAACGTTTGTGTATTCCATCAAACGGTCGGAGGCTTCGAGATGTTGGGTTATAGACATTAAAACTGTCGAGATGCTTTTTTAAGATAGTAATATGCAAATGTGTGTTCAAGGTGAGGTTATGGTAACCTTTAGGTTGATTCGTTCGAGGTGAGGGTTATACTAATGTTTATTCGCTTCTTCCGATATCAGAGGATCGAATATAAAAGGTACCGATGATGATTTCTTATGATTTACAATAAAAACTCCTTGACTCGCTTTACATTAATACAGTCAAGTCCAAAGCACATCAAGATACTAATATGATGGACTCTGCATTTTTTAGTTAAGTGTTTAAGAATTAAAATGGATTTTCTTGGAAAACAAGAAAAAATTAATTATTTACACTAGTGTCGTATTTATAAAGGCATTTCTTTCAAGCCTTTCATCTTCTCTTTTTTATAAAAAGGTATAAGCAACTTTATTTTTAAATGATCTTACAATCGCCTTTTTTGTTCGTTATTAGATGAATCCTTTTTCTTGCTACCACCTCCAAATCCAATTCATAAGATGCAAAGTACCTTGGCTATCAAATTGGGTTACTTTATAAACATTCGATATTAAAATAGACAATTGTGACACTCAACAATCCCAATGCAATGAAAGGTAAGCGAATAAATTGTAGAGAGGGTTCTCATGTCATGGATGGGTGTAGGGTAAAGAAGTTAGTCCCACTATATTGTCGTTCGAATATAATAAACAAATTGTAGAGAGGGTCTCCTCATTTTCAGCATACACGGATACGAGATAAGGAAACTAATCCTATAAAATAAGATTCGTATTGGTTTTTTGAATATCAAAAGTGGGGTAAGGAAGTTGGTCTTATAAAATAAGATTCATATTGGTTCTTAGAATATCAGAGGTAGCAGATACTATGATCCGTAGAAAGATTCATATCCTATGTTTAGAAGAGACAGAGTTGGTTGGAGAAAAAGCAAAGGAGATTAAGGATGCATGTTTTAAATTATAGTACGTAGGAAAGAAAAAGACGTAAAATAGAGTTGGTATTATCATAAATAAGGATTTAAAGGATAGTATAGTGGACATACAACGATTTCGCTGATTCATAGATTTAAAGATGGCTTTTTGGGAAGAGTTAGATAAGCTGATTCAAAGAATTCTATAAAAGGAGATGATTTGCGTAGGAGGAGACTTAAATGAACATGTTAGTAAAGAGGGATTAGGTATTCATGGAAACTTTTGTTTGGTAGATATAAATGAGGAAGGTAGGGAAACCTTAAATTTTGTTATGACACTTGATCTCTTTATAGTCAATACAATCTTCAAAAAATGAGATGAACATTTAATTACTTATAAGAGTGGTTTATCACAAACACAAATTGATTATTTTATTTATAGGAAAAAAGATAGATTGTGTTGTAAAGATTTTAAGGTAATTTCAAGAGAAAGCTTAACGACTCAACATCGATTTTTACTTATGAATTTACAAGTAAAAAAGTCGACAAAGAAGAAAATAGTGCATTGTGTTATTCAAACTAAATGGTGGAACCTTAAAAGCGAGAAAGAATATATATTTAAACAGAAAGTGCTTCAAGGAGATGCTTGGAATTACGTTGATACACCCTGTAATATGTGAAACAATATGTCTATACATATTAGGAAAGTGGTAAAAGATGTGTTAGGTAAATCTAAGGGAGATGTACCAACACAAACAAAACTTGGTGGTAGAGTGAAGTGGTGTAAGATAAAATCAAGGTAAATAGGGCATGTTACAAATTACATTATGATAAAAAGACTAGTGAAACTTTAGAGGCTTATAAAAAAGCAAAAAAATGAAAAAGGCCATCGTTGAAGAAAAAGCTAAAATTTGAGAGAATTTATATAAAAAACTCAACTCAACTCAAAAGAGGATGAAATATATATTTTTAGGATAGCTAGGAGTAGAGATAAGAAAACTAAGGATCTTAATTTTGTTAGATGCATCAAAGATGAGGATGAGAAAATTCTAGTGGCAAATGATGATATAAAAAATAGATGAAAAATTATTTTTATAAGCTTTTTAATAAAAATAAAGATGTTAGTATTAACTTAAGAGAGTTAGCCAAATCAGAAAAGTATATAAACCATAATTTCTACCGATGTATTCAAAAGAATAAATTCAATAAGGCTGGACAATATTACTATAGAAGTTTGAAAAATCCTAGGAGAGAAAGGAATCAATTAGCTCACAAGACTATTTAGTAAAATATGAAGAAACCAAAAGATGCTCGAGAAATTGAGAGTAAGTATACTTATACCCATATACAATAACAAGGGACACATTTAGAATGGTGTGAATTATCAAGGTATAAGTTAATGAGACATACTATGAAATTATGGGAAATAGTTATGAATGTAGTTTAAGAGAAGTATCAAGTACAATAGAGAACCAATTTGGATTAATGCCAGGCAGATCTACTATTGAAGCAATTCACCTTTTGAGATGTCTTATGAAATATTTTAAAGTAAAAAAGAAAGACTTTCACATGATATTTGTTGATTTAGAAAAAGCTTACGATAGGGTACCAAGGGATGTTCTTTGGAGAACCTTGAAAAAAAGAGGTATCCCATTGACATACATAAACCTTATATACATGTACAATAGTACAAAAACATGTTTGAGGACTCATGAATCCATGACAAACTTTTTTGAAGTTAATATTGGGTTACATCAAGGATCAACTTTAACTCCATACTTATTTATAATGTGATTAATGAGTTAACAAAACATATTCAAGATGAAGTACCTTGGTGTATGTTATTTGCATATGACATTGTGTGAGTAGAGGAGTGTAAAGGAAAAGTTAATAGAAAATTGAAACTATAAAGAGAAATATTAGAAAGTAAAGACTTCCGACTTAGTAGAACAAAAAAAGAATATATGGAATGTAAGTTTGATCATTTGGTTACTTCGGACATAAAAATTAAAATTGGCACACATTACATCCCCAAAAGAAAAATTTTAAATACCTAAGATCAATTTTTCAGAGTGATGAAAGAATTGATGTAGATGTTATGCATACAATTAATGTAGGTTAGTTAAAATGGAGGGAGAGCATTAGGTATTCTTTGTCACAAGAAGATACCATTAAAGTTAAAAGGTAAATATTATAGAGCAATAATTATAGCTGTCATGTTTTATGATTTTTAGTGTTGGGCAGTTAATCATCAACATGTATAAAAGATATTTGTGGTAGAAATGAAGATGTTGAGATCGATGAGTGATCATCCAAGGAAAGACCATATACATAATGAGGTTATTAGAAACAAATTAGGAGTGACAATAATAGAGGATAAAATGAGAGAATACCGTTTAAGATGGTTTGGATATATTGAAAGAAGATTAAAAGAAGCTCCTATAAGAAAGTATGAAAAACTAGATTTTGAAAGTATTAAAAGAGGTAGAGGATGACCACAAAAGTGTTGAAAGAACAATAAAAAATGATCTAACTTATGTTGAGTTAACTACTAATATGATACATGATAGGACTTTATGGAAACAAAGAATCCATGTAGTTGCCCCCGTCTAGTATGAGAAAAGGCTTAGTTGTTGTTGTTGTTCGTTCTCGTTTCAACGACTTGAGAGCTACCGCAGCTTGAAGTCAAATCCAACTCCCCTTTTGCACTCGAACTTGGTTGAAGATGCATTTTGAGTAGATCAAAGTCCATTTATTTCATCTGGTTGCTTGTAATGCAAAGGTAAGCACTCGATGAACCTAAGCTCAAAAGGATTTATAAGACAACATCGGCAACACTTGCAAAACAGTGATACTAAATGACATATATACATGTGTCACCATTATACATTTATGGTGTCATGCAAGCATACATGTGTTCCAAAAAAACTAAATTCAATATATTTATGCTTATTTTTATCAAATTATGTGTTAATGTTAAAAATTATATAGGAATCAAAGAAATATGAACACATGTAAGAAACATGAAAAACTATTCCAAAAATTAATATAAACATATACAAGGAACCAAAAAGCCACTACATAAGCCAACGCATATTAGCTATAAGTTTGGAGAAGTCAAAAAAATCATCTAGAGAAGTAAAGAATACTTTGAGGACTGATCAACTCTCAACTATAAACGAACGTAGCTGCTCAACATCATTGGTTAAACATACATCAACTTATATTTTCTTTTCTTTTTTTCTTTTTTCTTTCCTAATTATAAACCTCATAAATATGTTCCTTTATAGTCACTGAAATCTCCTTCGGGTTCTCTTTCCGTCTCTTTGGGCATTAGTTTACATAATCAAACTTATCACAATTGACCTAAGCCTCGAGTTGCAAATTTATTTTCTAGTAAAATTTTCCGATTTTTATTCTTGGACATGTGGAAAGCTTGAATCATTTTCTTTTCAACGATCAAGATTCAACAGAGAAAATAACATGCCCCTATTAGAAGTACTCAAGGTTTCAATCAACCGAGCACACTTTCATTTACAAACACCACAACTCATTTAATTCTATTAGAATCCACTGATTTTTTTCTTTGAAATGGTCTTTATGTGATCTTTCCAGAAATTAAGAATCATGTAAACTTGAATTTAGACGAGAGAGTTACTGAAAAAAAAAAGCAGGTAATCTTAAGAGACCTGATACCAAGCTACAATGGATCCTGATAAAATTGGAAAAATCATCAAAAATTCAATTCTTTTAATGATCATGTCATTTTTAGTGTATTAGATAGCTCTACTTGTTTGTTTCTCAACGCATTAAGAATTGCATCAACTAGGCTATATCAAGAGTGATACAACCAAAATGCAACGATCCTATAGAGTTGTTTTCATTCAACTCGATTTTCATCTCAAGCTAACTTGCAATTGGGATGATTCCCGATTTTTGATACAATCTATTGGAAAAAAACCTTTGACATACATGCATAATAACATAATATACAACAAATGTGAACATGACCCAATCATAAATAATAGCCGCTGATCCAAAATAAGTTATAATCAAGTTGTATCGAAAACAAAAGTAGAAGCAAAATCACATACTTATCTGTGCGAGTCGCCCTTGTGAAATTGTCTTAGAGAAATCAACGCCCCACTATGAGTATATATGAGTACATATGCCTTCATCCCATGATAAAACGTACACACAACCCGAAGATCACGTACCTTGCTTCGAGTCGACCTCAAACACACCTCAGTCCCGATTTTTGACATAATCTCAACCCAAAACTTGGCATGAGCTGTAGAAAGGTTCTAGCCCCTCGATCGTGACCATCCTCTTGAGGGATTTCTAGGGACCTACAGCTCGCCTGATCCTAAACATGCTTGACGCTCCCTCTCAACCACGTAGGTTACTGCTGTTTCGCGTGCCACCTAACTGTGTAGGTCAAGCCCACCACCACCGATCATGACATCTAACCACCACTTACCCCACCCGATCGATGCTTCAAAAAAGTTGCCATCCTATTTAATTTAATGAGCAAAACATACTGAAGAGAGTCATGAAGTTAGTTGAGAACTTTAAAGTGAAGAAAGAGATCAAGAAACGACTAATAAAGAGAGGTTCACTAGATTGAGGCGATCTTTGATGGGCCTCTCTTTGTTCGACTTTCTTTAAACATGACCACGCAAACAAACAGGTTGTAGATGAGCTGCTATCGCAGCAAATTGAAAGCTAAGATGTTCTTTTTGCTTTTCCTAATGACATCAAGGAATTATGATCGAGGAAAATACATCAATAATTGATCGGTAAATCTACTTATCAAAATTAATCTCATCTACGTGTGTGTGTCTACATATATATATATATATATATATATATATATATATATATATATATATATATATATATATATATATTTTGAAAGGTCACAATGATCAATTATACAATCAAATCAGTTGTTAGAATCAATAAGTGTTCAAATCATTCATTTTGATAAATTGAAACCTTTCTTTTCTTATTGGATGATCATGATACTTCCCAAGGATCGAAAGATTACTCTAACTAATCCTTATGATTGACTCAAATGTAGGGAAACTTTTGGATTAAAAAACGCATTTGTTAGAATAAAAAGCTAAAGATGTCCACAGTTAGACATGGCCAGTTTGTAACTAGCTTGATGATTCCAACCGAAAGCCAACAAGGCTAGGAACCGGTTAGAACCAAAACCGATCAACTAGACACAAGACCTTGTTGAAAACTCGAAACCACCAAGTTCGGTTCTGGTTCCACTTTCTATAGAACCGGAACCCATGGTTCTAAAATTGTTTTTTTTTTTCAATTTCAAAACTTTTAATGATTTCCCCCCGGTTCTGAGTGGTTTAAAACTCAAACAAGGACCACAATCAGAAATTAACTGCAGCAGCCCGATGTCGGTTTAGTTGCAGTTCTAGGAAAACCATACTATTTTGCTTTAAAGTACTATTGTTCTTTTTGTAAGTACATTGAATGCAATGCACTATACTATTTTGCTTTAAAGATTTCAATTGTTGATATTAAAGACAGGACCCATTCTCGTTCCCATTTGGGTCCAAAACTGCCCGAAACTGTTAATTCTACATTTTTTTTTTAACTATTTAAAAAAAAATACAGAAATTAGCGATTTAAGGTGCAGTTATCTACCGTGAGTGATTTATAATAAAATTATCATCTCTGATTAACAGTTATCTACCGTGAACAAACAAATAGTTGAATTTGAAAAGGAAGGATTTCTCATAAGAGCATAAAAATCGTCAACATCAACAATTAATGTGCAGTTTCATGTCAATATCAATGATAAAGGAGGGTCCTTATAAATAACTAACGGCCAAGGGTTCAGCTGAAATTGTCGATGGTAAAACACCCTGCAAGCGAAGGGGAGGAAAAATGTGAAACGAGAAATATGTATTACAAACACAGCTTACACTTACTAAACACTTCTTATTCTTTCACTTGAATTGGACTCGATCCCACTGCTTAAGTTCCAGCAAATGTGTGACGCCATTGATTTTGGGTCAGTTTCTGGATACCATGAATCATGATTGAATCGAGAAGTCAATGTTTATTATTTTGAAGTTGCTTCGGCCAGTTCCAGTTATTGTCGATTTTACACTATTCTGGTTCGAACTGCTGGACCGGTTTCGAACCAATCGTGTCTATGTCCGATACTAGAATCTCTTTTAAGTTTCATGTAGGTTCTCTCTCTAAATTTCTAATTATCTTGTGTTGTGCTACAAACGTTTCTTTTGGTTAACAATGAATATTGTTTTTTCTTATGTGTCTGGCCGTCTATCTTGACATTTTCATTTTAATTTGTTAAATATTTACAATCCAAAACTAAGGTTGAGTTATGTGAGACCTGATTAGTGATGGACGATGGTTAGTTCCATTCCATCGGCAACACCGACCCTTGGTGGCCGGATAATTAATTGAAATAAGAGGCGGTCAAGTGTATTGTAGGAAACTTCAATCCATAGTCTGCTAATAAGTGATCGGTTGGGGGCATCGTTATAAATTCTTCTAAAAAGCTTGTCACTATCAGTCCGTAGAAGATATCGGGCCTATGACGAAGACTATCTCGTTATCGTGCTTCACGTGGGTTACGCCACGTGTCCTGGCTTCGTAGAATAGAGCAGGGAGGATCGTTCGACGTCCGCAACCGTGAAGTGCCCGTCGTTGGCCGTGTTGGAATCCATGGCGTGCCGGAGACTCTCCGTCGTCTTCGTCGTCGTCGCCGCCGTCCTCGCTCTGTTTGGTGCAAGAACCTTAGCAGATGCCGGACTCCGGCACGAGGGGGAGGCGGAGTTGGAGATCGCCGTTCCGGGAGGCCCGAAACCGGCAGTGGAGGAGGAGTTGGAGAGGCTCAGGTCGAAGATCGCTTCTCTTGGTTAGTTTTCTCGCCCAAATGTTCTGACGTCAGTCTTTGATCTTTTCCTTTTTCCGGTCTTAGGTGCCTGGTCGATCTTTGGGTTCCGGCATTCTCTTGTTCGCTTTTGGTCATCGTGAAGGTTGAGCTCTTTCGGTTGTTGAATTCCGTTCCCATTCTGGTTTTCGGAGTCGGAATGTGTATATTTCTGGCGGTTTGGGATGATTAGTGTTTTCAATCGGGTGCATCATTTGCTTATTGAAGGATTTTTAGTGGGATGATATGGGACCCTTGGAGTTTTTCTTTTCAATTTAAAAGATGATCTTTTTTACTGTTTTATCATTTTAGACATTGACAATTTGAAAGAGAGAATGCATCTGTGGTTCTGAATCTAAACCTTTCTCATATGGGTTCCTATGGGCTATTTACTAACTAGTTAAGAAGACGGCTAAAGGATGAATTGACTCTTGAAATTAGTATAAGCTTTTATCATTTTCTTAGGTAGCTCTTTGGAAGGAAAATAATTGCCACCTTGATGGCATGCCATCAATTGATAACGTAATGTGTGCATTAGCGGGCTACCTGGAGGCTGCCTAGCTCCCAGGAGTCTCCGTTTAGTGGAAGTGGATCTAGGGAGCCGGTACAATGCAACTTGATTGTAACTATTTGGGTTAGGATTGGCTTCCATTAGCTGGGCAAAATGTTGAACTGGAAATGATTCTACTGAGTTTAGTAGGACGGGTAAAATGTTGAACTGGAAAGTGCTATATTTCTCAGTGTAGACCAGTAGATTCCACATTTTTCTTACCAACATATAAGGTATTTTTCTGTTCTTGGGGACAGTTATTTTGTGTCCAGATGTGATAGGGAACAGTGACTTGCTGAGTCCAAAGCATGACACACGATGCTGGAAGGGCAAAATGTTGAACTGGAAATGTTACTGTTGGTTTTAGTAGGATAGAATCTTGGGATGGAAAGATTTGTGCACTCAGTTCAGGTTAACTTGAGGGTGTCTGGAGGGTTAGGATTGTAAGGCTACTTTGTGTATACATGGGAGGAGGGGATGGAGGGAGATATATCTTGGATATGTTGGGTCTGGATATCTAAATTATAGAGAATAGCTTAAAATGGAACGTAGGTCAGTAGATTTCTTGATTATTCTAATACAACAACAACAACAACAACAACTAAGCCTTTTCCCATACTAGACGGGGTCGGCTACATGGATTCTTTGTTTCCACATATCCCTATTGTGTGCCATGTTAGCAGTTAACTCACAATAAGCTAGATCATTCTTTATTGTTTCTTTCCAACACTTTTGTGGTCGTCCTCTACCTCTTTTAATACTTTCCAAATTTAGTTTTTCTAACCTTCTTACTGGTTCTTCTTTTGATCTTCTTTCTATATGTCCAAACCATCTTAAACGATATTCTCTCATTTTATCCTCTATTGGCGCCACTCCTAATTTGTTTCTAATAACCTAATTATGTATACGGTCTTTTCTTGTATGACCACTCATCCATGTCAACCTCTTCATTTCTGTCACATACATCTTTCGTACATCTTGATGATTAACTGCCCAACACTCAGAACCATAAAACATGGCAGGCCTAATTGCAGCTCTATAATATTTATCTTTTAACTTTAATGGTATCTTCTTATCACAAAGAATACCTAATACTCCTCTCCATTTTAACCAACCAGCATTAATTCTATGCTTAACATCTCCATCAATTCTTCCATCACTCTGAAAAATTGACCCTAGGTATTTAAAACTTTCCTTTTAATCAGCAAAGAGACCCTTATCCTTTTTGTGGTGTCAAATCTTGATTATTCTAATGGAAACAAAATTTTCTTTTAATCAGCAAAGAGACCCTTATCCTTTTTGTGGTGTCAAATCTTGTATAGTGGTATTTTGACCTTATGAAAAGAATTGACATGTTATGACATCAACAGTTTGGCGCCTTTTGAAATCATTCAAAAATTTGCTGCCAGACATGTTGCAAGTCTACTTATATATATATATATATATATATATATATATATATATATATATATATATATATATATATATATATATATATATATATATATTACAACATAGATAATAGCCAAAATATATCTGTCGATATCTTAATGTAATTGAATCTAATCGTCTTTTTCTTTTTTAACTAAAATAGGGGTAATTGTGACCTTATTACAAGCATATACATATACGTTATAACATCAAGAGTTGGGTGCCTTTCTGAAGATGAGTCACAATATATGCAGAGTCACGTATATCAGGTGCACTTATATTTCTCAGTGGACATTTGTGGTTTCATATTAGTTGGCACTGCAATCTATTGAGGATTGTGCTTATATGTTTCATTCTAATACGATAATGGTTAATGCTAGTTGAAGGTTTGGAGATGGAGCTTGAAACTTGAGATTATGCATATACCATTTTTTATGCAACAGAGGCAATGGTAGACTAGGATTGATCATTTGTTAGTGATGCCAAGAGTATGCATTTCCATCATTCAGGTCTGTGAGGCTGTATTAATCTCCATCTAATGCCAGATAATACCCAAATGCATATTGTGACACCTGTTTGGCTTTCTTATTATCGTTACCGCCTTAGCCATTATCTTCATCATTATAGTTGAATTAATGATTATTTTAGTCGTTCTGATTGAAATATTTTGTCAGAACTATTCCTTGCCTTATACTTCACTTTTATGTGCATTTTTTATGATAAACTTGTTGCTGGTAACAAAAATAATTCTTATGCTTTTATTGTTTCTCTGTTTTCAAGAGTCCACTTTTGAAGATAGAGCTCAGGAACTGAAAACAAAAGATGACAGGATCACACAGCTAGAAAAGATTGTTCAAGAGAAGTCAAATAATCTTGCATTGCTGCAGAGGGAAGTTAATTCCCTTCAGGTTGGTATTCTATTTGAGTTTGATTGGCCAAACTTCTTGTTCACTATATTACAACCTGTTGCGCATTTTTGTATGGATATATTTAAGGACACTCCAATTCCTTTCACAACCAGTTGCACTGAAGGTTTGACTGAGAACTCTTATTGCAAAATCTCTCAAGTTTGAGCAATCACTTTCAAACCTATTCCACCAAACATCTAATAGAAAAAGACATATAAATATTTATTATACAATAAATATAAGATTTAAGAAACTTAAAAGATAAATGATTCATATGTTTACTTGGGCACATATTAGTATGGTTGCAAATGACTACAGGCAAACCAATCAAGTGAAGAGCATTATCGTAGATATTCATATGTCAATGTATAGCCTATGCTCTACCCTTATTAGGGACTAATCTATCTATGCAATCAATGATACAACAATTAACCTCACCATCTCTTTTAAGGCTTGCAGAATACCTAAATGATGATTTAGGTAGTAAGTTGTTGGATAAATACAGTGATGCAATCGTTTATTCCATCTATTATCGATAATAATCCACTTGGGTATATAATCTCTCTTTCTTCCATTGGAATTACTTCTAATAGCTTCTTTAATCCGATCCATGACTTCATAAAGATACCCTATAGATGACTTCCCTTTGTTGTCAACAAATTTCAAAACTTTAACTAAAGGGCATGTGATCCTTAATAGTCTAACACAAAGTTCCAAACTGTACTCCTAATGACCGTCTCCGAAATCTCTTTCTGTTTTCTATTCCTTCTATTTTGATACATACTGCAGCCACTCATATAAGGAAAACTTCTCTTCAAGGCTTGCTTTTGTTTAACAATGTTGTATACTGATAAAAAATTAGTCGCAAACCGAGTCAACTGAATGAAGGAACTCTACATCATATGTATATCTCCTCATCATACATAATACAAAGGCATGGTTATAAATAAATTTTATGATATTTTGCCTTTACCTCACCTATCTCTCCAATATCCTCAAGAATGAGATCTAGACAATGGGTTGCACATGGTGCCCAATAAAAAGTCCCATAAGTATCAACTAATTTCTTTTAGGTACTTTATAATTAGTTGTATTATCTGTAATTAATGGGACTATATTTTCAAGCCCAACCTCCAATATCACCATATCAAGTTCTTGCCTTAAAACCTCTCTAGTATGCCACTCCTATGACATGTCTAGTAATCTAAAAAATATAAGTCTTTTAGGACAATAGAAAAAAAGTTTAATAAGTTCTTTCTGCCTATGTGTCTATCTATCTGCCATGATAGGGCATCCCATCTCCTTCCATGACTCTTTCAAAGTCGAATAATACTCTTGGATATCAAGGACAATTTTATCCAATAGTTTCTCTCTCAACTTTTGATAAGATAATATCTTATATCTTGGGCCAATGGCATCTGCCACTACTTGAAAATAAAAAAAATTTACTGCAATAAATGGAATACATACATCATAAAACCATCTCTCCACTGCAAGGTTTACTTGTTCATGTAATTTCTATAAAAGCCATAACAACACGAATTCTAGGTTAAGCATGAGATGTAGCACTAGGAGGAAAAAATGAGTGTATGCCATAATAAGATCTTCTTTTAGCCCTTCCTCTTCTACCACTTGCAACCTCTTTAACAAGCCTCTTTCCCTTGGTTGGCAGTCGAGAACTACTACTACCAATCTCTATCCTACCATCATAAGGGATGCTATCATCACCGCCATCACCACCAAGTCAAACATCCTCTTCCTTAAACATTTCTTCATCTTTTTTTCTTGTTTCTTTTCAACTATACTTTCAATCAGATGTAGACATTGTCGTTTAATAGCTTCTGGCATTCTCCTAACTATGCTCGTGCAATGAGAAACTTTTTTTCTAGTCCCTATTAGGTGATGTTTCAAACAAAAAATTTCACAACTAATTTGTTTGAATTCGTCGGAAGCGCAATGGATAATCAATAATAAAAATATTCAGAAAGAAAAATCAAGACAAAATGTTGAGATTGGAGGAGGGGGCAGGCCCTCCAATGAAGGTTGTCTTCCTCTCTCTCTCTCTTTCTTAATTTCAATCTCTTAACCCCAATACAAAATGTTCAACCCTTATATAATGAGTTATTAAACATAAAATGACCAAATTATCCTTAGTACTACAAGCAGTTACAATAATACCCAAATATAAAAATTACAAACCTAACACTAAAAATAGCATATACATTCATATTCTTAACACCTCCCTTAAGTTGGGAGTGAATTTTTTTGAACTCCAAACTTGCCAAAAAATTGATTCTTTCTTCACCACACGTGTAACAATGATCTCTATAAGGTTTTTTTAAATCAAGTTAAATAATTAAGAGCACATGAGTAGCGCATGACCCTTCTATGGGTGTCAACTACTCCCTCTCTTCCTTCTTCAATATAAAGTGACTAGGCAACAACACTTTAAAAATTATGTTTTCTTTCTCTTAAGAAAGGTGATTTTTATAGTAGGAGATACTATCTACACCATACACACTTAAAATGACTTTTTTTGTGCCCCTTCACATGGTGGCTACTGCCAGTGTATTGTTTGGGTGTCCTTTCTCTACCACTCAAATAGCAGAATACACATCTGCTCATACTAGTTGGTTTTGCGCTCTTTCATATGGTGACTGCAACCGCTTTTTCTAGCCCTCCTGGTTGTTCACTTAAACAACTCAATGTCTTAATTCTTCTTGTTTCTTTGTGATACTGTCACATTGTATACCAATAAATTCATCTTGCCTCTTTTGTGACTTGCTGTTTTTTCTGCACTCTATCTTTTCCTTCTTAACTCAATTATGCTGTTAAGTGTTATCTTTTCTCCTTAAAATACTCTTTTTAATTCTTTCTCTACACTGCAACCTCAACATGTAGCTTCTCCACTTCACGAGCCATAGGGATGAGGTTATGCTTCTTTGAGACATTCAATAAAACAAATGACATGTAGATTTAACATTCCTCTTGGGCATTTCATCAAACACTTGAGGTGTAGGTTTAACATCCTCTTCAGCATTTCATCAAACACTTGATACGCTTCCCTTGATGCTTCATTCAGCCGCCCATTATGTGCAAACCTGTTGATCAAAGAGTTCCAAGACACTATATCCTCACTGGTATTTCTTCAAACACTTGGTGTGCATCCTCCGTCTGCCCATACGCACCAAAGAAACCATATGCTAAGGCTGACCCTCAGCTAATATGTCCTAGCACAAGGTTCTCATTTGGCATAACGGTTGCTTTTCCTTCTTGCCATAAACATGACATTTTATGCAACGACTCTTTCTTCTTCTTCGTCTCTTTACCAAGGGGGACACACTTTACTTTATGATATTAATATATTGGGATCTTGATTAGCATAAGACTTCCTTGTAACCTTCTCTGCGTTGGAAGCAACAATTATTGGGCTGCCTCCGATAACAGGATATGTTGCCCCATAGGCAGAGTTCTTCTCTTTCCTTCTCTGCTCGTGCTCTCCTTTCCACTTCCTCAATTCCTGCTCCACACCTAGTTTTCGTTCCTTGCATGCTCTGCCTTCTCCTTTGCCACTCGCAGGGCCTCCTTCTTAGTACTTAGCTCTCGGTTCACTGCTGCCAACTTCTCCAAGTTTTTCATCCCGTTCACCGTAACTGCATCTATTTCAGATATGGTAGTTGCTACCCTAGTGCTGCCCTGCTCCTCCATTCCGTGGCTTTTTGTCTATTCCTTATCGATGATGCCTGAAATGCAAAAAACACCTTCCTCTCCAAATCATTTGCTCCCATCAATCGTACAACCTTGATACCATGCTGGAATTCGTGAGAAGCTCAACGGATAATCGATAATAGAAAATATTCAGAAAAGATGAAGAGAAAATGTTGAGATTGGAGGAAGGGGACATGCCCTCCAATGGAGCCCCCCCTCTCTTTCTTAATCTCAATCTCTTAATCCTAATACAAAATATCCATTCCTTATATAATGGGTTTAAATGAATGACAAAATAATCTCTTAACCCTAATGCATATCGTCCTTAAAAATAATTAGTTTCTTTCAGTTTAATTGGGTGTCTAAATGAACCTAATATATACATTATTGGGCTTTTGTGGATCTGCTGCATCTATGGGCATCTGCTTGCACATTTTGATGAAAATAGGATATGGATGAGCAAACTACCATTTGAAACCTATTCCAAGCTGTTTTGGTAAATTATTAAGTGTGCCAATGTCATACATGACATGAAAACCCAACATTGATCTCGACATGAAAAGACTATCTTCTTGTCTGTGTTTAGCACCATCAAGTCATGTTCATGTCAACGCAATGCAACACAGCAAAAGAAAATGTGTCGGGTTTGGATAAACCCTACTCGATCCGAACATGACCTGAATCAGCCTTAAGATGACTATAACATCTGAGAAAATGGGAAAACATAGCTGCCAGGCAACCCTTTTCTCTTTCTCTTATTCACATTAAATGCACGATAAATGCACAACCTTACCCCTACTTTTGAGTTTGATTAAGCGGACGTTATTGTGGGATTTTCAAGAAATAAGAGGACTTGAAATTGATTCAAAATGCAAGATGTAATTTGTAAATACATGTTCTTCTTCTATAAGCACCTAGAGATGTAATCTAAACGCAGGGCTGTACAGCTAGGATACTTAAGAGTATCGGAATGGTTCAAGGACTCCAAAATCATCATGCCCCAAAACTAACCCTGTGGGATCCGTGTTCGCACTAACCTGACAAGCCATATCTGTTTAAAGGAATAAGCAAGAATGGAGAAACGGGTCATTTTCATATCATGTTACTTTGAAACGTGAACACTAAGTGACACCACCCCAAGTATTTATCTCATAGTTCTTGGGATTGAATTTGGGTTGGATGACTCTACATGAGTTAGTTTGTATCTAGCTACACTTTTGGAGGTTTCTGCTTGACTTGACGGTATGTGTAGGAGTTGGGTTAAAGGTTGGGCCTATAGGTACCATTCCCTCTATTTTGATCATGTCATAGTTTGCTGCTAGGATCTTGACAAAGGCCTTACTCAGCATAATAGAGTTAACAAGCCTGGCGATCTTCAGCCTCTGGCTGATTCTCTAGCCTCTTCTTTTAGATTGGGTTTTGTTGGATTCAGTTGATGTTGCCCTATTTAAGTTTCATTGACCTCAGTGTGACTTAAGGCTCACATTAACTTGCAGAGATGGGACGAGTTCAAAAGCAATAAAGATAATTACAAGCAATTAAGATCAGACATTTTTTTGACTAATCTAACTTTCTGGATGTGTTTAAGATTCATTTGAAAAAACAAAATTTATATAGTTATCCAACAGGTACACACATGCAAGGAATCAACCAAGAAGCTGAGGAGAAACTGCTGTCCACATTTCTCAGTCAAAAATACCCACAACAGTGCTTCAATCAGCATGGCTTTAACAATCAATAGCAAGCAACGGCACAGCTGAACCCGGTCTGTACAAGAAAGACATCAAATAACTAAATGGGCAACTCTGGCCAAAATACAGTACACAGAGCAACCATATATATAGGCTGAAGAACCAAGGGTAGAATAGGTCAAAGGGGCCAGCTAGGTATTCTAGCTGTTCAGAATATCCAACGGGTAGAATATCTAGCTGTTAGATGCTGCTGGCAGCTATACAAAAAAACATAGATAAAAATACAAAAAAAAGAAAAAAAAAAGTTACATTTGAACCTAATATGGAAAAGCATGAGAAAACATTCATCACAAATTTTACTAACAGACCATCCCTCCCCTCTTCCTCAAGCTTTACAGGGAGTTAACTGAAAGTTTGGTCATAAGGAAACTGAATCTTGGTGAGGGAAGATACTTGGTGAATGCATTAGTAAGTTGATATTCTAATTTCTAAGGACACGTACTGTAGGTCTAATTTTCTTCGAGTTTTCATGGAAATCATTGTTGTTGGTGATATAGATAACACCCTTATTATCACAAAACATAATAGGTATCTTCATGACTTCAACGTGGAGATCTTAAAGTAATTATTTCATCCATGGTAATTCCATTGCCGTGATAGACATGGCTTTGTATTGTGCTTAAGTCAAGGAAAGCAGTACCTTCTTTTGTTGCTTGCATCTCCATGAGACTAGTGGATCAATAAAAATAACAATAACTAAGCTTTTTCTATACTAGATGGGGTCTGCTACCTAGATTCTTTGTTTCTATAGAGCTTGCTCATATGTCATGCTAACAATTAACTCAACGTAAGCTAGATCATTCTTTATTATTTTCTTTTAACATTTTCACAATCTAGTTTCTCATAACTTCTTAATAGAGCTTATTTTGGTCATGCTTCTACGTGTCCAAACCATCTTAAATGATTTTCTCTTATTTTATTGTTTATTGGTATCACTCCTAATTTGTTTCTAATAATCTCATTATTGTATACGGTCTTTCCTTATTTAAAAACTCATCTATCTCAACATCTTCATTTCTACCACGAATCTTTTGTATTAAAATATAGTGGGGTCTAATTGTTGCTCTATAATATTTTCCTTTCAACTTTAATGTATCTTTTTTCATGTAGAATACTTGATGTATCTCTCTATTTTAACCAACATACTTTAATTCTATGCATAACATCAACATCAATTTTTTCATCGCTCTAAAAAAGTATCCCTAGATATTTAAAACTTTCCTTATGAGGGATGTGATGTATGCCAATTTTAATTTCTGTCATTTGAGGGAATTCCATATATTGTCTTTGTTCTACTAAGTTGAAAGCCTTTACTTGCTATTGTTTCTCTCCATAGTATCAATTTCCTATTATCTTTTTTGTTAGACTCATCCACTAATACAATGTCATCCGCGAATAGCATACACTAAGGAACTTGACCTTGAACATGTTTTGTTAACTCGTCAATGACCAATACAAATAAATATAGATTCAAAGCTAATTCTTGATATAATCCAATATTAACCTCAAAGAAATTTATCATTCTTTCATGGGTCCTAACACATGATTGTGCACTGTCATGTATGTCTCCTATCACCCTATCATAAGTTTTTTCTAGATCAATAAATATTATGTGAAGACTCTTTTTGATCTAAAATGTCTCATAAGACGTATTAATAGATGAATAGTCTCAATACTAGATCTCCTTGGCGCAAATCTAAATTGGTCCTTTGTTGTACTTGACACTTGTGAACATATATTCAATAATTCTTTCTAATAATTTCATAGTATGGCTCATAAGCTTGATACTTCGATAACTCATAGAATTCTAAAGACATATATAGGTATAACTGGACTCATCCTCTATTCCTCAAGCATCTTTTGATTTCTCTATATTTCATTAACTAATCTGATAGGCCAAGTGATACTTGTCTCTTTGAATATTATTTAGTCCTATAGATTTATCAATCTTCATAAGTTTAAGAGCCATTTTGCATTTTTAATTCATTCTTTTAATTATGTCACTAGAAATTATGGTTTATTTACTCTTATATGATTTGGTTAGCTCTCCTAAGCTAATACTAGTACTTATATTTTTGTTGAAAAGCTTGTGAAAATAACTTTTTCATCTAATTTTATATGAATACTTGTCAACCTTAGCTATTCTAAAAATATCTCTCTCACCTTCTTTTGAGTTGAGCTTTTTATTTAAATCCTCTCAGATTTTGGCTTTTGCTTCAAACAACCTTTTTTCTTCTTCCTTTACTTTTTATAAGTCTTCTAAGTTTCATTGATCTTGTTGGTATAATGCAATTTATAATATTCTCTCTTCACTTAATTTTATCTTGCACCACTTTACTCCACCACCAAGCTTTCTTTTATGCCAGTATGCATCCCTTAGATTCACCTAACACATCTTTTAACATATTAGATAATATACCTACATAATTCCAAGCATCTCCTTAAAGAACTTTTTGTTTAAATATATCTTGTTTCTTATGTTTGATGCTCTACCGTTTAGTCTAAATAGCTTTATGTACTCTTTGTATCTTTGTCTCTTTGTCTACTCTTTTACCAGTAACTTTGTAAAAGTCGATGTTGGGTAGTTAAGCTTTCTCTTTAAATTACTTTGCAATCCTTACAACGTGATCTATCTTTTTACCTAAAGGCAAATTATCAATTTGTGTTTGTAATAAATGACTCTTATAAGTAATTAAATATTCATCTTGTTTTCTTAAAATTGGATTGGTTACAAAGAGATCATATACCATTGCAAGATTTAAAATTTCCTTACCTTCATTTAAATCTCCAAAATTATAGTTTCTATGAATACCTTGATGTTGTTACGTATCTTTACCAACACGTGTATTTAAATCTCTTCTCAAACAAATCATTTCTCTTTATGAGATTCTTTTAATTACCTTATCTAAATCCTCTCAAAATGTCTTTTTTATGCTATTTTGAGATGCATAAGCACGTACTGTATTCAAAGTCTCTAATCCCAACACTAATTTCATCATCATAATTCGGTCACTATGCCGTTGTATGTCTACTACACTATCTTTTAAATATTTATTTACAATAATACCAATTCCATTTCATGCTTTTTTCTTTCGTGAGTACCATAATTTAAAACTTTTGTTCTCAACTTCTTTTGTTTTTTTTCCAACTCACTTTGTCTCTTCGAAATGTAAAATATGAATCTTTCTCCTAATCATAGTATCTACCACCTCTATTAGCTTATCAGTCAATATTTTGATATTTCAAGTATCTATATGAATCTTATTATACATGCGATTAGTGAATCACTAAATTTTTTTTATAGTATCTTATGATAGAGTGCTTATCATTAACATAATCACTCCAGTTAGCATTAGTATAAACAATTCAATTTGGAGACGAAGAAGAGATAAGAAAAACTCCTTTTTCACTAGAATGCTTGATGTATCTCACTATCCTCAATATAACACTCATGTTTTGTGTGATAGATGCATGCTGAAACTGGCTTGTATACAACGTGAACTATATCTAGTTTGGTGATAGTCAAATAGGTCAAAGGACCGATCAACTAGATGATTTGATGTGAGGTCAGAAAGAGACTCTCCCCAATTTAGTTGCATCTTCTAATTTATCACTTATGGTGTATCCACCCTCTTTTCTTCAGTACAGACCTGGCAACAAATTAAGAGCAAATGTCGTATGTGATTAGAAATACCCTGTATGAGAGATGCAACTTCAATACCCAGGAAGCACTGGAGATGACCCATGTCTTTAATCTCAAATGTCATGCCAAATTCTTCCGTTTATCTGCTTTGTACCATCTTGATCAGTTTGTGCTTAAGTCATGATCATATCACCAACATACAAAAGCAAAATTTTCCTTATGTCTTTCTTATAAAAGAGCAATGTCAGAATAACATGAGCAAAAATTATGATTAAGCAGAAATTTATTAAATCTATCAAACTAGGTTTTGGTTCTCCTTTTAAGACCGTAGAAAGATTATTAAGTTTAAGAATGTTGTGCTCTAGAACTTCAAGACCTAGAGGAGGTTCCTTGTAAACCTCCTTATCTAATAAACCATTAAAAAAAAATAGCATCTATTTGAAAAATAGCCCACCTTTTGACAGCACAAACTGCAATGAAAGTCCTACTAGTAGTCATCAGAGCGGCAAGGTCAAAAGTTTTCTCGTAATCAATCCCATATCCCTAAGTATAACCCTTATACCTTTCTAGAAAACCATTATTTTAGGTTTTGACCTTGTAGATCAGTCTACAACCAATTTCCTTTTATCTCTAGGTTTAGTCACAATTTTCTAAGTTTTGGCTCCAAGGCATCTATCCTACTGCATGGTGCTCAACCAATCTCTAGAGTCTTCAGCCTTATAATAGGTTTTAGGTTCAATAAGGGTTCATGAACATCACTCGAACATCTGACATAAAATTGATCAACAAGAACCAGAGTGTTTCTATCTTTTTGAGAAGTATCATGATCTTCACAGTGTCTTTGATCACACTCAGTGTTGACATTGTGATTATAAGATAAAGCAGGGTTTTCATCTACAATATCACCAAGAACCTCAATCGTTCGAGAGTAATCAGTCTTACAGTCAACATTCCATTTGTAATAATATTCATCCTCAAGAAACTTGATATATTTGAAAACATATAACTTGTCAGTCTCGGATAGTAGCACCTATACCCCTTCCTCTCGACAATGTATCCTACAAACACACGGTCTATGGATATGATATCTCACATTCTCTAACTAGTCCAAAGCCAGATAAAAGAGGAGTGTTGTGTTCGGTAGCCCGTGTTAACATGCATAAAACTCAGATCTTTTACTACACTTCTCAGCACAATAACTGGCAAGTTCATGCACCTGACAGGTTTTCTTTGATTTTCGATTTATAGATTGGAAAAAGCTCGTTTCAGGTCAAATTCTTATTCATCGTCAGCCTTTGTCAATTTCATGTTAAAATCTTGATTTCTAATAAACAATGTGTCATAATGATTTTGCACATGGCTTCTCTCAAAAGTTTTCATCCCAAACGAATGATTTTGTCGAAAATATAGGATTTCTTAAAATGTTTTTAGTGAAAAAGTGGAAGATATAGGAACTAATAGATCTTGACATCATTTTTTATTAACAAACATAAAATAGATAAGAAAAGGTTTTGTAAAGTCAAAACTAAGAAATAGAAAAACAGCATAAGGAGACACTTGAAAATAATGTGATGATATGTAATATGATTTCATTTTTTTCTAGTTATACTTCGAAAAGTTGATGATTGCTGACACTTTCATGTTATTACGAAAATATCAGGAAGACAATTACATATTGGATGTACCAAAAGAGGGTATTGTTTTAAGTGTGTTCACGCATGTGCACACATACACAAGGAAATTCCCGCCTGTCTCAATTCTTATGGAAAAATTTCAAAATCTCATGAGTTTAAAATCTCTCTCTCTCTGAACTGCCTTTCTTTGTCTTTCCTCCTGCACATTCTCTTACCGATTATCTTCTCTTCTGTTTGTTCCCACGCTAGTTTGTTTTGGGTGGTGGTGGTGGTGTGTGTGTGTGTGTGGGGGGGGGTCCAGAATGAAATTGCTATTAAGCTTTAGAAAAACAACTAAAGGTGGACCTAATACATCCTGACCTGAGCCATGCATCTTCACCTTCATTTAGGAGAATAGTCGGTGATGAGAACTGATAATAACTTTTAAGGTAAATGAAAAAACGAACCTGCTGTACCTGCATCTAAAATTAGGCAATAAGATTATTTCCAAACATCTGTTCTTTTTCTTGTTGTGTACCAATGGTAAGACAATACATTTTATTCTAATGAACTTCCATATTTCCTGTCTTGGTCTGCAGAGAAAAAAGGCAACAGATGCAGAAGAACGGGCTGGAAAGGCTCATGCACAAGCCACTGAACTTAAAAACCAGGTAGGAGCAGCTGTCTATTTAGGTATTTGTTTTTATGAGCTTACTATCATATTGATAGTTTTTAAGGGTTACACTTTGCATGGCAGGTTGCGGTTTTGAAAAGCAAAATTGAACTACAGAACCAGCAGCAACAGGCTGCAGAGTTTCAAGCAAAAGATGCTGAGAAGAAAGCCAAAGAATTGACTATGAAAATGGGAAATGTAAGACTATTTTATGGTAGAGCTGTCCTAACATCTAATATTAGTATCTGAATTTGACCTGGTGCTTCACATGGAAATGGCTGAATTCGTTCTCTTTTTGTTGTGATTTTTCTCTTCATAAACAACAGTTTCTTGCTTATAGGCATGCCACATTTCTGGTTGCTCGGTCATGTTTGTCATGTCATTCAGGTCAACTCAAATGCAACCTTTCTTTTTTTTTGTGTTTCTAAACCCAAACATGAATATGACCTATTATGGTACGGTTTGACATGGGCCTAACACGATTTACAAGAAATATTAGTGCTATTTGATGTGACACTACCTGACAAGAGACAGAGGGGGAATGCATCGGGAGAAGGAAAGCGAAAAACAGAGGCAGAGGGGAATGGAGAGGAGGTGGGGGAGCAAGGGGAATGACAAAGCGGAAAGGAGAGGGAAAGCATATGATGAGGGACTAAGTCACACAGACACTTCTAAGAGGTGGAGTGTCGACCTCAACATGGGTGCGATATCGACACCGTGTCGGTGTGGCATGGCAAAGAAAAAAAGCAAAAAAAATAATTTTTTTTTGTAACTCATGGTTCTACCGTCTATTATGTATTTATCCTGGAGAACCCGAACTAAGAGGGAGTAATCCGTGAAGATGATGAAACCGAAGCCTCTTAGTCAACTCGTGACCTTATCTCCCATGATGACCACCTGAGTTACCTCACCATAGTTTCCAAAATGCTCCTTCAGCTTGCCTTCCATCATCTCCCATGAAACCCCGCCGATGAACATAGAAAAATATCTCAACGCGGACCTTCTTTATTTGTTTTTGTTTGGATATTCCACCCTTTAAAATCTGGTATCGATTTTAAAGTTTGGGTCTTTTTGGATAAATGGGTCTGGATAGTAAATATTGATTTGTGTATTATGATGAAATTAGTAGTTGTTTACAATTTATGTGTTTTGCTTTAATATAAAGTTGTGTACTTGCTATTGTTATATACTTATGTTAATTGATGTCTCACTTGTTGTAACTTGAATACTATATATAATATATAATATTATATACCCTAGCCATGTCACCGCACCCAAAATTTTTGAAATTTGCCGTATCCCATACCCGCACCTGTGTCCGCACCCGTGTGACATAGACGAGGGACAATATGTTTACCTGGTGATTTGGTGAGGGCAAGAAGGGGGCTTTCAAAGAAGAAAATGCTGCTGCTTCATTCAAACACTGCCCTAAACTTACCATTAAGAATGGTTTTATGATTTTGAAAAATGAAAAGGTGGGTTCAAGCTATTAATGTTGCATCCTGCCATCTTTTTAGTTCACAAGCTTAATAATTCCAGTTCTTTCGTGCCAACATGAACAAGACACAAAATAAGGCAAACCTGAACAGGATCCGAAATAGGGCAAACCTGACACAAGCAGGGACTTTTTTGGTTTTGTTCATGTTTGGTTTCTCTTTCGTATCTGTATTTTCCAACCCTAACTTGCATGATACATGCTAAGGTGTGTCTACTTCAATTGCTTGCCATGCCAAACTTTATGAGAATTGCAATGACCTATGTGGCATATGCACCAAGGAGATGTAACATGTAAAAGCTGTCTTTTAAATAAGGGATGTGTCTTGAACTTTGTTGCATGCCTGTTGTATAGTTTCCATATGCCAGCTCTAGTATGCCTGCTCGCTCGTGTGTGTGCACGTGTGCATGCATGCATAATATATGTGTATATCATATAAGTGTTGAAGAATATGCATATCTAGTGTTCTTTGTGTTAGTTTTATAATTTTTGATGTTTTTAGGTATTATTGTAGTTGCCCGAAATACTAGGAGCATTTTGGTAATTTTCTGTACTGAGGGCATTTTGGTCATTTTATGTTTCTATAGGACGCCTCAAAAGGTGAATCGCTTCACTAGTAGATCTGTCGGGCCTGAATCCAAATTGGTACTCTGTTGTACTTGATACTTGTCTTAACCTACGTTCGATAATTCTTTCCCCTAATTTCATAGTATGGCTCATTAATTTGATACCTCGATAATTCGCACAATTTTGAATGTCTCCCTTGTTCTTATATATGGGTATAAGTGTACTTGCTCTCCATTTCTCGGGCATCTTTTGGTTTTTCCATATTTCATTAAATAGTCTTGTGAGCCAAGTGATTCCTATTTCTCCTAGTATTTTCCAAACTTTTATAGGAATATTATCTGGCCCTACTGATTTACGACCCTTCATATGTTTAAGAGCTTCTTTGACTTCATCCTTTTGAATACGTCCGTAGAAATTATGGTCTATATACTTTTCTGATTTGGCTAACTCTCCTACGCTAATACTAACATCTTTATTTTCATTAAAAAAATTATAAAAATAGTTTTTCCATCTATTTATTATATCATCATTTGCCATTAGAATTTTTTCATCCTCGTCTTTGATGCATCTAACATAATTAAGATCTTTAGTTTTCTTATCTCTATCCTTAGCTATCCTAAAAATATCTCTTTCACCCTCTTTTGAGTTGAGTTTTTTATATAAGTCCTCCCAAATTTTAGCTTTTGCTTCACTCACGGCTTTTTTTTGCTTCCTTCTTTGCTTTCTTATAAGCCTCTAAAGTTTCACTAGTTTTCTTAGCATAATGTAATTTTGTACTAGTTTTCTTTTTGTGCTGGTACGCCTCCCTTAGATATCCCTAATACATCTTTCGCCACTTTCTTAATATGTATAGCTATATTGTTCCACATATCACAGGGTGTACCAACATAATTCCAAACATCTCCTTGAAGGACTTTCTATTTAAATATATCTTCTTTCTCGCTTTTGAGGTTCCACCATTTAGTCCGAATAGCTCGATGCACTCTTTTCTTCTTTGTCCATTTTTTAATTTGTAAATCCATAACTAAAAGTCGATGTTGGGTGGTTAAGCTTTCTTCTGAAATTACCTTGCAATCTTTACAACACACTCTATCTTTTTTTCGACAAATAAAGTAATCAATTTGTGTTTATGATAAGCCACTCTTATAAGTAATTAAATGTTCATCTCGTTTTTTGAAGATTGTATTGACTATAAAGAGATCAAATGCCATAGCAAAATTTAAAATCTCCCTACCTTCCTCATTTATATCCCCAAAACCAAAGTTTTCATGAATCTCTTGATATCCTAATGCCTCTTTACCGACATGTCCATTTAAGTCTCCTCCTAAACAAATCATCTCTCTTTGTGGAATCTTTTGAATTACCTTATCTAACTCTTCCCAAAAAGCTGTCTTTATACCATCTTCTAGTCCTACTTGGGGTGCGTAAGCACAAACTATATTCAAAACCTCTGCTCCTAACACTAATTTCAACGTCATGATTCGGTCACCATATCGTTGTATGTCTACTACACTATCCTTTAAATCTTTATTTATGATAATACCAACTCTGTTTCGAGCATTTTCTTTACCTGAGTACCATAATTTAAAACCGGTATCCTCTATCTCCTTTACTTTTTCTCCAACCCATTTTGTCTCTTGTAAACATAGAATATGAATCTTTCTCCAAATCATAGTATCTACCACCTCCATTAGCTTACCGGATAATGTTTCGATATTCCAAGAACCAATATGAATCATATTATCTAGGACTAGCTTCCTTACCCCCCGCATCCGTTCATAATCAAAATGCGGAGACTCTCTCTGAAAATTTTCACTACATTCGGGCAGCAATATAGCGGACTAACTTCTTTACCCACACCCGTCCATGATGTGGGAACCCTTTCTGTAATTGATTCACTATATTTGGGCGAAACTGTAGTGACCCTTGCTTACTTATTACTGCATTCGGGCTCTCCAGCACGTCGCTAGGCGGGGACACCCCAAAGCAATGCTCATAATTTTTGTAATCTATGTTATAAAAATCTGACGAAGTTTTACGCTGGCTGTTGGAAACATAACACAACCCTCCTCCTTTAATACAAACAATGTGTTTTAATTTAAGACTCTGGTAAAAAAACTGATACAATGTTTTAGAATGGGATGGGTTGTATCTCCATATAAACAGACTCCACACATTTACTTTATGTTGGTATTGTTGGCCAAGTCATAGCTTTATTGGAAGGTGGTAGATTTTATGTGTTCATTATTGGATGAATGAGAGACAAAGAAAGAAACAAGGGGAGGTTGACTTTGGAAGATGAAATTTGAGTCTGTATTAGGGACATATCAGAAAGGCATGTTAGGGATGTTAGACTTATATATGAACGTTTGACAGGAAGTACTAATAACATGATAGTAACATGATTTTTATCACGTCATGAACAGTCCACGAACTCTGACCTGGTTCTTGACCTAGTGTGTTCATCAAGAGAAGGAAAAATGCAAAATTACTCCCTTAACTCTGCTGCTTGCATCTTCTTGTTTCTCCTTCCCCCTTTTAGCCACATCTAGTATCTTTATTGATGATGGGTACCAACTGCAATGACCTACTTTGGCAGCAGAGAAGAATGAAACTCATTCCTCTATACTTCACAACCCATTCCACAAGATCCATTGGTTCCATGAAGAAGAGAAGGGTGCGAATATTCTCTCCAGTGTTGTTTATACCATATCATAATGTGTATTTTTTTTCTCCATAAGACAAGTATATCGTAAATTTCACCTTTTCACTGCAACATCTGCCTGCTCACATAATTGGGTTGAAGCCATAACAGCACGAATTCCATGTTGAGGACCGAGTGTAATAGCAAGTGAGAAAAATGAATAGATGCCAGAATGAGAAGGTCTTCTTCTGCCTCTTTCTCTTCTATGACTTGCATTCTCTTTCAGAACCCTCTTTCTTTTGGTCGGTCAAGAACTACTACTACCAACCTTTGTCTTGAGTGTACATTATCATTTAATAACTTCTAGCACTCTCCTAACTCTGCTTGTATAAGGAGCAACCTCTTTCCTAGTTTCTGATAAATGATGCTTCAATTGAGAAACTCCACCACTCGTGACTTTCTCACAAAAATTACATGTTATTTTCAATATGTTTCTCCCAACTAAAGTACCCTACTGCTATGTCGGATCTTCACCGAGATTGAGAATGTGAGCCTCTTCCTCTTGACATCACAATTTATCTTCAATTTTAATAAACATAAAAATAAAAACACTTCATAAATCACAACAAATCCACTTACTTCGTAAACCACCAAAACACCCAAAAACATTCACTCACTTCATAGATTGCCACAAATTCATCAAAAACATATCCTCCCACTTCATTTAGTATCATTCAAAAAAGAAAAAGATGAATAGCACAAGTAGATAGAAAATAAATGTGGAAAAAACCAAAAAAATACCACAAATAAACAAAGGATGTAACCACACTATCGCCGTTATTGTTGCCGAAATGGTGGTGCTGTCGAGGTTTGATTGTCGTAGATATTCTGGGTAAAAATCATAACGGTACACTCAGTCTCTTTATAAAAAGGGGTGTATCGCACGTATCATATGCTAAATACGATATGGGGTGATAAGTTTACATCATACGATATGCCCCATATCGTACGATAATGGGTGATATAGGTAAGACCGTAAGACTCTACCAAGCAATATTGTGAAAAGTGTTTTGGTGCCTGTATCGCATGGGACACCAACAAATGTGTATTGGCTTTTTGTAATTTTCTTAAAAACTATTAGACCCCCACCATGTGACAAGAAGATACTTATAGAATTAACATAGGTTGGTTAAAATAGAGAGGTTCATTAGGTATCCTATGTGCTAAGAAGATACCATTAAAGTTGAAAGATAAATTTTATAGAACATCAATTAGACTCGCTACACTTTATGGTTACGAGTGTTGGGTTGTTAGTCATCAACATGTACAAAAGATATCCATGGCATAAATGAAAATGTTGAGAAGGACCAGCACAAGGAAAGATAGTACATGAGGTTATGTTAAAGAAGAAGAAGACCACAAAAGTGTTGGAAGAAAACAATAAAGAATGATCTAGCTTATGTTAGTTAACTATTAGTCGAGGTCCATGTAATCAAAGAATCCATGTAATGGACCTCATCTAGCATGGGAAAAGGGTTATATGTTGTTCTTAAAAAAACTATTAAAGAGTAAAAACATATCAAGAAAAAAATATCAAACGATTTTATAACATGCATGGATAAAAGAAAGATAAGTAGATAACACTATCTCAATAAAAAATGTTGAAAAAACTATATTAAAGTTTTTAGCTGATACAGATTGGAAGAGTTGTAGATTCCCAAATTAAAAATAAATAAAACATATAAAATCTAGCTATTTTCTTTATTTTTCTTCTTGTGCCCTTTCTTGAGTTCCTCCAGCTCCTGATGCTTCATGTTCTTCTCTTCTTACTTGTATATCTTTTATTTGTTTTAGCATTTGCACCTTGACATGTTGAGGCACAATAGTGTAAGGACGTATGCTCATTCCGTTTCTAGCTAGATGATGGCTTACACGGCTAACTCCACTATGCATCATATGTCCACAAAAATTGTATCTCATCACTATTGTTTCTTGCGTTGCTCCTACACTTCCTTGTTATAGTAGTTCCCAACCAAACAAGAATCGAGATTGTCACTGATGCAGGGCCTTTTGGAAAGAGAAAATGGTAGGAATGCCAAAGATAACTTTAAGGGGTTTAAAACAATCTCGTGTCTCGAAAATCGAAAACATGAGCTCCAAAAGATCTTGTACCATATCGTACAACACCGTATGATATGACCCAATAAATGGTATATAGCCATTCAGATACCTGGATCGTATCGATTTAGGTATCGATACGCTATAAAATTTTAATAACCTTGCTGCTATGACCGAGAAATTTCAAAATGTTCAGTTGAGAAGTGCTTCAGTTTTGAATGGAAACTTAAAACCTGAAATGCCTGATGCTTTTGTTGTCCCAGCATTCTCATTGCCTGGAACTTTGGTATGTTCAATTGCTGACTAGTAGTGGCTTGTATACTTGCTTAATGATGCTGATGGTTCTGAGTCAAAGCAAGTTAACTATCTTTAATTATGTAGGCATTGAAAGCTAGATATGAGTTGGTAAGAAGCATCTCCATGCTTTATGCCTGCTCCTGATTATTTATTTCGGTTGGCAAAAATAAAAGAGGCTATGCATTCCAAAATTTGTACATCTGGTTCTCTATGTACTCTTTGGATGTTATGAGATCTTTTCTGAGTTGTTGAGATGTAGAACAAAGATGCCATGTGAAATATCTTTATGTACTCTTTTCATTGTGCAGTTGCAAAAACTGATCGAAAAGCAGAATAGCCAGATCCAGAAATTGTTGGAGGCACTTCAATCAACTGAGGCAGGTTTCAGTGTGAACCCTTATTTGTTATCCTGTTTGTTGGATGACTGTCTGTTAATCTTTCTTTCTTTTTCCTTTTTCAGGAGAAGATCGTAAAAGTTCAAAGACATGCTGAATCAAAGGCTGAAGAGCTGTCTGAGGTTGGGTGAAACGAGTTCTTGTCCTTAAGGAACTTCTGTAGAGAACTGATCTATCTGAATTCTGTCAGGCACATAATTATGCTACATTCAGATTTTCTGGGTAAAAATTGCTTAAATGAATTGTTGCCTGCTGAGCTGGCCTATTTTCTGTTTATAAGAGAACAGCTCCATTAACATTTCACCGGAATACAGGGTGTCCTCAGACAGGTTTTAAAGGGAATCTGTGATTTTGCTTGAGTTTTATTTCTGAAGTTCAACATCGGGACTGTTTGTATGTGACCTTCAAGAAGTAGCTTATTTATACCATGACATAAATGGCTTTCTCTTTTCCTTTGTTGCTTTCTACTAAGAAAAATTGGATTTATGCAGGTCAAAAGTGCATGGTTGCCACACTGGATTGTGGTACAATCTGTTGAACTTCAGGTGAGTTTATAAAACCGTGGTTACCCTGGTGTGGTAATTGTGTTTATTTTGTTGAATATTTCTAACTCTGTGCGGCAGTCTTTTGCAGCTAAGTATTGGAAGGACCATGGGAAGCCAGCATGGGATATTGCTACTCAAAAGGTGCTTGTTATTTGTGTTTTGCATGGATACCGATAATAATGCATTAAGCGCTAGCTGCGTTTTCCCTGTTGATAATCTTGCTGTGGCACAACTTCAGTTGTATATTTTTCAGTTGGTTTTTGAGGTTATGTGTAATAATAAACTTTTTTTTTAAATGATTTAGGCACAGGAGAACACTGTGAAGGTTCATGAGTGGGCTAAGCCTTACATTGAAGAAATTAACTCTGTAAGTTGCTTCCTATGAGCATGGGAATCTTGATACAATTATTTTGATGCATAAGATTGAGAACCCTCAAGGATAATTGATTTAATGCATGTAATTGCATTACTGGAAATATCTTTCAGATACCTGTTAGAGTTCCTCTTTCCTCCGGGGTAGAGCAGTGACTTGTGTAATCTACTACTTCAAGTGAACCTCTTTTGGAGTTTCCTTTCCATTTTCAATGTGTGTTCAATGTCAATGATGATTTCCCTATTGATATCTCAATGGATTCACTGTAACAGCTTTTTGTTATGATGATGTTTCCATGCAACATCAATCATAAATTGATTATTGTTGAAACGGATAGTTTGATGTTGGCCATTATGTGTGTTTCTTCTGCTAGAACCTTGTACCATCTTGCATATAACTGTTACTGAAAATTAGAAAGCAATATTTTAGTGGTATCATATTTGTCAGGACAAGTGGTTTAGTATGTTTTTAGGAGATATAGACATTGGAGACGAACAACAATTAAGCTTTTCCCCACACTAGATGGGGTCAGCTGCATGGATTCTTTGTTTCCATAGAGCTTGATCACGTGCCATTCCAACAATTAACTTAACATGAGATAGATCATTCTTTATTGTTTCCATTCAATACTTTTATGGTCTTCCTCTTTCTCTTTTAGCCAGTGTTTGTCTCCCATATCGTAACATGTATCGTTTTTCCCCATGAGAGGTATATTGTATTGTATCATAAAAAAAAAATTAAATATTAAAAAAAAAACAATTTTAAACAATTCCTATAAATCAAAATTTAGGTAAACATGAACATTCATTCAAATTATAAGTGCCACTTTCATCATTTAACAAGTAGCAAATTTTCTTTAAAAAGTTCATAATTGAAAAACAACCAGTTAGGCTAGTCTCCTAATTCATGGACAGGTGGAGTTTGATTGGGAAGGTATTTAGCTGTCCTTGGAGTTGCCAAACTTAGGCAAACAGTTGGGTAACCTAGCAAAGCTAGATGTGATCATAATTGGTAAGTTGCTTAAGTTAATTGTCTTTCTCATTAGTGAGAATTTTGGAAACTTTTTATTTTCATGGGCTTTATTGTTGTTTTTAGGAAATCACTCTTAAAGGCAAGGAGTTTCTTTTGTTAAAGAGGACGAGATCAGATTAATCCTTATCCAAGAGCAAGCATTAAAGCAAATATCATAAAAAAAATCACTTTACAAAACGATGTTTTTATAAGTAGGGGCATATCGCCTGTATTGTATGATATGGGTGATACACACCTGTATTGTGTGATACAGATATATTGTATCAAATGATACAGTGTAGCGTATTGTACGATACGGGACGATACGCATAACACTGTTTTTAACATTTTCATAATCTAGTTTCTCATATATATTTTTATTAGAGCTTCTTTGGGTCATGTTTCTACATGTCCAAACCATCTTAAATGGTTTTATCTTATTTTATTTTCTATTGATGACACACCCAATTTGTTTCTAGTAATCTCTTTATTGGTACAGTCTTTTCTTATTTGACAACTCATCCATCTCAGCGTCTTCATTTCTGTCACAAACATCTTTTGTAACTGTTGATAATTAATTGCCCAATACTCGCAACCATAAATCATAATAGGTCAAATTGTAACGGTATAATATTTACCTTTCAACTTTAATAGTATCTTCTTATCACGTAAAAATGCATGATGCATCTATTCATTTTAACTAGCCTTCATTAATTCTATATGAAACATCTCCATCAATTTTTTCATCACTCATTTGAAGCAACTAAATGATCAAACTTCCATTCTATATATTCTATATGTGTTATGTTAAGTCAAAAACTTTTATTTTTCTAATATTTTTCTCCATAGTTTTAATTTTTTATTATCTTTTTCCTTAGACTTATCTACTAATACAATGTCATCCATGAATAACATATACCAAGAAACTTCATCTTGAATAGTTTTTGTTAACTCATCAATAACCAATAAAAATAAATATGAACTTAAAGAAGAGATCTAATCCAATACCAATCCAAAGAAATCTATCATTCCTTTGTGAGTTGTAATACATGATTGTGTACTATCATACATGTCTCCTATAAGATTGATGTGTGTCAATGAAATACTTCTCTTTTTCAAAGTTCTCCAAAAGATATCTCTTATCACCCTATTGTAAGTTTTTTCTAGATCAATAAATGTCATATAAAAGTTTTTTTTTTATCTAAAATATTCCGTAAGACGCCTCAATAGATGAGTAGCTTGAATAATAGGTCTTCCTAGCATGAATCCAAATTGGGTTTAGTAATTCTTTCTAATAATATCATAGTACAACTCATTAACTCGATTTGTTGTTAATTTTTATAGTTTTGAATATCTCTCTTATTCATGTATATAGGTATAATTGTATTCTTTATTTCATAAACATTTTTTTCTTTTTATATATTTCATTAAATAATCTTGTAAGCTAAGTAATACTTGTTTCTCTCAAGATTTTTCATACTTACATAGGAATATTGTTTGGTCCTACATATTTACCAACCCTTTTGACTTCATTCTTTTGAATATGTTGGTAGAAATTGTGGTTTATATACTTTTCTAATTTGGTTAACTCTCCTAAGCTAATATTAACACTTATATTTTCATTAAGAAACTTATCAAAATCAAATTTTCATCTATTTTTTATATCATTACTTGCTACTAGAATCTTCTCTTCCTTATCTTTGATGCATCTAACAAAAGAAAGATCATTACTTTTCTTATCTCTAGTCTTCACAATCCTAAAAATATCTCTTACACCTTCTTTTGATTTGAGCTTTTATATAAATCCTCTCAAGTTTTAGCTTTTGCTTCACTAATAGTTTTTTTTATTCTTTTTTTGCTTTCTTATAAGCTTCCATTTTCATTAGTCTTGTTGGCATAACGCAACTTATAACATATCTTCTTCGGCTTGATATTATCTTGCACCACTTCACTCCATTATCAAGCTTTCTTTTGTACCAGTACAGCTTCCTTAGATTTATCTAACACATCTTTTGTTACTTTCCTAATATGTTTAACCATATTATTGCACATATCAGGTGTACCTGCATCTTCTTTAAGAATTTTCTGTTTAAATATATATTTTTTCTCATTTTTGAGGTTCCAGTATTTAGTCCAAGTAGCTCTATGGATTCTTTCCCTCTTTGTCTACTTTATTACTTGCAAATATATAACTAAAAGTCGATGTTGGGTAGTTAAGCTTTCTCTTGGAATTACCTTGCAATCCTTACAACATGATCTATATTTTCTCCTAAAAGAAAAATAATTAATTTGTGGTTGTGATAAGCCACTCTTATAAGTAATTAAATGTTCATCTCGTTTATTGGATAAAAAGAGAGCATATACCATAGCAAAATTCAAAATTTTCTTTTCTTTTTCATTTAAATCTCCAAACTCATACTTGTCAGGAATGTCTTGATATCCTAATGCTTCTTTACTAACATGTCTACTTAGATCTCCTCCTAAACAAATCATCTCTCTTTGTGGAATCTTTTGAATTACCTTATCTAACTCCTTTCATGGTACCTTCTTTATGATATCTTCTAGTCCTATTTAGGGTGCATAAGCACAAACTATATTTAAAGTTTCTACTTCTAATACTAATTTCACCATCATAATTCGATCATTATACCATTGTATGCCTACTACTACAATATATCTATGTCAAAAGTAGATAGACATTGGCAATGTTTTCTAAGCATATGTGAAATGCAACAACTAAATCTCAGGTGAGCTACATGCTATTTGGAAGATTGTATATCATTATTAACTTGTTAGGGGCAAAAGAATTGGTTGATGCCATCCAAGTTGGTGTAGATAGTGTCCATCATGACTGTGTAAGTAGTTTTCTAGGATTGAGGATGCATATGTTGATATATGTTAGATACAAGCGTATGTATCTAATCACTGTTTCTCTGTTTTGAGTTGCATTTGTTTTTCCAGTTAGCGAAAATATTATTCCACAGATGATGCAGCATCACTATGAACCTGATTGCTTTTTGTGGATTGATATGAACCTGATTGCATTTTGTGGGTTAATAAGATGTCTCACATGTTACTCGTTTAGGTGTATCATAGAAGTGAACTATGATATTGATTTGTCCTGACACCCAATTGGGTGTAAGGAACATTCTTGCATTGCTTCTTTGCTTGAGGTAGCTGGAAACAGTCTTGTGATGTTAAGGACAGTGGCAGTTGCCCATCTGTAACAAAGGCCTAATACTAATACAGCCAGCTGTAGGTGGTGTCAGGTCACCCTTCGTTATGCACTTGCCGCTGTTCCTTTCCACTCATGAAGGGATGTGGATATATCTTTTCCTGTCTTTCGCTGACATTTGTAATTGATAAGAAGATTTGATGAGTGTGAAGTGTGAATTTATTTGTGATTTATTTTTTATTGTTTATTTTATTGGCTTTGATAAGATGAGACGTACACAGTCAAGGTGGTCTGGACTTTTGAACAAAGCAGCTAGTTGGAGATCCTATTGAAAAATGTGAGAGTGCAGAACTCAAAAGAGGCATAGGAAGGCCTCAGGGGAATGAAACAAAAAAGCATGATGATGTGTTCTTGGAATTAAAATGCAAGACACAAGTTTGAACACATAGTAACTAAGAATTTATGTATCTAATCTACCTGATATATTGTGGGGATAAGGCTTGGTTTTGGTTTTGGTGTTTGGTTTTGATAACTGTAATCTTTTGTGCTGATTGCATACAATTCTATTCACACTTTTCACAATTTTGATTCATGTATATGTTGCGCAGAAGTGGACTCCAGTTTTGCAGGAGAAATGGGTAACATTATCTACGAAAGTTCAGCCACATGTTCAAACTGCCACCACTAAACTAAAAGTAGTTTATGAGGAGGCAAAGACCGCCGTTACACCTCATATTTTCAAAGCGAAAGAAGTGGCAGAGCCCTACTTGAAGGTATTACTGGACATGATTTCCTAGTACAAGAGCAACATGATGCTCTGGTGAAAGTGCAACATGTACTTCAATAAATTATGAACCTTGTGATGTTATACAGGAAATTAAGAAGGTCTCCAAGCCGTATGTTGATCAGGTTGCTACTATTACAAGACCACATGTTGACAAAGTTAGGATTGTTTTGAAGCCATACACAGAAAGAGCAGTTCATGCTTATGGGAAGTTTCTGAAATCAGCGACTACATACCATCAGCAGGTAACTTAGCAGACTCCTCTAAGTATTGCGCATGTTCAAGCATGTTTTAGAGGTGGAGTATTGAGCGCATTGAGTTGAGGCTTTTACCAAGCAAAGATTCCCATATCGAATTTACTCTGCAAAAGGGATATAACGGAAGAAGGAACAAGCATGGTAGAGCTCAGGGATGGCAGTGGGGCAGGTTTGAACCTCATCCACACCTGCCTCTGCATTGAAAAGGTACCTAGAGAACTCTACCGGACCAGATCCACGGGTTTCACGAAAACCTGAACCTGACTCTAACTTGATGCTCAACAACCCGATCCACCAGAGTCCGTCTCACAGCTGCTGTTGTTTTTCTTCTTCCCAGCAATAGGCTGCTCTTTGAGTGGCACTGAGGCTAGCAATACGGATTTTCCATGCTGAAGTTCCTACATGCCGACTTGCAAGCATAGAGAAAGGAAAATAAATAGGAGAGCGAAAGAACCACTTGTTGTACTTTCCTTTGCTCGACCAAAGAGAGCCATTGAGCTGTACAGGCCAGACCAATATTTTCTCCTTTCAACGACAAGATCGCAGCATTGCTTGGATTTCTCTCCACAATGTTTGGCCTCTGGGTATTTTACTTGAAAACCTAAAAGATTATAAAGAAAGATGAGAGTGAGCCTCCCCTCTTTCTATGAACGGAGAATCTCTCTCTCTCTCAATAGAGAGAATCATTCAGTACTCTTCCTGTTGAACTGAGCATTTTCCATTAACATTTGATTTTATTATATTAAAAACTAAAAAAATGTTAAAAGGATCGAGTTAACTGGATCTTACACATGTGCATTTGATTTAATGTGATGGTATAAATTCATTAACTGGTAATTACATTAAAATTTGAACCTTATCTTTTAAATGACAGATGGGTGCGAGGCCGACTTGGGTGGGTCTGGCCTGAACCCTGCTCCAACTCACCCTGCTATGCAAATGATACAGGATTAACCCCACTCCTATGCGGGTGGGTTCTCAACCCAACCCAACATAATCAGAGCATGATGAATCGGGTACCTACGGGTTGGGTAAAGATTGCCATCCTAGTAGAGCTTTCTCATTTTGCTAGCTTGGCATTTCTTCGCTCCATTTTAATTTTTCTTTCTTTGGGACCTATCCTACATTAATATATAAAGTCTTGGTCTAGGAATAATTATTATAACTGAACAAGTAGGAGTTGAATTGATGGGTGTACATGTGAAAGAACTGAGGCACTCAAGTTAATAGTGTGGATTGTGATAAAATGGAGCTTACCCAGTTTGTGTCACAAATGGTCAACTAGTTCTTCTGGTAAAGGGCCCACTAATTCTTTGTTTTGGTAACTTGGAGCATGGATGTGACCTTGAAGAACTTGTTGGCCATTTCCTTTTTCTTCTAGCCAAGTTGGGGCTTAGATAAATTCATTTAGTCATGATGCTGGATACAGCAGTTCATGATTTCCGACATTCATATGCTTTAATTTTCAAAGTTATCATGAGGTGATCATGGGAGATGTTGAGGGGTGGGAAGATATGTGTGCCCTTTTTGGATTTGCATGTACGTTTAATCAGTAAATCAACATAAGAAAAGCGTTTCCTGCATTTTGGTAGTCAAGCCAATGGTCCTTGTGCATAAAAAAAGCTCTTGTTTCTTGTTTCTTGTATCAATTATATAAAATTTTCGACAACAGTAACTGTTATATGAGTGGTAGCTCCATTTCAGCAAAGTTGTCAACCCTGATTGTGTTAGAAGGACTGCTGCCTGCCACCTGCTCCAGCTGTTGGGTCAGCCGTTGCAGCCGGCCAGCCAACGGCCAGCAACCCAATGGCTAGCCGTAGTGCTGGCCCTCTTTCTTCCTCTCTTCCTATTCTACCTTGTCTATAAATGCCCCTTCTTCACTATTGTAATGTCAAAGAGTGGGGCTTTGCCTTGATAATAAAGTGTTATTTCTTCAAAGTGTTTATGTTGTGCAATTTGGTGCTTAGGCACAGTTGGATTGATTCTTGGTGAAGTGCTTAAGGCACTTCATGTGATTATCGATATCAAGTGAGGCCGATCTTCATTACATGATATTAGAGCCTTGTCGAGCACTTCGGTTTCAAAAACTTTTGAGCAAACTGTCAATTTAAGGGAGGGTGTTAGAAGGATTGTTGCCCGCCATCACCTGCTGGTGCCACCTGCTGCCAGTTGTTGGGCCAACCGTTGCAGTCAGCAATGGCCAACACACTATCCGTTGGGTGTTGGCCCTCTTTCTTCCTCTCTCTTTCCTCTTTCTACTATTTCTTTCTATTGTATTCTACCTTCCTTTGTCTATAAATACCTCATTTCACTCTTTTAATTGCCTTGATAATAAAGTGCTCTTTCCTCAAATTGTTTATGTTGTGCAATTTGGTGCTCAAGGCACAGTTGGACTGATTCTTGGTGAAGTGCTTAAGGCACTTTGTGTGATTAACGAGATCGGGTGAGGCCGATCTTCGTTACATATTGGACTCAATCAGGTAACGGTAATGACTTGCTAGAGTGCAGCCATGCCTATAAGGGGGAAATCTTGAGAGGGAGGGAGTCATCACGGAAACATCTAAAGATGCCTGTCTCGAGTTACTGTCAGCTTATAACAGTCCTGCTGTCACATATATAGACTGTATAAGGATAGTTGTCGATGGTCATAACTGTTTCATACTAAAAAATGCTGAAACTAAATCATCAATCTCTGAGATTTTTCTTTTCTTATATATTATTGAAATACTTTTACTTGTTATGCACATATGCCACTTTCCTTTTGAAAGATCATGTGTAGATAATGATAAGCTGGTTGCTGTTTTGGCAAGTGTCCTTTTATTGCTTTGAGCTTGAAATTTAGTTCCAAAAAGTTCATCTCCTCTGCGGTATATGACATCAATATCTTACATTATAGGCTCAATCTTCTGTCAGAAGAACTTTAAAGGAACATGAATTGACAAGGGCGTTGGCAACTGATGAGTCAGTATGGTTCATGGTATGCTTTATTGACATTAATGAGTTACTTATATTTCGTCTGGTACATTGTAGTATGGTGAAGAGAAAAGGACTTACGTACTATTATTGCAGGCATCTGCTTTATTGGCTCTGCCTATACTTATCATTTATAATGTCTGCTCCTCCTTATTCTGGTTAGTGTCTTATTTGCATGTAGAATGCGTACTTTCATCGGACGGGTTTTTCTCCATCTAGTTCTATTAATTTCAGTATCTATTCGTCTCTTATTTTTCTGCTTCGTTTCTTCATGCGTTGGCAGTAAGAAGGCGCAGGGACAGTCTAGCCATACTCCCCAAAGATATAAACGTAGACATCCAGAGAAGTAGAACCTTATGAGGTAAGCATTTATATGTCTAGCATTTAATTTTGTTGGAGTGTCACATTATTTGCTCTTACGATTTACCTAAGAAAGATACAGTGAGATAGTTCTGGTTGTTTCAATTGATGCCCCAGACAAAATCTGGTTACATTTTGTTAACTTCCTGCATTAATCGATGCCAATAGTCGTAAACATAGTCATTTCTCTTGTGAATCACCCAGAGCGTTAGCTCAATGGCAGGGTGCTCTAACACCGTCGCTGGTGGTGGAGAGTTCGACTCCCAAAGGGTGCATGTGTGGGTGTGGGTGTTAGGCTTCGGTCTCCTTTTGTAACCCCAAAAAAAGAAAAAGTATTTTCTTCAGCTATGAGCATTTGCTTGATAGAAGGATCCATGTTAATCAACAAACCACCCACCATATGTGGTTTGAATACCGTGTTATTTGCGTTTTTTCATGTCATGCCGTGAGAATTTAGATGTATATTCTGTTGGGACTTCTGCATATAAAATTTCACATCGAAAAACCATAGCAAAGACCAAATGGAAACATTAGAGAAGCCAAACATACAACTGCGAAGCTTCTTGCATGAAAAGCCTGGAGCATTGGAGACTGCTTATACATTCAGCAATGCTGGAAACATGAACTTTTCTGGTCTTCTTAAATTTGTTCACTAGGCATATTCATGTCTTGTATCAGATGGTTGTTGACAATGTTGTAAAATATTGTACTGGAACCTGTATCATACGTGGAATGATACATGTCATGCTGTATATAGATTGCGGTATTTTATTCCGTTGTTTACAACAACAACAGCTAAGCCTTTTCCCATACTAGACGGGGTCAGCTACATGGATTCTTTATTTCCACAGAGCCCTATCATGTGTCATGTTAGCAGTTAACTCACAATAAGCTAGATCATTCTTTATTGTTTCTTTCCAACACTTTTGTGGGTGTCCACTATCTCTTTTAATACTTTCAAAATCTAGTTTTTCATATGCCTTCTTACATGTTCGTCTTTTGATCTTCTTTTTATATGTTCAAACCATCTTAAACGATATTCTCTCATTTTATCCTCTATTGGTGTCACTCCTAATTTGTTTTTAATAACCTCATTATGTATATGGCCTTTTCTTGTATCACCACTCATCCATCTCAACATCTTTATTTCTGTCACATACATCTTTTGTACATGTTGATGATTAACTGCCCAACACTCAGAACCATAAAACATGATAGGTCTAATTGGTGCTCTATAATATTTACCTTTTAACTTTAATAATATTTTTTTATCACAAAGAATACCTGATGCTCCTCTCCATTTTAACCAACCAGCATTAATTTTATGCATAACATCTCTATCAATTCTTTCATCACTCTGAAAAATGATCCTAGGTATTTAAAACTTTCCTTTTAGGTGATGGACTGTGTGCCAATTTTAATTTCTATATCCTCTGAAGTAATCAAATGATCAAACTTACATTCCATATATTCTGTCTTTGTTCTACTAAGTCACAAGCCTTCACTTTCTAATGTTTCTCTCCACAGTTTCAATTTTCTATTAGTTTTTTTCTTAGACTCCTCCACTAATACAATGTCATCTACAAATAACATACACCAAGGTACTTTATTCTGTTGTTTAATGAAGAAAAAAAAGATTTTGTTATAAACCAATCATATCTTATGGTATACGGTGATAACATTGTACTATATTTTATGATATGATAACAGATGCCTACATCTTATCGTATTGTATGTTTAGGAAGACAGCTAGCCGTACTTCATCCTTTGGGTTCAACACCCAAACAAAATTTAGTTTGTGTTGATCTCTTTCCTTTTTCTTGTGAGTTTGCAGATGGAAGGATGTGGGCGTACTCATGTTCAGGACCTCAACCAGTTTGTGCTAGACTCTACAGGTGATATGGGTTGTGAATCGTGTGTGTGAACCGTATGAACTCTGGCACGCCCAAGAAAACGAGGGAGGGGAAAAGATGATTTAGTTTGGGAATGCAGTTTCATATTCAGGGCTGGTTATTTATGTGTAATTTTGTAAGGGAATAATGTTTATGGTTCCTATTCTCCCTTCTTGTCTTGGTGTTCATAGACTTCTCTGGGATAATTGTTTTGGAGATGATTGGTTCTTGAAATGAGAATGCTTGTATGTGCATGCTGTTAATGTGGTCTGACTGAGCGATTATGGTTGCCTGTGCTAACCGTCAGCAAAGTGCAATCCATACAGCGATTTCCAGGACCACCAATCTCTCAATCTCAAAACACACACACACACACACACATACATATACATACATGCAGTTACAAATGCATACATACATATATATACATATATATATAGAGAGAGCTATTGGCATCTGAACGGGTCCTATATAACTATTTAACAGTCGCAATACCTTCCAACAATCTCCCGTCATGTTCAAATAAGTTTGAAATTATCATGGTATCAAATCTTGAACTTTCAATAGAAGTATTTTGAGGATTTAAACCTTTATTTATTAGGAATTTGGTTTCATTCACCGAATTGAAGAGGTAGATAAACTTTCAACCATTTAATCTATATGATTAAGTACGTACAACTTATGCCTAAAATTACAACACCATTCAAGTTCATAATTTGGTTATATATTTTAGGTGGCCTTGTGTTGTTTTACTTTTCGTGAGTGTTTTAAGAGTTCAAGTCTTAAGACTTTGTGAAGCCATCTCACTTTAAAGTGCCTTCACAAGAGCACTCTAATAGATATTTGTTATAGGTCTACTAAGAGTAAAGCTCAATTTGGTCTTATCACTTTTGTGGGATTAAGTATTTTTTATTTTGAGATGTTTAATTAGCAAGTACTTGAAATGACACTGATAATATACTTTGACTTTAAGTACTCAAAACTTAAAATTAATTATGAGACAAGTTTTCATCGTCGATGATTTTATTATAGACTTGAGACACATTCCAATTGGTGCTTTAAGCATCAACTTTTATTAGACTTTCTATCAGAAGATCTTTAAGATTCAATTGTGATTTTATGTAAACAATGGAAATAATGTTATCTTTTTATAAGATATCTCACATAGCTATGTTTTAAACCAATATGTTGGATTTCTCATTATATGCTTTTGATAGAGTACTTTGATTGTCACAATTCATTGATATTAGTTTAATGGGCTTCATCCATATTAGTATCTTATGAAACATGGTTCTTAGTCATTGTGCTTTCTTTTTTGCTATAGTAGTGGGTAGTGGGTGCTTACTGTTATGGTGGAGTCAACAATACATATTTATTAATATAATATAAGTCAATTGATTCAATAGCCATGAATTTATATGCTTTACCATTTTCAGTATATTCTAAGAAGATATATTAAATCATTTTCTCTTAATTTCTTCCTTAAAAGGTTCTAAAGCTTTTACTATTGCCTTACAACTCCAAACCTTTAATTAGTTCATATTAGGCTTTTCTTTTTTCTTTTGAGAAGTAATATGGGGTCATCTTATTCCTATTATAGGAGGCCCATTTAAAATATAAAAGTTGTTAACAAGGTCTCACTTCAATAGCTATTAAAAAGACAAGAATAAAGCATCACATTCACCATTTCTATTAACACTATATTTTTCTTCCTGTCACACCATTTTGTTAAAGTGAATAGTTATTAGTTTATATGTAATACTCGTTGACTCAAAATAATTTAGATTATAATATTCACCTTTCTTACTTGATTTTAAGTACTTAATAAAAGTTTTGTGTTACAATTTTATTCATGATTTGAAAATCTTGATTTTTTCTAAAGTCTCATCTTTTAACTGCATCAAATACACATGACAATATCTAGTGCAATATCTATCAATGTTAACAGAGTATTTATTGCCACCAATAATAGGAACCATGCAAATCACATACATTAGAATGTATTCATTTTTACACTTCAGAACTTTTGGGAAAAGGAATTCTAGTTATCTAGTTAAGCATGCAAGTTTTACATGATTGGTTGGTTTGATTCATTTTAAGAGTCAAATTAGATTTTATCATGTTATTTAATTTCTTAAAATTAACATGTCTTGAAGGATCATGTTGAAATCACAAGAATCAACAATATAAAAAGAAACATCACTCTTATTCAATACAACATTCAACTTTAACATGTCATTCTAAAGATAACCTTCCCAACAAGCATACCTCATTTTGATAACATAACTACAATTAAAGCCATGCTTCTTCAATTAGGATAAATACATCAAGTTTTTTTTAACATGAGGTACATGCGAAATATTTATAAGAGTAAGAACTTTGCCCAACATAAATTTGAGTTCTACATATACCTTGCCTTTAAACTTAACTATCAAAACATCACCCATATATAATACAAGTTCATCTTCTTCATTCATGGACTTGAAGAGACTTTTCTTTTTGTATACATGATGAGTTGCTTCGGAGTCAATCCGGCATGAAATATCTTCAATCAAGTTCACCTAGGATATAACTATGACAAAGTTATCTCAAAAGTTGGAACTCTTTTCTTTGACCAACTCTTTGTAACATTGACACTCACTTTGTTAACCTTTTTTTATTGCATGAATTCTTTCTTGGTTAATTAAATCTTTATAATCTTACTTGTAGTAGTCTTCCTCAAGTGTTTAAGAGAATTTTTGAAATCTTTTCAAAAAGGAGAAGCTTGACTATGATGGAGGACACAACAATGATATCATCTATTTTCATATTGTATTCTTAAAACTATTTAAGATCTATTCTAATTTATGAAGCTATTCTATAATGATTTGTTATGTATCATATTATAATTATTAAAGCGAGAAACTATAATTTTCTTGTTGAGTCTTTGACTATATACCTCGCTTCCAGTTTGTTCTATAGTTTGTTTGCATTTGCTACAATTTGATAGATGTCAAACATAGCATCTAACATTTCCGTTGAGAGGTGATCCCATGCAGATATGGTCATCATTTTCTCACTTTTGCTCTTTGTGGGTTTGCTTGATAGTTTCATCCTCTTTCTCTTATGGTTTTGATGTAGTGAGGAGATGTGTAACCTTTAAAGTGGTGACAAGAAAGCACATATTCTTTGCTATTGAAGGAAGCTACTGCCATCAAACCATTCTATCTTGATAAAGTTAAATGTTATCTCTATAAGAGAAGCCATAGTCTTTAAAAGGGTGAGTAATAAATCTAAAAAGTGTTACTATTGAATACTTTTAAAGATATTAACTTTTGGAGATTGAAACTTTCAAGCTCTCTATTCAAGTTTGTGCAAGAAAGGTGATGGTACGCAGTTCTCTTCAGGTTTCGCTAACCTTTAGCCTAATTTGTTTCCTTTGGTATCAAAGGAACGGGTGTAAAGGCTGTTGATGAACTCCCATAAGATAACAATGAAGACCCCTTGACTTGTCTTGTAATAGTGCAGTTATGTCCTAGTTAGACTAATATATGATAGGTTTTTATAATTCTTAATTGTGCAGTTAAGAATTATAAAAGGGATTGAGAAATCATTATTAATAAACATGACAAGATAGAAGAAAATGAAGATAACTAGAACGCGTACTCTCTCAATAGTCTATTACTTTATTTATAGATCAAACAAGCTAGTGTGATCACCAAATCATTAGGTTTTACACAAAAACCAAGACATTCTTGGTTTCGATGCGAGAGACGTAGCATATTTTCAGCCACATACAAGTCAGTTTTGTTAACCGATTTCCTTTTCATACATCATAGCTTATGGCCATTTGACAGCCACTATATATGTCAATAAGTCAGACTTATTTGAAAATCTTCATAATATATAGATTGAGAGGAAAATGAGAAAAAAATGTCATATCTTATACTTTTTGCTTTTTCTAACAAGGAACTTTTACCTTTTGATTTTTGTGTTTAGTGTACTATGTATGAGAGTAGCAACTTCCACACACACACATATACATATATATATATCCCAGATTAGTTATGTTGACACTGCCTCCAATGAATAAATATGATCTCATTTTCTTTTCTACATTCTCTTTTTTTTATTCTAAGGCCAACCCCTAACACAAGCATGCAGGCACCAAGGAATTGAACTGGCCACCTGCGCGCGGGTGTCAAAGAGCCTCACCGTGAGCTAACCCTTTGGGTGCATTCGATCTGATGTTGTGCATACGGAAGATGGTGACTATTCTAATTAATGTTAGACAGTTGTAATTATTTGAATGATGGAGCTCCCATCTTACCAATAAATAACGAAAAATCCCATATACTTAAAACTTCTGATTAAATAGTAATAATAATTGCGTTTCTCGCATACTTTTAAAATCAACACAGTTCCAACTGAGACATCAAAGGCCTTTTTAAAGAGCACGCTTTTGAAAGGAAAATCTGCCTTTGTTGGGACAGATGCGAAATGTTTCTCCATTGGGCATGTAGTGGGAACAATAGAAGTTCAGTTCTGGAGCCGCTAAAACTTCGAATGCGTAGTGCAACTACACATTTAAAGATCGGATTGGAGTGTGTTTTGACATTGCTTAGTGTGTGTGTGTGTGCGCGTGCATGAAATGGTAACCACGTAATTGAAGAAATCCAACACGGACACGAAACAAAGAGCCTGTTGTGTCAGCACATGCATGTTTTGTAATGTACTCGCTTCCGCACAAAGTTACACAAAAAGGAAGCATCGTGTTAGGTCGAACCTGTTTATGACAGGAACAGAAAATGACACGACACAAGTACGAATAGAAACACGGTTTTACCACCACCAGGCATCTGCTGTTTGGTTCACATTTTGCAATGTACAAAAGGATATGGAAATGGCTGAGCAGTTTGTACGTAACTGGATTGCGTTACGGATGGGTTCGATGTGGTTCAGCGAGGAATTCAGCTGATAAGGAAAGCTTCAAATCAAAATGAATTTGGTTGAGGCACAACATTCCGAATTGAGATTCAGATCCGATTATATTGGAATTATATTTCACTTGTCAGGTCTGAGTAACTGGATTCAGATCTAGGTTCAAACCTTGTAGTATCCCAAATATGATAGCTTCCATATGCTTTTTTAAAATTTATATTTTAGGGTTCATTAGAGACTGTTTTGCATCGCAGAATTCAGTAGAACTTGCTGAATTTTCTCGCTAGGATCATTTTTCTCGCGAAAAAAGGAGTGTTCAGATGGGTGTGAAGCAAAAATGTGGCATCATGAGTTCTCACTGGCTACCATTTTATAGTGGAATATACGGGAAAGGTATACAACTAGTCTTTTGGTAAAACCTGTAAATGGTATCAATCTCTATCAATGGGTTTAAGTACATTCTTATACACACCTACCATTTTCTGATGGGGTGAAAAAAAAAGTTGTTAAGTTGTTCAACAGTTGCGACCATCGACTGATTTGTTTATCCAACAGCAGAAACAAGTTTACAGTGGAAATACTTCGTTACAGATATGAAGAATTTCGCCAATGGAAATGGGATCAGTGAAACAAAATTACATGATCTGAGTCGGACGATGGTGACTAATTGATAACCATTGAGAGGATATATGCACCAGATCTAACAACACGAACAAAAGTGTTTAGATTTAACTTGGTAAACGTTTTGTTTCCAACTGCATGTGCGTGTGTGTGTCGTGAGTGTCTTTGTGTGTGTGCACAGATGGGATGGGGGAGGAAGAATGGCCGTTTGCATGCAATAGCTTGGTGCCACCCAGGTGAAATTCGTAGACAGATGTTCCATTTTTTATTTGCTAAATCTCTCATTCATATTAGAATGGTTAATTTATTAATTGAAGCCTTTTCTTTTTTCATTCACCACCTATCCAGGAGGGGTGCCACTCTTGGTGCAACAAAGGCATTCTAATAGGGTGATTTCACCCTGAGAAGGGGCTTTCTTGAACGATCTAATTGTAACATACAATGTAGAGTCAAGAACTTTAAAGCTCCTAAAAGACTGCTTGTACGACGTGCATGCTAGCGTATAACGAATGCTTTTCCTCGCCTTATTATATAGAGAATAAGCTGCAAGATTATGATTCCCATTCGATCCATCTCTATGATCATAGACTTCTTAAAGCAAACCAAAAAAGAAAGAAAGCTTATTCCACAGTAAATGCTCATGGATTTTTAATCATCACCGAAGTTTCGAAAGGAATAAAATATTAGATATGGAGAAGCATCTCCATGTGAGCCGCTGCATGCATGCATGACAAACAATCGGACTCGGATCATAAAACTAGATGAGAGTTGGGCCTGGGAGCAGCATTAATTACCTGTACCAACGGAAATTCTGGCTTTTGAAACCTTACCTCATCGCACACACCCAAGTCAATAATGTGTTGGCCGTAAGATTTTCATAAAGGTGGTGACTTTGAAATTAAAAATTGATAGGTTGCCAACCTTGAATTTCTTTATGACAGCTTGAGCGAACAAATTCATAAATGAAAGCAATTGCGCAACCGACTTGAGGAAACAATTCTAAAGGTATGTCATAGTGGACTATCCTAACATGGTTTTCTTCTAAACTTCAATTTCCTTCCTATGCATCATTAATTTCTTGAGTAGGATAGGTTTATTTCACATGAAACAAGAATCGGGAAAGTGGTTTCGCTCCACGCATAGTGTTATGTTATTATTATCTCTCTTTCTTTCTCTCGCACGCACGCGCGTGCGCGCGCACACACACACACACATATATATATATATATATACATATATATATATATATATACATATATATATATATATACATATATATATATATATACATATATATATATATACATATATATATATATATACATATATATATATATATATATATATATATGTTGTGAGTTAACTGCTAACATGGCACGTGATAGAGGTCTGTGGAAACAAATAACACATACACACACACACACATATATATATATATATATATATATATATATATATATATATATATATATATATATATATATATATATATATGTTGTGAGTTAACTGTTAACATGGCACGTGATAGAGGTCTGTGGAAACAAATAATTCATATAAACAACCCGTCTAGTATGTTAGTTGTCGTTGTTATATATATACATATATATACATATATATATACATACATATATATATATATACATACATATATATGTATGTATATATATATATATATATATATATATATGTATGTATATATATATATATGTATGTATGTATATATATATATATATATATTCTACCAGGACACGTCGACTTTGGCCTTGTGTCCTGTCCCCTTGCCTGTTATATTGAAAATAGGAAATTGTACAAAACTAACTAACCTAGACACGTCGACTTTGGCCTTGCGTCCTGTCCCCTTGCCTGTTATATTGAAAATAGGAAATTGTACAAAACTAACTAACCTATCTCGTGCTACTATGAGGTGTCGCAGTGACAGCTTTTCTTTTGAGAAAATCTTCCTTTTGCTTGGCTTGCACTAGTTTCGATATTCAAGTAGAAAATTCGGTGGTGCTTCCCCTTCGAATGTATCAATTATCCTGAAAATTACGTAGAGATAAAATCTCTCTCTCTCTCTCTGAGTTACTAGCAAGACAGAAAGATCATGAAGGCAATATTATTACTGTTATCGTTGTCATCATCATCGTTGGTTCAATTTGTCATCATCATATCTATGGCCGCTTTCGGAGGAGCATAGTGGAGCTGATCTCAAGGTCGAGATTATATAATAAGGCTATAATGGAGAAATCTAGGATTCAGATTCAAATACACATACGTGCAAAATAATCTTACTAAATCTTAGCATTCTCCAGTTTGCAGTACTGTGTACCCTTGCATGCATGCGCCAAGCAAAGGAATGCAGGACTACAGAGGATCCATTCAGATTCAAATATCTAGCACTGCTACTGAGATAGAGCGTTATGTTATGTAGAAGACGACACTATTTTCAGTAACGCGTTAGCCTTTGAAGATACGTGAAGCAAGGTCAAATACTAGATCCTCTGTTGGCATAAAGTGTTGGGCTCTTCTGGCCGCCCTACACCCCGACTTGGGTTCTCAACGGATGGCCGCATTTACGGTGCCTTCCGCAATCCCTTGCCTCGCGAAGATGAGAAGATAGATCCCCACAATGATGCTAAACTTATATTACATGGAAGAAGAAAAGATAATCATGCTATTATTTTCTTTTGTTCATACACGCACGCACACACACACACACACACACACACACACACACATATATATATATATATACAGGCAAGCTGGAGTGACGCAGAAACCCAATCAGATAACCATGTCATTCTTTTTATTTTTGTTTTTCTATTTTTTTTATATGCGCATTCTTGGTATCGAACTGGGAACCTTCAACTTCAGGCTCTTTAAGGTTCAGCCCTTAGCCAGGAGAGGCGTAGCTTCTTGTGCAATAACCATGTTATTGTTACCATAAGAAATTTTACAAACCTCCCAAATAGTGGATCACCCAATTTAATTAGGATAACAAACTGGAATTCAAAAATTGACAGCACATCTATAGATACAATAAAATCCTAAGCGACTCTTATTTCTCCACGGTTAATTAATCACAACATATAATATGCCACAATCTACTGAAGCACAACATTTTCTTAGCCAATAATACTTCTTCTTCTTCTTAATTTATCTTATTCAGTATGGTGCTGGCCAGTACCCTCCAAGACCCTGACATGGGTCACCCATTGGCTGGAATCCACGAACGTTACCAGAGCTGCCAAGCTCGGTGCTAAGGCATGCTTCACTGGGGAGGGCTATGTTTGTCATCATAGCTGAAGTGGAAGCATCGATCTTCATTGGCTGCTGCCGGTGGCCGTCGTGAGTTGGCATGGCTGGAAAAATACCTGGTTGTAAGGTTGGGAGATTGAGGTTCAGACCCATTTGTTGGAAGCCCGTAGGGAATGGTAGTGGTGGCTGACCAAGAAGGTTCATGTTGACTGAGCCTCTCAAGACCCTGCTTAGGTCCATTAGGTCAGCATTGCTCACATAGCCCCTGCCAATGTTGGCATCAAATACATCTGGGTGCAGGAGAGATGAAAGGGCAGCTGGAACCACATCAACATTGAACGGGTTGGCGCGGACCGAGTTCGTGGGGAATTTCTTGACCCCATTGCTCTTCTGGAAAACCCGGCAAACGACCCACTCGTCCTGTAACTTAAAAACATTTTAACTGGAATCATAGCTTTCAAATAACGTGAAGGCATGCAAAATATTTAAAAGAAAAAAAGGTCTCAGGTTTTATATATAGAGATATAAAAAAAGCTGTAAAACAAAGAAGAGAATGACTAATGAACAATATAAGTTATATAATATGAGAAGTTTTTCGTGCATTAACTTAAATTTATAAGTAATGTTCCTTGCTTGCAGTAGCGATCCTAAAACGAAAAGGTCTTTGCGTGCATGAGAGTGGGGCACATCTTTTGGTCACGAAGTCAGCTTCCCTTCTTCATCTGCGTTAGGTGCTACCGAAGTTGACTAAGTAGGGTTCTAGAAGAGAGAGTCGGTCCAACTTTCTGCTGTGCACCCTCTATGACTGGCCTTGGTCCAATACTATGTACATCCTGAACCTATACATGCCACTGTGATTCTTCAATATGTTCACGTGTCGTGTCTCCTTATTTGTCAGTTAAAGTGACATGTCCATGTATTCTTCGTGTGTCAGGTATAAGTACTGGCAACATACTGATCGGATGATCATGTCTTAACCTAGATATGCAGTCTTTAACAGTGTAAGTCGATGCCTCATGAATCGGTGGTAAGTTGATCTTCAGCCTGGTTTTTCCCCAGAAATTTTCTTTTGGAAGTATACTTTTAAAGATACTGTTTTTAATTTAAAATTTAACAATTCAGACTGATTTGTTTCAATCCAATTTGGTTGGTTAATGTGTGAATATTTTCAAAAAATAATATTCAGTTGGAAATTGATTCTCACATTATCATAGATCTCAGCTCTCACGACAAGACAAGCAGCAAATCGATCTATCTTAGGGCTAAAAACAGTAATAATTCTGCTAGGGTTGCGCTGAATAAAGTCAATTAATAACTTAAGGATACACAGAAATGAATAATTCAGCTACTGGCTTCTGTATTGCCTCCAGCGATAAATTTTGTGGCGACGATGAATATCATGATATGGAACCAATTAACTTCATGTCATTCATGGTGTCTCGATAACTTCTTGGCACCAATATGAGGTGAATGACGTGCATTTTTTGGTGTGACAACCTGATGATCTCCCAGATCACCTGATCCAACCTCCTTTCTTGGAGAGACAAAAGGTGATTAAGCATCACGAATAGGTCATTAACCGTATTTGGATATATATAACCTTGATTTCAGTTATGTTCTCACTTTGCCGGAAAACCAGAAATAGTGGAGGCATGAGTGGTTTTATGTACCTTGGCATACTTGAAGGTGGTTTTGAGGTGGATGCGGTATTCATGCATGACCCAGTTGGTCTTTTCTCCCTTTGGAGCTCTACCTTTGTAGAATACTAGGGTTTTCTTCATGCCTGCCAATTCTGAGGTGGTAGAATTGAAGATCTCTTTATCTTTACCAGTGGTCTTCCAGTAGCCTGCATCCGTGGCACGGTTTGTCCGGAGGCCGGTCGGGTATTTCCGATCTCGAAGACTAAAGAAGTACCACTCTTTCTCCCCCATTTTGGCCTTTGCTGATCATATGGAGAAAAGAATAGTGAGCATTAATTGAAGAAGCAAGTGACCGAAATCTAGAAAGCAGGTCATCAACAATATCATGATAAATAAATGCAGTATCAATATTTATTTCTATTCAACTGCTAGAATTCTATGGAAGACACTGTCATGTTATCTTCTGAAGTATCAAATCCACAAACTTACGCCCCTAAAATAGGAAGAGCACCAAGCGTCGGCAATCGAATAACACAAACAAGCAGAAGAAGAAATAATTTATTAAATAACGATTGTGCAATTCGACAGTCATGGAAATTGTGAATTAGACTGATAGAATCACTTCTGAATGAATATGGTGATCGAGTTTTGCTTTATGTGAACTAGAGTTCGGCCTATGAATGCTCAGTTAAATAAAGCATAAATACGATTGGTTTTTCTAGTTTTGTGCAACACCCGGAATTGCACCATAACCCTGTGTTATTGCCAGATCCACGGAAGGCTAAACTTCATCCAATATAATCTGAATCTTAACTTGCTTAAGGGGTAAGTCCAGAATCCAGTGAAATAAGTTTATTTTCTTCCTTCTTTTCTGGAAATTCTCATCAAACCTAACCTCATAGTCAATTTGCTCATGTATTTTGTGAAGTTATGGAATGGTTTGGTATTTCAATTAATATATGGTTATAGATACTCATGGATCCAGTTAGGTTTCAGCACATCAGGATCAATACTTTGAGACAGACTGAAAAGATAAAAAAGAAGTGTCCGTTTCCTATTTAAAAGAAACAAGCAAAGTTTTCATGGCTTGGAGAATAGACATGTCGAAGATGGACCTGCTGGAAAAGACGATGATTATGATCATGATGAAGATGAAGAAGAGAGTGATTTCCATATTTAGCATGTCAAAAATGAACTCGATGCTGGTGAAAAAGAAGACAATGTTGATGAAGATAACTTTCTTAGTCTTTTGTTATAATTGTCTGCTATTTTTAATTGGTAAATCTCGTGAATCTGAATTGGAAAAAGGGGATGTACTATTGCATATGTGATACCATGGCCAAGACTACATACAGGTCATGAGAGGAGGAATTCATTCTATGAATTCAAAACCAGTATTCTTTATTCGGGAATGAGGGATCAATCAAAGACAAAATTAACTAAGGTCTCTCACCTGGAAGATCCCACGGTTCACATTTATTGAGATCTACATCTGCGACAGCACGGCCAGTGAACGACGAATCCGAGATCTTGCGGGTCAAATAGTACGTAACAAGCTCTTCATCAGTTGGATGAAACCTAAACCCAGGAGGTAGGGATTCTTCTTTGCCAACACCTTCCGATTCTTCTTTGCCAACAACTTCCATACCTTCTAAATCCCTTCTTCTCTACTAAAAACTTTGCTACTGAAATCAAATTAGAGAGGCAGCACCAAAGAGGCTCGGTGTGTGTCGATCCGGCCCAAATCTTGTCTCCAAATGGTTGCAGGATCTCTAATACCAGTGAAGTAGACCATTAAAGCCTGCAGGATAAATGGAACCTTAATTTTTGAAACATGGTATCATCAGATCCGGTGGAAATGAAGGGAAAAGTTTCGGCTGTGAACGCGAGGAAGGTAGGAGGAAGGTGGTGAGAATTCCTGGTGCGAATCCTTATCTGCACCAGAGACTTCTTACCGCATGGGCAGAGAAATTAACAACCCTAGAAGTGATGTAAGATGGCATGAGCATTGAGATTTAAGCTTTTCTAATTGTCGTAGAAGTGTGAACGTGAAGCTCCTGAGAACGCATGGTCGTTATTATCAAGATATGGCCCCGCCTTGATAATTTACAAAACTGCAAAACAATGGGCCTAAAACGATCAGTATAATCACGAAACTGGCACTAGAGATTCGAGTTGCAAAAAGACGAGCTGATTTTGTTTGTTTGGCTTGTGCAAGACTTCTTTTAACTTTGCTTGTCTCAAGAACCGGCTTCGTAACTATTTCAAGAAATTTTTGTGAGGTGAATCTCATTTGATTTTCGGGTGAAGCGCATTTGTATTTCTCATTTATAACACAAAATACTAAATTTTTCTGATTTTAGGTGAGACTCGCTCTAAAGTGAGTCTGCCACTGTCAACTTTGGCCACCACGGCAACATAGCTAAAGAGAAAGACACTTAGAAACACATAGTAGTATCAAGTATTTTAGGGAAAAGTTCAACATTTTTTCTAATAGACTGCCCTCATCATGCCAACTCCATCAAGCTGCAATTGGCAATTGAACCCTTGAGTATCTAATATTCCTATGTCCGATTCTCTACTACTGTGCTATGCCCCTTGTGAGCTACCTTAAGTTGAAGACTTAGGATAATAAGCCAAAATCGTATTATACTATTTCCATGCGTTAGTTATGCTATAATCCCCACTGTATATACATCTACATTTATCTCACCTCAATAAGGTGAGAGTAATCCCCACTAAATTTGAAAGTTATGCTCCATAGCTTTGATGTCACGTGCATATATCCACAGTGTATGTCTAATGTAACTCAACATAGGACTTATGCAATATTTATTTTAGAGAATAGAAGAAGGTACAGGAATTTTGATAGTGAAGACCGAAAGACTCAAAAGAGTTGGAAAGAAAAGATAACACATAATCTTACTTTCTTAGCATGGAATGTCAATATAACGTAGATAGAGCGAAGAGGTGGAGGAGAATTCATTTCATCAACCCATCCACTATATATATACATATACATATATATATACATACATATATATATATATATATATATATATATATATATATATATATATATATATACATATACATACATACATACATACATATATATATATATATATATATAGAGAGAGAGAGAGAGAGAGAGATTGTTTGATATTGGATCCTTTCCACCACTAATTGTTGTTTGCTCACGTCCAATTATTATTTTTTTGGTGTTACCAATTTAATAAATATTGTTCTTCATGATTTTTTAAATATCTTCATAACCTTTGAAATTATACGCATGCCCTTGAAAAAAAATGATCATGTATGAGTGGGCAACTTGAGAGAATAGAAGAAGGTACAGGAATTTTGATAGTGAAGACCGAAAGACTCAAAAGAGTTGGAAAGAAAAGATAACACATAATCTTACTTTCTTAGCATGGAATGTCAATATAACGTAGATAGAGCGAAGAGGTGGAGGAGAATTCATTTCATCAACCCATCCACTATATATATACATATACATATATATATATATATACATACATATATATATATATATACATATACATACATACATATATATATATATATACATATACATACATACATACATATATATATACATACATATATATATATATACATACATACATACATATATATATACATACATATATATATATATATACATACATATATATATATATATATATATATATATATATAGAGAGAGAGAGAGAGAGAGAGAGAGAGAGAGAGAGAGAGAGAGATTGTTTGATATTGGATCCTTTCCACCACTAATTGTTGTTTGCTCACGTCCAATTATTATTTTTTTGGTGTTACCAATTTAATAAATATTGTTCTTCATGATTTTTTAAATATCTTCATAACCTTTGAAATTATACGCATGCCCTTGAAAAAAAATGATCATGTATGAGTGGGCAACTTGAGTGGTAGGTAGGATATGGTTTTCTTGTATAAGTGATTGGATCTTATCTATTTAATGCTATTCACTTATGCCCGATCATTACTTTTCGATGACATGATGACGAAAGGTTATCCTTCATGATTTTTCAAATACCCTTGTAATCTTTAAAATTACATTCATGCCCTCAAAAAATAATAGTTAGTCATGAGTGGGTAGCATGAGTAATGGATCTCAACCCTTCGGTCTTTGACATGAAATGTTGAGATGATAAAAGCATAAATAGAAAGTATAGAAAGTATGATGATACATTTTGAAATTTAAATCTTTATCCTTAATCATGCTTATTGAAAGATAAAAGTGTTTAAGTAGATTTGAGCAAGGATGGGTGTATATATTTACCACTTTTGTTATATATATCTATAAAGAGAGAAATAGAGAGGGTGATTGGATCCTAATGTTGTTGTGAGATCTGGATCGGGCCAATACTCATCGGACTCAACCCGAATTGGGTCATGCATGGGACCAATCTGGAACCCCTCTACACAATAGGCATGAAGAGACCTTTGTGGCCATCACTTGACTTCATTCACCCTCCCATTGCTCAATCCAAAGAGTGCGAGAAGGATGTCCTGTGACGAGTGAGGGGAGTCGCTAGAGCTAGGAAACATATCGAAAAATGAGAGATTTTGTCGAAGTTCTTGAGGTAAGGGTTCCTTGTGTTCTTTCAATTTTTTCGGTCAATAAACAGGCAAGGAGGGGGAGGAGTAGATGTAGGAGACAACTTTTTTGGGTTCCTTGTGAGTCTTCGAGAAAGGGACTGGAAAAGACTATTTGGTAGTAGTGGCTGGGAAAGAAACGACTGAAAACCACCAATTTGGGTAGTCGAACTAGCGGAGGCCAATATAGGCATGTCATGCCGGCCGTCTATGATACAAGGCTAGACACAAACTAGTATCCTTTGAAGGGACACTGAAATAGAATATAAAATATTAATATTATGTCTTTATCATAATTTAGAGACTTAATCAAGGTGATTAATTGAGATTAACATTATGATATTTGGATCCGTATAAAAGTTAATGTGTTCCCTCTTCCAAATGCATGCTAGAGATAGTTTTAATTGCTTTGTAAATAATGCATGATATTATGAAATATTTGTTAATGCTTTTAAATGGTTATATAGTTGATTTATTAAGTAGAGTTGAAAATACTTTATGAGTACATGGATGCATTGCATGAGTGTGCCTGTTTGAAAATATCATGCATTATTTTACTTTATAGATCTACTTTCTAGAGCAGTATGGGACGTCCTTGGATCATAGATGGTCATATCAGGCAGTGCTAGCTTATAAATGTTTTGAGTTGTGTTAGCTATTTTGTTGGTTACACTAGTTCTACATATAGTTGCATTGGGCAACTCATGTTAGGTTGTACTTCATGCCTAGGTTGGAGATATGTGGGATTAGTCAACGAGAGTAAAGAGTTAAAGTAAAACATATTTGGTACTCGATATGGATATGTAGTTTTGATATTGAAACTATATATATGATGTAGATGTGGAGATATGAAGCTTGAGAGGTGGCCCCAGATCAATGTACATATGGATTGTTGAGATTAATTGGGTAAATATATGACTCAACTAGTGTAATATTAAGATACTTTGTCTCATAGATCCAAGGGGTTTGACTTGATGAGTCGGTGATTCGACCATTAAAGTGTTGGGGTCGACGCATTAAGGGCGTCATTGAAGGCCACATGGTTGGACATGAGGAGGGTTTGAGGGACTCCCATGGTGTGGCTAGTGGTTGGACACGATATTGGTTGTGGGATCGAAACTATATTTGAATAATTGTTGAGTGCTTGAGTATGCATGCATATTTGAAATGATGATTCTGATTTAAAAATTATGATATAAATTTTTTACTGTGATATATGAGCTGGAACTTGCTTGTCTTTAGTATGCCGTAGTGTGAAGAGATCACATCCACCTATGAACATGCTTGTAGTGCTCATATTTTATTTAATATTTTATCTATAAATTAACTTTTCTTTACATTATACAATTCTTGATGTCTTACCACGATTTGTTGGATCTTGAATGTAAATAAGTGAACTTAGATTTGTTATTTATTTTTATTCGGTCATGTTGCCATTGAATTGTCAACGATTCAGAAGAATATGGTATAGATGTGGCCCTATGTCCACGTCGGCTAAGCTCAGTGAGTTGTTACAACTACTCACTCATATTTAATAGGAGCATGAGTGTAATAACATTGTCTTTTATCTCTCTTTTTTAACTTTTAACTTTTTAAAATTATACTCGTACCACCAAAAAACAATGAGTGTGCAATCATGTCATAAGTGGGGAGGATCCTGTTTTCCTATATATATATATATATATAATTGCTCCTTGTGCTGTTAGTGGGTTTTGGTTGGGTTGTACACTGAATGAGGACCATGAAGAACTGTTATACAGAACTGGAGTCTGTTAATGTAATTTAGCGATAAATGAATGGGAATGCAATAATACGCCCCCATATCCATCCATGCAAGGCTGGTTTACTTATAATCCGGACTCAAGATATTCAGACCAAACCCCGGCCAGCCAATACGCCATATGACCCGTTCTGGGGTCCAACCACTCCACGAGCCTAATTTGCAAGGAACTGACCAATGAGTGGCCGTCACGTCGGTTTAGTCTGAGAGTTGGGCCGGGTGACGCCAGTGTCCTTGGCTGGTAAGGGAGGGAGGACCGGCAGGGCGGTCACACGAGGGGGATAGGGGTCTCCTCGGGACCCAACCAAACACAATATAAAATATGAAATTGTTACTATTTATGGGAGACCCTGGGAACCCTGACCATATATTCTAGGGTTTTCTTTTAGTTTGTTTGTTTGGTGATATCACCGAGAGAGAGAGAGAGAGAGAGAGAGAGAGAGAGAGAGAGAGAGAGAGAGAGAGAGGGGGAGAGAGAGTTGTACCTCCTAGTAGGTATGACCTTTGCTTAGCTTCCCATGCATATTAAGTTTTTTTCCGCATTATATACTATTAATTTTGTTCATTAATGCTGCTGCCCCTTGTTGATACTCCTGTTACTATTATTAAATACTACCATTTAATCCTGCAGGTTGAATGGTGATCGAGCATTGCTCGTATATAAGGCCACTAAGTAGTGGTGGATCTAGAAATTTGTTTCGAGTAGACCGGACTTCATGTTCGGGTTAATCGGGCTTTAAAAATTTTAAATATGGAATTGAAAATTATCAGAATTTTGGGTGAGTGGTCGCCTCACCCCACCACAATGTGCATCCGCCACGGCCACTAAGGCAACCACCTTAGGCCACCCATTTTACTATCAATTTTGTAGGCCTAGGCAACCTGAAATTTGTATATGTCATCCAAGCATCAGCTTCGGTTACGGTCAATATTAGCACTTTAACTCATCTCTCTCTCTTTTTCTTAATGGATTGGTCTTGCAATCATGTTAGGGAGCAAGTTGAAATATGAATTGTCTCCACAAGTTCATTTTGGAGAAGACGGTTCAAAAAAACAAACAGTATCATTATAGTGTTGGAATTATATTAAGACCAAACTATATGTGACCCTAATTTCATCTAAATGAAGTAACATGAATTTAGAATTTTATAAACCTTGTGTTAGAAGCCTGAGAATTTAACCTGATAAAACCCCTATTAGAAGGATTCTCATTTTTATTTAACCTGAGAATTTAACTTGATAAACCTGATAAAACCTCTACTGTGAACATGGATCTTGGCTCCTCTCGCCCTTGGGAAAGAGGGACATCCTTGTGTTGATTGGTTTCTTTACTTCCACTGGGTCGACCGATACTCTCCTCGGCTATTTGTTTTATCTCATCAATATTGTTAAGTTTCCAACTAGGTAATCTCTTAAGTACTGACGCATAAATGTAATTTGTTAAAGCGATTTTTTTGTATGTATACATGAAGGAAAATTTTGCACTGATAGAGCAAGGATGAAATAATTTCTCCAATGGCACTAGAGCTGTAAAACGAGCCGCATGAACCATGATGTGCTTGATCATGGCTTGCCTCCTAGATTGGTGCTCGTTTGTGGCTTGTTTTGTTCGCTCATTTAAAAATATGAATGAAGCTCATATTAAGACAGCTTGCGAGCTAGATGGAATGATTCAGACAGAATCGAGCTTGCTCGTTAATTAATCTTTTTTATGAATTTTTAGAATGTTTACTTTTCATTTTAAGTTGAGCATTTTAACACAATCTTAATTTGGCCTGTAACTATTTGGGTCGATCATGTTTATCTAACATATATACGTGTAAAATATAATGATCCTAATCCGCACAAGCCTACCTATACAAGCCAAATTATGAGCAGCTCGAAGCGAACTCAGCATGAGTAGAGACAAACCAAATTATGAGCAGCTTGAAGCGAACTCAGCATGAGTAGAGACAAACCAAATTATGAGCAGCTTGTCACATTTGGGAGCGGTAGCTGTCGCTAAGTAGCAGGTTAATGACAAAGACTGATATATCAGGAGATTTAGAGAGTTAATGATAACAATTAGAAGATCTGAAATTGATGTGAATGATGGTAACAGTTGGATCCATATGGACATGTTAATGACGTACACATTAGGTTCACTCAATCAGGGATTCTCTCTCTCTCTCTCTCTCTCTCTCTCTATATATATATATATATATATATATATATAGGTGAAGGATACAAGATCACTAATATACAAACTTTATCAAAACCAACTACAACCATCTAATTCAAGATCATCAATAATTGAGATTGAAAAACAAAAAATAAAAAGTACATAGAGTGACCATCAAGTACCCTCCAAAAAGTTCATATAGTATTTCACATCCTCGAACTTTAATCTCTTTTTTCTTTTCTATATATATATATATATATATATATATATATATATATACGCAAAGATTATCAATCTCACATAATACGTAGTTGAAATTTAAGTTTAATACTTTTATTACCATACTTATTCACAGACATCTTTTCAATAATGTATATATATATGTCTATATGTCTGCACATGTGTATATATATATGTATGTATATATCAAAAGATTTAGAGAGTTCATGAGAGCACTAGGAGATGAAATTAATGTGACTGATGAACATGTTAATGACGTGTGCATATAACTTGGAGTTCACTATACATCGAACAATGTGACAGCTTCCTTCCTCCCTTTTAGGGTTGGCTGGCTGATCGTCGACAACGGTCGAGAAAAGCCGATTTTCGACTAATGCACGTCTTCCTGCATCCCTGTTCTTCGTGGAATTGAGAAGCTCAAAACTTGTATCTGGAGTCTATTAACAATACCAACAGCTTAACCTATTTCCTCCATTAAAAAACACATCTTTATGCAATAAGGTGGTATATCATAAACCAAAGTATGAGTGAATAGGAAGACTGCATATATAGTCTATAACAACTAACCTAATTAGTTGCATATTGTAGGTCTTTCTTATTTTTCTTGTAAATTACTCCGCCATGCTTAATAAATTTGTATGGCAATCTTAACCCATAGCGCTCCACTGGATGTGTGATGAGGACTCAAAGGATGAAAATAGTTAATTACAACGAAAGCTATTCAAAACAAAAAAAACATGCATGACAAACTGCGGGCACATGCATGAATGCACGCATACAAGCCTGAATTATGGTGCAAGTCGGCCTACATGGGCAAAATAGAAAAAGATTAAAGGTTTGAAAGTGGATATCGTACGTGGTCTTTGCGTGATGAAAAGAAAGTGCGGTGGCAGAGGCGTGCAAACACAGCCCTCTGATCGATCGAGAAGGAAGGACAAATCAACCCACTAAATTCTCTCTCTCTCTCTCTCTCTCTCTCTATATATATATATATATATATATATATATATATATATATATATATATATAGAGAGAGAGAGAGAGAGAGAGAGAGAGAGAGAATGGATCGTACCCACCACTAATTCTGTTCATTATGCTCAATCATTATTTTTTTGAGTTCGAGTACAATCATATTATCTATAATTCTTATTTAGCAACTCCTATATTTTGTAAAGTCATACTCCCATCATCGAAAAATAATGGATTAACACAAATGAGTATATTAGAAATGGTGAGGTTATATATGAATTAGATAATGTTTTTTTAAAGCTTGAGTATAATAATATCCTCTTTCATATTCTTAATAAGTGGACATGATTCAATTTTATATATATAGGGAATAATAGACAATAAAAAATCACCGATGTGAATACTTATTGTGTGTGTGATAAGCATGTCACATTTGCAAGTGTGAACAAGTTGGCATCATCTAATACATGGATCGCAAGTGTGTGATATTCTGATGTTGTGTTCATATTGGTTTGTTGGCCATTGTCGTCCTCGTGAGACCTCCCAAATTGATTTGTACTATACCTCTGAACGTTGTTGGACGGCTTAAGAGTCTGTGTGTGTACGCCATATAACATACGATAGGATCCTCTCTCAAATCATGCTAAAGCCTCCCTGCTGAAATTGTTTCTCTTGCTGTATTTTCTTATAATACACAAAAAAATCAAAAGAAGACGAGCCTTCAGCGCTTAAAATATACGACAGTTAGCGCCACTAAAGCCATTAAGGTAAAACCATATATATATATATATATATAAAGAGAGAGAGAGAGAGATTGAATCTTGCAACCTCTTTAACATGTATACCTACTTTTTATTTTTTTTTTAAATGATATTCATGCCTCCAAAAGTAAAAGTGGAGCATGAATATGCATGTGTAAGAGATTGCAGGATCCAATAACATATATACGGGTAAATGCTGAAACCCATTCATACCTAAATATGCATTATCATCTTAGGTGTTCACTCTTTTATATAAATGATTAATGTGATAAAGTCAAAAGCATTTAATTCATATAATATTACTTTTAATTCCGATCTCTACCATTGATCATCTTAATGAAATGGTGAAGATGTTTAAGTAGATTTGATAATTTACCCCCTCTCTCTCTCTCTCTCTCTCTCTCTATATATATATATATATATATATATATATATATATATATATATATATTATGTGTCTATGTTTTAACCTCAATATTCTGACTTGTTCAAGCCCAGAATATATATATATATATATATATATATATATATATATATATATATATATATATATATATATATATATATATATATAGATGAAGAAGAGGGTAAAAACTTATTTATCCCGATCAGACTCAGCCGAGTCAGGCAATTCACGAGTTATCTATACCAGCGCAGGACTTTTGGAAAAGGAAAGGAGAGATTGCTGATTCACGTTATGGGTCATCTGACCTGATTAGGTTGATTATGGACTTATATTAATGTCAGGTTTATCAAAAATTATTCGGTGGTGGACGAATACATGGTTACGGAAGATTCCGAGTACAGTCAATATTTACAATAGTAACTGTTTTGAATGATTGTTGGCTTCAAACGTCACTGGAAAACTTAATTCGCCGGTCTTCAAGTCTTTCTTTCTTCCTTTTTTCTTGTCCAATCTAGTTGTACTCTTATCTTTTCCTTGTTGATCTGTTTCATCTGGGCATTATGGATCTTGCTCAAATGTCTAGATCCAAATCCAGAAATGTATTCATAAACTTGGCCAATATTGAATTATGTATTTCTTGAAATTCAGAGTTACAAAATTAGAATACAGAAATGTGGCTTTGGCAGCCAAAGACCGGATCTCCGTTTGGTCTGACTGGCCAAGGAACATGTAAATCTAGAATGTCATGATCTGCCTTCTCCAAAATGCCTACGTTCAAGTCATCTTGATAACAAGTTGGTTTGAAGATGGCACGAATTGTACATGTTTTGGTGTTAGATGATGACCTTATAGATCACCTGACAGAAGGAAGCACTCTTTGGTATGCCCATGACGGAAGTACAACAAGCAAATCACCTACATAAACACAGGGTTGTTATGCAGTTCGGTGGTATGCTGGATTCAAATCCTCATGAGATTGGATAATTAAATGATACTGGAGATCATGATCCATGAAGATGAGATGCAGATGGAGATGCTGTGGCACTCCCCACTAAACTTGTTTAGGACTAACAGGAGAGAGAGAGGGACTCTTTCTCTATGTCACCTCTTCTTATGTACCTTTCTCTCCATTGTGTAACTACATAAGAAGCACGTCTCTCTTTCTATGTATATTTTTCCATTACACAGGAACCACGTCAATGAAGGCTCTACTTTAGATCAGTTGTTGGTCACAACTTTGACATCATTCAAGTGTGAAGACACAACTTATGGTATTGCCCTTAAAAGAACGGTAGACAACCACGTCCGGCCGCGAAGGAGGTGAATGCGAAGTTCTCGGTTGATGGTATTCACTGTTAATTGGCCGCAACCGTTCTTGGCTTAACTCAGTGCGCTCCAGCCGCTGACCGAGCAGCCACCGTAGCCTCTCGATTTCGCAGGAGAGCATGCAGATGAATGGCAGGGGACACTCTGAGCGGTGATGGAGCTGTAGCGCGAGTCGCAGTTACTCAAAGGAACAGGCCCGCCAAGTCCACCACCAGTTTCTCGGCTCGGAGTGGTGTTTGCTGCTTGATGGCGGTGACATACTGTCATGTTCCGGCGTCCTTTGTTACCGAAGGATGATGCCTTTGGGGCCTGTTGAAGCAGCTGAGCAACCATGGAGGAAGATGGAGATGGCAAAGTGAGATGAGCCATGAATATACATTTCGACTCTAAGAAAGAAAGGAAGAGCTTACTTGAAAAGAAATGATCCTAGTCTGTATGTAATTCAATATGCTTTAACGTAAAAAAAAATTATTACAAAGGACCACACAAGTAATCATGCTTCATGCTGTTAAATTTTTGCAAATCCAATAACCACACTGGGCACACGCATTCAAAACCCTGAGAATCGAACTGGCCATCTGCCAGTGCTTCGAACTCCACCAGCTACAATGGTGGGAGCGTCCAGCCGCTGAGCTTGTTTGTAATAAGGGATTTTTAAAAAGATATTTATGGCTTTTGTTTTGAAATACAAGAACAATGCACCTCATGAGAGCTAAACTCCCCACCAACTACCCTTGTTGTTGAGCTAACCATCCGTTTATGACAATAGCTTTTGAAAAAAATATTTGAAGAGAGAGAAAGAGAGACTCATGCACCAGATATATATATATATATATATATATATATATATATATATATATATATATATATATATATATATATATATATATATATATATATAATATAATATAAAGAAAGAAAGAAAGAGAAACTGGTTTTGCAGTTATGTTCCGATGTAATTCTCATTCAACCTGGACCTGTTTCTCCAACAACTGTAAACCAGTATGGGATATGTAGAAGCCACACACCAAATTTCAGCTTAAAATTCCAAGATTTACTTGTCGAAACTAACTATGCACGAAACCGCAATTTTAAGGTTTATGCAACTGTTCTTTCCGACTTCAGTTCTAGTTTCGCCTGAGCTTGACTGAATTTTTTCGTGGAATTCTGGTTTAATTTGTTGCTTCTTGATATCCTAAATTGTTCTTAAACTTGTCCTTAACGAGATTAATAAATAACCTACTCAAACAAGCAAGAACTCTCAATGATTCACAGCAGAAATGTATTTCCAGATCTGAATATTTTTTCAAAAATCAGTTCAGTTTCGATCTCCACGGGTCGACTTCTTTCTGGCATGAATTCCGACCAGATCCGCCTACTTCAAATTCGTAAGCAACCATGCATGATAAAATAAAATAAAAGATGGTAATACGGTGCAATGGAGCTGAGTCAAATGTTACGGCAAGGTCGACTTGACTTTAACTTGCTTTAGAAAGACCATCCTCTAGAACTCATGTTTGAGCTCGATCGAGCTTCAATCTGTCAGTTCAAGTTCTGTTTAGGCTATACTTTAGAGGCTCGATATCGTCTCCTTAAGCTCATTCTTTTCAAGCCATGAGCAAGCTCATGGCCAGATGACAAATTACCGGCCTTCTACATAAAAATTGATTTATTATCTTGGGGGTCTCAAGGTCATAATAGTTCTAATAAAAGTATTCCTGAAATGCATCTATTTACCTTCCCCTTTTACAATAGGCCTTACTGAATTCCTTTTTTTTCTCTACAACGTTGGCCTATACCACCTTTTAAAGTCCTTTCACTGTCTTAATTTTTTTAATTTTGCTTTAATACATCATTAGATGAAATAAAGAGTTCTCACTGCACAATAATCCAGCTCAGCTCGTGAGCATGATAGAAACCAACGAGTCATTATAATCACTAAGGTAAAGTAATGACCCAATAACAAACATGAATAATCATCTTCTCAAATTAGACAGAATGATTATGGATCATAATTTAGGAAAGAAACATGGAGCAATCTAGAGCAGTGAAGGATCCGAAATCAACCTATAAATGAGAGTGGCTACTCACCTTGGATCACGATTAACCAAACACACATCAACTTGTCTATTTAGTTTCTTTTATTGTTTGTTTATTTAGCTATTTGTAATCCTCCTTTAGTTAATATAGTTTCTCTTTCATTCCCCTTTATATTTTTAGTGAATTTGGTATTCCTGCATTCAATTGCATAATCGAAACTACAACTATGTCTACCAAATATCTTATTTAAATCGCAAACTTCACCAACAAAAATTTGTTACGAGGATTTTTGTGATTCTTAAATATGTGAAAAGCTTATACCCTATGCTTTCCAATGTTCAAAAATCACTCAAATCCAAGATCAAATGACAACTACAAAAGAAAGAATTTGATCCTGTTAGAGGCATCCAAGGTTGAAGTCGACCGAGTATTCTCTCACGAAGAGCCCATAGTTTAACCTGTTCTCTTCAAAATAAGGCATATTCAGCCTATAATCACTCGATTCTAATAAAGATTGAAAAAATCACCAAAATTCTAATTTTTATCAAAATAAGATAAGATAGTCTATCTCCACAAAAGAAGAAAAGATAAGGAGAAAGAGGATTTCCATAAAGAAATTGTCTCTTAGAGAAACCATCCGATTCATTAGCTACGTTGTTGATTCTTGTTGCAGAAGTGAGCTTTTGTTTTTCAATCCCTACAGCGATTACCCTTGTTTTTATGAAGGGAGTTTCTCGTATAATGCGAACTCGAAGAGTTATTGTGTAACTCTGGGTTGAAATCTTAGGTAGGGACACTATTTTATACTACACATTCTAAAACTGTAGTACATGTTTTCGAACCACCACTATCTCGAGAATCAGAAAAGTTTCTCGTGAATTGAGAGAGTTTTTCAAAAAATAGGAGAGTTTCAGGAGAAATGAAAAAATTATCTTAAATCATTTTTATGCTGAAAATTAGGATATTTATCAACAGGCTTCTCTGGGGTCATCTAGCTAAATAGATATAAACAACTTCTCAAAATACTGTCGCTTCCTCTTCACTTGTTCACGTCCTGGTTGCCAAACACCTTCATCTCCCTGCAGATCTCAAAGCTTATTTCTTCCCTTTCAAGAAGTATATCTAGCATGAGAAAATTTTATGTTCTGATCCCCCCATTGAAGCCACTTAATGCACGGTTTTCCTTTCAGAATTCTTTCTTCCTTGACAAGGGCTTAAGCGAATTCCTTCTCCAATTGTTTGATGCGGTAAGATCACAAATGCTTCTCTTGATGTCGTCAACATCTGTATGTTTCCTTTCATCTATTGAATCGCCTTTTGTGAATTATGATTTTATCTTGACACCATCTCAATAGTAATGATGACACAATTGGTTTGATTTACCAAAGTGTCGGTAGATGGATCGACCTCCTGTTGTTGTTTCTGGAATCACTCAGCTCATGATGGCACAAAAGGTCCTACAGGATGCTTCAACAAAGTTGACAAAGTGTGGGGCATTCTAGAGAATGCTGACTTTCGCTCTTTGATATTTTATGTAAGGCTGGGATGGGTGAGTCCTGGGAATCTGATGGAAGTATTCAAATGATTGTAAACCATTGAATGTTTGAAAGGGATCGATATGGATCTTAATGGGTATGAACCCTAGTTCTAGACAAACCAAGTATTCATGGAAACTTTAGTTTTGGAGATATAAGTGAGGAAGGTACGGAGATTTTAAATTTTGCTATGGCATTTGATCTCTTTATAGTCAATACAATCTTCAAAAAATGAGATGAACATTTAATTATTTATAAAAGTGGCTTATCACAAACACAAATTGATTACTTTATTTGTAGAAAAAAAGATAGAGCGTGCTGTAAAGATTACAAGGTAATTTCAAGAGAAAGCTTAATCACCCAACATCGACTTTTAGTTATGGATTTAGAAATAAAAGAATAGACAAAGAAGAAAAGAATGCGTCAAGCTATTCAGACTAAATGGTGGAACCTCAAAAGTGAGAAAGAAGATACATTTAAATAGAAAGTTCATCAAGGAGATGTTTGAAATTATGTTAGTATATCTTGTGACATGTAGAACAATATGGCTATACATATTAGGATAGTGGCGAAAGATGTGTTAGGTGTTTTTAAGGGAGGTGTACCGGTACAAAAAGAAGCTTGTTGGTGGAGTGAAGTAGTGCAAAATAAAATCAAGGCAAAGAGGGCATATTACAAATTACATTATGCTAAGAAAACTAGTGAAACTTTAGAGGCTTATAAGAAAGTAAAGAAGGAAGCAAAAAAGACTGTCAGTGAAGCAAAAACTAAAATTTGGAAGGATTTATATGAAAAACTCAACTCAAAAGAGGGTGAAAGAGATATTTTTTGGATAGTTAGGGCTAGAGATTTTAGTTTTTAATTATGTTAGATGCATCAAAGATGAGGATGAAAAATTTTTAGTGGCAAATAATGATATAAGAAATAGATAGAAGAACTATTTTTATAAGCCTTTTAATGAAAATAAAGATGTTAGTATTAGCTTAGGAGAGTTAGTCAAATCAGAAAAGTATACAAACCACAATTTCTATCGACGTATTCAAAATAATGAAGTCAAAGATGCTCTTAAACATATTAGAAGTGGTAAATCAGTAGGGCCAGACAATATTCCTATAGAAGTTTGGAAAATACTAGACAAGACTATTTAATGAAATATGGAGAAACCAAAAGATGCTCGAGGAATGGAGAGTGAGTACACTTATACCCATATATAAGAACAATGAAGACATTCAGAATTGAGCGAATTATCAAGGTATCAAGTTAATGAGCCATACTATGAAATTGTGGGAAAGAATTATCGGACGTAGGTTAAGACAAGTATCAAGTATAATAGAGAACCAATTTGGATTCATGCTAGTGAGATCTATTGTTGAAGCGATTCACCTTTTGAGACGTCTTATGGAACATTTTAGAGCAAAAAAGAAAGACCTTCACATGATATTTATTGATCTAGAAAAAGCTTATGATAGAGTACCGAAGGAGGTTCTTTGGAGAACTTTGGAGAAAAGAGGTATCTCATTGACATACACTAACCTTATAAAAGACATATATGATGGTGCAAAAACATGTGTGAGGACTCATGAAGGAATGACAGACTTCTTTGAAGTTAATATTGGGTTGCATCAAGGATCAACTTTAAGTCCATACTTATTTATAATGGTGATTGATGAGTTAACAAAACATATTCAAGATGAAGTGTCTTGGTGTATGTTATTTGGAGATGACATTGTATTGGTCGAGGAGTCTAAGGAAAAAGTTCATAGAAAATTGGAACTATGGAGAGAAACATTATAATGTAAAGGCCTCCGACTTAGTAGAACAAAGACAGAATATATAGAATGTAAGTTTGATCATTTGGTTACTTAAGAGGACATAGAAATTAAAATTGGCACATATTGCATTCCCCAAAAGGAAAGTTTTAAATGCCTAGGGTCAATTTTTCAGAGTGATGGAAGAATTGATGGAGATGTTACACATAGAATTAATGCTAATTGGTTAAAATGGAGAGGAGCATCAGGTATTCTTTGTGATAAGAAGATACCATTAAAATTAAAAGGTAAATATCATAGAGCAGCAATTAAGCATGCCATGTTTTATGGTTCTGAGTGTTGGGCAGTTAATCATCAACATGTACAAAAGATGTGTGTGACAGAAATGAAGATGTTGAGATGGATGAGTGGTCATACAAGAAAAGACTGTATACATAATGAGGTTATTAGAAACAAATTAGGAGTGACACCAATGGAGGATAAAATGAGAGAATATCGTTTAAGATGGTTTGGACATATAGAAAGATGATCAAAAGAAGAACCTCTAAGAAGGTATGAAAAACTAAATTTGGAAATTATTAAAAGAGGTAGAGGACGACCACAAAAGTGTTGGAAAGAAACAATAAAGAATGATCTAGCTTATTGTGAGTTAACTGTTAACATGGCACTTGATAGGGTTCTGTGGAAACAAAGAATCCATATAGCCGACCTCATCTAGTATGGGAAAAGGCTTAGTTGTTGTTATTGTTTTAAGGTAATTGGGAAAAGGCTTAGTTGTTGTTATTGTTTTAAGGTAATTACAAAGAGCACTACTACAACTTTTGATTGAGATGTGATTGATAGTTTTTAATGGGATTTAAAAATGACATTCCAAGTGAATCCAATCTACTTTAATCCATACCCCACACACTTGCAAACACAAGCATGTGCATGCATATATACACATAGAGAGAGACTTCTAAATGCGTAATGTCTTTTGATATATAATCATGCAAAACATCTGTACTGCTTCATTGGTATATGAACAATGGTGGATATTTGAATTAAAAATATAAAAAAATACACATGCTATACATTTTTGTATATTTAATGTGTTCAACTTATTACATTTTCTCTTTAATTACTAAAGATATGTTTGTTGTTCTAGCTTCAACTATTGTTCTAGACTAAGTATTAATGAAAGTAAAAATATATTAAACAAACATTACTCTAGCTAACAACTTAAGACGTTGAAACCTCTGGGTTGCCTAGATGATTAGACAAGAGTAAGGCATCAAGCCCAAGAGTATAAGAAGTACCAATTGATACATATATTGAATACTATATTAATAAAGTAGGAACTAGTATAGGTGCTACTGGCACTGATGCAACTCAAGTATGGAGTGATAATGATGATTAAGTTCATAGTCTATCAATTCAAGTAAAGGGTTCTTACCAAAAGATAAGATAACTATATAAGTTTTGATTTCTCCCCACCCAAGAGGATATATAAGAAGCATAATTTAAAGATAAGTGAATTATATTCAAGTTCATTACTTGTCTTATTTTTGTATTACATATATTGTATAGTATGATTGTAATTTATAATGTTAAAACTTAAGTCTAATGTCTTATTATCTTATGTATAATATAATATTTGTAATACTTATATTACATATATACTTACATTGTTACATACATTATATCATGTAATATCATGTATGTAATACTTGTAAAATTATACATATATATATGTAAACATGACTTTTTTTATATAATATATGCCTCATGTATGTAATACTTATATTATATAAGTATATATTACTTAACCAGATTAAGGGTTGTAATCAAACTCGAAATCGGACCTATAACTGCCGTGGAACCGAAACTATCGAGCAATTGTTCGATTACGGTCTCTCACCACCAAATATAAATTATCAAACATCTCTCCATCCTCATCATCTTAAAATTCATGCAGATTATGATGAGTAGCATTATATAATTCAAACTCAGTCAAATACATTAATTTTAGATGTTTTTTAAGCATTGATTTCAAAATGTGACAAAAAACTTACTACCAAAAGATGAAAGTGTATGATTGCTACTGCTTTCTTATTTTATGCGTGAACGAAGATGACTATGTGGATAACTATAATCGATACATATAAGTTAGATCCCTATAACTTTGCTTTTAGAGGGCGTCCTCTTTATGGATGTTGTATTTGTTGGACTTCCGGTGGTGAAATGGTTTCTTACACAAAGGATTCGCTAGTACTACTACCTATATCTGTTATGCTTTCTTGACTTGGTGATATTGACATAGGTCTTTGAGAATTATGGTAACTCGCACTTATGTTAAGAACAACTTTTTTTTGTTTTTAGAGATGGAAGAACTATCATCAAAGTAAACCATTGAATTAGTAAAATACATTAAAAAATTATACAGTTAAGATAATATAGAAAGAGATGAATTAGAGATCAAAATTCAACACACTCAATTGCACTTATGTATTTACTATTGAAACAATATCACAACTAAAAATGGAAGTCTAAAAGCAATGAAATGAGCAAGAATGAGAGTGAGTGTGTTTGCAAACTATGTAGAAAGTGCTATTTATAGAAGAAAATCACCTTTGATAAACAATGAATTCTTAAAAGAATACATTCTTATTTGACTTAAGTTAGTATTGGCCAATCAAAGCCTGCAAAGCCTTTTACAGTGAACCAAATAAGTAGTGTCATACGACATCTGCCTAATGTTTTTATTTTTTATATTCTTTATCATTGTTTGTATGGGAAAAAGCTTAGTTGTTGTTGTTTATTTTTATGGTTGTTTGCACCGATCAATAAGACAGAACTTGATGGACCCTTCCTTAACTGGCAAGTGCACCCATAAATTTTTTTTATTATCGAGATTATCAACTTAACAGTCTTTAAGCTCTCCAATAGGCGGATACCACGTTTTTGTTTGCTTTCTTAGCAACCCATTGACGACTATCCAATGAGCCGGTTCGGTTTGGAACCATTGAACCGGTTCATCGGTTCAAACTGGAACATCCTTGACGATTCAAACTGAAACCGAACCGATGGGTTTTAAGCTGGTTTGGAATGCACGCGTGCCCAATCAAAACCGGGATTTGCACCGCTCATCTCACCGGTTAGTACACGATTCAGCTAATGACAAGCAAACAATGCGATAACGTTTAATTCAAGTAGAGTAAGGATGCACATCTTTCTTGAAATCGATTAATATATATATATATATATATATATAATTATATAATTATTTATCAAAAATTATTTTATGTTTATTATTATTTTATTTGTTTATTATATATTATATATTTATATTATATATATATATATATATATATATATATATAAAAGAAAAAGAGAAATAAAGATGGTGGTATATATTCAATTCATGCGTACATTTATTTAAATATTTTTAATGTTTAATCGATATCATTACTAGTGGAGGTTTTAAATGAGAAAACACAAATACAAAAAATATTCAAATCTTTATTATTGTTTTCATCAAATCATAAAAAGTACAAAAAATTAAGTATAAATAAAGATTGAGCACTAACCGATGTATATATATACATATACATATCGTTTAGAAGTGTCATTTTACGTGTCTCATTTCCATCTGTTTCTGTTTACGTAATAAAGTAATATTGAAGAATTTCGTTTCAGAAATATCAAACACGAAGAGGACGGCTTCAGTTAGATGTGCTGCCGGCTGACACGCAATTGCTTCGCTCATCTCGCGGTTTCTGACAAGTACTGAACATTTAAATACTATTCCACCCCGTTGCACTGGCAATCTAAAGTTTTTATAAACCTCCCTCAACACTTTTCCAGCGTAAATTTCTTTCTGGTTTTGCTTAATTTATTCCTGGACTCTTCCCGCCCCCCTTCGGCCACACACAATCGTGCTTCATCTCTCTCTCTCTCTCTCTCTCTCTCTCTCTCTCTCTCTCTCTCTCTCTTGGCAAGTCTTTCCATAAATTTGTGTTTTATTTTGCCAAATTCATTCCAATCATTCGCCATATCGGAATCCTGGGGGTTTGTATTTCGGGGGAAGAATCCTCTCTCCATATCTCGTTTTTGATCACTTGTGTAGTCTCATTATTCTTATTCTGATTATTTCTCCTATGCTGGATCCGGAGTGAGAAGATGACGTCCCCTTTCATATCCTGAGTCATGACGAAAACAGATAATAAATTGACTAATATATTTGGAGCATGTAAAACATTTTTTAATACACCGAAATGTGTAGTTATACTCCCTTTCCCAACTATCGGCGTGTGTGAACAATCTACCAGTTGGACATTAATTTGTTCCTTAATGAACTCATACTTATCGAAGAAGTCTCTTCTACTAACCATATGATTTGTAACATCAGAATCAAGAACCCATACTCGAGAGTGAGGAATATTTACATTACCCTTAGCTAGAAAAGAAAATGGATATGCCATCGTCGCTTGTGGATCACTGTTGGAGGAAGTGGATGGAAAGTGTGAGTCAGTCAAGTGACTGCTGGAGGAAGTGGATGGAAAGTGTGAGTATGTCAAGTGACTGCTAGAGGAAGTGGATGGAAAGTGTGAGTATGTCAAGTGACTGCTGGAAGATGTAGATGGAGTATATGAGTCAGTCAAGTGGGCTTTGAGCAGTTCAATTTCTTTCTTCATGTCAGCCAATGATGTTGTATTGTTTTCAATACTCTACTTGTCATTCTGATCACCACTGTAATAGACTCTGTTATATTTATTTTGATAGTGAGTGGGTCGACTCACTAATTCCCAACAAGTTTCCTTAGTGTGTCGCGTTTTTCCACAATGAGAAGAAGTTAATTTTTCCTTTTCCTTAGGGGTATGTGTGAATCTACCTCTGCCACGGCCATAACTTCCTCTTCCCCATGAAAATGAATGGTTGGAATAAATTCTAAACACAAATGCAGTGTTTTCAAGACTAATTTTGATCTCTTTTTCTAACAGTTTTCCGTCCTCTTCTCTAAGTAACAAGGAATACATTGTGCTTAAGGATGATATCTCTTCCCTACAACAACAACTACTACTAAGCCTTTTCTCATACTAGATGGGGTCGGCTACATTGATTCTTTGTTTCCACAGATCCCTATCGTGTGCCATGTTAGTAGTTAACTCCCAATAAGCTAGATCATTCTTTATTGTTTCTTTCCAACACTTTTATGGTCGTCCTCTACCTCTTTTAATACTTTCCAAATTTAGTTTTTCTAGCCTTCTTACAGGTTCTTCTTTTGATCTTCTTTCTATATGTCCAAACCATCTTAAACGATATTCTCTCATTTTATCCTCTATTGGTGCCACTCCTAATTTGTTTCTAATAACCTCATTATGTATACGGTTTTTTCTTGTATGACCACTCATCCATCTCAACATCTTCATTTCTGTCACACACATCTTTTATACATGTTGATGATTAACTGCCCAACACTCGGAACCATAAAACATGGTAGGCCTAATTGCTGCTCTATAATATTTACCTTTTAATTTTAATGGTATATTCTTATCACAAAGAATACCTGATGCTCCTCTCCATTTTAACCAACTAACATTAATTCTATGTATAACATCTCCATCAATTCTTCCATCACTCTGAAAAATTGACCCTAGGTATCTAAAACTTTCCTTTTGGGAAATGCAATGTGTGCCAATTTTAATTTCTATGTCCTCTAAACTAACCAAATGATTAAACTTACATTCCATATATTTTGTCTTTGTTCTACAAAGTCGGAGGCCATTGCTTTCTAATGTTTCTCTCCATAGTTCCAATTTTCTATTAACTTTTTCCTTAGACTCCTCCACTAATACAATGTCAACTACAAATAACATACACCAAGGTACTTCATCTTGAATATGTTTTGTTAACTCTTCCATAACAATTATAAATAAGTATGGACTTAAAGTTGATCCTTGACGTAACCCAATATTAACTTCAAAGAAGTCTGTCGTTCCTTCATGAGTCCTCACATATGTTTTTGCACCATCATACATGTCTCTTATAAGGTTAATATATGTCAATGGGATACCTCTTTTTTCCAAAGTTCTCCAAAGAACCTCCCTCGGTACTCTATCATAAGCTTTTTCTAGATCAATAAATATCATGTGAAGGTCTTTCTTTTTTGCTCTAAAATGTTCCATAAGACGTCTCAAAAGGTGAATACCTTAAAATTAGATCCGCCTAGCATGATTCCAAATTGGTTCTCTGTTGTACTTGATACTTTTCTTAACCTACGTTTGATAATTCTTTCCCATAATTTCATAGTATGACTCATTAACTTGATACCTCGATAATTCGTACAATTTTGAATGTCTTCCTTTTCTTATATATGGGTATAAGTGTACTTGCTCTCCATTCCTCGGGCATCTTTTTGTTTTTCCATATTTCATTAAATAGTCTTGTGAGCCAAGTGATTCCTATTTCTCCTAGTATTTTCCAAACTTCTATAGGAATATTATCTAGTCCTACTGATTTACCACCCTTCATATGTTTAAGAGCCTCTTTGACTTCATTCTTTTGAATACGTCGGTAGAAATTGTGGTTTATATACTTTTCTGACTTGGCTAAATCTCCTAAGTTAATACTAACATCTTTATTTTCATTAAAAAGATTATAAAAATAGTTTTTTCATCTATTTCTTATATCATCATTTGCCACTAGAATTTTTTCATCCTTGTCTTTTATGCATCTAACATAATTAAGATCTTTAGTTTTCTTATCTCCAGCCCTAGCTATCCTAAAAATATCTCTTTCACCCTCTTTTGAGTTGAGTTTTTTATATAAGTCCTCCCAAATCTTAGCTTTTGCTTCACTAACGGCTTTTTCGCTTCCTTCTTTGCTTTCTTATAAGCTTCTAAAGTTTCACTAGTTTTCTTAGCATAATGTAATTTGTAGTATGCCCTCTTTGCCTTGATTTTATTTTTTACTACTTCACTCAACCACCAAGCTTCTTTTTGTATAGGTACACCTCCCTTAGATACCCCTAACACATCTTTCGCCACTTTCCTAATATGTATAGCCATATTGTTCCACATATCACAGGGTGTGCCAACATAATTCTAAATATCTCCTTGAAGGACTTTCTGTTTAAATATATCTTCTTTCTCGCTTTTGAGGTTCCACCATTTAGTTCGAATAGCTCGATGCACTCTTTTCTTCTTTGTCCATTTTTTTATTTGAAAATCCATAACTAAAAGTCGATGTTGGGTGGTTAAGCTTTCTCCTGGAATTACCTTACAATCTTTACAACACGCTCTTTCTTTTTTTCTACAAATAAAGTAATCAATTTGTGTTTGTGATAAACCACTTTTATAAGTAATTAAATGTTCATCTTGTTTTTTGAAGATTGTATTGACTATAAAGAGATCAAATGCCATAGCAAAATTTAAAATCTCCCTACCTTCCTCGTTTATATCCCAAAACCAAAGTTTCCATAAATCCCTTGATATCCTAATGCCTCTTTACTGACATGTCCATTCAAATCTCCTCCTAAACAAATCATCTCCCTTTGTAGAATCTTTTGAAACACCTTATCTAACTCTTTCCAAAAAACTGTCTTTATACTATCTTCTAGTCCTACTTGGGGTGCGTAAGCACAAATTATATTCAAAACCTCTGCTCCTAACACTAATTTCAACGTTATGATTTGGTCACCATATCGTTGTATATCTACTACACTCTCCTTTAAATCTTTATTTATGATAATACCAACTCCGTTTCGAGCCTTTTCTTTACCTGAGTACCATAATTTAAAACCAGTATCCTGTATCTCCTTTGCTTTTTCTTCAACCTATTTTGTCTCTTATAAACATAGAATATGAATCTTTCTCCGAATCATAGTATCAATGAAGTTTTACGCTGGTTATCGGAAGCCTAACACAACCCTCCTCCTTTATTCGGGCTTGGGACTGGCAATGCAAGGGTGATCCCTTACATGGGCGGAGTTGATGGTAGCTCTTCCTTGCTGAGAATATTACTTTTTACTGCCTCATATTTAGAAGAGATGCCCCATAGAAGATCAAATACTTTCCTCTCTTCAAATTCCTCATTACGCTCTTGTGTACAACTTAGACATTTTGTCTTGAAATAAAACTGTAATTCCTCCCATAATCCTCTGAGTTCTGCATAATACTCACTCACAGATCTGCCTCTTTATCTGTATTTTTTTATTTTCTCAATAAGATCATATTTTTTTGCTATATTTTTTCGTTGGGCATAGGCCTCCTGAACAACTAATCAAATATCTTTGACAGTCTCTAAGAACATGAATGTACCACCAATTGAATGTGACATTGATTGAAGAAGCCATGCACTAACAAGTACATTTTTCTTACGCCATCGTGAATAAAGTGGGCCCGTAGTAGGTGGTGGTGGAACTTCACCAGTTATATAGTCCCATCGCCCCCTTGCCATTATAGCTAGTTCCATTAATGTGGCTCACTGGAGATAATTCTTGCCATCCAACTTGAGATTGGTTATTTGGAGTCCTTCTCTATCTGTAGTCACATTATTTTCACTTGCATTTTCCATCGTCATCCTTTCCATGTTTGTGATAATTCGAAACTCTTAGGTTGCTACCTCACGTGGATATATAATTCCTGAATGTAGACCAAGTTGTCTCTGCTGAAATTCTTTCTTCTCCAATATCTTGATTCAAATCCAAATTTTCAGTTGCATCATGCATATATCATTCCTTAGAACATGCCAATATGTTATAAGTTGGGAAATATGTAGTTTTTACTTGTCTGTATCACAACAAATAATCGGATGTCATGATTCTATCATGCGTATATCCAAATTTCACTTATATAAAGTATCTTGATACCAGCCGAAACAGCTATATAAAAAAAAAGAATGTCTCAATAGGGCAATCTGATCACTGGCAATAAGTTTAGATATTGAGAAAGCTCAAAATGCAATAGGATCTGTTCTTTAACAGATCTTGAATGAGGATAATGTACCTTGAATTCTGTTTTAAAAACAAATGTACCAAATTAACCAAACCTTGAAAAAAATCCTTCAAAACATCTTGATTCCCTTTTTTCTTTGTCACGATCACTCTCTCAAGCCTTAGGCTCTGATATCATGTTGATTTGATATTGAATAACTCAGAAAATATATGCAACAAAGTCACAGAATGAAGAAGAACCAAAATGGGCATATCGGCCCTGCCATTGCAGCCGCCACCTGTACTTATCTTTTATTCAATCTAAAAACCTAATTACAACCGCAAGATATAAATAGGGCTATTCTAACTTAAATGACTTCTATGCCCTTGATTAGTAATAAACACAACTTAAGTATCCCAAGGTCTCCGAATTACATAAGATTCATTAACACAATAAGACACACTACCTACGACCTAGACTTTGACACTAAATACATATTATTTATACTAATACATAACTAACTCCAACAGTTCTGTCCTTTGAATATCCTTTTTTTTGGTAACTTGTAAATTAGATGGTTGTGCTATTTTCTGTTGTTAGAAGTGTGGAAATTGTTTTGAGTATTAGGTGTCAATTTTCCTATTGCAGAAATCATGTGAAAATACATCATAAGCCAAGCTTGATTTAGTTTATCCACCATGTATACTACAAAGTGGAGCATTGGTGTAACACTGCCAACAATAGTATGAACTTTTCCAGTAGAGCTATTATAGATGGCACTATTGTCTTATCTACAATGACAGATGACGTTTAAGAGATGATTGCATTGTTAAGGTGTCCATGTGATTCGGGTTCATTATATCCTGAGAGCGCTACCAGTGCGGCTACTATTGCTGTTTTCTGACACGTACAGATTGTGTTCTTCATGTCTTCCCTCTTCAAATGCATTTGGACAAGTGACATCGTCACTGGATATGCTTATGTTCAAGTTCAACAGCAAAAAGAGTTTTAATGTTGTTTCCTTTTCAGGCTGAAATGCCTGCTGACAGTGGGTATCCAGCATACCTGGCTGCTCGGTTGGCATCTTTCTATGAGCGTGCTGGAAAAGTGAAATGCTTGGGTGCTCCAGATCGGACGGGTAGTGTAACAATTGTGGGTGCCGTTTCTCCACCTGGAGGAGATTTTTCTGACCCTGTGACAGCTGCAACCCTTGGTATCGTACAGGTGATAAAGCAAGTTTGGTAACTCTTTGTCATGCTTGGTTTATTTAAGGCTTGCTTAAAGGCTTTGTATTATGTGTTTGTTGTCTAGGTCTTTTGGGGTCTTGATAAGAAGCATGCACAAAGGAAGCACTTCCCGTCTGTAAATTGGCTTGTCTCTTATTCTAAGTATACAAAGGTCAGGTTGGAGATAAAACTGTAGCAGTGCATCTTGGAGTCACCATATCTATTGCGATCTAACTTATTACTTCTATGAATGCTTGTCAACATTGTGTTGATGTTTGCATCATTCATTTTCTTTGTCACTTCATTTGCAGGCACTAGAGTCTTTCTATGAGCAATTTGATGCAGACTTTATTTCCATCAGGACAAAAGCTCGGGAGGTTCTACAAAGAGAAGATGAACTTAATGAGATTGTTCAAGTAATTACCTGTCTGGTGTTCAGATTTGGGTCTCTGCACAGGTTGCATTACAATGTTCATCCTACATTTGCTATTTCCATGTTTAATCATTAAGGTACACAAGGAATTATATAGCAGCAACTGTGCCATGTAGGTAGTGTGGGTGGTGGATAGTAGGGGACATGGGGTATCTAAAGTGTAGGTACAGCAGATCACATTAACGTGTGCAGACATATATTAACACATCCCCTGCATATATGTTTTGTTAATGTATAAATGCCTATGTCAAACACATTTGAGACAAACAATTGGGAGAATGCATGTGCCCTGAAATGGATATAAAAATCACACAACAGGTGTCCAGTTAGCTCTGGATTAAATTGGTTGTGAAACTGGTCTGACTGTAAATTGAAAGTATGAACACCTTACCATCTCATGCAATACAACAATGGTAAGGCACACATCCAAAAGTACCCTGTTTCATGGAGAATAATGTGATGGCCATTTCGTCAATGTTTCCAGCTTGTGGGCAAAGATGCTTTGGCAGAAAGTGATAAGATAACACTGGAGACAGCGAAGCTTCTTAGGGAGGATTATCTTGCTCAAAATGCATTCACTCCGTGAGTAGCAATCTGTACTCCTGTAGCTTTTGATTGAACTTACATAGTGTTGCTCTGCTTGGTTGCTTTAAGAAGATCTACTCCCCAATCCACCTTACAGATTATTAAAGTATTTATTTTTTCATACTTCACCATTTTCCCGATAGGTATGACAAATTTTGCCCCTTCTACAAATCAGTATGGATGATGAGGAACATAGTTCATTTCAATACCTTAGCCAATCAGGTAAGCACTTGTACATAACCCTAGTTTAACTGTTGTTTTCTCTCTTATGCTGGGAGGCATATGCAAGTCTGTCATGAATATATAACGAATATGAGCTGCACTTGCAATTTCGTGTTCTTCTGCTACTGCAAAATATAAATGTCACCAGCTATTCAGTAAATTCCATAATCTGTTGACAAGCATGCATCTTCTTTTTCGTATAGGAAAACATGACAAGTGCATTTAGTGCAGAAGACCTTCCAGATGAGTACCTTATATTTATCCAACCAATATGAGATTTAACTTATCAAAGCCACTTTCTTCCTCTTCATACGAAGTAGTAGAATATCATAAGGATCTGTTTTGGGTTAGTTGCAAGATACAATTTTTAGTACTTTTCTATCAAATAGTCCCATTAGATTACTGCATGGTCCCTTGCATGCCATCCACTCGATGGTCTTCCCATCACAGTACTCCACCAGATTTTTGAACACTTTCTTGTCTATGGAGATCTATCATGAGATCTTGGGAAACATTGTTCGGATCGTATGCAGCTTTATAATATAGTCAAGGATGCGGTTGTAACTGCCTAACGTTATAGGATGGTTGTCAAGGTGGGCTTGCTGTTTGCAGTTTCAGGTGTTATCACGTGATTGGAGAATGGACCACCATGTTTTATCTAGATAATAATTTTGAAGTTTATGATGCCTATATCATGCTTAGGCATCCATTTGTGTGTTAAAATTGTAAGTGGAATATTTAATTTGTTGATTGAATTGGATGCAAAAATAATATGATATCACCAAACTACCAACTATTACTAACTTCACAGCTAGTATCAATTGTTTTTAATGCTCTTTAAGTTATTTTTAGGCTGCAGAACGTGGAGCTGGGTTAGATGGGCAGAAGATTACATATAGCATCATCAAGCAGCGACTTGGTGACTTGTTCTATAGATTGGTGTAAGTGAATAGAAAGCTCTCTTAACCTTTTTTTGTAATACATTATTCAATTCCATCTCAATGGTGACAAATCCATATATGCACTTTTGCCGCTTTCTGAAACCATAGCATGAGATGTTTACCACCTTCTGATTCAAAATGAGATGCTATATTAATTTGACCGTCAAAACATAAGTATCTCATAGAAGTGACTCGTATGCAAACCAGCATTCTCAATAGCACCTGAACACTTGTATAGTGGTGGGAAAAGTTAACATACATAGCACATTGTATCATACGGAAGAAATCATGCCACAAAAGAATAGAATAAGATCTGTTACATTATTATTTATTTTAAAAGTATACAATAACAATTGAATGGAACTAGTGTATCACATAATAAACTCAACCCATATAAGGGATCACTCTTGTATGGCCGGTCCCAAGCCCGGATAAAAGAGGAGGGTTATGTTAGGCTTCCGACAGTCACCGTAAAACTTTGTTGAACTTATTTGTCATAGATTCTACAAATTATGATAGGGTTATGTAGAAACAAAGAATCCATGTAGCCAACCCATCTGATATGGAAAATGGCTTAGTTGTTGTTGTTATTGTAGTGTATCACATAATAGACTTGTGAAGTGCGCTCTGCAATTGTGAACCAGTGACAGAAACTTATGTTCTAGAACATTATGACATAGGAAAGTTTCAAAGTTCAAATGCTTGAAACCTAAATTTAAAAGGCAACCCCTATCTTCCTGAGTTTTTGTCAAGTCTATAATTCTGATAGATGATAGAGGGCTTCATGCAGATCCCAAAAGTTTGAAGACCCTGCTGAAGGAGAGCCTGCCTTGGTCAAGAAGTTCAGCCAGCTATATGACGATCTCACCACTGGTTTCTGCAATCTGGAGGATGAATACCGGTGATTCCAGTTCCTTCTACACCTGTGTACCATTTTGAAAAAAACTTATCATGATAAGTTTGTGTAGTTAAATTTGGATTTTTTTTGCCCACAGCTTGTGAAGCTAATGTCATTGTCTTCTTTCCTGCCTTCATAATATGTTTTTCTTTAGCAATTAATAATGGCATTCTTTTTTTTCTTCTTTTCCTTTTCTCCTTTTCTTGTTGGTGGGAAGGGGTTCTGGCTATTTTACATAACTTCGCTTTGTTGTATGAAATGAAATATGGAGTTCCTTGGAACAGCATGTTATTATTATTATGTTTGTTGTTGCTTTAGTTATTCCAAATGATTTAGCAGGCTATTCGATCACTTAAGTATAATCTTCTATTGGTGACTTTGTTTGATCTGATTTCAGATTAAATCTACTGTTTAGCTAATTCTCTTTCACATGATGTATGATTTGTTGCTTATTAATTCCTTCTGACTAGCTATTTAGTTTTTTATCTTCGTAATAACTTGTAAACACATGACTTCATAGAAATGGTTATCAGAGATCACTGAAGTATGACAACTAGCCACTGATGCAAATCCTTTGGTTCATTCACATTTCTTTGTTTTATGTTTTTCAAGGAAAAGTATTTTTCCCCTTCAGTAACCGAATCTCATCAGTACCTCTTCAATCTTCTCCACAAGAGGAAACGGTAATATATAATTCCCTCTTCTCACTGGGATCATTTGGAAAAGTGGATGCCTCTCCACTCATACGTTGACATGGTCCTACTTGTATAGAAAGATTGTGCCTCTCATGAAGTATGAAGCCTGACGATCTTTATGTTGCTCTTTCTCATACTGTTTTAGTCCATCTTCATTAAATGAGATGGGTGGTCCAGTTGCCGATCAAATCTCTTAGATTGGTCAGTTGGGTTTGTTTGGCTATTCATCTCTATTGAATTAACCTGGGCACTCCTGATTGATCTCTATTATGTTGAGTCTTGCCCCTTATTTCAAAACAAGAGCTGCTTCTAGTGAGTGATGATCATCGAACTTTCACGGGAAAATATAGGTAGTCTCTCACCTGGAACGGATTCTCCACTGTCACCTCTTATTCAACCCCAATAAAAATTATGCGAAAGGAAGGGAAGGACTGGAGCCTTTAGTATATAACTAACGGAGTGGAAAGCTAATAAAAACGGAAGAACAAATATTTAAGGGGTTCTTTTTTATCAAGAAGCAGGGCAGCAGATGGATCAGTCACGCTCAAATGGACCTCATACTAGTGGAAATACATCAAGGTAGTTTCAGACTAGATACTTGAAATAATGCATTCAGTCATAAAGTTTTTGCAGTCGTAAATGCATTCAGTCATAAAGTTTCTGCAGTCTGTAAATGCATTCAGTCATAAAGTTTGTGCAGTCATATACTTGGTACATTTTATTCGCATGAATACTTTGTGTGAGAAACTTCCCTCATAGTGAGAGGTTTCACACTTTGATATTCAGTCCCTACCTGAATAAAGGAGGGTTGTGTTTGGTGGTTGCCAGTGAGCATAAAACTTCGTTAGATCTTTTAGCAGGGTGCGATCTTTGATCTTCTATGAGAACTCCATAGTTGAATATGCTTTTGTGAGTAGTACTGAGTTTGCTGAGTAACCTAATAAGTCTTTATTTTGCTGACCCCACCGCACACAGGAAAATGCATGAGTAAGGTTAAGGCTAATACCTTTTGTATCGATATTTGAGGTCATCCTCTAACGTGAGTTGCATTGAATCGTTAAGGAGACTCTTCGGTTGAAATCCTTGCAATATTTTGAATAGTGCAGTTGTTATTTCGTACTCGTTGTATATGCGTCAACCTTATGTCTGCATGTTCTGTATAATTGTTTATCATGCACCTGTTTTGTGCGAGTAATCAACGTGTTTTAATGAATAACTTGTCTGATATAAGTATCATGTAAAATACTGTAGTTTGCATGAGTTTTTGCACGAATCTCCTGCAAAAGTTCCATTTCAGGTTTGGAGTCCATAAACGGGCCACAATTACAATAGCAGCTTAGTAAGAATATTTTGCAACTGGATGCCTATTTTGAATTCCGGCCACTTCCTATGGATAAACTGTCATACCTTTTTCATTTAATGGACATAACACATCCCGTTGCTGAAGTGCATAACTTCGCTTTAAATAACTCCAACTTTTTATGAGCATTTTCTTGTTGGTGCCTTGATTTTTGTGCACTTCTTAGTCTTAAACTCTTAATGTTTTCAATAGTTTCTTGCCTTGTTCATCCTCTTTTCAACTGTCATGTTTCTGAAAAGTGGGACGCGGTTTGCCTGGTGTAGTTGCCAAAGCTTTTTGATTGGCAATTCAAGATTACAGGTTCAGGTCCTAAAATCAACCCATTTTCAGCCGCACTTTCAATAATATCTTGAACTGTGAGATCGCACAACATTTGGTGTATTTTCAGAGTGAAGGGAACATAGTCTTTTCAAAATTCATCTATCCTTGGACACTCCTGTAGAGCCTTACCTTCCTTCCCTTTTGGCTAATCTATCTGTAATACATCTTAACAAGTCTAGGAAGGTTGTTTTAAAAGTTTAGTTATAGTCGTTCTATGATGACAAAGTGATTTGTTTTTAGCATGAGAAAGTTACTCGTAGGATACGATCTGTCATACCACCTCCCCAAGGTAACTATACCTTGTGAAATTCACTCTTTTTAGGTGTCAGTTTCTTTTGCAACGTAAATGTCAACACCGTGTAATGGTAAATATGGTAATTGCTAATAGAAATTTTGTCAATGGATCGTAATTTTCTCGTATTACTGCAACTCCATTCAAAATAAAAAGCAAGTACTAATGATATTGTCCATTCTGCCTTCTCTTCAATCGTGGATCATCCAAAGGCAACATGGACAAAATGACACAATCAGTGCAGCAAAATTTAAAAACAAAAGGAATGACGCGATTAACCAGAACAATGTATTTGAAAAGATGCTACTAAGAATTGAGATGGACCATGAAGATACAATAAAGTAGAAAAAAATATATATGAACAAATCTGACCTACTTTATGGCTCCATTGGAGGATACTTATGGATAGATGGTGAGACGATAGCAGCAATGCACCGTCATTGTGGATGTTCACGCGGGTGCCTCTCGCCAAATGCAGACAATAGGGTAAATGCTTGTTTGGTATCTTAATCTAATTTGTTTGACCGTACAATTTTAATCATTTATGTGGTGAAACTGATTCATAAAGCTGACAAACCTTTCCAACATTAAAAGGTGTTTTTTTAAACTATCGAACTTTTTTAGAAGTGCAAATGATTTGTTAAATTTCTTAAAAGTATAAAGAATATTTCGTTTCTATTTTGACCGCTTGGGGATCCCAAAAAGAACCCTTTTATTTTACCGCACCTGGATCGAACTCGTGATCCATTCACCGGTTGATCGATTTGGACCCAAAGGTTGTTGGAGGTGCCGACCTAATTAGGTCCAATGGCACGTCACAACAACTCAATAGAATCTGGTAGCTGGGGAAAGGGGTTCAATCTGAGAGGGTTTATCGACAACACTCTTGATGGAACATGCAAGCATAGAAACGAGGTAATCGAGCGTCTGATCCCTTCAATTGGGAATTGGGATGATACCTTGAACTCTTAGTTGCAGAGGAACAAGAGGGGTCGCAACGTGAACAGTTTAATGGCGAGTCCTAAGAGCTTTTGCCTCTCGAGTGGAACCCCACCCAAATCTTAGTGCAACTCGAGTTTGTCTTGTTGGAGGCTATGAGCACCCTGTTGCACCATTGCAAATATCTCTTGCGGCCCATGGTGTTGAATGAAATCAACATGGTGATAGAAAGTGGCTTCAAAGTGGTTGGTAGAGGTGAATACGATTATGATGGACTTTACTAGAGGGGAGACTACTACCATGAGGTGCCTCATAACGAAGGTCATGATTCGTAGCAAAACATTGACAATGGCATTCTTCGTGGTCGAAGCGAGCTGTCATATGTTGCCCTATTGGGTGGATACTAGATCCACTCAAAACAGTGTGTGTCATGCACATTGCATGAGGAATTGACATTGTTGAGACTGTCATGAGCTCAGTTGAAGTCATTCTATACTCGCCCCAAATGTAGCTGATAGTCGTTTCGAATGATTATGAGGCTAGTGAGGATGATGTCTGCAAATTCACTGCAAGGGGCTTCCATATTAGAAGGGCCAATGACATGAACTAGGAACCTCATAAGCCATGACCGACTCCCAAACAGTGTTGCAAGACCTCAAGGATTGATTGAGGCTTTATCGATATAAACAAGCTATGGTTGAGGGCAAACATATCAATTGGTCCCTCATCCTCACAAGCCAGTAATTGGAAGTCCTAGATGGAGCCACTTCAAGGAGGGGGCGGTTTCAATTCATCGGAGAATTGAGAGGATCCCAACTTTATACCTCAAGACCCCCTTGTTGAGGTTAACTTGGGTACAACAGATGAAACTAAGCCTAATATGCCCTTCTACCTTTGAAATCGTAAGAGCAGCTAAACACCTTAATCATGAAATACAAGGATTGCTTCGCATGAGAATACCACACGATGCTGGGCTTGGCTTGCGATCTCCTGAGTTCTGATTTCCATTGAAGAAAGGTCAAGCCACACAAGCAACCAATTCGCAGGTTCGACCTAGAACTCTTATCAGCAATCAAACTTGAGTTAGAAAGACTCTTATCCATAAAACTCATTTGTTAGGCAAAGTATGTACAATGGTTATCTAATATAGTGCCGGCGAAGAACCTAAAATTTTGATTTGTATTGATTACCGCAACTTACACTTGGCAAGTTCAAAAGATGAATATGTGACACTAATTAAATCTTTGGTTGTTGAGATGCTGTCTCAAAAACAACATTGCCACCAACATTTTCGAATGGTTAGTAATACCGTTTGGGTTGAAGAATGTTAGGACAACCTATCAAAGTTAGATTGACTGAATCTTTCAAGACCTCTTCGAAAGAATATGAAAGTGTACATTAATATTGTGGTGGACAAATTGAGAGATATTGTGTATAACATTTTGCTGAATTGGAACAAGCATTACAACAAATGCATACATGTGATTTGAAGATGAACCTAAGTGCATTCGAAGTAAAGGCCGAATACTTCCTTGGCTTCTAAGAAGGATATTGAGATAGATAGAGAGAAGGGCAAAGCTTGTAGTCAAAGCGCATCTCTCAAAGAACAAATGAGAATTGAGAAGCCTTCTTGGTCAAATTGCTAACTTAATAGACAAGCTCAAGCACTTTTCGGACCTATTAAAGTTGAAAGACATAAGGAGTTTGTATGGGAGAAGACCAGCAAAGGGCGTTCAATGAGATCAAACAATATTTGGCAAAATAGATCGTGTTAGCACCACCAATCATTGGAAGACTAGTGAAGTTCTACATCTCGGCCACTGAAGAGTCTATAGGGTCTCTTCTTGCTCAGGATGCTGACGACGACATTGAGAGGGTTATGTTCTATCTAAACCAAGCACTTAACAAGGTTGAGGTGAATTATTCTCCAATCGAATTGTTTAAATGTTTATACAAACTTTCGGGGATTATGTCGATGGGACTCGCACCATTTTGAATGAATTGTTTAGACTTATAGATATTTGAGTTTGCTATTCTATTGGAGTTAGAATTGGGCTATGCTTGGGTTTGAATGTCATTTATGTTCATACCCGTGCGATGAATATCCATCTAACATCGACTCGGGTTGTGTCGTGACTCATTTGGGTGTGATAGCTTTAGCTCCTGCAACCCATAACAACTTCCTAAGGATCGACCTACTCCTTTCAAGAAGGCGAGTATCTTTTGCTAAACTAAGGTACTACCAATGATGCTTGAGAACCCTGATGTCACCTGAGCGAAAGAGCCCTTTTGTTCAACCACACCCGAATCAAACTGGCATGATCCATTTACTGGTTGATCGATATGAGTACGGAGATCGTTCCAGGTACCGATCTAATTGCATCTCCTGGCATGCCATAGCAACTCAATTAGGGAAATGAATTGGATTTTAGAGGATTTTTGGGCTACAGATGACAACATTGGGTATTAACTGCTTCAAACTTGGGGCCGTTTTGAATTGAACGGTGTTCACAGCCAACGTACCATACCATCAGAAACGGTGTCCTCTACTATGGTAATTTATATTCAACTTCCTCTCAATTTCATTCAATCTAGGGCTGGTAAATGAACGGGGCTGCTCACTATTTTGCTTGATTGAGCTCGTCCTGGCTCATTTATCAACTGCACTTAAACCATATAAGCTAAATATGGACGTGGTATGTTCAGCCTGGTTCCGCTTGGTACTTAACTAAACTATGGTTAGAACATAATTATTGCGGTAAGTGAAGGGTCCTTTTCCTTTTAAATTCTAAGAAAAGAATATTGACGGTAAACCATATATTATTGGTGTTTTGAGGAAACCTCTCTCTCACTTCATTAATGAACATGGGTTGTTCGGATCGGCTCAGTGACCACGGCCGTATCCACACGTTAAGAAAAGACCAAGCTCGAATACATCATCATATTGTCATGATGCAGTAAGCTTTTTAAAACTTATCTGATTAACCCATCCTCTTAAATATGACTTGAATGTTGAGTCCAGCTTTTTGGAAAGCGTTGTCAACTTGCGTGTGATTTCCGCGAACCTTTAATCTGTGGAAATATTCTCGGGTGGTTGTGCACAGCCGGAAGAGGCCTTCCTAGGGAAAAGCATGCTGCTGAACTGAACTGAACTGTTCATGCCAAACCAACGTTGAACATATATCATGAACGTAGCAAGCAAGACCAAGTCTTATTCCATAACGAAGAGGATGGGTTATTAGTTATCCTCTATCGGTGTCATTAGCATTCAACTCAGAAGATAAAATTAATGGAAAATAAAAAAGAGATAGAATGGGAATTACTGAAAGTTGCCAATTGTAATGCAACACGAACTGCAGCACACCTTAGTGGCATGAGGGTGTAGTGCCAGTGGCATCTCCTGAGCTTGTAGTACTTGGTCCTTCAAGAATATTGTAGTCTCCCCTGTCCTCCGTTTTCTACTGTTTCCTCTTTGATTCTCCTGCATTTTTCTCGACTATTTTTTCAACTTCATCGTCACAGAAATCTCGGTCAGGATAGGGCTCAAAATCATATGGATTTTTGTACTTCATCTCGACTTGTGGCAGGTGTAGCCAACCGAATTGTGGCCTAAACATGGCATAGTGAGGGCCCCCGAGCTCGGCGATCTGCCGCTCCCAATGGAGCTTCTCACACACGAGCCTGTTGATCTCCTCTACGGAGCCCATGATTGTCTGATGCTTCCCGGACCTCGTCTGGAGCATCGCGAGCTTCTTTCCGATAAGGTATATGATCTGCATCCTCCATTGCTCCGCAAAGTTGAGTTCTTTGTAATTTTCTTCAGAGGATGAGGTTGGTGGCAATGATTCGTTGGTAAATAAAACCTCCATATCGTGCTTGTGGTGCACCCAGAGAAGATCTTCCCAGCAGAGCAAAGCAATCTCGTCATCGATCTCTTTGATACGATGATCATCAGATGGCAGGTGGCGCCGCACGTCGTAATACTTGTGCCATATGAGACTGGTGATATCTGCCTGCCTTCCCGTTGCGAAGGCAACGTCAACCTTCATATCACCTTCCTTGTGCTCCTCTTCCTCACTCTCCATCTTTTCTTCTTTCTGATCAGCCTTCTCCTCCGTTGTTTGGCTCCCCATTTCCTGATTCTTCCCTTCTTTATTAGTGTCAACCATGAGAAATTCTTAATCCTTGTCTACACACTGACTCCTCACCTGCAACATGAAATTAGAACGGAAGGGTTTGGATTCAGACAACAGGACGGAAACCGAGTGTAGCTCAGAATCGAATCAGGCTCCCACTCCGGTAAAAGGATAGCAAGAATTACTCAAGCCCCACCTTATATACTCATTGTTCTTCGATGCTGAGATGAGATGATTCTCTAGACTCTCAGCAGAAACTTCATGCTTTTGTTGCGTACTTAGTGATGGTGGTTGCAGGTTCAATCGAATTTTATTTTACTCTCTAATTTAAATTAAAATATTACTGTACTTTAAACGTAAACCATTTATATATAGTAATTCAAGTCTTTAAAAATTTAATAGTGAAAAAGTTCATGTAGGTACCGAAAGACATTGTATTTTAGAGAAATTGTGTTATGCTCAAATTTACTCAAAGGTTTTAATTGTTCAATGAATGTAATCAATCTTTTAAATTTCAAAGTAAAAAGTACCATTCAACTTTTCATACTTAATGAAATTTGTTTTAAATTAAAGTCTCTAACATTGATTAAGTTAATCAAACATTACTGATCTTTTGTGTAGATTTCAGCATGGTATGAATAAAAACTATTTTCTTTCTCTTTCTGTCTCTATATGTATGTGTCAGCTTATTTAATTTAGAGGGGAAAAGCAGCCGACTTTGACTTTAACTTTACCATGAAAGGTCGTCAAGGTTCTTGTGGACTTGTCGCAACTTTTGGTTTAGGAGAGAGAGAGAGAGAGAGACAAAGGAGGTGCACTTAGTCACCTTTTATTTTAAGAATTAATATGTGCAAACGTTTTTTACTATCCACACATTTTTTTGATCATGGTTCTAATTTTGCTCCATTTAAAATTTTAAAATTATTATGATACTTCTCAACCATTTGAACTCTCTCTGTGGCCACACTTGTCGTTGGTCATTTCACACCATTTCTTCGATGACCCACAACTCAAAGCTTGACCCAGTGCATGATGTTGAACTATCTATTTTTAGAGACATGTCATTGATTTAATATATTTTTATTATTTATTTAATGTATTAATTGTGTTTTCAATCAAAATTAAAACAAAAAATGGCGTTCAGTTCCTAACTCAAGATGTAGTATAAACGCATTTTCTTAGGTTTTTGTTGGTAGGAGATGTGGCTCAATCACATCTCTCTATCGATAGGGGATGTGACTGAGCACATGTCTCCTACTTGAGAGACTCTTGGTGTTTCTCATGATGTTTATAAAAATGTACTAGTATATTTCTTGATTCCTCTTTTTCTTTTATTTTTTATTCTTCTTCAACTTTTTTTCTTGTCTTTATTCTTCTTCCTTTTCTTCTTTTTTTGGGTGAAATTCAAAAGAATATATGTAGTTCGGTTGCGAAGAAGGTAACGAGGGTCATAAACGAATGAAATGTCGATCATCCGAGTGAAGAGAAGATAATAGCGGAATTGAGTGAGAGAGGAAAGAGAAATTGATGAGAGTTAATTTCAGTATTTTTGAAAACAAAGTATGTTGATACTAAAAAGGGTTGCACAAATAATAATCTCTTTTATTTTATTTTCCAAACCATTAGTAAAGACTCCTCGCTTTTGTTCAATTTAAGGGAAAAGAGTACGCTGGCTCCCACTATATTCTTTTCATATGATTGTATGACTACGAATCGAACTAATGACCTTGAATTTGTGAGTCCACCCCCTAGCCAAGGTGAGGAGCTGTTGCCCTTTGTGTGTGTGTGCGCTTATATGTTACTTTTAGTGTGTGTGTAAAGGTTACTTTTACATCTAAAATGAATTGAGTTCATTAAAAATGCTTCGAATGCTTTCTCAAGCAAGGGTGCTTTCTGAAGATACAGTATTGGATTAACAAGAGTACGAATTTTTCACTTTGAGGATTGGGAGGGGTCCTCTGGCCAATTGAGTTGAGCTAATCTGGGACAAGTACAATGTGGTGGCACCAGTGGAGACAATCTGTGTCTCGCCAACAAACACGATTCTTTCAGTTCTTCATGTTCCTTCTTTCAATGGTAGAATAGTCTGACTCAGGGTGTTCGCCATCGTTAGGGCTCTCGACTCCACGACATGCAGTAAGTCTTGAATTGAAGTACAGCGAACAACAAAGGGTTTAACTTAAACATGGTACTTATGTGTGCCATTGAACCACGTTATAGATTGTTATTCAACATGGGACTCTTACTATTTCTCCTCGACAAGAAAATGTATTTTGGAGCTACCAAAGATTTAGTGGCTGGCTGAATTGAGATGATACAATTAGGGGAGGCAAATTCGTGTTTTGTGTTGTGTTGGTATAGTGTCATTTCGTGTTCGCTCAAAATCATGTCAACCTGCCTTTCAAACACGAAGAGGGACTTTGCGGGTGCTTGTATCAGGATTTCATGTCGTGTGAAATTGCTAACAGAACTCCATACTCGATCTCATTATTGGGTCTTCATCGCCTGAAAAACGGACTGACCCAGATCCGAGGTGATTCTTTTTTTCGTGTCACCTTTTCCTCGGTCCTGTCGTTTCTGAGGTTGCCATTCCATTCCGGAAGGTCGAGTACTGACTTGGGTTCCAAGGAGTCGCGGTGTTAGATTGCTGACTAGGCGTCCAAGTCAGAGTGTGGACCCATCCCAACTTTTCCAAGACCCAAGAAAGTCGTGGTGGTGAGCCCAAGCAAGAGGACTTCCTCCACCTAAGAAAGTGGGTCGTCGGATTTTGGATCTTTTGGAATATATGAATCATGTACGAGCTTCGCCGGTGGTGATGGTTTGTTCTTTCACTTCCGCTGCCAAACTCAGTTAAAGGATTAGGGTGATGTTACTTAGACGATATTTAGCACAAAACTTTTACATGATCTTTTATTAAAATATATGTGTATGAATAACAATTATGTTTATCTAGATATTATTTTATGACACCAATCCAGGAAAAACTTAGTTAGGCCGGCTTGACAAAGTGGGGAGGTCTTTCTTTTGGGTTCTCTAACTGACCCAACCTTGTATGAGAAAAAGGGTTAGTAAAGATTAAGGTTGAGGGCCTTCAAATATGTAATGGTTCCTGTCGTTGATATTTCCTTTTAGGTGTAGATGATCGTGGTTGGGCTTCTTCTCTTTTATATATATATATATATATAGAGAGAGAGAGAGAGAGAGAGAGAGCATGCACACACTCATCCATGCTCTAATCTCCTTAAAGATCTAAGTTGTTTAATTGACATGATCAATGATTGAGATCTTTAAGATAAAAAGCAAATAATATCATATACATTTGTTATACTAAGAAAAAGTGATCCTCAAGAATCTCAATTACTCCATGAGTGAGATCATTAGTTAAAATTCAAATTTCTAAATAAAAAATTATACACTTTTTTTAGGTACGATAAATATATCTACTACTATTTGTTTTTTGACTTAAAGATCTCAACGATTGATTTTGTTAACCAAATGGTTGAGTACTTTAAAAAAATTAGAATACAAATGAGTGTGTATTTACTATGCTCTCTCTCTATGTGTGTGTAGAAACCAATCAACAGTTCAATCAACCAAATGAACCAGAAATTTGTTAACATGAACAAAAATATGCTCTTTATATTTTTGGCTTGCAAGGAGATTGCCCAAATATATATACACCTTCTTATATTGAACAGCCTGCAGTAACTTCATGCCTCCTATTTCCTTCCTGCATGCACAAATGACCAACAAAATAAGTAATGCCTAATTCAATCCCTTGATAACAACGGAGAAACATAAATTAATAAAAAAAACCTCAACCCAATAGGAGATCAATCTTGAGGACGCAAAGAAGAGAATAGACTAAGAAAAATAGAACTCATAACAAAATATATTTATACGGAAAAAATTTAAATAAGAATGACTATTTTACCCTTCTATACAACAACTACTAAGCCTTTTCTCATACCAGATGGAATAGACTACATATGCTCTTTGTTTTTATAGAGTTCAATCATGCACCATGCTAATAGCTAACTCAACATAAGCTAGCTTATTCTTTATTGTTTCCTTCTAATACTTTAAACTTTTCCTCTTTGTCACCATCTAGTTTCTCATACTTTCTTATCAAAGTTTTCTTTGGTCATCTTTTCATGTATCCAAATCATCTTAAATGATTTTATCTGATTTTATCACTCTTAATTTGTTTGTAATTGCATCATTATTATATACACAGTCTTTCCTTTTCTTATACATCCATCTCAACATATTCATGTATGTCACGAATATCTTTTGTATATGTTGATGATTATCTGTCAACACTCGTAACCATAAAATATAATGGGTCTAATTGTTGCTCTATAATATTTACTTTTTAACTTTAATTGTATCTTCTTATCATATAGAATCCCTTATGCATCTCTCTGTTTTAACTAACCTGCATTAAATCTATATGTAACATTCCCATCAATTTTTTTATCACTTTGAAAAATTAGTCTTAATTTTTACTATGATTATGGACGGATGCGGGGGGTAAGGAAGCTAGTCCTAGATAATAAGATTCGTATTAGTTCTTGGAATATCGGAACATTATCGGGTAAGCTAATGGAGGTGGTAGATACTATGATTCGGAGAAAGATTCATATTCTATGTTTACAAGAAACAAAATGGGTTGGAGAAAAAGCAAAGGAGATAGAGGATACAGGTTTTAAATTATGGTACTCAGGTAAAGAAAAGGCTCGAAACGGAGGTGGTATTATCATAAATAAAGATTTAAAGGAGAGTGTAGTAGACATACAATGATATGGTGACCGAATCATGACGTTGAAATTAGTGTTAGGAGCAGAGGTTTTGAATATAGTTTGTGCTTACGCACCCCAAGTAGGACTAGAAGATAGTATAAAGACAATTTTTTGGGAAGAGTTAGATAAGGTGTTTCAAAAGATTTCACAAAGGGAGATGATTTGTTTAGGAGGAGATTTAAATGGACATGTCGTTAAAGAGGCATTAGGATATCAAGGGATTCATGGAAACTTTGGTTTTGGGGATATAAATGAGGAAGGTAGGGAGATTTTAAATTTTGCTATGTCATTTGATCTCTTTATAATCAATACAATCTTCAAAAAATGAGATGAACATTTAATTACTTATAAGAGTGGCTTATCACAAACACAAATTGATTACTTTATTTGTAGAAAAAAAGATAGAGCGTGTTGTAAAGATTGTAAGGTAATTCCAAGAGAAAGCTTAACCACCCAACATCAACTTTTAGTTATGGATTTACAAATAAAAAAATGGACAAAGAAGAAAAGAGTGCATCGAGCTATTCGGACTAAATGGTGGAACCTCAAAAGCGAGAAAGAAGATATATTTAAATAGAAAATCCTTCAAGGAGATGTTTGGAATTATGTTGGCACACCCTGTGATATGTGGAACAATATGGCTATACATATTAGGAAAGTGGCGAAAGATGTGTTAAGGGTATCTAAGGGAGGCGTACCGGTACAAAAAGAAGCTTGGTGGTGGAGTGAAGTAGTACAAAATAAAATCAAGGCAAAGAGGGTATGCTACAAATTACATTATGCTAAGAAAACTAGTGAAACTTTAGAAGCTTATAAGTAAGCAAAGAATGAAGCGAAAAAGGCTGTTAGTGAAGCAAAAGCTAAGATTTGGGAGGACTTATATAAAAAATTCAACTCAAAAGAGGGTGAAAGAGATATTTTTAGGATAGCTAGGGCTAGAGATAAGAAAACTAAAGATCTTAATTATGTTAGATGCATAAAAGACAAGGATGAAAAAATTCTAGTGGCAAATGATGATATAAGAAATAGATAGAAAAACTATTTTTATAATCTTTTTAATAAAAATAAAGATGTTAGTATTAACTTAGGAGATTTAGACAAGTCAGAAAAGTATATAAACCACAATTTCTACCGATGTATTCAAAAGAATGAAGTCAAAGAGGCTCTTAAACATATGAAGGGTGATAAATCGGTAGGACCAGATAATATTCCTATAGAAGTTTGGAAAATACTACAAGAAATAGGAATCACTTGGCTCACAAAACTATTTAATGAAATATGGAAAAACCAAAAGATGCCCAAGGAATGGAGAGCAAGTACACTTATACCCATATATAAGAACAAGGGAGACATTTAAAATTGTGTGAAATATCGAGGTATCAAGTTAATGAGTCAGACTATGAAATTATGGGAAAGAATTATCGAACGTAAGTTAAGACAAGTATCAAGTACAACAGAGAACCAATTTGGATTTATGCCAAGCAGATCTACTATTGAAGCAATTCACCTTTTGAGACATCTTATGGAACATTTTAGAGCAAAAAAGAAAGACGTTCACATGATATTTATTGATCTAGAAAAAGCTTATGATAGGGTACCGAGGGAGGTTCTTTGGAGAACTTTGGAAAAAAGAGGTATCTCATTGACATATATTAACCTTATAAGAGACATGTACAATGGTGCAAAAACATGTGTGAGGACTCATGAAGGAACGACAGACTTCTTTGAAGTTAATATTGGGTTACATCAAGGATCAATTTTAAGTCCATACTTATTTATAATGGTGATGGATGAGTTAACAAAACATATTCAAGATGAAGTACCTTGGTGTATGTTATTTGCAGATGACATTGTATTAGTGGAGGAGTCTAAAGAAAAAGTTAATAGAAAATTGGAACTATGGAGAGAAATATTAGAAAACAAAGGCCTCTAACTTAGTATAACAAAGACAGAATATATGGAACGTAAGTTTGATCATTTAGCTACTTCAGAGGACATAGAAATTAAAATTGGCACACATTGCATTCCCCAAATGGAAAGTTTTAAATACCTAGGGTCAATTTTTCAAAGTGATGGAAGAATTGATGGAGATGTTACACATAGAATTAATGCTGGTTGGTTAAAATGGAGAGGAGCATCAGGTATTCTTTGTGATAAGAAGATACCATTAAAATTAAAAGATAAATATTATAGAGCAACAATTAGGCCTGTCATGTTTTATGGTTCTGAGTGTTAGGCAGTTAATCATCAACATGTACAAAAGATGTCTGTGACAGAAATGAAGATGTTGAGATGGATGAGTGGTCATACAAGAAAAGACCATATACATAATGAGGTTATTAGAAACAAATTAGGAGTGGCACCAATAGAGGATAAAATGAGAGAACATCGTTTAAGATGGTTTGAACATATAGAAAGAAGATAAAGAGAAGAACCTGGAAGAAGGTTAGAAAAACTAAATTTGGAAAGTATTAAAAGAGGTAGAGGACAACCACACAAGTGTTGGAAAGAAACAATAAAGAATGATCTAGCTTATTGGGAGTTAACTGCTAACATGGCACATGATAGGAATCTGTGGAAACAAAGAATCCATGTAGTCGATCCCGTCTAGTATGGGAAAAGGCTTAGTTGTTGTTGTTGTTGTTGTTTGAAAAATTAGTCTTAGGTATTTAAAACTTTCCTTATAAGAGATATACTATATATCAATCTTTGTTGTAAAGCCAAACTGACTTGTTGGGGGTTGCTGCAAGACCAACTAATTTCATTGCAGTCTGGTGTATTGAGTTGCTATATACTATCGTATATTGTTATTTGGTTATGATTAAACCCAACATGTCAGTGTTATGCTAAATAGAATAACCAAGAGGTAGAGTTTAGCTGAAGCTACATACAACAGTGACAGTTGACTGAACTACCTCACTTGAGGCATTGTTGTTGCAATTGTAACAACAGATGGTTGCTATGCAAGTCTGCTAGGAGAGGTTAATGATGTACTTGGTTGTCTTGTGACCAAAACTGGGTGGATGAACTTGAAGCTCAACTATGAGCGATGAAAATAACCAATCAAACCAACCATGACAGTATGTCATCCACCGGTAAACCAACATGTAGTGCACGTCCAGTACACAAGTTTGAAGTGTTGAACTGTTGTGCACGTCCAACACTTCAAAAGAAGACACGATTGAAAGACTTTAGAGAACTTCTTTTGGGACATGGAGGAGTTCTTCAAGGTGACCAGGTACCAGTAGTGGAGATGCCAAGTTCTGGTGGCGTACCACCATGTCTACGATAAGAGAGTTGAGATAGGAGCCCAGCTGCACATGGGAGCAACTTTGATGAGGTGGTAGTTTACACCCACAAACTACACCCTGGGAGCAAGGAAGTTGCTTCGGCAGCTGAGGTATACATGGTCATTGCACGAATACGTGAAGTAGTTCAGCATGTTACTGTTTGATGTGTCAAACATGAGGGAGGTTGATAAGATGTTTTTCTTTGAGGATGAACTCTAGTCATAGGCACAAATGGAGTTAAGGAAGAGGAATCCCAGTACCATCCTTGAGGCCATGACCACAGTAGAGTCCTTTGTGGACTTGAAGTACACCGATAGGGCTAAAGATTATGTAGATTGCAAGGAGAAACTGGGTACAAGTGGCAATCTTGACATGGGTGCTAGATGATTTGGAGCACAATAGTGTGCTTATATATGTCATAGCCATCATACGATGAAGAGATGTCTGAAGAAGGCCAAGTTAGCCGCAATAGAGATTGGTGAAGCATGGATTCCAAGATACGTAGTGCGCTCCAAAGGAGTGTCTTCAAGATGCAACAAAAATATCAAGAGGGGACTGCAGACCCTCTTCAAATTGAGTCAAACAAGTGCCACGGGTAAGAACAGAAATTGTTTCACCAAGAGGAAAAGAATCACTATTCGGCATGTAGCCCCAAGCAGTCACGATGGATGAGTTTGCATTCTGATACCAAGAATTGAAGTTTCCATATTCTTAACAGCATGTTCAGCCGATCAGAAATGCAGTCCAAGGATTAAAGTGGTCCTTCAACAATCTTCACTATTGGACTAACAAACTCCAGTTTAATATCACCAAACCACTCACAAGCAAATGCTGAAAAAAATACTGATTTCATTCATTGAATATCAGCCTCAAAGGTTTATTATATAAACAATAAGGCTTGTCTGTTATATTACATGCAACGGCTAGTTTCCTAGCCTTTGCACAGTCGAGGGCTAGTACTGACCCAAAATATAAAAATAAAAAGTGAAAAATCATACATTTACCCTAAGCACAATCCAAAAAGGAAAACTTACAAAATGACAAAAAAAAAAAGGTAGATTAAAGATGGTCTAACAGATACATATCCTCCCCTCGCCTTATCTGTTGCATTATGTTGCCAAAGATCTTTTTTCTTTTTTTTTGGCTGGCATCTCATTGGTTAAACAGTCACTATAATCCTATATGTAATGCATATTTACTGTAGTTCACTGCTGATAAAAGCAGTCATTTCAATTGGCTTCTGTATCCACGACTTATCTATTGTGGGATTTTTGGTGTGTCTACGTTTTGGGGTTTGTCTTATTTTTCTTATTCCTTTTGATCCTTCTATTTTAGCTTTGAGGATCCTGGTCGACATGGATTAGGAAGATACTCGAATAATATGGCTCCTGAAATTGAAAAATCCGACTGGAGGAAGGGTGCACGGGTATTGATTTTTACCAATCAATTTATTGTTCGTGCTACATTTGGCTAAAATAGAAGTGTAAGCTGTAGACATTATGCAGTGACGCTTATTTCATATTTCAGTAGTTTACAATGAAGAGACAACATGCATTGGTAGTCCTGGCTGACGGCTTGTACTACTCAAAGTTCAGGCAGTTTTACAAGGTAAATGACTAGATCACATGCAAATTTTGTTTTGGGTTGCAGCTAGAAAGCTAAGAATGTCTGAACTTTAAAACTTTACTCTTTATGTGTCCTTTCCTGATTGAATATTGTACTTGTCATCTATTGCATACTTAAGGTCCTGTCTACACTTAAACATGATCAAGCAGCAAAAGTTTAAGTGTTCTCACCTACAAAACGTTTTCTCTCAAGTAGATAGTTCGACTTTTCTTCGATCATACTTATGACTTTCACTTTTGTGTTGCCTATGTGTTGTTTGTATGTGTATGGGAGGCTTTAGTGTCTCCAGTGCACGGAACTATTGAAATATGATATTGCTTTCTGGAGTTAAATGTGAATGAAACAAGAACAAGCATAATGATATCTAAGAATCCACGTAAACAACTCCACTTGATGTATGAGTTCGACCAAGGTTGCACTTGCCTACTTGAGGAAGTATTACAGAAGTTAAAGAACGACAAATATGGACACAATGCACCAAGAGTCACCAAAAAAGAAGTATAATTTAAGGTAACTAAGTATACACCAAGTTAATTAAGATTCACCATGATTATAAAAGGTAATCTTCATTAAAAGAACAGATCATACCTCCAAAAGTGGATACACAGCAAGAGGCTCAAAGCTCCTACTTATAGAGAGGTAGAAGGAAATGCAAGTAAAGAAGATGAAATAAAGGGCTGACTGAGGCCAACTGAACGGTTAGCTAGACTAGCCGTTTCCAACAGCTAATGCAGCTACTTGTTTTCCATCTAGCATGTGCAAAATAAAATAAAAGGGAAAATTACAGCAATAGCAAAAAACTGATATAACTTCACACCTCAAACTAATAAAAATCATGGATAGTTTTCCTTGCCCACTCAAACTAATGATAATCACTGATAGCTTTTCTAACATAAAGCCGAACCTATTGATTGTGACAGTGAATTAGTCAACTAACTGAATTTGATGAGACACAAGGTCTTCAATAGTTTTCTTCGAATATTCTTCATGAACAAAATGAGGATTCATCTCTATATGTATGGTCTGCTCCAAAGCAAGATTACTAGCAATGAAGGCGACAGTCTTTATTGTCACATAGCAAGATTCTTATATTCCAGTAGATTTTTTATCCATATACTCTCCATGGTGGTGGTTGCAAGTTGCAACAGTTTGTAGTTTATTTTAATTTTAGACAATGAAAACCTTTTGCTGTTTCTTGTGTCACTATGATATCAAAGAGTCAACCAGGAAAACAAAGAACTGTCTCCTCCACCAATATATATAGGCAATTATCTCTTAAGTTAGAAGTAGAAGATAAAGTCACTTTTATTGCACAACGAGCAACAGTTCACCTGGCTAGGAAGTCAACTGACAAGTCTAAGGTCATGAATTAGATACTCGGAGAATGCATCTGGCTTCAGCCTTTGCATTGTACTAAAAAAGAAAGCCACACTATTAACTAAGCCTTTTCTCATACTAAATGGGGTTGGCTTGTACTAAAAAAGAAATCCACACTATTCTTTGTTTTTTGTAGAATCCATTGTAAGTCCGACAAAGTTTTACGCTTATTGTCAGAAGTCTAACGCAACTCTCCTTCTTTATCTAACCTTGGGACCGGTCATGCAAGGGTGATCCCTTACATGAGTGGAGTTAATAGAGTTTTTTAGTATGTTTTAAGAATTCTTATGACAGGTAAAACTTTTATGGTTCTAGGATCATGGAGAAATTGACTCGTTAGGTGCACCACACGTGAGATTTTGACCCTACACTTTGTAAGAGAAAAGTGAGGTTCTCCAAAAGTACTCAATCACAATTGTGACAAGATGATGCCATTACTTGTTCTCTTCACAAACAAATCAGTCTTACTATGTTAGTGTAAGAAGATTTGGAGTTCGTTCTAGGCATAAAAGTATTAAATTTATCAAGCAAGCTGCTGGTTCTTGTTTAAGGCGGTATAAAGCTTCTTTGTTAAGTCTCAAACCATATGCATGTATCGAACTAAGCTTGTTTGTTTCTATCCCAGAATAACATGTTCTTTTATAGTTAATTTGTTATTTATTGAATCAAAACACCGATACCTGTTTTATTCCTCATCACACCTCAGGAAGACACACTCAATTACTTTTAGAAGGATTTTCTCCTTCGACATTCAAAATGAAACCTTGCACCCTAGGATTCTTATCATTGATAATCAGGTTCAATTCTAGTATGTTTTTCACATGGGACAAAATCTTGAACTTTTCATGGTTGATATTCAATTCTAGCAGTACTTTTAGGTGCTAGCAAATTCAAATAAATATTAACCATTCATCTTTGGTGATGGATAGTTAGATTTGAAATTTCAAATGCAAAAGTGCTCATGTAAATAAAGTATACCTACAAAAAGTCCAAATGTACTTTTTACTTTATAGATTCAAATCTCAATCATTTGTCACCAAAGATGGAAGGTTGAGATTTGTTTGGATTTGCTAGCACCTAAGAGTGCTAGTTCCTCTCTCTCTCTCTCTCTCTCTCTCTCTCTCTCTCTCTCTCTCTCTCTCTCTCTCTCTATATATATATATATATATATATATATATATATATATATGTTTGCATTTAACTTTTATTTGAATACCTTGCGTTCTTCGTATGCTCCAAGTACTTATAAACGATTGGGAAACCAGAATAATGGGAATCCTTTTCCTAATTTCATCCATTCTTGCCCAAATAACACAATAGTTTGAATCCTTGGCTACTTTCATAACTACACCAGGATGATATTTCCTTTAATGATATGAATTTCTATACTTTATTATGATACGACTATGGATAATGCAATACAATTAAGAATTAAGTACTCTTTTGCTGTCTTTCCAAAATAGTACTTTTGTGTTGCAGAAATGCCTACAAAATCATACACACATACGGGGAGAGAAAGAGAGAGAGAGAGAGAGGATAAGTTTCAGAAGTGATTAGTATCACTTCTTCTACCAGCAATTGGTTGGTGGTTGGTCTATTATATTCGGGCCGATCCAAGCTACCAATCTTTTGTGAGCTTAGTTGCATTGACAGCAGACTTGTGAAGCATGAAGTTTTTCTTTCCTAAACAACCATATTCACGTTGTCATGAAATTAGGGTTGATTATAACTTGAGGTAACATTTGATTGTCACATGTAATGACTTGAAAAAGAGAAAAAGATTATGATAACAAAAGTGAAGGTGTTGGTTAATATCATGAAAAATAGTTAGAGATAAGCTGTCTTTGTGCCGGTCACTTATGTCAAAGTCAAGGGTCAAGGAGACACTATTAATAGGTTTGCCTACATGGCATGAAAAATTGAGAGAAAATCTCAACATAAAAATACCGATTACTTTTCTTCCATCAAGTGTATTTTATTGTGTAGTGTTTAAAAACCTTTGTAAGCTCTATTTAGCATTGGTAGGACTTATTATCCTCATCATTTTAGCTTGCTGATATTGTTTACGACTTAGTTGCATTAGTGTAAGACGAATCAAGGGTCTTCATTGTATCTTCAAGATAATCATCGAGGTTCATTGCATCCAATTATATTTTCTTATATATCAGCTATAGGTATATTATATAGTAGATATCTTGAAGGTGATTGTACCAACAAAAAAGGAAAATGATAACAATTATATTTGCATGGTATAATGACTCTTAAAGAAGCCTTATTTAATGTTAGTAGGACTTGTAAACTTCACAATCTTGATTTGTTGGGGTTATCTATGACTCAATTGTGTCAGTATAAGATAAACCCACGGTCTTTGTTGTATCCTAAAAGTAATCATTAGGATCCATTGCATCCACTAATTTAACTCTAGTGATATAACATAAATCTAAAGGTTAGTGTTTACCATGTCTCGAAAAATAACACTTTTCTAATCTTCTTTCTGTAGCTGAAGCTCTCAAGAAGTCATGAGTTTGGAGAATACTATAACCAAAGTTACTTTGAGTATGCGAGAATCATTGATAAAGTTATGACATTTTATTATTACAACAAAATGGTGTAGCTAAAAGAAAAAATAGAATGTTATTAGAAATGATAATTGATATCTTATCATATTTTGGTTTATTTATGAGAGTGAACGATTGTTGACTGGTTATTTTATTTTAAATAGAGTTCCAAATAAAAGAAATCAAATTGTTCCAAATGAATTATGATACAAAAGAAGGCCTAAAATAAACTTTCTTAAAGTTTAAGGTTGTATGGTTATTGTCAAAGTCCAGAATCCAAAAGAAGAAATTGGGTAGAAGAGGAATAGATGTTTATATATTTTTTGTTGAGGGAACATGTGACTAAATGTTGAGTCATATGCTACAATGTTATAACACAGAAATACTCCGTAGACTTATGAAGTGGCTATGAAGGCTCTTAATGTGACATTTTGGAAAGAAGCCATTTAAGATGAGATGGTTTCGATAATGGATAATAATTTTTTTTTCTGATTATAAAGCAATTAGTTGTAAATAGATTTTCAAAAAAAGTTAATGGAACCATTAATAAATTCAAAGATAGGTTTATTACTAGAGGCTTTTCTAAAAAAGAAAGAATTAATTATTTTTATAGATATGCATTGATAGTAAAAATAACTATAATTAGAGTGCTTTTATCACTTGTATCTAATTACAATCTTGTCATTCACCAAATGGATGTCAAAATAATGCTTGTGAATGGTGATTTGGACAAGGTGCACATGGAGCAACCTAAGGGATTTTATGTCCTTTAACAAAAACATAAGTTTGCAAATTAATTAAGTCAGTGTATGGTTTGAAACAAGCTCATAAGCAATGGCATTAAAGTTTTCATCAAGTTATATTTGCAAATGATTTCAAAATAAATTAATTAAATAAATATCTTTATAGTTGTTTATATCCTGAAAAGGTTGCATAATTTATCTATATGTTAGTAATATACTCATTTTTATGCCCATTTAAAAGAAGTTAAAATGTCTTTATAGCTATTTTATCAATCTTTTGTAATATTATTATATTGAAAAAGTTTTTAAAAAGTTTGACTATTTTGATCATTATCTTATCTCTTCTCCATTTGATGCAAATTAGTATCAAATAAAGTGTGTCATGTGGCACAACTAGAGTATTAGATGCTTGATATATTCTATGACATCTACTCAACTTGGACATTACATATGTAATGGATAGATTAATTTGGTATACAATCTAAATAAGAACCACTAACATAATGTTCATCAAGTATTAAAATACTTTTAGATGTGCCATCAACATTGTGGATAGAGAACAATTAAAGACAAACCAACCCAAGCCACATAATATCTACACACTTTTACTACAACATAAATTGTAAGTTGTCTCTTGCATACCAAAATAAAATACACACCCCATTAAACTACAAGTCAAGATAAATCTTTAAAATCTGTGATAAGAGTAGAGTTTACACGTATTCTCCTCAAATGCAATTGATTGGGGCAACACCTACCCTGCAACCAACTCTTTGAGTCCAAAAATAATTAACTGCAACAACAAATGCCACTTATTTAAAAATTATATATTTTTAAGATTTACAAGAAAAAGTGCAGTGTTGCAAGTGGCCCCATTCCACCGAATTATTAGCCCCTATCGACATAAATTCTGATCAACTATAAATAAAACAATTGAACTGGTTCACACTAAATCATTTACTATAAAAAATTATTCAACTATGTAAATATTTTAGAAACTTAACGATGGCCATCGAATGTACCTAAATCGTTGAAATATGTCTTTAAAAAATACCAATAAGGAAAACTTCTTGTGCCTTTTGAAAGCCAGAATATATACCCAACTTAAACACTAAAAATACCAATAAGGATCAACAGATCAACAGTGATGAGAGTGGCCAAAAGACAAATATTTCTCCGGCAAAAAAATTGTTGAGGCGGCATCACCAACCCCATGAATGAGGGCATCACCAGCTATCCAAGTAATTACTTTAGCAAAATAATACTTATTCCATCGCAGCCATAGACGCCCAATTTTTAAAAGTTTGACAAGTTCTTTAATTGTAAAAACCATGTTAGAGTATTTCAAATAAGTGCTTTCTATCAACTATAAAGCAAAGTATCGTCGTTTAAATCAATTTGTATGCACATCAATAACAAAATAAATGAAACTTCCCTACTAAATACAAAGCCAACACAATTATGCAAGGCACACAATATCAACATAATTTCAAGAAAAACATAACTTCTTGTTTATCTTTCTCAAATCAGAATACACGCCCTACCCAACTACCAACGAAGACAAACAGCTATTTCATCACAGCAATAACATTGTGTATCTTTTCAGTATTAAAATATATGCTTGACTCGAACAACAAAATGTTGATAAGGATAAATAGTGAATAGTTGCCTCTCGTAGATAAATATTTCTCCTCCTCCGAAGGATTGCTCATGCGGCATTACAGACCCAATCCGTGAATGGGAGCATCACTAGCTCTGTAACAGCCTCCTTCATCAAAAAATACTTAATGAATTTTTAAATTATTTTACTTTTCAAAGCAATTTCATTTCTTTTATTTTTTAATTTTACTCTTTTGAGGTGTTTTCCTCAAACACTTTTTGGGACTTCCTCACTTTCTAAGGTGTTATCCTAACTTTTTCTCTACCAACCTCATTACTGGTACGGTCTTAGTCTTGTATTTTTTGACAACACGCTCGACATCTTGATTTCTTTCTACTACTACCGTCTTTTGCACATTCAAAATTTTGACACAGTAGATGGTTATAGGTTCTTCTTTTATGCAGTTCTGATTTAGCTCCAGGGCAAGTTGATATAATGTCAAGAATAAGAAATAACAATGACAATATCCTCTTTCTTTATGCATTTCATTGTGGGATAGTTTCAGAGACAGCGGGTTGTTGCTAATGAGATTGGCTGGCCTGGATAAACACCAGCCGTGCAAGATACTGCTGCTGGTCAAAGCAGCGGCACGCCACATCGAGCACAAGTGTGGTATTAGCACATTCAGAGCTGCTCCGAGACTCGAACGTGACTGCACCACCAATGAGGTGGTGGTGGTGGATCCGGTGTGCAAAATGCGAATACATAATTAGTAGGAATTATAATTAAACCGAACAAACTTCCGCATGTCGGTGCCCGGTGCCCCACGCCTACCATCAATAACGCCTTCAAAATCTCGCTCCTATATAAACTAATACCGGTGTGATCGTTCTCCCTAACGATTTGCCGAAAATCATGGGAGACTTCTCGTATTTCAGCCATAAATTTTGATGGAAATGAAGAGGTTTAGGAGGTCCTCACCCGGCCCCATGGATTCCGCCGCCGAGAAAGATGCAGTTGGATTCCGATCTCCTGGGAGGAAAATGGGGCTTAATGTGGGTACTAGAACCATTGTGATCTTTGTTGGGTGTCTGCTAGTTTTCTCACTTCTGCTCACACTCAGGTCTGTCTACCAAGATCTCCCACTTGGTTGGCATGGTCTTAAGAGTGAGCAAAAGTTGTATCGAGAGAGTCGTTTTGTTGGAAATAGACGAACGAAGTTTGCAGATGGATTCCGTGCTGTCGTTGGTAGCAGAAATTTAGAAGGGGAGATCGATAAAGGTGGGTATCTTTTTTCTTGGTTTAAGTTATTTCTTTCTCTGCCCACAGAGGGTTATCTATTGTTTTTTCGTGTGTGTGCTGGAAATCTGCGCTAGATCTTCGTCGATGTGCTCTTGCATTGATTTAATTTGTGTCTAGAATTGAACTAGGGATCAGATTAATGTACATGGTAGTACACCAAACTATAATTACAAAAGGCTTGTTTCAAAAACAGGCATTGGTGGTGTCTTGGGTTTGATGGTGTCTTCTCCATAGGATCTCAATGGTGTCCGATCTCGACACATTTTTAAGTTCATTTAACTATTTTGCTTTTATAGTTCATACCTTCAAAGAATTTGGTTTTAGTTGGATGTATACCTAGATTTGATGAATGTTGAGTAGAGAAAATTCATCACGGTCATCGCAGATTTGGCATTTTTCTGAATATCCCTCTTGGTTGTATAGCTTTATTTCCTCACAAATCTCTGTTGCATGTGGAACGGTGGAAGCTTGTGTCTCAGGGCTTCTCTGATACTTCAGATTCGTTATGGGGGAAGAAAGTACAACTTAATGTGTTTGTATGATTTTACTGCTTCCTGATTTTTTCTGCTCTTCCTCATAGAGCTGAAATGGTCGTAGAGACTGTAAAGAAAATCTGCAGACCCCCACGGCCACTTTCCCTTTCCCTTTACTTTTTCATAACTATGGTGGAAAAGCAAAGATATGGAACCCAACAATATCTTGCTCTTAAGATGAGTAACCAGAAATACTGAATTCACATGCCGATTTTCAGACTAGAGAGACTAGGCAGCTATACTTGCAATTGTGCCTTCAGTGTTTGAGTTCAACGTAAAAACTCATGTACCTTTTCTGAATAGTGAGGCAACTGTCTGATTTTGTTGATTTCCTGATTTGTTCCTCTTTCCTTTACAGTCTCTATGACGATTTCAGCTCTGTGAGGAAACAATAACAACAACTAAGCCTTTTCCCTATCCAGTTTGGGAAAAGTTTAGTTGTTGTAAAGGAAATCTGTAGAGCTGAAATGACCATGGAGACTGTAAAGGAAATCCGTAGACCGCATGGGAACTTCTCCTTTCTCTAACTTTTTTAACCTATGGTGGGAAAGCAAATATATGCAGTCCAAGGTTTTGCTCTTAAGATGAGTAACCTGTAATACTCAATTCACATGCTGATTTTCAGACAATAGAGCTTAGATAGCCATTCTTGCAATTCCGGAGCATTTGTACCTTCAATGTTTGCGTTTAATGTTAAAGCTTCTGTACCTTTTCTGGATAGTGAAGCAATTATGCTAAAAGGAATGTTTTGTGTTGTTTTGTGCAACTAGAACGGTGAGCTGTTTTGTGCAACTAGAACGATGAGCTGTTTTGTGCTGTATGAATTATTTCTTCTTTATCTTGATGATTGATGCTATCAATGTTTGACTTTATATGGCAATATAACCGGAAAAGTCCTTTCAAATTTGGTGCTTCAGCCGATACATTTTCTTTCTACCTTTGGACAACCACCTGTTTTGTGCTGCTGAATGATCCTCTGTATCTTATTTAGGTACTTGCAGCTTTCATTATACAAAGTTTGACCCTTCATATCTTCTTTTATTTGTAAAAGTTTCTGTTAAATTTTATATAAGAAAATGTGGTTATCTTGGCCCTTAGTATTATTGACACCCTTTGTTTTCATTTTCTGTAAGAGATGTCTCTGTAGTACTGAATCTAAACGATGGCTGTTCTATCTATGTTGTTGACCATGTTCCATAGTAGTAACAGAACTGAAGGACACTGGTAGCTTGCTAATATACTTTAGGTATGACGGGTGAGAGGACAGGGTTACTATGCCATATGTTATTCTCGTAGACAAGTTTACATATTTCAATCTATTTGTTGCTCTTGGTAATGACAAAATGGTCACCTGAAAGAGGAATTGAAAGCTCATACAAAATGCCTACTAAAATGTTTAATATGAAGATACTTGCCTATGTTTCCGAGGGATGTGTTTCCATTAGATATTGTGAAACTTTTATGTGCTTGTGCGGGTGTGGACTATATGGATGCAACATACCGGGAGGCGTGAAGCTTGAATTCTCAGACATCTTTATTTTGGATAGGTAATTATTAAACATGTACTTGCATATAAAAGATACCTATCAGTCAACAGAACAAGCTTATATACGTAGTCATGAATGAAGTTTCCTTGTTATGAAATGTTTTGCCATATTAATATATTTATTCTGCTCGCAGATTCAAGCGAGTCTGCATAACTTCTAGCCTTAGCATAATGTTTTTAATGTGGATTCTCTTTTCCAAATCTTCAATGTGAAATTGAGATTGTTTTTCTCTCTTTTAGAGTTATTTTAAATATTTTCCCATGTTTTATCCTAGTTCTATGTCATAGTGGCATGGGTTTCAGTGCAGGATACAAGCAATTTCAAAATCATGATGTGAGTTAACTACATAGTGCACACGTACATACAAAGTTGACAACATAATATACAACAACTAAGCCTTTTCCTATACTAGATGGGTTCAGTTATTTGGGTTCTTTGTTTTTGTAAAGCCCAATCATGTGCCATTCTGACAATTAAATCAACATAAGATAAATCATTCTTTATTATTTTCTTCAACACTTTTATGGTTTTCTTCTTTTTTGACATTTTCACCCTCTAGTTTCTAATACCTTCTTACTAGAGCTTCCTTGGTTACCTTTCCACATGCCCAAACCATCTTAAAAAAAATTCTCTCTACTAACCAATTTGTTTCTAATAACCTCATTACGAATACAGTCTTTCCTTGTGTGACCACACATCCATTTTAGCATCCTCATTTCTATGACAAACATTTGTTGTACATGATGATTAACTGTCCAACACTCATAATCATATAACATACAGGCCATCCTTGTTGCTCCATAATATTTACCTTTTAAATTTAATGGTAATATAATATAAAACTAAAATAAGGAGCCCAGTTTTGATAACTTATTATTTGCTAATAATGGAGTTATTGGTAAATATATGATAAAATAAAACAAAATTAACAAAAATGCTCAAGATGTTTCTAGCAGTATCTGGCCATTTCTCACATGGTATCCATGTCATTGTCGGTGTTTTGCCAGTTCGATTCTATGAAGTGGCCCTTGGATATAGGTAGTCTCTGTTTACGATGACTAGAAATTTAGAAATAACAGGAAAAGGTCCCTCCTTTGCAATGACTAGAAATTTGGGAACAACAAGAAAAGGCCCCTCCTTTGCAATGACTAGAAATTTGGCAACAACAAGAAAAGGTCCCTCCCTTGAAAGTTTGTGTCTTCTCTGGTTCTAGTACTTTCAACATTCCATCTTTATTGCCTTCGAATTATATTCAACGAGAAATTTTGCTTATTTTCTCTTTGTTTGACTTGTATACGTTAGTGTAAAGGGGCATCAAACGTTTGTGTATAAATGTTTCAATTATTACTGTTGAATTACACTTTCCTGTCTTTCTGATAGAGTTATTAGTTTTCTTATCCGTTGTCACTACACCACTTCACGATAAATTAAGGTGAGAAAGTTAGCTGATTACAGTTGTAAATCATACACTATGAGCTCCTCTCTCTCTCCACTTTGTGCATTTTGCCACATTCATTGGGTCCTATGCTCCGACCTAGAAGGGATGCAACGATTGTTTTCCGTTTTATAATAGAAACACGGTTCTTTTGGCATTTATCAAACTGAATTATCATTTTTACCTGCTAATTTTCATAATTTTTTTGTTTCAGAAGATAGAATTTCTCGGACTTCTGATGAGCAGCAGGACAAAGACAAACTACTTGGGGGCCTGCTTTCTAGTGAATTTGATGAAAGAACATGCCTTAGCCGGTACCACTCTGCACATTATCGTAAAACTTCACAACTCAGGCCTTCTCCTTATCTCATAGGCAGACTGCGGAAGTATGAAGCTCTTCATAAGCATTGTGGCCCGTACACTACTTCATATAACAAAACAGTAAATCAGCTCGAGTCTGCACCTAGTTCTGCGGAAGTGGAATGTCAATATGTGGTATGGATAACAAATAGCGGTCTAGGGAACAAGATCTTGAGTATCGCTTCAGCATTTATCTACGCACTTCTCACTGACAGGGTTTTGCTTCTTGATGGAGAAGCTGATTTGTCGAACTTGTTTTGTGAACCTTTTCCTGGGAGCTCATGGATACTTCCTGCAGATTTCCCTCTAAACCGTTTCAAGGATTTTGGTACGAACTCATCAGAAAGATACGGCCATGTGCTGAAAACACTTAATGAGAAAGGTAATGATGTTTCCACATGGTCAGCATCGACTTTTGTTTATGTGCATCTTTCTCATGATTATGACGATCATGACAAGTTGTTCTTCTGTGATAATGAGCAACTTCTCCTTCAAAAAGTCCCTTGGCTGTTCTTGAGAACGGATAATTATTTTGTACCTTCTCTCTTTCTCATGCCAAAGTTTGAAGAAGAATTGAGTCGGCTGTTTCCGGAGAAGCATGCAGTTTTCCATCATTTGGGCAGATATCTTTTCCACCCAACAAATGTTGTGTGGGGAATGATCACCAGGTTCTATGATGCGTATTTAGCACATGCAGAAGAAACAATAGGAATTCAAATCAGGACCTTCGATACTGATGTGGGACCATTCAAACATGTGTTTGATCAGATTGTCGCGTGTACAAGCAAAATGGGACTTCTGCCGGAAGTATCCTTACACGAACCTTTCACTATGCATAAGCTAAAAGGAAGGCCTAAAGCTGTTCTCATAACATCTCTTAGTGATGGGTATTTTGAGTGGATGAGAAACATGTATTGGGAGCACCCAACTGTGAATGGGGAGATAATAAGTGTTTATCAGCCAAGTCATGAAGAACACCAACAGACAAAGAAAGTGATGCACAATATGAAGGCATTAGCAGAAATTTACCTTCTGAGCTTGAACGATATCTTGATCACAAGTGCATGGTCTACTTTTGGATATGTAGCTCAAGGCCTCGGCGGTATAAAACCGTGGATTCTTTTCAAGCCTGAAAATCGCACTGCACCAGATCCTCCTTGCCGCCGAGCTATGTCGATTGAACCTTGTTTTCATGCACCTCCATTTTATGACTGCAAAGCCAAGGTAGGGATCGACACCGGGAAAATTGTTCCACATGTGCAGCACTGCGAAGACATGAGCTGGGGACTTAAGGTGGTGGGTAAAGATGAGTTGTAGCTCTAGTTATATCAATTTGTATTTTTGGATGCCATGTTGTAGTTCCTTCTTGAAGGTAGTTTACCGCACCTTTACCTCATGGAACTCTTTCTTTATAGTTGCATGTCTTTATTGGAGGCTATGAACTCAAGAAAGTTTATGATAAATCTTACTTTAATGTTCCGCAAAATTTGGTAAATATCTGGAACATAGACTCGTGGAGTCATGATAGTATTTCTGGTTGTTAAAACTAGACATGGCCAGTTTGGATGGTTCAAACCGGTTTTAGAATCGGAACCGGTTGAATTGGTCTCAGAACCGTAACCAGATCCGAGTCCCTCCGATTTAGTTATGGTTCATCCTTTTCAGGAATTGAAACCAGAACCAGCGGTTTTAAATCATTTTTAAATAATATATATACATATATATTGTAGAAATATTTACACAAGTTGAAGCTTGGCCACGGGAGTCAACCTTGTAGTTCTTTTTTTTCTTAAATTACTTTTTTTGGAACGGTTTTGAATTCAAAACTGGAACTGCCTTCGAACCAACGGGTCAGAAACCGGATTTGGAACTGCTCTTCGGACGGTTTAATTCCTGATCCAAGTTTCAGACAACCCAGGTGGTTTGAAACCGTGGGTTTCTGTTTACCAGGAGCCGAGCATGTCTAGTTAATTCTAGATCCGCTACTGACTATGCCAACCCCTTTTATGAAAACTCCGAGCACCTTGAACAAATTTTTGGTTCAGGATCATCCATGGTAGGTGTGAAAGGTCGGCCACCACAAGGCATAATGTGGGTGGCGCTCAGAACCGCATGCACCACCAGTGCCACAAAAGAAGACTCCAACTTGCCTCGAAAAGAAACACATAGCTCATGGATATGACAAAGCATGGGCACGTGAGCTCCAACTGTGATAAAGTATTTCACATTCACATTGAATGCAACTTTGCAATTGCATAAGACCCTTGTCATTATATTTCGAAAGCTTGTGTGTGTCTGTGTGCACGCATGCATCTGTTTGTGCGTGCTGGCACTCACATGCTGTATGATGTGAGTTGAGTCGTCTCCCCACACACAAAGAGGGTGACTAATGAATCCGAACCCCTGGCTGTCTTCCTTACTGAAAACCATTTTACTTTTAAAACATAGAATTGATACATGAACATTCTTTTTATTATTCACACTTTTTTTAACTGTGATTTTGATTTTCATATCCTCACTTTTAAATGGGTGTGCAGGAGTGTGCATGTGTCAAAAGGTGTAGGAAGGAGTTATACTCTCTCTCTCTCTCTCTCTCTCTCTCTCCCCCCGTAGCCTCATGACTATTCAGCCCTTCCGCCTCCTCGACACTAACTCTATCCATGGTAACGGGTTGATAGGGCATTCCTCAATGGAGTGGCCTGCATGATCAGAGTTGAAACATATATGATTCTGAGAGCAAGGAGGAAAAGCTTATAGGCTTTTGTTGACTTGTTGCAGACTTATAGATTTCCAAACTTTGATACAAAACTCTGCACATTTTTCTTTCACACTCTACAAAGTTCAATGGAATCCATAAATTGTGAGCGTCAGTGGATTGAGCATCATTCAGACCTGACAAATCAAACTGAATCCAGACCAGACTTTGGTAAGAAAGGACGGTTAATCCATTTATTATTTATGTCGATATATATATATATATATATATATATATATACATACATACATACATGCATATATTTATAGAGAGAGAAAGAGAGAGAGACCTGAACCCATATATGTGATGCAGGATCTACTTAATTTTCAAAGTGAAGTTCACTGGAAAAAGAAAATCAATGTGAACGCATGCATATGTAATATGCTTTTTCAGGTATATGTCCTAATCTTGGTAGTTGTTGACACATTGAAGTCATTTGACGCAATCCAACTAATTGGAGCATATGCATTTCCAACATACTTTGCATCCATACAAGTCAGACAGCCTGAGCTTGACTTGTTCAAGCTTGTCTCCCTCAACAGTAAAACCCGAGTCGAAGCCCGCGTCATGGGGCGATTGTGTGACGAAGAACAAGACACGCTGAACAGCGACCAGGCTATTTCGCGGCCTAGCAAGATGGAATGTAGAATTCGTCAAGAGGCATTTATTTTTCTGGACTGAGTTCATTTACGTAAGTGTCGGTCATATTAACTATGCCGGTGTGACTTACTTGCATGCATGAGTCTGGTCCAGGGCAAAACCAAGTCCAGTCAAACTAGTTCCAAAACTGTTTGTTCCGGTTTGAGTTTAGAACCGGTAATTTTATAAAAAAATTGAAAATTATAGAAAAATTAAAAAACTAAACCGGCATAAGTTCTGGGTTCGACCGGTTCCTGGCCCGGTTAAGAACCGGCCATGTCTAAAGCCAGTGATGGATCTCAATTGAGTCGAGATGGGCATAAACACCTCATGAAATATGGAAAATGAATGAAATATATACATAACCCAAGCTTAATCTGTGCACTATAATATATAGTTTGCCTCACCCCCAAATGATTTCTAGGTCTGCCACTATATAAGAAATACCTAGAAGAAAGTTTCGAGATGTGCTCAGTTACCAATTTCCCCAAGATGGCCATTTCTATCTCAACTCTTTAAATTATGTGAAGTCCGAAGGGACTAAAAGCTATCTCTGGCAAATGTCTGGAAAACTGGATGGAAGATCTCCATTAAACCCTTGTTTGAGTTTTTCTTTCGTTCTTTCTTCTTCGTATAATGGGGAGGTTGAAGCCATATGCATGCCCCCGCTTATAGAACTCATAACCTTTAACTTGTGAGTCAACTCCCTAACTAGGTGAGCTATTGCTCTTCGTGCCCCTTACCTTATTGTCTCAGTTTGTATAGTAGTAATATCACATTTCATGTCAACATCATGTTGTTGATGTTTGAAATTCCTCTCTCTCTCTCTCTCTCTCTCTCTCTCTCTCTCTCTCTCTCTCTATATATATATATATATATATATATATATATATATATATAAACTCATACATGTGTATACATATGCATTATATATACTATATAGAGGGTGTGTGTGAGATGCTAGACAGTTTCTCGTGCTAGACATTGCTTGATCATCATCTCTGTTTGTATGATCAATCGGACGGTGGTGATCAAGTCATCCACTCCATGTTGTTGGTATCGATCCTTATGGTCATATTGATGGGTGACTCAATTTGACCATAGACCTATTATGACAATAAAGAACCCAGGACACATGAATTACATGGATCTCAACAAAGGGAGAACAATGCATAGAGTTTTGAAAAGAGAAAGAGGAGCAAGCTCACCTCCTACGGGGACTTGGGTTCAGGTGGGTCTTGGCTGCGTCCTTATAAGACGCTACTTCAGGCTATAGGATGCTCGTTAGTTAGTCTCGGCTTCATGCACTTCTGAATCATCACAGCGTTTTGGACTAGGGTTTCAGGTTGCTTCGTTGAGGCTGTGCGAATGGTGGTACATTTCTTCGACGAAGCCTTTCTTCACCGCTGATTTTCTTACAATCACACAAACAACACAGATTGTATAGTAGAGTTTGGCATGAGAACGTATCTAACAACTCCCAATTTTCTTTATATATATATATATATATATATATATTGTGTATGTGAAGTTAGCATGAACTAAAATCATGTCATGGTGATGGGAAAGTATTTGACTAAAATCAAATGTGAGTCTAAAAGCGCAGACGAAGCCTGCTCCTCCGCGTAGCAGTTCATATATTTTGAAAGATTCAGCAGTATAATTATTAGTAGTTTGGTGGGGAGATATCTGCAACAACCACATTCTTAATTGCTTGTAGTTGGTTGTCTCCATCTTTTTATGTGTTTCGTGTTTCATATTGGAAGCCCCAGCTGAGTCAACCAATTAAGGGAAACGACACGAAGTAAATATGGTGTCCATGAACCATAGATTTCATCAATGCGTTTCAGGCACTATATACAGACCTGCCCATGCCTCGAAGATTCTTTCTTACACCATTCTGCAATTGTTTCTTCAAATTTGTAGAAGGCTAGTTAGCATCTCATGCACTAATTTTTGGGGATGCCAATGGATCGGATCTGACTTAATTGGATTGATTAGCAATTGGATCCAGGTCGAGCTTGATTTTTCACCATGCTAAATCTGAGCAAACTTCATTTTGAAAAGTTCAGTCTAAATAAAGAGGAGATTTTGATGTTCATCTAATAACCTTCTTCTCTTTATACAATGGAGAGGCCGAAGCTTATTCGCACGCTTGGTATTGAACTCATGACCTTTAAACTGTGAGCCGACCCCCTAGCAAGGTGATCTATCTCTCTTTGTGCCAATAACTTTTCTGTTTCATCTAGATTTTTTACCTTAATCGGTAACACTCTCTAAGGATGTGAACCTTGCCATCAGTGCCAGGTCTGGTGTCATGTTCAGGAACCCGCAACGTAAATTGGACAGGTATAGGAATGTGGAAATACGACCCAGATAACTTGGCATAAAACATGACCCGAAAAGTTTGTGTTTGTGTCTGGTCAATAACATGAAACCTGTTTCAATTGATATATATATGTGTGTGTGTGTGTGTGTGTGTGTGTGTGTAACTAATAGGATGTGAAAAATAATGGATTTGGATGTTGAACCACATAGACTAATTCAAGGAGAATTATTTATGTGTATGATTTTGGCACTAGGACCTTGTATTAGATACTGGATATATCCATTGACATCCAATCCAGATCATGACAAAGAACTAAATGAACCATCCACCAGTTTCACCCGTCCCGTATGAGAGCAAATCAAGCCTTCTTAATTAACAGCCACCAGTTTCGTTCGTCCTTCTGAAAAGCGAAAGCTCTTGAGCCGCGTTTTCAAAACAATTTAGGTGAACTCGGTGGCGGCGTAAAAGGTCATACTGCCAGTGGGTAAAAAGGATATAATAATTAGAAAAAGGACTAAATAAATACTTTATTTCCAAAAATATCACGGGTCGATTCCGATTTCCTTGTTATATATTGACCATCGAGATTCTAGTGGAGACAACCGCTCGCATACTCCTTCGAAGCCGTCCACTCCACGTTCTCTTCTCCGGCCATCGCCCTGTTACCACTCTCGGTGGATCGAGAATGGTAATAATCACTCTCCAACTCTCTACTTTTGACATGGAAATGAACTTATTTTCCTAGGAAAACATGTTTCCTTGGGTTTTCTATCGGGAATTCATCAACCAACCACCCGTGTTCAAGGCGAAAAATTGTTTCCTCGTTAGTTCTCTTCAGATCGGTCACTGGTTTTGATCCCTACAAGCATTGGCGTCCATCTCGATCCACCATAATTTTGTTCTTAAGTTGGTCTTCAGTAATGGTCGGAAAATGGTTTGAGAATTTCTGGTTGGTGGTGGTGGCAGAATTTCAGAGGCGTTATTCGACTGTCCATGAGAGAGAGAGAGACGGTTGTTTTTCTTTTTGAAAATAAGTTTTGGGTGGAAGCTGGTCTTTGCCGGAAAATGATTCAGTCCTCGTACATCAAACCATAGCCGTCCATTTGAATGTACCTAGATCGGTGGACGGCTGTGATTGGATTCAGTGAGAGTCGAAAACTTTCCGCCATTGCATCTTGGCCACACACCAACTTCCTTTTCCTTTTAGTTTGTTGTTCGAAATGAAAGAAATGCATAAAGAATTTTGGAGGCAAAAGGTTGGATAGTATTTTTGTCATGTGAAAAGCACACGAGACGATTCGTGGATTCGAAGTATGCTGTTTTGATTTCGGGCAGATCCAAAATTTGAGAGTGGCGTTGGTTAACCGACCCACTTAGTGTGAGGAAGGCTTGGTTTGGTTCGATCAAGTGGCGTTGGTGGTGACTGTATTTTGGTATGACAGGTGTTCCAGGGGGAGGGCGAGACCACAGCCACCATGGAACCAATCCTTACTGCACCGAGCATGCTGGAGACTGACTCGCCTGACCAGCAGAAGGCGCCCGGCGTCATCCCCCGGGTCCTAAGCCTCTTCAAGTCTGTCCGCCCTGGGTCCGACCTGACCAAATTTCAGGTGCGTATTGAAAATCAACTTAATTGGTCTGAACCTTGATATTCCAAATTGACTGTGATCAAAACAAGCGAAACCATGTCTTATCTTATACTAAGTTGGGGTCCGCTAATAGATTCTAAACCCTGTTTCTTGCCAACTATAAAAAGCCAATTAATATTTTATAGTTTCCTTCCAACATTGTCAAACTGAGCAAACGGTGACAGCATTTTCTTCAATTTATGGCTTTCAGATTCTTTGACTTCGTTGCAGTGTTATAGTAAGTTCCTGGATTTTCGTAGGGACCTCTTGTGCCCATCTGAGTTGTTCTAGGTTCTGAACTCAATTTTCAGAAAGGAAATCAAAAGAAACACTTTTTAGGGATTCTTGAAACCATGGATTCCCAGTCCCTTGAGAAGTCCCTTGAGAATTCTACAAACACATCGTTTGGATTTCCTAATCTTGTTTGGCATGAGCGGAGGATGCCGAGTTGAAAGAAAGGGAAAGGGGTCATTCATGGCCGGAAGCTTGCTAACTTAAGGGGAAAAAAAGTTACAAATTGTAGTCTTGAATTATAGGTAGGTTATTTGGAGATGGTACCTATATGTTTAGAGAACAAAACTGATTATTATTTTCTGATAATCATGATGTGTGCAGCTTCCTCCAACATTCAACATGCCCAAATCTCAGCTTCAGTCTTATGGGGAATGTGTCTACTGCATCGGTGAAGATTATTTGGGCAAGTGTGCTGAAGGGAATAGCAGCTTAGAGAGATTCAGTGCAGTTGTTGCTTGGTGCGTCTCTACAACCAGGCCTGTTATGTTTGGGATGGTTCCTTACAATCCCATTCTCGGAGAAACTCACCATGTCTCCAAAGGAGACCTCAACGTCTTGCTCGAGCAGGTGGGCTTTCTTGTAGCGTAATTCCATATCTTCCATGATTGGTTATGCGTATCTAGGCACTGGCACTGGCCCCGGCGCCGGGACTCATTTCGCACGCTACCTAGGGGATGCATACATAAGGCACGTAGTCGTGCACGGAATCCGATTTACCTCGAAGAGCATTCCTCGTCATCTGATTAAAGATATTTCTAGACCAGATACTCAAATATTTGCTGGAATGAAGGCATTGTTTTCTTGGGATAGAGTATTCTAATATCAAATATTTTAAATTCTTTCCACTTCCAGTTCTCAAATAACTACTCTTTCTCTCTCTCTCTCTCTGGGGAGTAACATTCAGTGGCTGCTGAGTCAGTCAGACCCTTGTTTTCAACTAAATTGGATGCCAAACATGAGCTGTTAATGAAAACTGATCAAAGAACATGCATACATTATGATCATACATCATGATCAGAAGGTGAAGGTGACCTGTAATGGGAATGCCATGCATCTTCTTTTATAAGTAGCTGGCAGGAGCGTTATTCGTCCAGGAGTTCTGCCACGAAGTTAATACATCAAAATTTCTTCATAAAGAAGTCAATGACTTATGATTCATTTATAGGATCATATCAGCTGCCTCAAGAAAGTTGAATTCCGCATGAAAGGCACTGTGGATGGCTAGATTTACTCAAAAGAAAAAGGGACTGATTGAACTTTCCCAAGTAAACCAACTGCAGCTCTCTCTCTCTCTCTCTCTCTCTCTCTCTCTCTCTCTCTCTCTCTATATATATATATATATATATATATTATTGCCACATATCAAAGAAATCACATTTTTTCATATCCAACATTTCTGCAGTTTTGGCAGTCTACAGATAAGCATATGAAAAACTAGGGTTTCCTTTTCAATGAAAGTGTTTTATTGTTAACTTAATTGATATCTGCAGGTCTCCCATCATCCACCGGTGTCGGCGCTTCATGCAACAGACGAGAGGAGAGGCATTGATTTGATCTGGTGCCATACTCCCGTCCCAAGATTCACCGGTATGAATTTATGAATATGGGTTAAATTATAGTGCTCCACACTTATGTTTGCATGGAAGCAGATAAGACATGCGTGGCTCTGTAGAACGATAAGAAATATAGCTGGTGTCTTTTTGCTATTTTCCCATATTAAGTGAGGTCTGCTACATGAATTCTTTGATGGTGTGGAGTTCGATCTTATGCTTAATTTTTATTTCCACTTTTTCAGGTGCAGGAGTTGAAGGTTTGATTCAGGGAAAGAGGAAACTGAAGTTATTGCATTATAATGAAAATTATGAGATGAACAGTCCAAAGCTGATGATCAGGTTTTTGCCAATTCCGGTGGCTGAATGGATAGGAAATGTGACTATTCGGTGCCCGGAATCTGGCTTGGAGGCTACTTTGACTTTCAAGGGGCAGTCTATTTTAGGGTTTGGTGGAAACAGAGGAGTAAAAGGGAAGATTATTGATTCATTGACAAGGAAATCAATTTACGAGCTCGATGGCCGCTGGGACAAGTAAGTTGATATACAAGCTTATGTATATGAACGTGTCTGTATGCTTACATGCACAAAAATGTGAACACATAAGTATATATATATATATATATATATCGAGAGAGAGAGAGAGCTTGTGATTGTGATTGTGATCAATACTTGATGTAGTTCGCCATTGCAAACGGTGGGTGGGTTGAGGTGGGCCACGAATGCAATGGGCCTACTCGTTTACAGTTTATATTGTAACTACCATTGGGTTTTGAATATATATATATATATATACATACATGCACACACCCTCTCTCGCAGGCACACTCTCTCTCACTCACTCACTCACACACACACACACACACACACACATATATATATATAGGTAGATGAATAGATAGATAGATACATATACTGAATATATTGTGAGTTGCAGGGTGGTGACCAAAAAGGAAGTAGATACGGGCAAAGTTTCGACAGTATATGATGCAAGAGAGGCGTTGTCAGCATTGAAAACGCCGATGGTGAAGGAAGTAAAGGTACTGACAAGTCCTTTGTTTTCAAGTTATATGTGTGTTTGTGTGTATAACTTACCAACTCATTGTAATACATGAATATGGCTAATTAACAGAGAGTATCTGCAAGCGAATCATCGTTGGTGTGGGCTGAAGTAAGCAAAGGCATACTGGAGAATGACTGGGAACGTGCTAAAGAAGCTAAGAAGAGGATCGAGGAAAGGGAGAGAAAGTTTCAGAGAGAGAGATCTTCGAAAGGGATTTCATGGCTGCCCAAATACTTTGATCTGGTTAGGACCAAAGACAATCAGTGGGAGTGCTCGCCAAAGTTATCTTCTGTGCCTGCAGCACCCATCGTAGTTTCGACATGAAATTATTGTGAAGGCGATCAAGAAAGAGTAGTAGCCGACCGGTTTAGTATGGGAAAAGGCTTAGTTGTTGTTGTAAGAAAGAGTAGGAGATCAAGTTGATGTAGCTCCCATTGCTTCTGTAGATTATCATCATTTGTTCTGCCTTAAACAAATCAAAAGCAAGAGAAGGGGTGTAAAATTTGAGCTCTAGATAAAGGAAGTGCCAATTCTTCTGTGCTAAAGATTTTGTGGTTTTCTTACGCTTGGATCTGTGTCATACTAATATTGCATAAACGCAAAATTGTTATCATATATAACTCGCGCTTAATGGGGGGGGTCAAAGTAGTTGTGAGGGCCTCAGGTTGCCAGGGGCTTAGGTCCCATGACAATGACCTCCTACACACCACAAGCCAAAACCACTTAGGCCTCGAAGGCTCGTTCACGTTGTGGAACTTTCCGGAATTCGTGGAACTTAAGACTATCACAGGCCTTTTTTCAATCCGAAAAAGGAATAACCTGTGATGGCAAGGATCGACAACTCGACTCCTTCAGCCCGTTTTCCTACGTTGTGCTGTTGCGGTCTTCCTTCGAACGACTTCAGCTGCACTTGATTTGTTCTGCGGAAGTTCCTCTCACGTGGCTAGCATTCCTCACTCATTAAGCACACGTCTGTGGAAGAACAGAATCGTTCACTCAATTCATCAACACTTTTATACAGGACTGACACTCTCAAACACTCGACTGAACTTTCTTAGATCACACGCCACTTTGGAAACTAGCTGGTTTGGTTCTCTCTAGAACCTGTAGGAACCTCTTCCTGCCTAGCTAGGGATCACTCGCCTAACCTCGGCTCATGGAAGAGCACTCTTGACTCTCTCAAGGAATTACTCTATCAAGCTCCCCCTCTTACCCGCCTAGCCTAGCTCTATTTATAGAGCTGGTTGGGGTTATGGTCCAGCAAGTGGCTGGAAAGAACTAACCTAAGCAACCTAGTTAGGCCTAACCCAAGCCTAGTTATCCCCTAACCCAAGTACATGGTCAAACCCGACCCACATGACTTGAGTTACAAGTGTGTACCTACTGACACGGTTTAGACACATACAAGACTCATGTATGTACAAGATGCGTCAAAGTGCATCAACGGACACCAAAGCATATCAAAGGAGGTTTATGCCCAGCCATGTGAGCATGGTGCGCGTGCCTCCACTCAAGCGTTGCCCGATGCACGTGCTCTCTAAAGCCATTGGATGAATGATGTGAAAGGATGCGCGCGAGTATGTGCGCCACAAAAATCTTGCCTGTAACAACTCTTCCCCGGCCAAGCAGGACCTCGCCCTCGAGGTCTCGTGAGCGTGTGCCTCACCTAAGGCACTCCCTCGGCTGAGTACTCACGTCCCCGACCATCTGATCCTTCGTCTCTCTCGGCTTATGGCACTAGCATGTAACCACTCTTCCTGGATGTCACACGGTGGGCACGAACCACCCCAGGAAGAAACCTCTCCGTCAGCCCCGACCTGGTGCTGGCCACCCGCCCCCTACGGCACGGCCCTGGTGCTAGCTCTGGCGCCTCCTTGCCTAAGGGGGTTTATTCTCTACGGTTGGCACTCTTTCCCCTGCCCTGTCCCGACCTGACGCTCGGTCCTGTCCCCATTGGACGACCCTCCGCCTCTAGTGACTCCCGGTCCTCTCACCGACCTCTCACTTATCAGGTATAGTGCAACACATGTAGCAGGTGCCATGCCTCCACCACGTTCCCCCTTGGAACCTCTCTTGTCCCAACATCTAACCCCACCCCTCCGAGGAACCCAACAACAAGACCTCGCACGTTCCCTACCGAAACGTGATCGGTATTTGGTGCATGCCTTGTCTGTGCACCCATCTTGTGGTACCACTCTCATGCGCCCCCACGCACCTCTTGAGATGTACCTCCCATATTTGCGACTCAAGCAACCCATAGCATGCTCAGGAGACACCTCGAGACTTTCGACCCTTTTGAGGACACTCAAACCTCACCCAAACTCTCGACTTCTTGTGCTCCCTACTGCCACCATTGGTGTTCTGATGCATGCAACCCCAGCACCATCGGCAATCCCACTTCGACCCCTTCCTAGGTCGAATCCCGTTTCTCTTTTCCTTTCTTTTGGGCTAACACACCCATTTTCTGCTCTCATGCATACGCCTATCGGCTACCCACCTAGCTGCCTTAGGCCCTCTATGCGACATCCGGGATAACACTTCATCCACCCTACGTGAGTCAGTCCGATTTGCAACCCCTCGCACCAAGGAAAGTCCCTTCCGGTCCCTCACAAGCACCGGTGTGCGAAAGCCACCGCACTTCGCACCTACCTCTCCTTGACCCGCACTCACACCCCTTCCATCACCACCTACTCGGCTCTCATCAACCGACGTTGTGGCCTCTGGAATGGCCTGTACGTGCATCTCGCTTACGAGGTTTGCAACCCACTCACACATTTTCGTCGTACATGCATTTGGAAATGCAGAAATAGAGGACTAAGAACTGCGTGCCTATTCACGCGTATTAACGGGCTGGATCGGAAACTATCCCTCTTGTCGGACGACATCGGAGTCTGTTGGAGGATGGACTGATTGCCTCTGCATACTGTCCACCTAAAACGCCAACTGAACTTGCTCTTTTGCAGCTGAACTTGGCTCTGTTGTAGCTGTGCTTGTGTTGTCTGAAGAGAAGCCAATTGCTGCACAATCTGCAACAGCACTTCCTTCGTTGTCGGTCTGCTGGAAGGACTGGCCTCCTCCCCCACCTTCCTTCGTGCTTTGTTCATTCCGGTAAGTGTTTGCGTCAGTTATCGCTGACTGACCCACAAACTGGACCTGACTCGGCACAATTTACAGACACTCGAACTAAATCTGCAGAAACTGCATTTTTTGCATAATTAGTTTTTCGCCAACTTACAGACACAACCTGAAGCGTTACAGACACCGATTTTACAATATAAAAACTCTATGAACTAATCTGATGTACAATGAACCTGAATATGAAATTTCATCCAATTCCGAACAATCTAGCCCTCTCAAACGGACTATACAAAACAACGAAAATACATCTGCAGATTTTCTATAAGTTTCAGCGTCAATTGATTGCGGCTTGATTCCGGTGAGGATGCTTCGAAATTCCGGTGATGCACG